>CM066203.1:23107443-24307443 GCA_033675215.1 Rhodiola kirilowii
CACACATCCTCGTTTGTGTCAGGAACAATTAAGGTTGACAGCTAATATGGTGAAGAATTTAGTGAACTTACTGGTGTCAAGACAATTATTGAGTGATGGCACACATATAAGCGTCCTTGAAAAATTGGGTATGACCTTGGTCATACTCGCCAAAGGAGCTTCATATCGTGATGTCGCAGATACATCTAAACACTCCCCATCAACAGTTGGAACATATTTTAAAATGGTATTACATGCTTTGTTGATGATTTCATATGATATCGTCAGACCACATACCTCATTGGATGATGTACCAGCAAAAATTTATAATAGTAGCTTGTATTTTCCCTATTTTCAGGTATTTTACTTGTTAATTATTTATATGTCGGGGAGTATACCAATCATGCTATGTTCATATAATATTTGTCATGTGCAGAATTGTGTTAGTGCTCTTGACGGAACTCACATTGAAGCTGTACTCGGAGAGAATCATGATCAGTACCGAGGTCGTAAAGGAGTAAAAAGTTAGAATGTTTTAGCATGTTGTTCTTTTGATATAATTTTTACGTACGTTAATGTCGGCGGGGAAGGAAGTATTCATGATACAATTGTATTGAAGGATTCAATAAATCAATCAAAATATTGTTTTCCACACCCGCCACCAGGTACACATATGTTCCATCAATACAATATGATTTAACATATAATGTAATTGTTAATTTCAGAAATACTAATGTTCATAATTATTTACAGGAAAATATTGGTGGATTCTGGTTATCCAAATACACTAAGGTATTTGACTCTGTATAAAGATAAATATGCTCGGTATCATATGCCAGACTTCAGAACTCAGCCGCCAAGTGGGATTTATGAAAATTTTAATTATCGACATTCATCTTTATGGATAACTATTGAGAGAGCTTTCGGTATTTTGAAAAGCACGTGGAAGATACTTCGGGCTATGCCGGAAGTTTCATAAGAGTGTCAAGTTAATATCATTTTGGTCACATTTACGTTACACAACTTTATTCGCACATAAACTGAGAATTCTTATTCAAACATATGAAGAGGTTCAGGGTTCAGCTGATTCTAACATATTAGATGTACATCGAAAAGCACAAATGAATCAAGTGCGAGATATGATAGCATCAGCCATTATGGAAGGGAGCACTGAAATGAAGTTGAAGATAACATGGACGAGAGCTGAGCCTATTTATATTATGATTTCGATGAAACTTAAATTAATGTAATATAACATCATTGTCATGTCTTACGTTTTTCATTTATGTAATATGATGATGATGATTGTTAAGTGATGTTAAGTTGGTATAAACTATAAGTTAAACTAAAATAAAATAAACTAAATTCAGCTAATATAAGCTAAATTAACTTCAGCTAAACTAAATTTCAGCTCAATCGGACAACCCCTTTTTAGCCCGATACTCGACTCGGGTTTCAGGTCGTCGGGCTTTCGGGATTTAATAGGGCTGATTTCGACCTTGGGCTAGATGCTGAGGCCTACATACAATGTGAACCTAATTTACGAAATATATACTTTTTACTAGCTCTGATACCAATAATAAAATTTGAAATTATTAAAAAAACAAACTACCCTATTTTTGAGAATATTATTGAGCTGACATCAATGATCGAGGTTTTTAAAAAAGAACATTTTTTGTTGACTTATTAAGTGAAAGACTGGACCGAGGAGCTTGTTACAACCCATGAATTTAAAATAGTCTCAGCTTGAGAATATAAACTAATAATAAAAAAATTCCAATTTCTTAGCAATGACTACCTGACAAACAAAACATAAGTGCCTAATAAGAAGCACACGTTTTCTTCCAATTTTTTTCATAGAGAAATCCTAATATGAAAAACCAATTTTTTTTGTTTTTTTAATCATTCATAATTTCAAAATTCATACTTTCTTATATTAGTTTATTTTTTTATTAAATAATTTGCATTCTATTATTGATATCTAAGCTAGTAAAACTTTTATATTTCATAATTACATTAATATAGTATATTAATCCACTTTATTGACTTTTTAGATTTCGATAGATAATTATTAAATATAAGTACCATTTTCAAAAAAATTAAATACAAACTAATACCATTAATTATAATTTTTCGATGAAAACTATTACAATTAGTTGAAGTAAATTTGGTAGTAAATTATTGATTAGAAGAGTCAATATAATGTTTTAGTAAATCCGTCTCTTTTATTTGATTACCGAAGTTAAATAAATTACAATATTTCCTATAAAGCTTGTTAATGTACATTTATAGGAAAATTTTGATGTGAATGTAGCTCAAATAATGTACATTTATAGGAAATTTGGTGTGAATTGTAGTTTAAATGAATGATATATTTATAGGAAATTATATGTAGATTTAAAAAAGTTTAAATTTGGATTTTATTTTTTTTTCGAATTTTTTCGATATTTTTCTGTTGCAAATTAAATTTGGTCCATTTCTTATGGGCAGAATTATGGCATCATCACTCGCCATCACTCGCGAAGCGCCTCTCCTTCACTCGCGCAAATTGATTTCTCAGTCGCGGAGAACTTCTGCTCTCGCGATCTCCAGCAGCATTTCTGGACGGACGCTCTTTGCAGGAACTCATCAGGAACTTAATTGCTGCACGGTAATTTCCAGTCGGACGTCCTAAAATTTGGTGAGAATTCAACGGGTGCATATGCCCTTGATGTACTTCACCTTCCGACTGAAACTTGCAAAATAACTATTTTTTATATTTTTTTTATCTTGATGAACTAATATTAAAATTTCTAATTTCATAATACACTTAATTGTGCTTCTTTTTTTTACTGATTCGAGTGGAGAACTTAATTGATGTAATAACTTACATTTCAAAAGGTTAGAATACATTCATGACAATAAATGTAGGAGTGAGAAAAAAAATACTTTTCATTGATGTGAATCCGGAAAATATATCGTTTGTGATAATTGATAACTCCCCAAGTGAGTAAGAACGAGTTTTTTTAAAAAATGACCCATTTGAGTTTGGAAATATCTAAAATGATCCCATTTGAGTTTGAAAATATCTAAAATGACCAATTTGAGTTTGACATTTTAGTTTTGACCTATTTTTAATAAACCGGTTTTCCAGGAACCGGTTTTATGCGCTTTTCACAAAACCGAATCCCCAGGATCCGGTTTTATATATGTGCAAACAAGAACACATGGAGTTCTCTCATTCGCACACCCTCTCGTTCGCACATAAATCGGATATTAGCTATCCGGTTTTGTCAAAAACATTGAAAACCGGATCCTTAAAATAGGCCAAAACTGAAATGTCAAATTCATTTGGGTATTTTGGATATGTTGAAACTCAAACATGCCATTTTGAAGAAGAAAAAAAACTCAATAATAACATACTGAGTTATATTACATAGTCTTATGTATTTTATTTTATTTACAAGGTTATGTATCAAATATTATGAATTTGAGTTCTATTGTGAAAGATGGGATGCTAACCATAACTATACACCTGGATATAGTGCTATTTAAGCAGAGTGTGGATCAAATTCAAGTATTTCACAATTATTTGAATATTGTTTTTTTTATATTTTAAAATTGTCGATTTGTTGATGCATTTGATATATAATTTTCAATTAGTTTTTTTATATAGACTCATTTTTTTTTATTGGTTATATAGACTCATTTGAGTGTAGTAGTTTTTTTTTTGATATGACATTTGAATGTAGTAGTTGATGTCAAAAAATATGTGTATATGTTTATTGACTCTTCTAATTAAGCGCTTACCACCATCTTTTATTTTATAACAATGTTACTTCAACTCAGCTGAGGTTGATATTACTATAAAAAAAAAACTGAGTCTGATAATATATTAGTTCTCATAAAAATAACTAATATCATTAATTGGTTTTTATTTTATTTTTGAAAATTATAATTATATACAACAATTGATAATATTTGATTTATTACTTGTGTGTTTAAATCTAAAAAGTCAATAACGAATGAATTATCATCATATACTAAGTGTGCAATTTAGTTATGAAATATATAAAAAAATTTACAAGCTATGATACTAATAATAGAATGCAAAAATTTAGAATAAAAATAACCAAACGATTTTTTTCAAGTTGGAAATGGTTAAAAAACGGTTTTGTGAGGTTAGGTTTTATGTCGGGTATTTGAAAGATAAAATAGGAGAGGTAAAAGTGTTACGCAGATGGCCAACATAACTCGGCCTTAGCCAAGGCTTCTAAGAGTATCCGCACCCGTTGGAGCTTATTATCTCCTTGAGAACTTCCTCACGGAGCAATTTCTATTACTATTCAGTGAACAGTAACAGTATTTCTGCATATTCTGTGCAGCAATGCCATCCTGCGGAGATCTTCCTATTACTATTCTTACATAAAAAATTATTATTTTTGAATTTTTTTGAAATTCAAAAAATTGGCTCCTGGTCTATAAAAACAAGGTTTTGCATCTCATTGAATCACACACAAACTTCCTTCACTCATCTCACTTTCCAAGCTATTCTTGCTCATTCGTATCATGAATTCTTTCATTTTCAATGAGGGTTTTTTGAAGTACCGACAAAGAAGGAGAAAAATGATGGCGACGGCTAACACGTTCGTTATGGATGTCGTTGTTGTTGCAGTGGCGGGTGATGAAGATGATGCGTCAAGCAGTCGCCAACCAAATCGACAAAAGGCAAAGAGAATCGCGGGGGCAGAATCTGTTGAAAGACCACTTTGTCGAACGTCCAATTTTCTCCGAAGTCGACTTCCGACGAAGGTACCGAATGAGCAACAACCTATTTAATCGTATCATGACCAAGCTTTGCAATCATGATGAATATTGGCATCAGCGTCGTGATGCGGCTGGAGTACTTGGTCTCCTTCCAGAGCAGAAGATGACCGCCGCTATACGGATGTTAGCATATGGTTCATGTGCGGATCAGTGTGCCGAGCTCACACGGATGGGCGAATCAACCACCCTAGAGTGCTTGAAGAAGTGGTGTGCTCAAGTAGTTGAACATTACAAAGGACCGTTAACTACACTCTCCGAATGCCGCTGACCTGAGTCGATTGTTACAAAGAGCAGAGCAACGAGGATTCCCTGGTATGATTGGAAGCATCGATTGTATGCACTGGGAGTGGAAGAACTGCCCAACATCTTGGCAAGGGGCGTACTCAGGTCGTAAAGGTCGCCCAACCATTATTTTGGAGGCAGTAGCATCGTACGACACATGGATATGGCATAGTTTCATTGATGTACCCGGAGCACAAAATGATATCAATGTTTTACATCAATCAGACATTTTTGATCCGCTCCTCGCCAAAATCAGCCCTCAAGTGACATACAAAGTTAACGGGAACACATACGACGCCGAATATTATTTAGCTGATGGGATCTATCCAAAGTATTCCTCCTTCGTGAAAACAATTCCGAATCCACAAGGTGATCCTGAGAAATTGTTTGCAAAGAAACAAAGAGTCGTACCGTAAAGATGTCGAGAGGTGCTTTGGGATCTTGCAAGCTTGTTGGGCAATAGTCCGACATGCAGGTATGTGTCATAGAAAAAGTGTTTTCAAAACAATTATGTTGTCTTGCATCATAATGCATAACATGATTGTTGAGGAAGAATTCATAGACGATGAATTTGTGGAAGTTGACGAGGAAGATCCACATAATCCTCGTAGTGCTTTCACGATATATGATGGCCCGACGGATCAGAATGATAATCGACTTCTTCATGATCCAGTTGGAAGAGCCCAACAGTCAGAAGCATTTGGTAATCGCTTGACAACTCTTCAATCTACATATCTCCACATGCAGTTGCAAAATGATCTCGTGAAGCATAATTGGTTTATGGAAACCGGTGAACAATTATGAACTATGTTTAATTTTGAGGTTCTATTTGAATTTGTGTGTTGCATTTCAATTCGTGTGTTGTATTTCAATTTGTGTGATGTATTTTCAATTCACTATGCCTTTTTGAATTGGTTTTTCATGACATCAATTTAAAATGTATTGAAATTTCATTAATGCAAAATACATGAACTGAATGGAAATAACATTTCAAGGAATTGAAAAATACATGAACTAAAAGCAAGGACGGTAACAGTCTGAATTATCTCCAGGAGCATCTTGGTCATTGTTAGGTTCGTCTTCCTCGTACTGTCGAAGGATGGCAGCCTTCTTCTTCGAAAAATATCTTTTGGACTTTGGAGTCATCACATCTGTATTCATTTGCATGATCTTCGTTTCTTCCTCCGTTTTTGCTTGTTTTAAAGCTTGTTCTTGCAATTTGAAGTCATTCTCCATTTGCTTTTGGCTCAAATCTAAAAATTTCTTTTGATTTTCTGCAATGGTCATCATAGCCTCATTTGATGAAGGATTTGCTACTTTCTTACCTTTTCTTCTAGCTTCCTTGGCCGCTTTCACTCCAGGCGGCCTAATCGGACTTGTGGAACTTCCAGGATTGCTTTCGGGTGTAGAATATTTCAGAACTTCAGTTGACGGAGTTGGAGGTACGTCAAGTGTATGCTCTTCTTCGACTACCGGACTTGCTTGATATGTGTAAGAGGGGGGGGAGTTGCTTCAATAGTTGCAAATGTTGGATGATTTTTTACTTGTTCCCAACAATCAAAATGTATGAATGTTTTCTTATTTTTGGCCACATAGCGTACTTGTGCTTTCCTTATATATCAATTAAATATTCAAAATTTACAATCATAATCAATATATTGTAAAGTAAAAATTGCATTTAACAATTTACGCGAATAATTTACCTCATCTTGCAAAATGCATCCCGATTCCGGATTTCTTCTAGCGTACGCAATACAAGAGCCCCAATAAATCAAATTTGGCTTCAGCTTAGCGAAACGTGATTGAAGAGCAGTTTTAGACCGAAAATCGGTCGTCATTATTTCATCATCTCCCATTACCCAATTTGAATTAAAATCGGTGTCAACTTTTTCCCACAACTTATTGACTTTTTGTTTGGCGCCGGTAATTGGATCAAGCGATTGACGACAATAAGATATGCAAAGTTTCACATCTTCGGACATACACCAATTGGTAGACATGTTAAGAGAGAAATGAGAAAGAAATATTGTTGTAAGCAATTTTGGTGTGAATTGTTGTTGAAATGAATGATGTATTTATAAGCAATTGTTGATCAAATGTTGTCGTTAATGAAATGTTGCCGTTGGTCTTTTTTTTATGTTCAGTGCATGCCGCGTCCGGCTTCAACGTTAACCACCGCGTTCGCTTCAGACATTATTCTTAATGTCAGCTTCGAACGCGGTACTAATGTTTACTGCGATAGTGCAAAACTTCCCCAAAGCGTTCGCTGTGAACATTATGCCTTCGTCGCGCCCGCTTCAGACATTAGTGTTTAATGTCAAGGTCGGACGCGACGTAACGTAGCTGACGAACGCGCGGAAGGTCGAGTACTGTGCATCATCTTCTCAAATCTGTCGATTGTTCGATCGGCTGGTTTTTGAATGTTCCATTGATGTCGAAAAGCTTCGAAAATGAGTTTTGAACGTTCAATTGAATTGATTTTGTTCAATTAGTTTTCAATTTCATGCGACTCACGCGCGAGCTTTACTCGCGGAGGTCTTCCTCTCAGCTGATCTCGCGGAGAATTTCTCGGAGGACGATCTCGTCCAGAAAATCTCGCCAAGCATACGACCTCTTCGAGCTTTTATTGCTGCACGAGGATGTCGCTTGAGGACGACCTCAAATCCTCCCCGAGAGAATGCACCGCTGCAGATGCTCTAAACTTAATAATGTGGCTTGGATTTGGTGGACTTCTTTTCTTCTTTGAAATGGGATTTATAGGTAGAAGTGATACATCCCTACGTAGGACTAAATATCTAGTTATGTATACATTAATTATCACATTTACAGTGTTCCCCACTATGCGTCTATCATTATAATTTAGCACCTTGTGATTTATTTCTATGATTCCCACTAGCTCAACATAGTTTCTCCAATTGGTCATCCTTTCACTACTTAGTGTCTTTTTTTCCCTTTGTCAATTATTACTCATTTTGCACAATATGACAAAAGTCACGTATACAAGCATGGATGAGATTTTGTTCGTGCATCCTCGCATTTCATGTTTGAATTTTATTTGTGAGAGGAATTTCATTACACACATTCATTGATGTTATATTTATGCAGTTCCATATGTGTAATAGTAAACTTCGGTTTTTTTAATAAAAAAATTTAGTAAGGATTGGATAACCACCAGACTCATACACCACACAATGGAACTCGAATCTTTGATTGTATAAATTCAGTCAGATGTTCACACCACTAGACTATCACTCTATTGACATAAACTTTAATTATTTTATAATCATTTGTTCTAGAATAATCTTGCCAAACAAAGTTGTAATAAACCCTAATTATACACTTGAACAATCAACATGCACTATTAATCGCTAATAGTTGGTGTCACAAACTCCATGGCTTATTATACCTCTGCTAAATGGTCTGCTTAATCATTTACCTAGTCTTCATATCGACTTTTCTTTGCTTTATCTACTAAGTGCAAATGCAAAACCATCTTACTTTATTATGCGTTAATTTTTCCCATGAGTAGAATTACGGGAATAATTTAATTGATGAAACCAGAGACATTTCACAAAGTAAATGAGCAAAAAAAAGAGTGTTGTTAATTAATCGATACTTTTTGAAGTCTAGCTAGTGACATCGATTTGTCACTATAGATACCATCTTTTAGTAAGTCAGATTAAGAGCACTCGCTATGGTCTAAATAATGGTTTCCACTTTCGAATATCTTTTTTATTTGTCTTTTGTAACTGCTGAAGGGTGTCGCCAAATGATTAATTGGAGGTTTTATGTGCGTTAATTAATATTATATGTATGTTCATTAGGGTGTGTCGTCCGGGTGATCGGAGGTCTTGCGTGCGTTAAAAAAAAATACTTATGTAACGTAATGGATGAAAAGTATGTATGAATCACGTGCGATTGCATCGTAATTTTAACAACGTTGTCTTAATTATATAAGCCCGACCACAATTCTTGTCTCTATAAAATTATGTAACTTTTCCTTCTTTCTTCTTCTTCTACTTTTTTTTTCTTTCAGATAAGTGCAGTGTGTGTACAATAATCTAACAAGCTGTTTTCACTAGTTGCTTATGATAAAGAAATATTAGTATTTGTTTTATAATAAAAAAAAGGACTATCTTTTAATTGTTCGTTTTGACTGGCCAGTCGCCCACGTGGACTAAAATTAAATATGATGAAAACTACATCTGATATCAACCAAAGAATTAAATACAGATTTTAGAGACCATAAATTAATCAACTTGATAAAACAATCATTAATCCATAGCCTAATGTTGCAAAGTATATATAATGCTTCAACAATATAAATTAAGGATTAAAATAATTAGTCTTTATCTGTTCCCGGTATATATGATTTTTTTAAGGATATATTTTTCTCTTAATTTCCTTCTAGCCAATTAGATTAATAACCTTTTTATCCATGCCGAAGCCCATGTGTCTTTAGCATAGGATTTTGGAATTTGAAATGTTAGTGTTGAATATATTAATTTGTTAATCCATGAAGAAGACAAGTGTCCCGGCGGCTTTGGCCATGAAGAAGACAAGTGTACCGGCGGCTTTGGCCATGAAGAAGACAAGTGTCCCGGCGGCTTTTGGGCAAACTTGCCCTCCACACAAACTTGCTCCCCACTCCGCTCCATGAAACTTGCTCTCCACTCCTCCCTTGGATCAAAGCCATCTCATCCCTCCATTTCATCCTCATTTGGCTATAAATAGAAGCCATCCCTTGTCTTTGTAAATTATCCCAAAAGCTCCATCTTCTCTCATCAAGTATTCTAGTGTTTAGTATATTTTGAGTGTTGTAAGTTATTTCCTAGCTTATTTGTACGAGTGTGTTTCGTTGAGTACAATAAATCAGTTGTTATCTTCCTTTACAGTCCACCAAAATTAGTGAGAATTGTGTGCCACTATATTGTGATCCTGGGAGGATTAGTTATTAATCCTACATTTGGCCTCAGAGCGAGTGTTGCATACAAATTATCAGGAGCGATATTTTAGTATTGTGGTTCAATTATGTCGAACACAATTCCACTTCAGATACCGAAATTCAACGGGCGGAATTTCAAAAATTGGTCTATCCAATTGAAGGCATTTTTCCGGTCCCAAGATTTATGGAGTTTGGTCGAGACGGGCTACACCGAAGTAGTCGAAGAGGCTTTTGACAAGCTTGAAAAGGAAGATAGAGATTTATTGGCGGACACTCGTAAGAAAGATCAGAAAGCATTATTTGCGATCTTTCAAGCTATGGAGGAACCGATATTTGAAAAAATATCAGAAGCGGAGACATCCCACAAGGCATGGACCATTCTAGAGAACGCTTACAAAGGCGATGAAAGAGTCATGCGGATGCGTCTACAGACACTGCGAGGAGATTTCGAGTCACTGCGAATGACTGACTCGGAAAGCGTGTCGGCATACTGTGAACGGGTTCAAGCGGTTGTTAACAATGAGTTAACGGGGAAGCGCTGGAGGAACAACGAGTCATCGAAAAGGTATTACGCTCGTTACCCGTTAAATTTGAACATGTCGTAGCAGCTATTGAAGAAGGAAACGACACATCAAAGATGTCGATTGATCGACTCATGAGTTCGCTGGGTTCACATGAGCAACGGATAAACCAGAAGGCGAACGGCTCTAGCCAGGAGCAGGCTTTGCAAAGCCGAGTCGAAGTACGAACTCGCGGAAGTTACCGTGGAGGTCGAGGACGTGGACAAGGCCGAGGAGGAGGCCGAAATTATAACGGTGGACGAGACCAAGCCAGTAGCAGCAATATTCAGCAAGCTCGAGGTGGTCATACTGGAGGGCGTGACAAGTCCAAAGTCCAGTGTTACAAGTGTCAAAAGTTCGGACACTACAAGTCCGAATGCCGAGCAAATGAGCGAGTGGAGCAAGCTTATGCTTCCGAAGCGCATGGAAACATGGTTCTAGCATGCAAGACGAAGGAGACCTGTGAAGGCTACACAGACGTGTGGTACCTAGACTCCGGATGCAGCAATCATATGAGCGGGAGAAAGGAGTTATTCTCTTGCTTAGACGAATCCGCTCGTGCTGAAGTCAGTTTTGGAAACAAGTCGCAAATCCAAGTCATGGGCAAAGGCGACATCCAAATTCAGACAAATGACGGTACATACGTAACTATTACTAATGTGTTTTATGTACCCGGGTTATGTTGGAATCTACTTAGCTTGGGGCAACAATCGGAGAGAGGTCATTCCATCTCTATTCGAGATGGTGTTTGCACAGTTGAAGGTAAAGACCGGAGGATCGTTGCAAAGGTCCCAATGATAAAGAATCGAATGTTCCCGTGGATTCTTAAGAAGGGAGTTGAAGTGAACTTCCAGACGATGGTGAGAGACAGCAGTTGGCTGTGGCATCTCAGATTTGGCCATTTAAATTTCAACGGACTGAAATTATTGGCGACAAAGAAAATGGTGACAGGACTACCGGCGATTCAGATTCCTAGTCAACCATGTGAGGCGTGCTTGCGAGGGAAGCAGCACAGAGAGCCATTTCCAGTAGGAAAGGCGAGACGAGCGAACCAACCATTGGAGCTGGTTCACACGGATCCATGTGGTCCAGTGGAGGTAGAATCTCTTGGCGGAAAGCGATACATGATGGCACTTGTTGATGATTTTTCAAGAAAGACTTGGGTCTATTTCTTGAGAGAAAAGTCAGAGGCTTTCCGGACGTTCAAGGAATTCAAGACCTTTGTTGAAAAACAAAGTGGTTACACCTTGAAGACGCTGAGATCAGATAGAGGAGGAGAATTCACTTCAAAGGAGTTCTCAAGCTATTGCAGAGCCGAAGGAATCAGACGGCAGTTGACTGCAAGCTACACACCTCAGCAGAACAGCATTGCTGAGAGGAAGAATCGCACAATCTTTGAGATGGCCAGAAGCATGTTAAAGGCCAAGGAGTTACCGAAGCCTTATTGGGCAGAAGCGGTATCTTGTGCAGTATTCTTACTGAACCGATGTCCTACGAAGGCAGTTCAAGAAAAGACTCCAGATGAAGCTTGGAGTGGTGTGAAGCCAGATGTATCTTGTCTACGAGTATTTGGGTGTATTGCATATCCCCATTTACCAGATCAGCGACAGAGGAAGCTGGACGACAAGAGTAGGCGATGCATCTTCATCGGGTACAGTGCTGATACAAAGGGTTATAAGTGTTATGATCCTGACACGGGAGAGTTGATTGTCAGCCGAGATGTACAGTTTGCCAAAGATGAGGCATGGGATTGGTCTCAAATGGATGCTAGAGAACCTCGTGTCGATATTGAGGAGGAGCCTACAGAAGATAGGCGTGCGCCAATTGTTGATTCACCTTAGAAAACAACTGAGTCAAAATCTAGCAGTTTACCACCACGACAGAGAAGACCACCAGCTCGATATCATGACTATGTGGTCTACCGAGATGATGAGCCAGACACACCAGATGAAACCATGATGAACTTTTGTCTATTTGCAGATTGTGATCCTATAACGTTCGAGGAAGCAGCAAAAGACAAAGGGTGGATACAAGCTATGGATGCGGAGATAACTTCCATTGAGAAGAATGATACTTGAGAGCTGACGACTTTACCAGTTGGTAAGAAGTCGATTGGAGTGAAATGGGTGTACAAGACGAAGTGCAGACCCGACGGTCAGGTGGACCGGTTGAAGGCAAGGCTAGTGGTGAAGGGATATAGGCAGAAGCCTGGTATCGATTACTTCGAAGTATTTGCACCAGTTGCTAGAATGGATATCATTCGAATGATTATAGCACTTGCAGCACAAAATAGGTGGAAGATACACCAGATGGAC
Source organism: Rhodiola kirilowii (assembly GCA_033675215.1). Classification (NCBI taxonomy): domain Eukaryota; kingdom Viridiplantae; phylum Streptophyta; class Magnoliopsida; order Saxifragales; family Crassulaceae; genus Rhodiola; species Rhodiola kirilowii. The sequence continues at coordinate 23,120,331 of CM066203.1, forward strand.
GTGAAGTCAGCATTCTTAAACGGAGTTCTAGAAGAGGAGGTGTATGTTGATCAGCCACCAGGCTATGTGCAGAGAAGGAAAGAGAATAATGTCTACAAGCTGAAGAAAGCACTATACGGACTGAAGCAGGCCCCGCGAACATGGTACGCGAGGATTGATACGTATATGCTAGAGAATGAATTTCAGAAGTGTCCTTACGAGCACACACTCTACATCAAGATGAGTGCTGAAGGACAGATGCTGATAGTATGCTTGTATGTGGATGACTTGATATTCACAGGAAGTTCGGAGGAGATGTTCATCGAGTTCAGAGAAGCGATGACTCGTCAGTTTGAGATGACTGACATGGGACTGATGTCTTATTTTTTAGGCATCGAGGTTGAGCAGGCGGACAGTGGAATCTTCATTTCACAGAAGAAGTACGCCAAGGATATTTTGAAGAGGTTTAAGTTCGAGGGAATGAAGGCGGTCAGAACACCAGTTGCAGAGAGGATGGAGATGATGAAAGAAGGTACTGGAGAGCTTGTGAATCCCACATACTTCAAGAGTATAGTTGGAAGTCTACGATACTTGACTTCGACTAGGCCAGATATAGTGTACGGAGTTGGACTTATCAGTCGCTTCATGGAGAAACCGCAGCAGTCGCACTTGCTTGCAGCGAAGCGTATACTTCGATATATCAGTGGTACTAGTGATTATGGGATTATGTATTCTCACACAGAAGAATTTGTCTGACAGGATATACAGACAGTGATTGGGCCGGTGAGTTGGAAACTCGGAAGAGTACATCAGGTTATGCTTTCTATCTAGGAGATGGAGTGGTTTCATGGTCGTCGTCAAAAGAAGCAACAGGTTGTTGCTCTTTCTACAGCTGAAGCGGAGTACATCGCAGTAACTACCGCAGCTTGTCAAGCAGTCTGGCTTCGACAGATATTGGAAGACCTGAAACATAAGCAAGAGGGCCCCACGAAGATAATGTGTGACAACAAGTCGGCTATAGCATTAGCCAAGAACCCAGTATTTCATGGCAGGAGCAAGCATATTGGAATCAGGTATCACTACATTCGAGAGTTGGTCAAAGATGGTGAGATTGAGTTAGAGTTCTGCAAGACTGATGAACAAGTTGCAGACATCTTTACCAAAGGTCTCTCAAGTGATAAGTTTGAGTTATTTCGATATATGCTTGGAGTTGCAAGATCATGGATCAAAGAGGAGTGTTGAATATATTTGTTAATCCATGAAGAAGACAAGTGTCCCGGCGACTTTGGCCATGAAGAAGACAAGTGTCCCGGCGGCTTTGGCCATGAAGAAGACAAGTGTCCCGGCGGCTTTTGGGCAAACTTGCCCTCCACACAAACTTGCTCCCCACTCCACTCCATGAAACTTGCTCTCCACTCCTCCCTTGGATCAAAGCCATCTCATCCCTCCATTTCCTCCTCCTTTGGCTATAAATAGAAGCCATCCCTTGTCTTTGTAAATTATCCCAAAAGCTCCATCTTCTCTCATCAAGTATTCTAGTGTTTAGTATATTTTGAGTGTTGTAAGTTATTTCCTAGCTTATTTGTACGAGTATGTTTCGTTGAGTACAATAAATCAGTTGTTATCTTCCTTTACAGTCCACCAAAATTAGTGAGAATTGTGTGCCACTATATTGTGATCCTGAGAGGATTAGTTATTAATCCTACAGTTAGGAACTTCTATCATCACTTCAAAGATGAATTGATAAGATCTCAACAGATGTGAGAAATTCAGAAATAATATGCTCAAAATAAGTTCAAGATTGTAGAAACTGCTAGGCTCGGAAGGAAAAAGGTTCCTCGAAAATTAGTCAAAGATTGATGGAACATTAGTACGGAGATATAGTTCGATTTTATGTTAATCATATTCTATAAATATATAGATGATCAATATTGATGCTGCTAAAATATATAATTCATGGTATTGTAATAAAAACCATTTTTTTAATTTTATTAGAGAAATGGTCTTTCGACTAATGGACGATCGATTTATTAACTGATTTGTATAAAACTGGATTGGATTAAAGAAACTGATTGTTGCCATAATTTTTTAGAACACATTGGCCGGTGAGTTTAACCATAATTAAATCCCAAAGAAACATACGTACAGACAAGGTAGTGCATCAGGGGCATGCACTATGGCAGCAGTAGGGCGCGCGCGCATTATTTGTAGACCAGTAGTTAAACCTTTTTATGGCATGTCGATGAAAAGCATCCACAAAACAAAACAGCCGTAGACACAATCAAGCTAGCCCACCCCCATTAACCGAGAGCTTATTTTGGTAGAAACATATTTAGGGTTTAACTTAAGCTTTAGGTGGGCTGCTTGCCTGCTTGTAATGGATGATGACATTAATGATGGATCGATATGTGATAAGCTTTCTGGAATTAATACGTGCACATTGGATGGCAATGGCATGATGCATGCGCACGGAAGGTTAATTTGGCTGTGCATTGTTCAAGCATCTTTTCATACACTAGGCCTAGGCCTAGCAGGCTAGCACACCACAAACCCTAAAAGTACCCACCATCAAAGATGTTTGCATGCATCAGCATCCCATTAACATATATATTACGTATTTATATATACACCACAGTTGAAAACGGTTCATTATATTTTGAATTTACGTTTTACTAGTTCAACTCGATATATTATTTATTTATACGAAACAACATTTTATCTAAGTTCATGTTTGGGTTTCCAAAATTTGAAAGGTAAATATTTAACTACTTCATGTACAAATTTTCAGTTTAATTAAATTTCATAAATATTAAATTAAGTTTATATCAATTAATTATCCAATAATCCAATTTGTAGGAACATGCCCTAATTGGAATGATGCCTTTATGCTATTTCGTTACAAATTTGCAGATGTTATATCATATGTATATAAACTAGGGACAATGTGGAACAACACCTAGTTACAGTATGCATGACAGCTTTTGATGACCTGGGATCGATTAGGGGTGGACAAAACCTGGCCCAGCCCCATAATCTTGTTCGGCTCGCTCCATTTAATGTCGGGTTTAATTCAATCCAGTATGAATTTCGGGTCGGGTTAGGGTTGAGGATCGGGTTATCCGATTTAATAAGTAATATAAAAAATACTAGATTTTTAATAAGATTCCAACCTTACACCTTATCTAAATAAATATAACTACACAGGGTTGAGATCTGGTGAGAAGTGACTTTAAGGTGAGAAATAGGAATTATTCCTATCCATTGATTTTTGCTAACTAACAGCCCAGATCAATTCAGATTTTTAATCAATAACATGGCAGTTTACACGTACAAGGGTAATATCGTCCCATACCAATTTCATAAACTGCTCCGTTGTTTCGTCGGACGAACTCTAACCCTAACACCTCTTCCTCAAAACCGAAGCTGCGGAAGTCCACCAATAACCGCCGCAAACGATGCGAACGACGGCATAAACAACGAGTCCGAAGTTGACGGTCATGGCTCGAAAAACCGCATCCGAAGATGACCAACGGCGACCTCCGCCGAAGCAACCGATTGAAACGCCGGGTAAGTTTTGGGTTTTCAATTTTTGTTTTCCGTTTCTCGATTTTAACAGCACGATTCAATTTTTTGATTAGGGTTTGCTAAATTTACTTCGATTTGGCCGAGTAACTGCATATCAAATCCGTATCTTAACCCTGTAAAATCCGTAGTCATAGAATTGGTTTTGGAAAGGGGATGAACGTTGCCTTGTTTACAGATTGTTTTAATATGTCTATTAGGGTTTGCTAATTTCACTTCAAGTTGTCAGAGTACATACCTATCATAATCCGTATCTAAACCCGGCAAAATCCGTAACTAAACCCAGAAAAATCTGTAGCAAAATCCGTAGCTTCAGAGTACATGCCTTGTTTACAGAGAGATTTAGTATGTCGACTAGAATTGTTGCTGCACGATTTCGTAGCCTGAGTTCAAGATGATTTGTGAACATTAGTTGAGCTATTAAGATATTAATGCGTATACAATATCCAGATTTATAAACAGCCCTGTAGTGTAGGCTTATGTTTCTCAAATTGGATTTACTCAATTTCTCCAAATCCCATTGGTGCTTTTTCTTCAAAAGGATGTAGTTTGATCAGTTCTGGAAGCTCTCCCTAAAATCTGTAGTGGGATAATACTTGCATGTCATTGGTGTTTGTTTAGCACGGGTAGATTATGTTCATCCCACTTTCTTAATCATGCTATTTAACAGATAACTATCACCTCGCTTAAACTTTCAAACAGGTTGATGATTGATGTTCCAGACTCACTGCACCAGTTGCTACGAATGAGCCGTGAAGAAGAAGTAGTCGGGCCATTTGTCGTTTCTTTAGATTACTCATTCGGAAAGAAGAGACGAACACTCACGCATGAACCTGATTGTACACTCACACATGAACTCAAACGAAGTGTTTCAACAAGCTTGTACTCACAATGATCGTCCAATTTAATGTTGCTCATGTTTTTAATATGATACTCAGATACTGGGCACTGTATTTTGTGCATGTGTAACACACAGGGTTTTGTTATTCGTATGATGTAATTATAATCCGTAGCATTGTAAGCATAATCCGTAGCTTTGTAAGCATAATCCGTAGCTGAGTCGTTATGAGATAATAATCCGTAGCATTGTGAGTATAATCCGTAGAATTCTCAGCAAAATCCGTAGCAACATAATCATAATCCGTACCATTGTAAGCATTACCCTATGATTTGTAAGCATAACACGTAGCGTCACGGTCATAATCTGTAGCATCACGATCATAATCCGTAACAACACGATCATAATCCGTAGCATCACGATCATAATCCGTAGCAGCACGATCATAATCCGTAACAGCACGATCATAATCTGTAGCATCGCGATCATAATACGTAGCGTTTGTAAACATAATTTGTAACAGCACCTCACGAGAATAGCAAATCGATTATGTATTTCCGAAATCAGATGATAAAAAAATAAGAGAAGTTTATTGATATGAATCACGAATGTCAATCTACGAATTAAAAAGTCAAATGTTGCATGTTTTGTCAAGTCAAGCAAAATTAACTCAGCTTGCTGCAATTTAGTTTCAATCAAAGTTATTGATTCTGTACACTGCTTGTGCTGTACAATAATAGCCACTTTCTCAGCTTGTAACTCGGCAAGTTCTTAATTAAGTAGATGGACATCCTCGTCTATCTTCCTGACACTAGCTACCTTCCCGTTCACCAAATCTGCAACTTCATACGGATCAAAATCGAGAATAAAACACTCCTCTGAGTCCTTATACCGCTTCATATCACAATCGGACAATTTCCAATATCCTTAGAACACCTTGCCGGAGGCATTGAGCCATCACCGTACCCTTGCGCAGCCACAACCCTTGGTTCATTCCAAGTAATCCAATTTTTAACCCTGCCACCAAACACTGAGAAACAAAACTCTGCATAGTTTGCATAGTCCATCCTGTTGAAATCAAGTTTAGGGAATGCATTGAATTCAAATATAGTTACCATCAAACAACACAAGGCGCAAATAAACTGAGCTTTTAAAGAGTACTTACACAATTTGGGGGCTCAACCATCCCAAGTACCTATCCTCCAGTGCTTGAAGAAGATCATTATGAAACAGGTTTGCATATGGGATCACATCTATAAGACAAGAAAGAAATATAAAAGTTTACTAACTTTACATTCTGAATTCTTACAGTACGGATTGCCATGTATATATACCTTTTTCAGGCAAGAAGTCAATCAATCTATTGTAGTAATCAACCCCCTCCCAGTTCACTTTCCCCGTTCCATCTATACAAACACAAACATGAAATCCATCAATGGGTAAAAGAGAGTCAGTTTCAGAAATCCACAAATCTTAATCAATAAACTTACTTGGGAAGACTCTAGACCAGGAGATGGAGAATTTATATGCATCAAAATTCAGTTTCGACAAAAGATCAACATCTTCCTCAAACATGACAATCTGGGCATTTTTCACGACTACAATCATATCTTAATCAAACACGACAATCTGGGCGTAATCAAAAATTTCAAAACATAACATAACCTAAATTTAATCGGACGGATATGTAACTACCTGCAATGAAGTCGTCGGCCATGTTCGAACTACGCAAATCGTCGGAGTTGATCTCCAAATAAATAAATTGTAGAGGCGCGGAAGCAATTGGGACGATGAATCGCTAGGTTTGCGGCACGAATTGTTTTACGAAAAAACAATTCAAGTCTGAAACGGGAAATCACACGAATTGGTTTGCAATCAACAGAAGCTATTCGGTCGAAACCCACGATTGAAGCAATTTTGATTTCCAAAAATACCCTTTAACCGTATTTATCATTAAATATATCCTAAATATTCTATTTAATCACCACTGTTGGATCTTTTTAATCAATGGACAAGATAAATTCTTATTTCTCAAAAATATGCATACTTCTCACCTGATCTTTTTCCTAACTACACATACCAATTAATTTATTTGTGTTCTCGTGAAATATCAATTATATATGAATATGTAATTGATTTGCAATGAAAAATAAAACCGTAATATTAAACTTTAAATCACAAATCAGTTGTTTAAGTTTATATATTCTGAGTATTTGTATTGCGATAGATGATATTGAATGTTTTATGTCTATTATAAATTTTAGTTTTATGGTCGGATTCGGATACACATGATTGATCCGATCTTTCGAATCGGGTTAGGATTCAAATAAATGATCCGATCACTATTTCGAGCCGAGTTAAGAACGAATAAAATCGTCCGTCCTAACCCGTCCACGCCCACCCCTAGGATCGACCGATCATCTGCACCATTATATTCTTTCCTGTTGAAGAGAATAAGAATCTACACACGTGTGTTCCTCTGACATCAACTAACTAGCGTAATGCAAGCCACTACTGACGTCACGCGCCACCTCCGAATCTGCTAATAATTAAGGTTAATTGGAAAGAATAAGAAGCTGTTGCTTGGCATTGTCAGAGAATTTAGGCCATGTCCATTTGGTATCTATTTTGTGATGATTAAGTTAAGATAAGTTACTTTCATGTACCACAAGTTACTTTAAGTTACTATAAGTTACTTTCAGTCACTATAAGTTAATACAAGTCATTATACTATTCATCAAACCGTCATCATACTATTCAACATATGAACATACCATCAGCATAATATTCATCATACCATCGTCATACTATTCATCATGTACTATTCATCATGTTACTATTCATCATTTCATCATACCATCATCATACTATTCATCAACATCTTACTATTCATCACCATCATCATCATCATCACCATCATCAGTATATTACTATTTATCATCAGTATATTACTATTTATCATCATAATATTATTATTCATCATACTATCATATTACTATTCATCACCATTATCACAACTATTATCATCATCAGTATATTACTATTCATCATCATCAAAATATTACTATTCATCACCATCATCATAATATTACTATTCATCATCATCATCATGTTACTATTCATCATACCATCATCATCATCAATATATACTATTCATCATCATAATAATATACTATTCATCATCATGTTACTATTCATCACAACCATAATCATCATCAGTATATTACTATTCATCATCATAATATTACTATTCATCATCATGTTACTATTCATCACCATCATCACAATCACAATCATCATCATCAGTATATTATTATTCATAATCATCATAAATATTACTATTCATCAGTCAATATAAGTTATAATTACTATTTATCAGTTAATATCAGTCACTATAAGTTACTAACAATCACTATAAAACTATCAGTTAAGATAAGATAAAGCACTCTAAGATGTATGCCAAACGGACACACCCTAGTAAAAGTTAGGGTTTTGATTAGTCACTAATGAGTGTTGCGAGTAGTGGCTGCTCCATGCTTGGTCCGATTAACTGGAGTGTCCAGTCAGCAACGTGCCTTCCACCCGGCGGCCTTGACGGTTTACGTGCACCTGGATCTGGCCTTCTGATTTTTTATCCTTTACACCACCAATGTTTCAATTTTGATTTTATTTAAATTTGAATTTGAGTGAGCTTGAGTGTTTAATATTTTTGATCTTCTTGCAACCAACCCACACACCATGATGACCGATATTTGAATTGATTGCTTTGTTTGACCATATTAAGATTCAATGTGTAGATGGCAAGGGCCACTAATATATGCACTTTTTTGAGTGTATAACTTAAGAGAGCTCATCATATCAATTTCACACGTTTTCTTAATGGCTCTAAAAGGAGGAGTGGTCGAGTATGGGGACATCCGGAATCAACCATGTAAGGTTATACACTACTAATTTATGAAAAAACTTGACGCCAGGAAAACAACGGAGAAGTGACAGAATGTTGCCGGAAAAATACGAAGTTCCGTCAATTTTCCGTCACCGATGTCGTTGACAGCCTTTTTCCCGGTGGAATTTAGTTTCCGTCAACATTCCGTCTTCCGTTTCCAATGTTACATCAATATCCCGTCGCATTTCCGATATAAAAAATTCCATCAAAATTTCGACATGTATACGGAGAGATTCTCCGTCAAATTATCGTCTAAATTTCGTTACAGTGGTGTTCGACAAATTTCCGAGACATCTCCGTCTATTAACACACATTCAAAATTCTGTCTTCTTTACGTGACATAAGGTTCCGTCATTTTTCCAGCAAATTTCCATCTAAACGAATTCCGTCGATATTCCGACAAAATTTCGTCTAACATAATTCTGTCGATATTGCCCAGAAAATTCCGTCTAACAGAATTCCTTCGATATTCCCACAAAATTTTGTCTAACAAAATTCTGTTGATTTTCACAGAAAATTCCGTCTAACAAAATTCAGTCGATATTCCGACAAATTTTCGTCTAAAAAATTCCATCGATATTCCCACAAAATTTCGTCTAACAAAATTCTATCGATTTTCCCAGTAAAATTTGTCTAACACAATTCTGTCGATATTCCCATCAAATTCCGTCTTAGTTACGTTATATTTATATACTATTTTTTCAAATTGAATGTTTATAAAATATTAGTAATTTGGGATATTTATAATAGTAATTGCATTTTTAATTTTAAAAACAGATTATTTTCAAAAGTAAAATGTACTAATAATAAAATACAGAAGTAGAGTCAAATGAACTTAAAATGTCTAATCTCTGCGGTTGTCTTCATCCGATCTATGACTAGGCGGATCGCAGTTGTTTCCATTCGGGGTTTGACTGGGAGGTGGACGATATCCAGGAGTTAACATCCTCAACATATCACCCTGCATTTGCATCATTTGCGTCAATCGGTCTATGCTTTCCTTTATGTTGCTGATCTCAGCCTCCTGTCGGGACTGTGAGCTATAAACCTCGTCCATGCGCTCTAAACGCGACCTCATCTCCTGAGACAACCACTTGTCCGATGGTTGAGGCATCGATCTCTGGGAGCTCGCGCATGACCGACTGCATGTTGATGAGAACTTGTCCGACAACAATGTCACTGCAGCACTACTAATTTTTCCAAAATTTTCGTCTTCAAGAATCCGCCGGAAAACGGACGGAAAGTTGACAGAAAAATGTGAATTTCCGTCAACTTTCCTTCAACGACGATGATGTCGAAAATTTTCCCGACGGTAAATTTTTTCCGTCGACATTTCGTCGTTTTATTCCGTCAACGTGCCGTTGATATTCCGTCATAGTTACGATACGTTACTTCCGTCTACGTGCCGTTGATATTCCATCATAGTTACGTAAAAATTTTACGTCTACATTCTGTATACATTACGGCAACCTTATTTTCCGTCAAAATTCAGTTTATATTCCATAAATATTATATTCCATCATTACTCCATCGTAGTTCCGTTTTCTTTGTTCCGTCCATTTTCCATCTTACTACCATCAATAACGTTTCCGTCAATCTTTCGTCTATATTACGCTACTCAGATTTCCCTCACATTTCCGTCATTATTACGATACTCATATTTCCGTCATTGGTCCGACATAATTTCGTCAATATATATTATCGGCAATAATCCATCTACACTCCGTCATCTTTATTTTCCGTCTACATTCCGTATACAGTACGGCAACCTTATTTTCCGTCCAAATTCCGTCTATATTCCATCAATATTATATTCCGTCATTACTCCGTCGTAGTTCCGTTTTCTTTGTTCAGTCCATTTTCTACTCATATTTCCGTCATTATTACGATACTCATATTTCCGTCATTGTTCCGACTTAATTCCGTCAATATATATTATCGGCAATAATCCATCTACACTCCGTCATCTTTATTTTCCGTCTACATACCGTCTTTTTTCTGACACAGTTTTAAATTACCTATTTTTGAATTTATTATTTTAATTAAATTGTTAAATGTTATTTCAACTATTAAAATTCGAAATTTCTATATTTAATAAAAAAATACCGAGTGAAAAATATATCAAAGAATTCGAGTAAAACAAAATTAAAATGTCTAATTTCTGTGGTTATCTTCATTCGATCCCTGATGGCCATGATCATGGTTGTTTCCATCCGAGCTTCGACTGGAGGGCGGCTAGTATCCAGGAGTACTGAGCATCCTCATCATAGCAGCTTGCATTTGCATCATTTGGTCCATGCTCTCCCTCAGGGACTCCTGTTGTAGTTGCATGCTCCTCAAATCAGCCTCCTGTCGGGATTCTATGCGCTCTAAACGCGGCACAAGCTCCTGAGTGTAATCGTTCGATGATTGTCTCCTTGCTGCTCCTTGCGAGCTGGCACACGACTGGCTGCCCGTTGAAGAGAACTTGTCTGACACTAATGTTGTTGCAGAACCATACAGCTATGGTATCCCCGACCTTGGGTGAACTCCTATGACAGTTGCAGCGGCCTCTACCAGCTTTTCATCCGGTACCCTTTCATCTGCAATGCGATCCTTCAGGACCAGAGCTTAAGCATCAACAAGCTATTTCTGCACATTTGTACAAATGAAACAAAAAAGTTGTGATCAAGTCCCAAATATATGTAATAAAAAAATACAATAAGAAACATATTAGTTGTCAACACTGATTATACAATCTATTAAGATAAACAAATGTAATAAACAAATATAATTTGGTAAGTGTAATACCCTTTTGTTCTCCCAGTCGGGTATCAGATACGTCCCATCCTTCCGCTTGTATTTCTTATCAAACAGATCAGTTAGCAACACTTGTCTTTTATTGTCCTTTTCCTGCAAATTTAATGATAAATGTGTTGTGAAAAATTTAAGTGTAAAAATTGAATTATTTTAAAATAGTATGTATTACCATCTTCGCATGGTGAAAGTGTGCCGGTCTAGACCCAAATGCGTGCAATCTCGGGCCGTTTCTGGCAAGGTTGGCAGCATAAGTTTGCTTGTTCTTTTCACTGCGGGCTATGAATGATGGGTCCGTATTAAATCGAGCTCTTCCCGCATCTATGTGATCTTTGGTCAACCATTTCGGGCCTTTAGTTTTCCCGGTTCTCAAACCTCTCCACGCATCTTGTAGAATCTTAGCCGCATTCTTCCTAAAGTTTGCCTCAATTTGGTCGGTGTGGATCGGATCCCACCGGTACAAGCTCTACATATACATTACATAGTTGTGTTACGAACAATGTAATAGAATCACAAAACTATGTAATCGAAAACAAATTACCAAAAAATAACGCAACTGCTATAATTTTACTACATTTTACCTTGAAGTGTCGAAACCACTTCACCGGAGCTTGTGGATCACACGTCTCCATTGTCGTCCAACCAATCTTAAAGCCAGGTCCAATACATTATAGCCCGATTTTGTTAACAGCCGCAGGGGGGTCAAAGCTGAAAAAAATACAAGGTGTAACATTTATAATATGGTTAGTATAAACAAGCTGCACAAATTTATGTACAATAAAAGTACTCACTTGTCATCCCCAGCTGGAGTGATCCAAGGTCGAGTATCATGTGGCATTGAACCCAACAATGTCTCCTCACTAAGTTCACCACCGGCCGAAGTCCCTCCTCTAACGAACTTTGACCCAAGTGCGTCATCATGATCATCAGCATATGCCGAAGGTGAGGCCCTCTCTTCGGCATCCTCGTCAACCTCCCTGTTCACCCCCACAATATGAAACAGGTCGTCGATGGAGTAATCATCCACTTCTGGTAAGTTTCGATATTCATCCATAGGATCCACAGTAGGGTCCGGTACATGCATAGAAGGCCTGTAAAGGTCTGGACTTGGACGTCTGTCCCCGGTTGACAATGTTGTACGTTGCCTGTCCTCACCCCCTTGTCTCGCAGGGGTATGATCCTGTACCGGAATAGAAGGTCTGTACGCATCTCGATTTTGACTGTTGTCCCCAGCTGATGGCTGATGTTGCATGTCCTGACTCAACTGTCTTGGTTGGCGTATGTCAGTTAGCCGCGTTTGTGATGAAGCCCCTCTACCAGCCACGGTATTCCTTTTACCCTATACATTTTGCTTGAGTGGTACCATTTACACTGTCACAATTTAATTTAGTATTTTTAAAACACTAATAGAACACAATGTTGGCAAGCAAGTAAACAGACATTGTTCTTGTATCCACATTTTCAACCAAAATAGCAAGTATTCAAGTATCTGTATGACAAATTTTAATTTAACCCAAATTGTATCAAGAGTGTCAAATGCAATATTGTACCTAAGGACGATGAGCTACATGCATTCCATTATCAGAATATGACAACAAGGTCAACAAATTGTATCAACAAGGTGAGAATATGACAACAAGTACGGCTAACACAGAGACCATAAACACAATTTGTCAGCCGACCAGTTTGGAACATTTTTTTACAGAAATTCTATCAGACACACAAGCACACAAGAACACACGCTGAACACACAAATTTCCCTCCTGAAATCGGACACACGCGCATATCATTTGACACACTTTTGATACAATTTGGGTTGGAACAAACAAACAAACGCAGCCAGACAGGATAAAGACACACACCTTATACGACACACAAGCAAACACTGACTTTTCAAGAACTGAAATGAAGCTGACATGAGAAATACGAGGACTTTTCCATACCTGGGCAACGAAACTTGGTTATGCTATTGGCCAAAAATCGGTTGAAGAACTCGGCGGTGTACAACGGATGGTTGAAGAAATCGACGGCGTACGACGGAGGGTTTTCCGCTGCGCATGTAATTTCAAATCGTCCAAAACAAAATGTAATTACTGAATTTTAGCCCAAATTTCCTTACTTGTCTGGGCGGGCGAATACGGCGAGGTTTTTTAGATATGAATACTACAGCGCTTGTTCGAATAAGCGCTGGCTTATGTTACATACTACAACGCTTTTTAGGATAAGCGATGTTGTATATGTTAATTATAAGGGCGCATATATTTGAGGCAATGTAGTTTAGTGATCTTTTACGACGCATAAACATTAAGCGTTGTCCTATGTGTGACATCTAACGACATATATATTAAGCGCTGTTTATTTATCATATGTTCAGAAAATTAATTAACTTAGAAACGTTCCAGCCCTTTGCATTACTAATTAAACACAAAATTAATGATTACCAAATGCAAACTTTTTTTGTTTACTTACTAATTATTTACTGATTTTGCATTTACAATTTATTGAACATGTAAAACATGCGGCCGGTAACTGTATTTGGAATATCTTGATTCACTTACGAAGATTCGTCAGACTCTTCTTCGGTTTCTAGATTATCAACTACGTGCTCGTCGTTCCCGTCTTCTTCTTCGGTGTCGTACTCATAAACCTCATCATCAGCGAGGTCCCCTAAGGATCCGATTACGTTGACCAATACAGGCATTTCAGTTCCCATTTCACCCTCATCTTGGAACGGAACATTTGCTACCTCCATGTCGATTGCGTTTGTTGGTTTCACAGGACAAATTGCTACCAAACCCTGATTATTTTGTCCAGCTAATCCTGGAAATGTAACATAGTAAACTTGCACAGCTTGCTGGGCAAGAATGTAAGGGTCGTAATGGGGGTATGGTCTATGAGTGTTCACGATGACAATCCCGTTAGACGGGTATGAACTAACAAACTGAGGGTCGTACCAACGGCACTTGAACAAGACAACCTTTAGGTTATGGTTGCTTCTACAGCTCATATGAATTATTTCTTCAATCACCCCGTAGTAGTCTGTTCCCTTCACTTAAACATGACTGTTCACCGTGTTCCTCCCTTCACCATGGCTTTCAATGTGAAACTTGTAGTTGTTCACTTTGTATGTCGCCGAACATGCAACGTCGGATTAGAATCCAGCGGACAAGTAGTGAATCCATTGTGGTAGTCCTATTGTTTCTCCAAGCTCCCAAACTTGAACATAATATTAAGCAGTGTTCATGAAAGTGCAAGTACAGTTTAATTTGCTACATAATGGAACAAAATTTGAGTTGATTCTACTTACATGGGAATTCAGCCATTCTGGGAATTCTGTTAATACGACATCGTATATTTGCTGATCATTAAGTCGCGGGCGTCTTTGTCTTAAGACGGTCTCAAATAATTCCAAATATTGTTCAAGTTCAGGGATGTTGCTAAAGATGTAATGAGTTGCTTTTTTAAATTCTCGACTGTCTAATACCCTCCTTTTACTTTTGCTGCCACCAACTCCTGGGTAATTGAAAATAGAAATCTGAGGGTCTTCGAAATCTGATGTCCCAACTTTGTTTCGTTGTATCGTATGCCGGTTGTTGTTAAATCCAGACCTAGGTAGTCGGACCCCAAATACAAAGTCTCCAGCTGTATGTATGCGTTAACAATACTGGCTTCCACCTTAGCTCTGTTTCCCTTATGGCCCAACTATTTAAGACGGTATATGAAACGCTCAAACGGATACATCCAACGATAGTGTGCTGGTCCACCAAGTAGGACCTCATCAGCCAAATGAATTGGTAGGTGTTCCATTGAGTCAAAAAATAAAGGGGGAAATATGGACTCCAGCTTACACAGTGTCACCGATATGTTGTTCAGCCAGTGTTCCATCCGCTCAACGTGAAGGGAAGATGCACATATATCTCGGAAAAATGTACACAACTCGGATACAGCTTCCCAGATCTTATTTGGTAAAAACCCCCTTGAAAGCAATCGGCATGAGTCGCTCTATAAATACGTGTGCGTCGTGTGACTTGTAACCAACTAGTTTTAATGCACTCAGATCTACTTTGTTCCCCAAATTAGATGAAAATCCATCAGGAAACTTTAGAGACTTCACCCAAATAAGAACAAGTTTCTGTTGTTCTCTCGTAAGCTGATACTTACCCTTATTCGCTACCAAATGACCGCGACAAGTTTCCAGTTCCAATTATGGTCTTCGACAGTACAACCCGATATCTTTTCTACACTTCACACCGTCATCTTTTGTTTTCCCCTTTACATCCATGATGGTGTTGAATAAATTCTCAAAAACATTCTTTTCAATGTGCATGACGACTAGATTATGTTTAAGCTTCACGTCCACCCAGTAAGGTAGTCCCCAAAAAATTGATTTCTTTGTCCAGTTGTGTTCCACACCGAGCCGTCGCAAACCTCATTGATGTGCTGCTCCCATATATATTTTAAGTTCCTAACCCTGTCATGAACTGCTTGACCAGATCGAAATTGGACTGGACCATCAAAGTCGGTTTGATGTCTGTAAAAATTCCTAGCATCACCCCGATATGGATGATTTTCTGATAAAAATCATCTGTGACAGCCAAAATATGATACTTTTCTTCCATTTTTCAACACGAATGTCTTCGTGTCGTCCATACAGTAGGGGCAGCCGAGTTTTCCTTGAGTTGACCACCCCAACAACATTGCATAGGCTGGGAAATCAGATACAGTCCACATGAGAGCTGCCCTCAACGTAAAACTCTGTCTGCGACTAGCATCATACGTGTCGACCCCAACATTCCAAAGATGTACCAAGTCATCAATAAGAGGCCTTAGATATATGTCCAAACGCTTCTTTGGACTAGACGGACCAGGGATTAGTATAGTTAACCAAATGAATCTCGTTTTCATGCACAACCACGGTGGTAAGTTGTATGGTGTTACCATGACTGGCCAAACGAAGTACTGTTTAGTGGACATACCCCATGGATTAAATCCATCAGTGCATAATCCCAATCTTACGTTACGTGCATCCGATGCAAAGTGAGGATGACACCGATCAAATTGCTTCCAAGATTCTCTGTCCGAAGGGTGTACCATGCGATGCACGTCTGCTCTGGGTGAAGCGTGCCAGGACATTTCTTTTTCCAGGCTTTGAGATAGAAAAAATCTCTGTAAACGTGGTATAATCGGTAAGTAAAACATTTGCCTTCTCACATTTCGTTGGTACGATGAAGAACTTTATGTGCGTCTTGGACGATGATATCTTCGTTCCGAGAAGAAATGACATACTGTCAAACTTTCGTCGCAACCATAGTAAATCATACACCCCCCCCCCCACGCAAACGTCAATCCTTTGGTACCCCATTCCGAGATCAGATACGAGTTTTTTTTGACTCTTCGAATGAAGATGGGATCTTATTCTCCCCCCCCCCATTAGATTTTTCATCGTTCCACAAACAGCGTTAAATGCGCCTTCTGATAATCCATAGTCAGCTTTTATTGCCAGCATTTTCATGTTAATTGAAAGCTCCGTGTCTGTCGTGCAACCTTCGTAAGCTGGTTCCCTACATGAATTTAGTAGATTGAAGAATCTGTTTGCTTCGAAATTATCTGTTTGATGTTCAATATAGTTCGACGACTCGGGAATATCATCAGTTGTGGCAATATCTGGAACCATCTCTCGGAAGGCCTCATCATTCCAAATTTGTTCTTCAGTATCAAGAACTGGGTAAAATGTAGTCGGTTCGGGTAGAGTTAGGACTGTATTTACGTACTACATTTCTGGCAGATCTTCCCCGTGTAAGGTTCAATTGAAGTAATTTGGTGTGAAACCGTATTTGTACAAATGCGCCTCCATCATTCTTATATTGATGAATCGCTTGTTTTTGCATTTTGTACATGGACAGCGGATTGAGTTGTCGCTGGCAAGAAAACCTTTTGCGACAGCTGTTTCAATAAAATTATTGACCCCAGCGATGAAAACATCATTGGTACATGACTCCCCATGAGCACCCGCTTCGTACATCCATCTCCGTTCTTCATATAAATATGTCATGCTTATACTAATATGCGATTTGAACGGAAACTAAAATAGAGTACCTCAAGTCGTGTCTGGGTTGAAGCAAATATCAGCACACAAGTGGTCGGTCACAATAGGAGCTTGGCCTTAATTACTTGGACATTGCAAAGAAGCCATTTGAGTAAAATTGGAACAGTTGAATGTAAGCGAGAAAGATGGTGTTAATAGATTTGGTCTTTGCAAATTTTTAGTATTTATATACGTCATTTGCAACATTAAGTTTTCGGATTGGTATTCATATCAAAAAAAAATGTGACGGAGTGGTATTCAACTGTTTATGTTCAATATTCCGTCTACAAGGTGGTACATTTCCGTCACTAAGTGACGAAATTACAACGAGCTTTCGACGATGTTTTGCAATTGAATATTTATTGTCGGTACATATATTCACCAAAAATATAGCGCCGTTGTATATCAATGAACGTCATCGCCTATACATGCAGCGTCGTTGTGTGTCACTAAAAGACAGCGCTTATTTGTAAGCGATGTTGAAATGATGCACTAACACAGCGCTTTCATTATAAGCGATGTTGCAATGATGAACTGAGACAGCGCTTTTATTATAAGCGATGTTGAAATGATGAACTGAGACAGCGCTTTCATTATAAGCGATGTTGAAATGATGAACTGAGACAGCGCTTTCATAACAGGCGATGTTATAAGTAGACGGGTGACGGTAAATTGGTGGAAAGTAGACGCATTATATACCTTATGCTCGGACTTTTTTTCTTTTATAGATCTTCTTGGATTGCTTGTACAAGTCAGCCAACTACATTATATGCAGTTATGTTTATGACAAGCTCCATTCTGTTCTCATATGTCTTCTTCAGAATTTATCTCTCAATATGAGCGACAAATTCAGAATAATACAAAGGAGAACAGAATGGAGCTGATCATGAAACACCACTATATATAATACAGTTGATTGACATGTACTGCAAATCCAAAAAGATCTTTAAAAGAAAATAAGTCACAGCATAACAAACAACAGAATCAAAACAATTAGAACACTTGATTGTAAACGGAGGAACATTTAGAATACATGTCTGTTTGCAAATGCCCCTATTTATAGCACAGGTTGAAGATTAGGTGGATAAGAAGGTAATAAATACGATACATATTCAGTCAAAACAGATGCTCTATTCCGTCACAAATTGACGGAAACACGTCAAATTCTCGACGCTTTTATGCAACGGATAAATATTAATGCTAACATTGTTGATGCACAGTATATTAACTGTGAATTGATGGAATAGTAACGGAACAAAGATGAAACATTTTCCGTAAAAGGCACGTTGCATTTCCGTTTCTTGTGACGGAAATGTAAAGGAATAAAGACGTAGAAATTATGTTTACCAATTTTTGTTCCAATTTTCTTAATGTTACACATATATAGGGGTGTCTTGGACAATTATTACGGAAGACGACAAAAAAATAAAGCTGTGATTCATGAAGTCACCCGACATCGCTCAATAATGATCGTCACATCATATCAAGAAAACAAATAGTGATCATCACATCGTGGGGAAAATTTTTTGATACATAGATACTCATGTCTGATTTCTTGATATATGTGGGTGGTATCGTCGATCATTCTGACACTTAATTTCTTCAGCTTTGTATGATAATATATATATATATATATGAGGCGCTCAAGTGTTATGGGTTGTTAAAGTGTTATGTGTTACTTTATTGTGCACCTTTAGATCTTTAGATCTAAAGGTCCAGATTTCATTTTGCACTTTTGTCTTTTAGGTAAAAGACAAAAGTGCAAAATGACAAACAACTTTGTCACTTTTTGACTTTTTGAGATTGATTTTGCATCTTTAGATCATTTGATCTAAAGGCTGAGATTGGTGTAACACATAACACCATAAGAGAGGTGTAACATTTGATCACTCCTCTATTGTCATTTTGCACTTTTGTCTTTTACCTAAAAGATAAAAGTGCAAAATGAAATCTGGACCTTTAGATCTAAAGGTGCACAATAAAGTAACACATAACACTTTAACAACCCATAACACTTGAGCGCCTCCTATATATATATAAGGGGCGCTCAAATGTTATGGATGCTTAGAGTGTTATGTGTTATGAGCTTCTGATTGGTTGATGAAAATCAAGGAACCAATCAGAAGCGAGGAACACGGGCTTACAGTGCACCCTCAAAGCACGGGGGGTTGTGTGGGTGAGGGTGCACCGTAGTGCCCGTGTTCCTCGCTTCTGATTGGTTCCTTGATTTTCATCAACCAATCAGAAGCTCTGTAACACATAACACTCTAAGAAGCTTATAACATTTGAGCGCTTCTATATATAGATATATAGGGGGCGCTCAAATGTTATAGCTTCTTAGAGTGTTATGTGTTACAGAGCTTCTGATTGGTTGATAGTGGCAGGAATAGTGCCAGAATAGTAGATTTTTGGGTAGTGGGTTTTACTGTTTACTTTTTGAAGTAGTAGATTTTACTATTTGGACACATGGCGCACCCACAAGTTCGATAGTTAAGATGTTTGCTTTTTACTATTTTTATAGTGCCAGAATAGTAGATTTTACTGTTTGCTGTTTTCAAGTTCAATAGTGCCAGAATAGTAGATTTTACTGTTTGCTTTTTGAAGTAGTAGATTTTACTGATTAGTTAAGATGTAAGTAATGATAATTTCATAAATTCAACGCGGGTGCGATCATTGATTTTCAGTTCACCCACGGGGTGATGGCAGATCAACTTCGGGCTCACTTTCACACTGGTTTGGCTTTGAATACGTAATTTGTATACTATTGTATTCGTCGTGTCTGTATTTTTATCAATTGAAGCTATGATATCCTAGACAGGTCGAGCCATTGTCGCAAGGATATATAAAATCTTGAGCGGAGCAAATATATCCTTCAGAACCGCCTTCGAATTCATCTCCGGACAACGAAGCAAATAAACGTTCAGCTTCATAATTCTTGCTCATTCTTACAAATCTATGGGTTTCAATTTTAGATAGTAATTTGTACGTGCTTTTATATATATAGTGCATAGAAAGAATATACGTCGCGTTTTCGATAGTAGTCCGTTTCGCATTTTCTAAAATTAAAACGCGCATTTATAATTGAAAAGGGTAGTTAACTTCATTAGATACGTTGCACATCAACATATAATAGAGTTTATGATACTTGAGTTCTGATGATGTGGAACGTTAATTTCATAAATTCAACGAGTTTTTGGTACTTGCTTTCCAGGTGACCCACGTGGTGACGACTGATCAACTTCTTTGTCACCGTCACATGGATTTGTATTTGAAGAAGAACATTGTCTATTGTTGTCTTCATCGTATCTGGATTTTTCCATACTGAAGCTATGCTCTCTTAAACATTTCGAGCCATTATCACATGGATAGAATTCATCTTGAGCGGAACAAACATATCCTTTAGAACCGCTTGATTCTTCATCAGACATCTCCGCAAACAAACGGTCGGCTGCAGAATTCAAACTCGTTATATGAAATTGTTGGGATGAAAATATAAGGACAAGAGCTAGTGCGTTTACTTATAGGGTGGACGATATCTGATTCCGTCGTATTTCAGTTATTATTCCGTGACTCTTACCAACGACGCTTCTTTATAAGCGCCGTTGGATTTATGTACTGAGACATCACCTTAATTTAAGCGCTGCCTTAATATAAATAAATGGCGCTTTCATAAAAGGCGACGTGAGAAATAAGTTAAAACGACGCTTTCATATATAGGCGCCGTTATATGTGTAGTGAACACGGCGACTGAAGAATAAATG
The DNA here is from genome assembly GCA_033675215.1 of Rhodiola kirilowii. NCBI lineage: Eukaryota > Viridiplantae > Streptophyta > Magnoliopsida > Saxifragales > Crassulaceae > Rhodiola > Rhodiola kirilowii. The sequence goes on from CM066203.1 coordinate 23,141,318, forward strand.
CCATCGAATCCTAAAAATTACATTTCAACACATTTTTAACTAGACTGGTAAATTCCCTTTACGCCGACTTCTTCGCCCGCTGTACGCATTTCACTCTCACGGAGGTTTAATTTTGTCGCCCAGGTATGTCGTTTAATTGTCATCCTATTTCGGCGCTTATTGTCTCTGTTTTGCATAAGTTTTCGGCGGAATTCGTCACAGATTGATTTTACCTTAACTTTTGTCTTCCATTTTGTAGTTACGGTTGCGTGTAAACTGGAAAAATTGGTTGACTCCGGCGTATGGATGTATTCATTTAGTCAGGGTACTTAGTTCAGGCAATTGATTATTATTCACTGTGAAACTATGAGAATGTAGGGAGGCTGTAGTGCGAAACTGATTCTACAAACCAAGTACAACAGTAAAATACTTCTCTGTTTCGGTTTACATTGTAAAGTGCCGTCATATGCTTATGCTGTTTACTCGCAGGACGATGGTTAACACACCAAGTAGTGTCGACGGAGCCTCATCAGCGACAGGTAATAAAACATTGAAACGTAAACAAAGGGGTGCAACCCTTCTGACCAGTTTAATTGACAAGCATAAAGATGGCACAAAGGAACCGGTCACGATAGCAGCAGATGGAACTATCGACGGTGAAGTAGGGAAATCATTCAGAACATACATTGGTAATATCATACAGTATGTTAATATATTAAATGCACAATATGGTATTTATACGTTAATCTGTGCGTTCGGTACATGCAGGTCTGGTTGCAAAAAAAGCATATGCCAATTACATATGAAAAATGGACGTTAGCATGCCCGGAGCAGAGGGAGTTGGTGTGGGAAGAGATTTTGGTCCGGATTATTAACTGTGAAACGATTAATTGTTAACTTTATACTTTGAGCAAGTATTAACCATTCATTTAATTCTGCAAAAAATGTTTGATGTGCCTCAGAATGACTTAACTACGGTGTTAAAGAAAAAGGAGATGCGGGCAGCGGCTAAAATATGGAGAGAATTTAAGAGTGAGCTAGCAAATAAGTACATTTTTGGTCCGAAAGAAGGAGAGGACCCACGAAAGATGTATCCATTCATTGATACGGATCAATGGAAGTCCTTTGTGGAACAACGTCTGACTCCCGAGGCACTACAACTTAGGGAGTTGAACATTGCGCGAGCAAAATCGAACCGGTACCCGCATACTATGTCCTGGGGCGGGTACAAGAAGGCAAAAGCGGATATCGTCGCAAAAAAATTAGCGGAGATGGAGGCTCAGGGTTTAATATCCCCGGGGATGACCCTGTCATCGATGTTGGAAGGCATGAGGTTTGGAAGAGGGGGGCACCAAAGGACTAATAAAGAGTACGTGAATGACCATATGAGGGAGGTTGCCGACAAAATTGTAAGTTCTATGATTACAGTAAATAATTACGTAACTCTCCGTGACTGTGATGAACGTCCATTCACTTTGGTATCAGGATGAATTGGAGAAGCAAGTGAGGGACGGAAAATTTATATGCCATGGTTGACGTGACATATTAACAGAGGCCATAGGAAAGGACGAGTACCCTGGACGAACACGGGGGTGGGGTGTTTGGTAGGTTGGAAGAAAGTATTTGGGAAGCAGTCTTCTTCGTCGACCACACAGTGCACTGTCACTGCGCACGCTCTTACGATTCATAGCCCTCAAATTGGTTCCGATGATGACCCATTTGGAGATATACCCAAGGTAATATTCAGTCCTTTTTTAAATTACGAACAAATTTCAATTTGCTTCATTACTGTGTCTGAATTTTTCCATTTCAGGTTGGGAAAAAATGCTTGCTTCACGTGGAAGGAGGAGGTTCGGATCAGGGCAGGATACTTGTAGCACTTGGCAGAGTGATGCGAGGACGATTCATCCAGTGTCAAGAGCTGCCTGATGAGATGGTGAAGGTGGTTGTAGATATTGAACTTGAACCATCGGCAGAGCTTCCAATGAAGTTGGGGCTCAAGGAGAAAGTATCAGATGCACTGGGTGATTTTGTGGGATGGCCGAAATGTCTGGTAGACATTGATGAAAAGGTAGCTGATGAGTAAATTCAGTTATATGACAAGAAACACCTATAAGTATATCAATGTGAATAGGTTCATCGATTTTTTTTTGTTTTCCGCACAGGGATATAACGATTACTGATTTTTCAAACTCCAATGCAGCAGTTTTGACAACGAAACTCTTGAAGGAATGACAATGAATTGCCGTTTTTGTACGAACACGCGAAAATGATGGCCACGTCGACTATCTATTCGGTGTACATTGCTAGAAAAGTTTTCGGTGAAGATTGTTATATCCAGCTGGAAAAATCTGACATTTTGCAGTTCACCTCATTGGAAGCTTTGAGTGCAACCGCAGTTGAAGTGTACATAGGGTAAATATTATTATTATTATTATTAATTGTTGTTAACAATGAAATTTTTTGACTCACTTAATTATTTAAATGGTAACAGATTTATACATGATAAGATCCCACCGGGCATTAGGTTTGGATACTTTAGACCGAGTCATATGACTCCGTCCCTCAGTGTCGAAACGAGGGTGGTTTGCTTTGAGAGGAGATTGCAAATGCAAAACTACGTTCATAATTTTTGCTACTTCCTCCCCTACGTCCATGTCAAAAAGTAAGTTGATATTTTTCGTAGTGTTCTGTGTGTTCGATGAAATGCATTGTATACGAATATAACATTTCAATAATTATTTAATAGGTGGCATTGGATGTTAATTGTCATATTCCCTGAGAAGCGCTTGGTCATTTGGCTTGATCCACAATGTAAACCACCGGTGGATGATGCAATCAATTTCGTCAACACGTAACGACGACTATGCTAATCCACTATTTCTTACCAGTACTACATGTGCTACAACTTATATTAATTACATTAATGTTACAGGGGCATGCGTACTGATGAGCCGTATTTATACGACTCATCGAGTCATCAAATCCCACCAATTCCGGCACTTTATTATGCGAACAGTTACTTCTTAGTGTTGTTTTGCATTTCAGGTGTTTTGGAAGCTCTAGGAGGAAACGCGCATTAAAGATGGCATTTTGTGCCAAAAGACATCGCAAGGCAGTTTTTGGCCACTCTGACCCGAGCAGGACCAGGCCGCGCCCGAGCAGATTCAGGCCCCAGCCGAGCAGTCTAGCACCAAATTCAAGTTGCTCGGGCAAACGAGCTGATCTGATGATTCCGCCTCGAGCAAAGTGATCAAAATAGCAAATAAGGTGGACAATGTCGGAAAATCAAGGAGAACGCCCGAGCAGATTGGCAGTTGGCCCGATTCCAAGCAAAGACCCCGTGCGCTAATAGGCACCGAAACCGAGTTGCTCGACCAGACGGGCGAATCTGGAAAATCCGGCTCGACCAAGTTGTTCGAAATACCCAAAAAGTTGGACGATCTCACTTTCCAGACAAAACGCCCGAGTGGAACCAGCCCATGCCCGAGGAGTGCCCAGTTCCGTCCAAGGCCGGCCCAAGGCGAGTTCAAGACCACAAATCTCGGCTCGTTTCTCTTCCAGGCGTGGCGGTTTGAGAAGGCTCTGGAAGCTTCTTGAAGACTTGTTGGCCAAGTAAACTTACTAGCTAAGTTTGCTTGCAAGCCAAGCAAAGTTGGTTTTTGGACATGTTTCCTAAAACCGTTTATGGGCCAATTTCAAATAGGAAATCTCGAGGCCCTCATCCAACTCTATAAATAAGACCTCTCCTCAAGGGTTTCAAATCTTCCCAAATTCGAGAGTCTCATCCCTCACTCAAAGACCAGAGCTCCCTCGTCTTCCTCGGCGATCAACACCATTCCGGCCCCTCCTCCTCCTTCGTTCGGCAATAGAGAAGAAATCTTTCCTTTTAATTATTGCTTTGTTTCAATGACCATGTGTAGCTAAGCCCTTTATTCGGGCTAGGGTTTCATACATTGTGACTATTGTTTGAGACTTTGTCCTTAATGCTATTTCATGTTTTACTAATTCTCGTGCATATATTCCATGAATTATTGCTAGACTAGGTGGATGCTTTGTCGCAAAGCTTAGTTGATCAATATTTCTATCATTATTATCTGCCTGATACTTTGTCGTTTGGGTAGATAGCACATCTAGGTTAAACAGCACCTTTGTCGGGTTGTTCAACTTAGGAGAGAATTAGAATCCTTTCACCTTTGTCGGGATAGGTTGTGGCATAACACCTTTGTCGGGTTATTTGAGATATCACCTTTGTCGGGACGACCACACTTAGAGACACTGAATTAGATCGTTAGTAGTCATGGATAATAAGTCACAATAGAAACCCTAGTCTGAATATTCCCTCTGATTGACATATCTCGTTTATTTCCTATTCTCACACTTGTTTCAAAATCTCTTACAAACCCAATTGTTTCCATTTTACAGAACAACAAGTAACCATCTAGCTCTCTAGGGTTCGACCCTTGCTTGCCGCTGTACTAACCCATAGCCAAGAGTAAGGAATTATAAATTTAAATTTGCAGGTACCGACGACGCTTGTCACGTACATACTTCAATCTCTCGTCAGATTCAGATATACAGTGGAGGACTGTAACGGTATGGACTTAACAAATAACAACAGAAGACCAAATTCTTTTATTCCTTTACTTAATATGTTTGATTTATTTTTATAAATCATTTCTTATTTCAGTGCCCCAGACAGCCCTTCAACACTCAAGTGTGTGGCTACTATGTGTTGCAATATATTCGTGACATAATGAAGTTCGTTCATCAAACCAATGGATCTCTTCATGACGACATCACACAGGTAAATATATGCCCTGATAAGTAATAGATCATCAACCATTAGTCTATGTATCGTTAAATTTGATAACTGTGCGCTTTTTTCCCAGTCTTTCCCAACAGGAGAGGACTCTTATGGTAACAATATTGTCCTAAATGTCCTGAACGAACTTCATTAATGTCCTGAATGATATGAGGTGCGACTTTGCTAATGATTTGATAGATTACTTGCGGCAAACAGATAATCCACTGTAAAACACGTCATATGCTGTATATTGGTCCAAAAGTTTTGTACCATGGACGTGTCCAGTATCAACGAATGCGGACGTAAACGAATACAAATGTTTTGTATATATAATGCTGGGCAATGTAATTTGTTTGTTTTTGTTGATAATATTGAGCAATGTAATCGGGAATCAATGTTTATTAAGGAAATGGTATTGTGCACGGGATTGTTTGTAACAATAAAAAATATCAATTTATATTCGCACTTTCGACAGCGCTTAATGTGTCAGGCGCCGTTTATAATGTCAATTAAGACAGCGCTTCATTTGTAAGGCATCGTTTATAATGTACTTAAGGCAGCGCCTTATGGGTAAGCGATGTTTTAAGTATACCTGATACAGTGCGTCTTAATTAAGCGCTGTCTATAGAGTTCCGATTTCAAAAATTTCAAATCAAATCAATTTTACAATTTTGATTTATGGTAATAATCAATTTTTTTTAAGATATAATCAGTATGCCTTACGATCCGCATTTCAAATAAATTTTATTCTACGAGTCCCGATTTCGAACATAAATTTTCAGCCGTTTAATCCGTTGGCAATTTCCAAGTACAAATTCAATTCGAACACATATATGAATGTAATATAAAATTTATGACATAATTGTAAGACGTCCAAATCACTAATCTATTTAATTCGTTGGCAATTTCCAGTATATGTTTCATTTTTGCGTCATATTTCTGTCATTATTCCTTTACAAAGTTCCCATTAATTATAGACCGTTGCTGAATTTCCGTCACTATAACATGTTATTTCTGTCAACAGATGACGGAAAATTGACGAAATTTGGACGGAACAATTTATGCAACCATATTTCATTGTTTCGCTATATATATATAGAGGAGCGTTCAAATGAGGCAGCAAAATTAGAATGAGATTGTGAGGCACGATCTCGTGCGTCCATTAAACCCCCGTGCATTGTGGGTGTGACACGTGTCCAAATAGTAAACCCACTAACTTTTGAAAAGTCAACAATTGCGGCTTGCCACGTGGCTTCGCCATGTGCGTCCGATCAAAATCACAGAAGGCCGATATCGTGCCTCACTGCCTCATTCTACCAAACTGCCTCATCCGAGTGCTCCCCTATATATATATAGGGGCGCGCTCAAATGAGAACTCTTCTTAGGCTAAGAACATGAGAATTATTTTGCACCTTTGGATCAAATGATCTAAGGGTGTAGATTGATTCTGCACTTTTGTCTTTTAGGTGAAAGACAAAAGTGCAGAATAGTAAAAGCAGAAAGTGCATAGTAAAAAGCAGAAAGTGCATAGTAGATGACGTTGTGCATTTTAGACCACTCATTTCAACAAAATGAGTGGCTGAGAATGATTCTCATGTTCTTAGCCTAAGAGGGTGTTCTCATTTGAGCGCATCTATATATATATATATATGAACTCTTGAAATCATTCATCCCACCACATTCATTAGCAACATACTTCCTTCCAATCGTCAACATGTCTCCTTCATTTGACCGTGTGAGTTTCCCTGACAATCCACGCGGAGTTGCTCGTAGAGATCACGTTGTACATATTGGCAGACACGCGTAACAACTTACTATTGTTCTCTTCATATTGTCTGTTTTGATAAACGCGGCCGTTATGTAATCCCTACTTTTGTAACAGTTTCTTCTCATTCGATGTTCATCGAAGGATTGCTCAAGAATGCATCTTAAAATGTTGGGACACAATGTGGGCATCATGGACCATGATCCCAGACAGCAGCAAGGAAATATGGTTCGAGGAGTTTCAGGTATAAAACGGTAACTCATAAAATGTTTTACTTTCCTTTGGATGACAAAAGTTAACAGGTCTTACAAATGATTTGCTTGTAGAGTATAGCTACCTGGGATGCACAATATGACAGTCGCATTCGGAGTAATTTTATAAGGAGATGCAATATGATCATCAATAATCATCGTATGATGCGAAGGACAGGAATGAATTCACTTTTGTCGTTGTCAACCAACCCGTAGATTGTAGAATGTTGGACTGCTCACGATGTTGTTATAAATCAATCAGTGACAACTTTGTATTCCATGAATTAAATAAAATATAGTGCTTTCCAAATGAATTCGTAACGCAAATTGACAATTAACCCCTTGATAAATAATGTTTTTTATATAATAAATTATATTTGAAATCATTTGTGTAACACGGATTGATTATACGTTAAAATAAATTAATAATACAAGAAAAAGTAATATAAAAAAAATTTCAAAAAATATGTTTCGCACATAAGACAGCGCTTCCCTGTTGAAGCGATGTCTTAATTGACATTATAAACGGCGCCTTACAAATGAAGCGCTGTTTGAGAGTAACGGAACAATGACGAAAATGTGACGGAAATTTGGATACATATACTGGAAATGGGATGAAGGAGATTCTAAAGAATTTATGACTCTTGACAGAAAGACAAGGTAAAATTTGGTAAAAGGTGGCATGCACTAAAATATTTGAAATGCAACCGGACAGATGTTGGGAATTCTCATAACATTATATTACTTTGGTTTTAATTCTCAAACTGCAGTCCAGTTGCAATTCAACTATGTGAGTTCATGACACCTTTTATAAAATTGTAACTTCTCTTGTAAGAAACTAATCTCAGTCAAGAGCCATGAAATTCTTCAGAATCATCTTGCACCCCATCTCTAGTATATGTTGCAAAACTTTTGTTCTAACAAATGCTGAAATGTTGAAAATGAGTGTGTTGAAAGATGCAAAGAGTTCTCTTATATAGGGCAAAACTGAAATTTGTTTTTCAGTCAATATTCCGTCACATGTCACGGAAAAATAATGTAATATCGACGAAAAAATTTGAAATAGACAACGGTCACCTAATTGACGGAATAATAACAGAATAGTAATGGAATATGCGACGGTATACACGCACGGAAAATCAACGGAATGTATGCGAATAACATCTGTGGGTAGTTTCCGTCATTTTTTCGTTACTTATATTTCGTCGCTAATCCTAGAACTCATGTGCGACGGAATTAGTGTTGATAGAATTATAACGGAAATACCTTGAAAATGTTTTTGGTGACGGAATGGAGTAAAAAATATACCGTTTTATTTACCGTCACCGTTGCTTGTGACGTTATTGCGACGGAATTTTTGGACGGAAATTTCGGAAAAATTTGTAGTGGCAGGCCCATTAATTTTCAGGCGCTTCGTTGTCAATTTGCTTTACAATTTCGCTTTGAAAACATAAGTGTAATATACAAATTATTTCTATATTGTAAGCCGTTGTAAATCAATAATTTATTTATTCATGGAATAAAAAGTTGTCACTCATTTAATTAAAACATCGTGAGCCGTTCACCATTCTGCCATTTTGTGGGTGGGTTGACCATGACAAACGTGAAATCCTTCCCCTCCTTAGCATACTCATTGCATCAATGACGATTAGATTGCATCTGTTCATAAAATTACGCCGAATACGACTATCTTGCTATGCATCCCAAGTAGATATACTCTACAAGCAAATCATTTTTAATACTCATTAACGTTTGTCACCAAATTGAATTAATTACTTTTGATGAGTTACCGCTTTGTACCTGAAACTCCTCGTACCAAATTTCCTTAGCGCTTTTTGGGATCATGTTCCATGATGTCCACGTTGCATCCCAGCATTTTGATATGCATTCCCATGCAATTAATCCTTCGATGTATATCGAATGGGAAGAAACTGTTACAAAATTAGGGATCACATAATGGGTGGATTTATCAAAATCATCAATATGAAGGGTACAATGAGTTCCTACCACTTTCTTCCAACATGTGTAATATACACTCTACGATCGATGTCACGTGGATTGTCACCGAAACCAACAAGGTCAAATGAAGGAGACATGTTGACAATATTCAATTGGAAGGAAGTATGTTGTAAATTAATGTTGTGTGTTGAATGATGCAAACGAGTTCTCATATATATAGGGCAAAACTAAAATATGTCTGGATAAATTTTTCCGTCGAAATTCCCTCAGTTTCCGTCGACAGTGACGGAAAACACATGTAATATTGACGAAAAATTTGGAAATAGACAACGGTCAATAAATAACGGTAACTAAAAGTGTAATGTTTTTATTTTTCAAATTTACTCGTCGGGTGACGGAATAGAGGGGGAAATTCGAGGAACTTCATTAAAATAAATTTGTATTATATTTCAGTCATGGAATAATGATGGTACAGTGACGGAATAATTTGTAAGCAACGGTCACTAAGCAAACGGTAACAACAAAACTTATGTTTAAAAAATTAAAAATGATTTTTGGAAGACGGAGTAGTGACGGAAATATGATGGAAAAAGTAATAATTATTTCCAGATGAGGGAATAATGGTGATGGAATGTGGAGGGAGTTAGGCTACAGTATACACCGACTGAATTTTGACGGAATGTGAGCGAATAATATTTGTGTAACCTCACTGTTAATTCTTCGTCACAAAAATTCCGTCAACAATCCGACTAACTTTTCGTGGCGGAATATGTGGTGATGGAAATATGTAGGAATTACGATGAATTTAAATATTTCAAATTTTGTTGACGGAAATTCGACGGTATTACAACGGATTATTTTCCGGCGCCGTGTTTGTCGACGTTTTTGCGACGGAATTTCTAGACGGAAAAAATTCAAAACGTTGTAGTGATGTATATATATATATGTTCGATTCATTACTAAAAACTTTTACAGTTAGAATATTTAACTTGATGAGTCTATCTCACTATAATAGTATGCACTCTTGAGTCTTGACTATGCAATTGTATCCATCTTTGCTTTGGGGTCTACATGCATATCGGAATCAAGGGTTTGTTCTTTTACACTGAGAAGTAAAGTAATTTGTCAGATGTTTTTGAACTTAAAAGTCAAATATAATAGTCAATCACTTAAATTATGTCACTACATTAAGTTCCTCGATTAAATATTTTTTATTTAAGTTTAATCGTGCAGTTCTTCTATCCGGTTCAAAAGAATACATTTTAATTAAAGGCGTTTTAATTAGCTAGGTATATAACGATCTGGATCTGTTATTTGGATTGGATTGGTTGTCTTTTTGACCATTGCAACTCAATGTAGATGGGAAGGGCCAAGATATGAAATTAAGTTGTTCGATGGGAGCAACTGTTTAAGTGTATAAGAGAGATCATTGTATCACTTTTATGTACAAGTTGACTAATCAAGTGTTTGCTTCATGAACCCCACACAAATGTCCGCTGTTTCCGTCGTTGTGCGATTTGTGATTATTGGTCATTTATAATGATAACTTATGAGAGAATATTCCTAATTTGATACTTAGATTCACATTTATAATGGGACTTTTTGTTGAGATACTTGCCAAACATAATCTCCAAATGAAAAGATCATAAATCAACCATGAGATTAATATAATTTGTTTTATATTGTTACGATAAGTATCCGCAATATATGGCTAATGGTTCAAATGAGATATTGCCTAGCTAGTCATTGGTTTCTTGCACAAATTGTAATTCCATAGTGCAGCCAATTATATAGTCCCGTATCATTCTCAAAAAAATCATTATTAAATGGCCATGCAAGGAGCATGTGGGGTTGTAATTGGATTGATTCAAACATTGGCTTTGTAACTAAGTGGTCATGAGTTCAATTCCCCCATAATGCACTATTCCCACCAATATTTGGTGAGGAATCCTTGTCCTTCAAGGAAGACTTGAGGACTTGCCTTTCCTCCCTTCATAGGAGGTGTTTTCCTCCCTTCGCAGGAGGTACTTTCCTCCCTTCACAGGAGGTGCTCGAGATGGCTTCGCCTTCGCCATGGTACTAGAGAAGGCTTCGACCGTGAGCCAGTCAATTGCTCAGAGATATGCTTCAAAAAGTGGATGAGTCAAGACGCCGCATGGCTTGTGCTTCAACGGACATAAATGTACTAGATGATTATGCTTAGCTTGAGAAATTCATTAGTCTTGTACAATACATGTAAACATCCCATCAAAAAAATGACCATGCAAGGATGGTAATTTTCACAAGCATATCATTACTTGGAGTTTTATTTGAAATGATAGTAAAACAATATGTTATTTTATATTTTAAATCTATAAACATATAGTTTTGTATTTATTTGCAATAATTGACTGAGTGTTTCGAACACAAGAACGGTGCAAATGGCATATTTTTGTAAAAAATATAAACCAATCACAATCATTAATTTGATCATTTGGACGGATTAGATTAAATCATGTATTAAATTCCATTTATGGTCAATTTCTCGGTGACGAATATAAATTATTCATGACGAACTATGTCGTACTTTTGATTTCTCGGCGACGAATTATAACTCAATTTTGACGAACTTTGTATTTTGCACCAAAAATAGACTTTATACCTGATCTTTATTCTTGAACACAAATCTAAAATTATTCAGTAAACCTTTCCTTAGTATCATTTTTGATTCTAAGTATGATTTATTGTGCAAACCCAAATTGTAGATGATGATAGTTCCAATATGAAATGTGTGAAATTTTGAGTGCAGACCTTACCATTAACATCCTTACAAATGTTTTTTTTTTTGCTTTTGCCTTGTAACAAACTTGTACCATATGTCTTTCTTTCACTTTAACACAATAAGATTAGTTCCCATTTATATATACTTATAGTACGATATGGTTTTGCAATAACTTTAGCTAGGCTAGCGGATCCATTAATTACATGACTGATGGACGATCAAGAACCAAGTTTTCAAATAATTGTTGATTTGTATTCGATAGTAGTAGACAAATCGTACTCCTCCATCAATACATTGTTGTTTGAGATAAGTATACGCGAACACAAACGCTAATTAAACAGACTAAATAAATGCGAAAAGGAATTTGGTCGAGTGACTTGAACTCTTGACGCTTACTCAGAAGTCAAGGGTCCGACTTCCCTGAGTAGCATAATTCTCCCCACTTTTGTGGAGGAGTGTTTTTCGTCCCGCATACGCGTGGACACATTGTTCCTCCTTCGTGGAGGTGTTCTTCGTCCCGCTTCGGCGTGGACGTGTTGTTCCCCCTTCGCAACTCAACCATCACCTTGTTGACAAATATTAATTGTTCATTATGGTTGCCTCTTTTTTGTTGTTGTTGTTGGTAAAAGACATTTATAACTGGACATATATTTTGTTCTAGAGTGGTGTATGTTTATATGTTCATCAGGCGTAGTTTGATGTTAAGGAGATCGATATAACATTCGAACCCTGATGGGTATTTATTTCCACATTCTGTAAATGCCTTCCTCCTGTTCATCGTCAATACCAGATCGATATTATGTTTATGAAGAAGAAAAAAAGTACAATAAAACACATATACTTCAGTGAATTACAAAGTTCTGAGCACCTCATCCAACAATTATAAATCTGTATATAGCTATATGTTTGAATTTTGACGTCAAATGTGCTAGCGAGCTCATGGGCAGTTGTCATTAATTGATATGCTACTTATTCACCCATTTCAATCAAGCCGCTACCGATATATATATGTTTGTGTGAAATGCTTGTTATTGCTGATGTTGTTGTGAGATACAAGCACATGAAATCTGTCGTAGAGTTTGGTCATGACACACATAACACAAGACAAGTTCTATTTGTTGACCTTTTCTAGCAGATTCAATTGATTTTCTGAAGTATGAGACCACATGTCAATTGTATGCATGCGTTTATTATTGTACAATTCCTCATTCACACTTTTCACATTAATCTTTTTTTGATCGTGGGTTTTACATCGAACAATCTGACAAGAGACGAGGAAGAGGAAAATATCCGCGAAGGACGGAGGAAGAGGTCCACACCATAAGTGGGTGGATGCAAGGTAGGGAGTCAACCACTAAGTCATACCCTTGTTGAATTTTTCACATTAATCTTAAACAGAATAAATTGTATGTTCATCTCCACCGTTGAAAATTATTTTACAGACTATTTCGCTTTAGTATTAATCGTTTAACTTTTTGTAGAGATGTAACAATAATAACTCGAAGTTAGATGTAGTTTTTCCGTTCGTTAATTTTAATTTTTTTTATTTTCCGTAATTCGTTAATTGTCATTTTTTTGATAAACTAATTCGTTACATTCTCTTTGATTCTGCAATGTTTGTAATGAAACTAATACAGTTCTTAGCTAGGATTGCCTGAAAGTCTTGTTAAAGAAACGCATATGCAGTATTCTCCCATGATGAAAATAATTTCTCCTCATTCATTAGGTTGCGTTTCTCACTATGTGATTTTGGTTATTGATGCATGGCTATATGTATATGACCATAACAATATTTAGAGGACTAAAAATCTTTTAATATTTGTGAACCTAAAAATTCAAATATAACAGTTAAATTAACTGCATGCATCTTTAAATCTAGAGCTAACATGTCTCATTAACTTTATTTCCTTCACAACGCATTTTTAAACTTGATTTTTGTATGAATCGAGTTTTGAAAGTGCAACCAGGCAAACCATGTTTAAAACTACATCACAAAGAAACTAAAGTTATTAGGACACTGTGACTCACAACTATAAATTCTCCAAATGCAACTTAGGGGCTGTTTGATTGAGCTTAAATTTATGTTATGTTAATTTAATTTATGTTAATTTATGTTAATTTATGGTATGTTAGAAGAATTTATGTTAATTTATGTTAATTTGTGTTAATTTATGTTAATTTGTGTTAATTTATGTTAATTTATGTTATGTTAATTTATTTTAATTTATTATAGTTTATACGAACCTAACATTACATCATCATCATGTCACCATCATCACATGACATCATCGTCATGTCAGCATCATCATCATCATCATGTCACCGTCATCATCATCATCATGTCACCGTGGTCAACGCCGGTCAACGGCGGGTCAACGCCGGTCAACGGCTGGTCAACGGCTGGTCAACGCCGGTCAACGGCGGGTCAACGGCGGTCAACGGCGGGTCAACGCCGGTCAACGCCGGTCAACGGCGGGTCAACGCCGGTCAACGGCGGTGATGATGAGGACATGGTGGTGATGATGGTGCATGAAGATGATGATGATGGTGATGATGAGGACATGATGATGATGATGGTTAACGGTAATATGATGATGATATGATGATGGTGGTAATTTATGTTATGTTAATTTAATTTATGTTATGTTATGTTAATTTATGTTAATTTATGTTATGTTAGAAGAATTTATGTTAATTTATGTTATGTGGTGTTAAAATAATTTATTTAATACAAATTTAAAGCCCAAAAAACAGGGCCTTAATCAAATGATCAAATTTGAATTTGCGAATTCACAAAGTATTAAAATGAATCAATCGAACGCAAATAATAGTCATGCATGGATGGATCAAATGAATACGTACAACATCAATCTCTCTTTTTTAAGAGAGGACACTACTCGTAAAGGCGAACAAGGCAACCATCATTCACAGCTTAATGTTTGGGCCACCTTTATTATTTTTATATTTAATATCTCCATATTTTTACAACTTTTTGTTGTTGTATTTAGCTAATTTATTGAAAATGCATTTAAGGTAAGTATTTAAAATACAAAATCATAAAATTATTGAACAGATAATATAACATATTTTATTATTTTAATAATTATACTAATTGGGACATCCTAAAAAAGGAATATAATATGGAACGGAAAGGTACCATCCTAAACCCTAACAATTCTTTCAACTCTCATTGACCCTGATCTGGCTGTCATTTGGTTTTCGAGTAGTTTCACTTGTGCTTATTAACTTGTCAAAAAATAAAAATAAAAACCTTAAATTTATATAAAATAAACTATTATAGGAAAATGAGTTTATTTGTAAAAATTATAAATAAAACTTTTATAAATTTACTCATTTTGTTGTTATTTTCGTCCTAATTAAGTTAATAAACGTTCGATATGATGTAACATTATTCATAAAAGAACCATTTCAATTTTGACATGAGTTATATCATTTTCATACACATCATAACGTGAACAAGTTTCTTTCTCTACTTTCCATCTATATCTTACATCACAAGCAATAAAACCTAAACCCATTTATTACCTAAATAAATAAAAATAAAGTAGTTATTACCAAAATTGACATGCCATTTTTTTCCACCATAAAGCTCAGCAACCTTCCCTATATAAATCTCACCTCTCCATCATCCCCCTCACTTTCAAACCGGAAACCAACCTCATCAACCACGCCCCTGCTCTGCTGCTCATCGATCGATCGATCAACGACCGGCCGATAGCTACGCAGTAGCTGGGAAATGGTGAAGTTCTCGAAACAACTCAAGGCTCAACTCATCCCGGAGTGGAAAGACGCCTTCGTCAACTACTGGCAGCTCAAGAAGCATGTCAAGAAGATCAAAGTCCTTCACAAGCCCAAGCTCACTGCGCGCACCGCTCATGACTTCGGCATCTCAATATTCGACCCCGTCCGCTCCGTCGTCTGCAGACTCAAATCGCAGCTCGTCCCGACCCGGCTCCCACAGCAGCCCGACCCGATCCTGGTATGGAATGTTCATAGCTGTAGCCAGCAGCAGTTTTATTTATCACTTTATTATGAAATATTCACTTTTTATTGCAATGATTGTTCTCTCGACCCTGAGCTGAAAATCTCGGCCCGATGCTTATTTTTAGGAAGGTGAAGTGACGTCAGGGTCACGTAAAATTGTGACAGCTTCCGTTTTGTTTTTCTCAAAACTTTTTCTTCCTCCGTGTGTCACTTTCAGCATGGTTGTAATGTCGTATCATGCATGCTTTTTTTGTGAGTAGCAGATGAGAGCAGAGAACGAAGCTTCTGAAGCGGAGCCCGCAACATCGGAAATCGATGAAGAATCGCAGAACGAGAATGAACTGGTCCATCTGGTCTCAGAAGAGGACGAGGTAATTAATTCATTGAAAAACATTCTCGACTTTCGAGCCTGACAGCGCATCTCATATTATTATTTTCGTTGACTAATTAATTGATGCCAGGTGAAATCGTTCTTCGATCAACTGGACGAAGAGCTGAACAAAGTGAACCAGTTCTACATTTCCAAGGAGAAGGAGTTCGTCGAGCGAGGCGAGATCCTCAACAAGCAGCTTCAGATTCTCCTCGATTTGAAACAGGTTTTGCACGACCGGAAAAAGACCGGATCACGCAGCTCTCGCTTCTCCTCTGCTCGCCACTCTGATTTCTCCGGTGAGTCAACAAGTCTCTGTTTTCTAACAAATCATATTTCGCCACGTATCATGTTTCTTAGCTGGGTTGAACAACCCCATTAGTTAGCCGCAGGAAACCGCGCAGACTTTTTATCAGTGTAGTGTAGTCCAGCTCGCTGACCAGCTGTAGCAAGCAACCTTCTTAATAGAAATATAACGGCGTTATTTATTACGTTACGCCACGTAATAATAGAGTTTGGGCCTAGTGTAAATTTTCAATTGAGTCCCTCTAGAATGTTACCTGAGACTCTCTCTCTCTCTCTATTTCAGAAATTGAATAGATTGTTTCTATAATTTCGATTAGGCCCCTGTAGAATGGATGTTTATAAATTCAGTATTTCGAAAATTCGAAAATTTGGGGAGCTAACGGCGAGGGGGATTTGGTGAATGCAGATAGCGGGGATGATTTGAGCGGGACGCTGTCGGGGCAGGAGAGCCAGACGGATGAGGTGATAACGGCGTTAGCGAGGAATGGGATCAATTTTGTGGGGTCGGAGGCGGCGAGGAAGAAGGGGATGTGGGCGAGGACGACGTCGATGAGGATCGATATACCGGCGACGACGCCGTCGCGGACGATTTCGGCCATGACGTCGATGCTGTGGGAGGATCTGGTGAACAATCCTAAGAAAGAAGTGCCTGGGGAGTCGATTAACAAGAAGAAGATTCAGTGTGCCGAGAAGATGATTCGCGGAGCTTTTGTTGAGCTGTATAGAGGGCTTGGTCTGCTCAAGACTTATAGGTATTTGTGTTGTTGTAATTGTTACTTTAGAATTGTGTTGAATTTAGTGATTTCTCTCGTATGATTATTCCATTTGTAGTTTGAAGTGTTTCTGTTTTTGAGATGAAGATGATCATTGAAATGTTGTTGTTGTGTTTTGACAGCTCTCTGAACATGGTGGCATTCACCAAGATTATCAAGAAATTTGACAAGGTGAGCCTGCTTATAATTTGCTTGTAAGGACATAGAGTATAAGAACATTGTATCTGTTGTTTTTTCGTGCATGCTGTGAGTGCATGACAAATATCCTTTATCAAATAGGTAGCAAATCAGCAGGCGTCATCCGGTTATCTAAAGATGGTCAAAAGATCCCACTTCATCAGTTCTGATAAGGTAAGCATAGTTTATGTTATCGGAGTGACACAGTTAGTCTTAATTTGAGATGCTTCACTAGTGTTGCTTTGAGCTACTAATCACATGAACACCTTACATTTTTTTCGTCATTTTTTATGCGTTGAGAATCTAAGTCAAACTGGTTTGAAGGAAATTTTGGAGCTTGCTTTGTGTTAAGAATTATATCAGGTCATCTTAGTGGCCACTTTATAATACCTTGCTGTCACAAATGGTTACCACTAGTGGTAGTTTATTCCATGGTTAAGTGAAGGCATACACATATTATATGAAAGAGTCCTTGTGGCTAACATTGCATTTTGGTGGTGATAAAAGGTTGTTAAACTAATGGACGAAGTGGAGTTCATATTCACAAAGCACTTCGCCAGCGATGACAGGAAAAAAGCAATGAAGTTTCTGAGACCCCAAGAACATAAAGAATCCCATATGGTTACCTTTTTCGTAGGTACACATTTTATTATTTTGTAGAAAACATTTAGTCCTCTTTGCTCATGAATCCTTTTCTTTATTTATCGATAGATTTTTTGTTATCAGCTGTGCTGCGCTAATTGCTAGACAAGGTTAGGTCTGATCCTAATCATCCACTAAATAATCACTCATCACTTGCTAAGCCACTAGTAACATGAGTGCGGTTTATGACTTTATTGGCAACGTGAATAATGACTTTGAAGTGGGATCTTCCAACTTTCGTCGTCACTAACCTACTTGTTTTTTCTGTTCATTCAATTTCAGGGTTATTTACAGGCTGCTTTGTGACATTGTTTACTGTGTATGCCATTTTAGCTCATTTGTCTGAAATGTTGTCTCCGGCAACAGGCACAGCATATATGGAAACGGTTTACCCTGTTTTTAGGTATTCTTCCTCAACAAAAAATCTACCCACATAAATTTATATACTAGTATTTTGAATTTGTAACAAGAGTAGACATTGTGTTAATTTGAAAAGCAGCTTTTATTTCACTTAGCATAATGCAACCACTTAGTAAAAGAATTATTTCTGACACTCGTAACATCCTGCCTAGTACACTATTCAAGGGTGATACGATGTTTGAGCTGCGAGACACTAATTTGATATATGTTTAATATGTTAAAAAAAGACCTTGAAGATTCATCTAAGGAAACCTATTGGAGATTTGCCAATTTTCCTGATGATAACTTTTGGCCTGTTCATTCATGCAGCATGTTTGCATTGCTGAGTTTGCACTTGTTTATGTATGGGTGCAACTTGCTCATGTGGAGGAGAAAAAGGATCAGCTATAACTTCATATTTGAGTTCCAACCCAAAACTGCCCTTAAGTACAGAGATGCGTTTCTTATATGCACTTCTCTAATGACTGCGGTAGTTGGTGCATTAGTTATCCACCTCATCTTGAGGTCCAATGGATTTTCTCCAAGCCAAGTTGATGCAATTCCTGGGGTTCTACTTCTGGTATGACATTTTACATTTCATTGCTAGTCAAATGTGCACAGCTCATACATGACAGTGAAAAATGATATTGATTATTTTGCCATTTGAAGTTACATCATGAAATGTGAAAAATATATTTGTCACAAAAGATATTTTTATGTAATCGATTTTTGTTTGTACTTAAGTACCCACTCATAAGAAATTAGTTATTGCAATTTCCTTGATCGTTATGCATTTTATATAGAAATTCTCTAATATATCTTTCAGATCTTTATGGCCATTCTTATTTGTCCTTTCAACGTCTTCTATCGCTCAACAAGATATTGCTTCATTCGGGTCATGCGTAACATTGTATTCTCCCCACTTTATAAGGTATCCTCCATGATATTTTGAGCACTTACCAAATTTGGCTTTATCAGTTAAAAAATACTCTTCTGAACTGAGAATCATTGGTGATTGCAAAATAAATGAACAGGTATTGTTGGTCGACTTTTTCATGGCAGATCAACTCACCAGCCAGGTATGCGTTATGAGCTGAACCTCTGAGAAACAGTATGGCAATTCCTTTAAGGAATAGATAAAGGATCCCGAATTCGGCACTGGCTAACAATTTCTTAACGTATTTTTTTTTGTATGCAGATTCCTCTGCTTAGACATATGGAATCCACCATTTGTTACTTTCTCGCTGGGAGCTTCAGAACACACCAATTTGAAACCTGCAAATCCGGAAAGTTGTACAGAGAGCTTGCTTACGTGATCTCATTTGCGCCTTATTATTGGCGTGCGATGCAGGTTTGCATCATCCTTAAACATCATTCAATTATGTTGCCTTCTCCATATACAAGTCATTAGCTCAATCCGTTGTACTACTAAGAGCATAAGACTCTATGAAAAGTAAAGTTATACTTGAGGTTGCTTCAAATGACCCAAACCTACTCTATTTTGATAGTGCGGAAGACGATGGGTGGATGAACACGACCCTAACCATTTGGCAAATATGGGAAAGTATGTTTCAGCAATGGTGGCAGCAGGTGCCAGAATTACTTATTCCACAAACCCGAGCACAGCATGGCTCATTATAGTCTTGGTGACCTCGCTCACAGCTACAGTTTATCAGTTGTATTGGGACTTTGTCAAGGACTGGGGCGTTCTTAACCCCAAATCAAGCAACCTATGGCTTCGAGATGAACTTATTCTGAAGAACAAAAGCATCTACTACGTTTCCATTGTAAGATCCCACTCTCTCTTGTTATTCATTGGGAGCAAAAAAGGACAACAAATAAAATGGCATTCTTAACAGAGTCACCATTTTGTGTTTTACAGGCTTTAAATGTAGTCTTAAGAGTTGCCTGGGTGGAGACCGTGTTGAATTTTAGAGTCGGATTAGTTGAATCCAGACTGCTTGAATTCTTGTTGTCTTCCTTAGAGGTTATTCGCCGTGGACATTGGAATTTTTACAGGTATAGTGTGCATTTCAATTGCAATCATGAGTGTCGCTACTATCCATGTAGCCAGTCTGATAAAATTGTACCACAGGATTGAAAATGAACATTTGAACAATGTGGGCAAGTTCAGGGCAGTGAAGACAGTTCCCTTGCCATTCCGTGAAACTGACTCCGATGGCTGAAACCTCATTACTCTGGCGTTGCATTTGTGTACAGGTATCAAAGGCAATCAGACATGTAAAATGATGTCCTCAGTTTGATCAGCAGCGAAGTGATTATAGAAGAGGTCATTTTACACTAACAGTATGATGCTGATTGCTGTGATCTTAACCGCCACCTCATTTCCATTTTAAGGCCAATTGTAAACTCCTGCTCATTCAGTGTAACGTTGAAAATAATCAAACATATAAATAAGTTACTTTGTGCTCTATAAACTTCAAAAAGTCTCTTATTCGTCCCAACTACATGACCGCGTTCGTAAAATTACCAGGAGTTTCTCTCCGATCTACCCAATTCCAAACTCAAATATTCAATATACACCACTTGAAATTGAAATATCCCCCATTTGAGTTAATCTCGATTCCTGTGGAACCCGAATCAATCATTTTTTACAATCTCGGTACATGAGGAACCAGGATCAAGCATTTTTACAATCCCGATTCCTGAGGAACCGAGATTAATTCAAATGGAGTATTTTGGATATTTGAATTTCAAGGGATGTATTTTGAATATTTGAGTTTGAAATGGGATAGATTAGAGAGAAACTCAATTACCAGCTACATATCAAATAAAATCGCCGAATGTTTTGTTCTTGTTAAAAAAAAAGTAGGGACCTTTTAATAATTTAGCGTCCAAGGAACAATAGAGCATTTAATATCAACTTGGGTGAAGAAATTGAAGCACTGTGGAGAAAATGCTGGCGATTTTTGTTAAAGCACTTCGAAGAAGACGCTCTGGAAGGAAGTTGCTATGCTAGTTTCGTTGATGTGAGGAAGCTCATTAAGAAACACCTCGCCACAAAATAACATGCCATTCACGTTTCTTGAGCATTGTGTCGGATATATGTGTCATTGAAACAATACTTTTTGCTGATTGCTTTTCCTCGGACTTATTTCAGTTCATTTTTTTTCACTACCTTCTCTTCCAGCATCATGACACAAAACACCAGGCTCGGCAATTGGCTGAAGACATTGATGCAACTCCTTCCATCATCACTGCAACTGTGCACACGTTACCTTCTAAGAATAAGGTTGCTGTACGAGACTGAGAGTAGCTTTTGAATCATGTTTGAATCCACATTGCATCTGAGATAAGTTGTACTCTATGGTTGTCCAGGAGTACATGCGGATTGTACTCGTTTTAAAACAATGTCCAACAACTTCTCAGCACACATACACTAGACGAAAGAGTTGAAGCAGTCAGATGCACAGATCATTGACCATCTCCCTAACATAAAACTTCACTGGCAACTCCAAATTGTCATGGCAATCAAGAAACCACACCACATCCACAATATCCTTCAGCCCACATAGCTCAGAGTGTTTATTGGGTGTAAAATGCCATGACCCAACTCTTGTGGTACCCTCAAGCATGGCATCCAACACCGCAAGATCAAGAATATATCCACGAAGGTTCATTCCATCCCTCATTAAACACTTGTGTTTCCCGTTGTTGTAACTTTGTCCCACACCATGCGCCACTCCTGTACATCACAAGGAGAATACAGGGGGATTGGTTACACGATCTTTCAAAGTGATAACTAGTCACTATGGTTACTGCTACCATGCCGCCTTTTCAAAGTGATAATTAGCCACTATGGTTACTGCTACCGTTCCGCCTTTCAAAGTGATAACTAGCCACTATGGTTACTGCTACCATGCCGCCTTTCAAAGTGATTATTAGCCACTATGGTTACTGCTACCATGCCGTCTTTCAAAGTCACAACTACCACTATGGTTACTGCTACCATATGGAAGTAATCTGCACATTGAGCTATAGTTGCATGTCTACACAAATGCCACGCTACAACAGATACCAAAATTTCTAGAGAAACTACCTGTGTCAATGACCTGTGACTTCAAAAACAGTCAAGAAGACAATCAAGAGGCACAAATTTAAAACAACATAATCTAAAATAGACGACGGAAAGTTAAACATCCAAGAGTTCGAAAGAGCTAGGCACATAATGACCATGCATAATTTAGAACTACACTCAACAATAACAAAATAACAGTAATCTAGTACTCTTCAAAGCCAGTATTTATTTAAACTAGCAAAATAGATATTGCAAACTACTGGGAATCAAGCAATCCAACCAGTGAAGAGCAGGGCTCATTTCTTCTTGTCTGCCACTGCAAACAAGAAACTCAGCAAATGTGTTGCACTTGCACAAATGCAACGGGCTGATACCATTGCCAGTTTACTGCTGTTGAGGTTGTCGAGTGGGAGCACCAACATATCCACCACTGTAGCCACCCTGTGGGCCAGGAGCCTGAGCTCCATAATTTCCAGGAGCTTGTGATGGATCTGATCTCCACCCTGCATTGCCATAACCAGTATCATTATAACCACTTCCCATATACCCACCACTGCCTTGCATCTCTGAACCAGCTGCATTGCTACTGGGAACACTTCCACTGCGACCACCAACAGCACCATAGGCCCCTGCACCGGGATAAGATCCATCACCTCCACCATAACCTCCATACCCATATCCTTGGGTGCCATACCCTGTGGTCCCATTAGGTGACTGACCTGTGGGTGCGGAGCCGGGTCCACCACCAGGGGCACTCCCTGGACTTGGGGCACCCCATGATGAAACATTACCGTAACCAACAGCGCCATATCCAGAAACACCTTGACTGCCCCATGAGTTCCGAGGGGCCCCAGGTGGACCACCAGCATAACCAGGACTTGGAACTCCAGGATTCCCATAAGCTGCTGCTGCAGCAGGCCCGCCATAACCTGGATTAGCACCACCATAAGCTCCATAGGCACCATAACCCATGCCATTACCAGCAGGACCATAGCCATAGCCAGATGCATTAAACCCAGCTGATCCATATGGTTGAAAACCACCAGCAGCACTCTGAGGCTGCATGTACCTGTTGGAATCCATCCGCCCACCATATGCATTCTGGTTACCTCCTGAAGATCCATAACCTTGATAACCCCCGCTGCCTCCAGCATTTCCACCCATGGAATGACCAGATCCACCAGTGTTGGCATCCTTAGGAAGTGCACGCTTAACTTCTACCTGCTTACCATTCAAATCATGGAAGGTCTTGTGTAGAACCCTATCAACTGCATCCTCACTATCAAAAGAAATAAATCCAAATCCACGTGGTCGTTGTGTATTCTGATCATACATCACTACTACGTCAGTTACATGGCCGTATGTCTCAAAATACTCACGAAAACCTTCTTCAGTTATAGTAGCGGGTAACCCTCCAACAAAAATCTTTTTGGTTCTAACACTTCCACCACTCCCATAACCCCTAGATGGATTCGGGTTACTGGACCTAGTTACTTGCTGTTCCTCCCTAGACATTGCCCTCTTAGCCTCGACCTAAAAGAATTTACCAATTAATTTAAATAATTATGACTAGCAAAATGAAGTGACATTTGCTCAAACAAAGTGCCCACCCAATATTGCCAATACAACATATTGAAGATAAACATGCAACTTTGCGGAAATGAGTAACTTAGTAACACATGACACATCCGCAAAAATAATTCATCTGATAAGTTCCTACTAATACTGAGGCACACACTAAAAACACCAATACCATCAAAACCTGTACAAATCAACACTGAAGCTAAAAATAACTCTAGCAACTATTTTCAACAATCAATCCACGAATTAGAACAAATTAACCAAACGCACACAAAATTAAACGCGAAACCAACAAAATGGAACCCTAAAAAAGTAGGGTAAAATCCTAACCGTCCTTCCATCGATGTTATGCGTGTCCTGGAGAACCCTATCAAGAACGGATGGATCCGCGAAGCAGACGAATCCAAAGCCTCTAGGCTTCTGCGTCTCCTTATCCCTCATGACCACAGTGTGTGACACCTCGCCATAGTTCTCAAAGTGCTCTTTGAGCTTCTCCTCCGTTGTCTCCCACGAGATTCCTCCAATAAACAGCTTGCCCTGATCTGAATCCATCGCTCTCCGAATCACTAAATTCCCAGCCTTTTACCGAATTGGGATTATGGAGTGGGCTGAGGAGCGAAGGGGGGCTGAGGTACGAGGGTTTGTAGCGATGCCGCCGATTGAGGTTGAAGAGAGAGAAGGAGAGACTGAATGTTAAGTAAAAGAGGCGAACGTGAGATATAGACGGCTCGGATGCAATTGAGTCTGGAATTTGACGGCAGGGATTGAGTGACGTTGGGCTCCGAGTGTAAAGATGCGAAGATGCCCTTTTGTAGGTCTAGGTTTCACGTGAGGTGCACGTGCTCGCCGAATGCATCATTTGGGATTTTTTGATTTTTTCCAACATTTTAAGTTTATCAATAATTGGAAGTTAACTCTGTTTGTGAGTTTTGACAGTAAAATAAAACATTTTTTTGGGATTTATCTTTTGTCAAATGATATTTCTTATTTTGAAATTTTACTACACAACAAACGTTTATTTTTGGACCATTTGTGTTATTCCTTTTTTTAGTGCAGAGATTAGAACCAGATGTTTCCATGTCTCTCTAAAAAAAATTGAATAATTATGTAATATGCTCATCTGCGCGAAAAATTATTCGGTTTATTACACTTTTTAAATTGTCCACGCGATATCAATGAGCCTTGTCAGCCGCAGCCATAAACCACATCTGGCAAATTATAACGGCCATTTATTTGGAAGAAAGTTATATGTAACAACAGACAAGATAAATGTTTCAGGAACAAGTGGAATACTCCGTATTAGATATGTTCTTTGAAAACAACTGGAACAAAACAAGATAATTGTTAATTGGCATTTTTTCAAAAAGAATTCAGCACATATAAAATATCTTGTTTCAGCAAGAACTGGGCAGTAAATATGACTGAAACTGAAACCTGCTTACCATCATATCTCTGAATCTGTATATAACAGGCAAGAAGAATGCACTGTTATGACGTTTATGTACTACAAATTGATATCAAAGGTGGCCACCATCCTTCTATTCTACTATTGCCCAAGGAACTGACAGAAGTATCTGCGTCCACACCTTGTCCATACAAATTAGTAACCGTTGTGTGTGTCTCTCTAATCATTGAAAGTATTCACATCTCATTGTCGAAACCAGGATCAACTAGTTCTTTGCTGTACTCTAGGGAGTAACCATGATAGATATGGCTCCAGGTTATGAACTCCTCCTTACTAGAACAAACAAAACTCCTTAACGTAACAAACATTCTTCATGAGTTGATCTGTACTGTACACTGCCAACATTGGATCTACATTATGCAACATAGACAAGCGTCTGATTCTTCTTCCTCGGAGTCACTTGCGTCACTGCAATGATTAACAAGTTACCCAATCAGATAGCGAATTGGGTCAGCAATTTACTGTTCTTAAGGCCTAAGTACTACACTATGATGCTATTGATAACTTTTATCATTTAACCATTTGACCAGCACCTCTTCAACATCTGAATAGAGAGATTTGCACAATAATCCTACATGAGTAAACTGTGAAGCAAAGCATCAGCATCAATTCTGGTTCAAGAGTTAACACGCGGCACGTAAGGAGCAATTGTAACTACGTAGATACCTAACACCATATTCAGAGCCCGCCCAACAAATCATTTTTGTTTAGGCAGACCCCTTATTCTGTAGAAAAACATATAGGCACTGTGAACCTAGTATTTGCAGCATGTGGCAAATGAAGAGCACATGCCTTTAATGTCAAAGAACTAGGAAACCTTAAAACTCTAATTGCCTGAATAAGGAGGTGGATTCCTACGGCTGAAAAATGCTAGAAACATAATATTCACCACAAAGACATCTGCTTCGCTATCATATCGACCTGGACCTAAAACTACAAGGTAAGTGGGTAGAAGTAGCATGAAAACCATCGGAATTTCCTACGCTTTCTAGTCCAAAAGAATGATCAAACATACTCCAAATCGCCAACTGACTAGCTCTGATCAAACTATGGCATAGATATGCATTCACGTGACAAGATCAAACCTTTCAACAAAAACTCGAAACAACTAATAGAAAGCACAACATAAAGATGAATGATGTACTATAACTTCAGTTTGTGAAAATATTCACCTAGGTTGAAACTCCAAAACCTCAGCAAGCTTATTCCCATTTGCATCACTCCACTGCACACTAAGCCTCCTCTTCTCCTTACTCCGCGCCATGCAACCTTTCAGCGGAGCCAACAGTGAATAAGTCTCCATATCATCCTCCTGCTCCTCCTCACTCGCCTCCAGCAAAACAGTCTTGGGCGACTCCATCCCATTCCCACCCAATGCAGGACCGCCCTTCACAATCATCGGATCCCTAACATCCGTCTCCATCCGACGAACACCACCACAACAGCAGAAACTCCACAAAGACCCCAGACCTAAACCCCTCCAATCAGTTCCGCTAGCTCACTCTCAAGAAAACAACTTTCAACAACAACACCGTAAACAAACTACACCGAAACGGAATATAAAAACCCTAATTCTGAAATCTGGCGTTTTGTCAGACGAACAAGGGACGCCGCATCCGTTTCGATCCAGCGGTCAACGCAGAGTGAAATCCGAATCGAATAATGATTCCGATTAAAGAAATAGTTTAGATCTTTTTATAGAAAAGCTGGATCAACGCATCGCGGGTGAGATGAAGGAAGTAGCCAAAAATCTGTAGATTTCCAGGAAGAGTAGTTGAGAAAAAAACAAGGAAAAATACGTAGAAAAAATGGAAGTGGATAATGAAATCGGAAGCGGAACCGAGGAGGAAGGTGTAATAAATAAATAATTTAAAATCGCACGTCTGAGATGGGTTTGAAAATGTTGACCGAATTAAACGAACCGCTGTGATTCAATGAAGCTGTCAGTGGTAGATTTTCTTTTGGGAGATGCCTCAGAGTTAGGTAATTTAAGGAAGTTGAAAGTAAAAGAATATTCTGTCTGTCTTTTAAACATTTACTGATGTTTCAGTTTGATCAGATTTTTTTTCCAAATGGATTCGACAGTGATGGGTGACCAAGAAGGGAGGAGAGGCTTGCTTTGAAGTTGGTTTGTGATGATGGCGGATTAGAGCTTGAAATTCACTCAATGTTTGGCGACCATTTGAGGGAATATTGAGCCATGAGGTGAGAGTAGGAATTCTGATTGAGAGTTTTCGAAATGGGGTTTGGATTCGAGAGGGGGTCGCCTGCGCTGAAGGAAATCTTACTCAAAATGCGGATGTGATAACTGATAACTGATATATGCTAAGGATTTGACATTTCGTTTACTTGGATATATGCAAATGGTGTAATTAACTTGTTTTACTGCATTTGTCAGGTCAAGAAAGCCACCGGAAGTGGATCATTTCATGTATGAGTTGGGGTCTGTCCAGTATCGCATTCAGGTAGACTCATGAAAATAGTTCCATCTAATTGAATATTTTGCACCTGACTGACATCTATGTATCAGTCTTCTGCCTCGGATCCTTACTGTGCATACTTTTCGCTAAGGATGCCAGCGGTGAGGGGAGGAAGCTGGCTTGACACACAACTTTCAGAATTTGCAACTGATACAGCAAAGAGATGCCACTCCAAGGTATGTCAGATTGTGCAGCCGCCAACAGAAGGATATATGTTTACCATGAGGATTGACTTGGCCAAAATTCCACAGAAAAGAGGTTTGTCGAGTTCTTACCAATTACCAGTAGCGCCGCGAGACTAACCTAAGCTAAAAGTGACTTGGAAATGTCTTTCAACATTGGTTTTTATCAACCGATGCTGCATCCAGAATTGCAGATAATCAGCAAGATATCAACTTTACCTGCACTGGTACTCAGCTCAGAACTAAAAGAACTTTTGAGGGTCAGTTACCGGAATGGGATTCAGGGAGGAGCTTCCAAGCCTTTTAAGCTTACCTATCATCTGAGCCAGTCTTTCTTCGTTATTCCACAGGTAATAGTAATAGTTTCATTTTCCAGCTCTGTGCTCCAGTATGCGCAAACCGTTAAAAAGATAATGCTTCAGATCCAAGTCACACAAAATTTGCTTAAAATAAGAAAGCAACTTTTTTTCTTGCAAAAAATAGCTAAGAACTTTCCGACGGCTTTTTTCTCTCCTTTTTACAGCCATGCAAACTCTCTGTAGTATTTCCGATGCGCTTCAAGGAAAATTTAGATGTCAATATTGCAACAGCCTTTTTTCAGGTTCCTGACAAATCCATTATAAATCTGTTTACCCGCTGCGATAATTTTATTTGACCTGCCTCTCCTCTCCCTGTGGTGAACTATACTTGATTTTTTTTTCTTGCAGTTACTTTCGGATGAAGGAAGTTCATATAAATGGGCTAAAGCGCCTCAGTGTACCTGGTCACCTATACCTCCTTCAGACTTGAGGGGACAACTCTTCGAAGACTTGAACACAAATGCTGGATTTATCTCATTTGGTATTACTCTACTCAACACGTCTCTTCACACCAATTTACACGGCACATCCACATTATGTAATGTAAATGGTTTTTCACGTGTCCTAATATTTTTCAGACATATATCCTCGACATCTTGAGGTTAAAAAACTAGACAAAATCACATGGACGTTGATTATGTTTTATGCCTTCGTTAACTATTACATAAAGGTAACAGGAATTCCGTTTAAAAAATTGCTCGTTGGTAGAATTCGCATATGACTTGTAAATCCTTGGAATGGCTTCGGATGCAGATGACCAAATGTTACATACAACGAAGAATGAAAATGCGGCTGAAAAGTCTGTTACAGGTAACAGATCAAAAAATGACTACAAACAGACTACAACAGCTGTTTGAAATTTATTTGGGTAGCGCAGGTTTTGCATGAAACGGAAAAACAAGAAAACGAGGATGTACGGGAGTTCCAAGGTACTCGAAAATAGGTTTCTTAATTTAGTTGTCTGTCTTCCTTCCTTCAGGCTAAATACTTCCACCAGTTCAGGATTGACTTGAAATTTCAAATTTTGTTCAGGATCCAAGACTGTAAAGAAGTTGCGCAAATTCTATAAATCCATTGGCCTTGTTAGAAGAAGTGGAGCTTTTGTGAAAAGCATCAAGCGACTTCGTTTGACAGTAAGGATACGTTCTTTCAACTGCTTTCGTGGGCGATGCGCAGGAACTCAAAAGGAAGTTGAAGCAAAAAGATACATCAGATTACATTAGCTAAATTTACACATGCATCTGCAGTTTTGACTCAGATTATTTGGTCACATTTTATCATCAAAATGGTCTATGCACCCCTCAAAGATTTACTTTCCAGGGCCCTAAGGGTCCGAAATGACACAGCAAAGGAAGAAATTTAGACAGGGTTCAAATTATTCTAAATCCAAAAGGAAGTTATAGCTTTGATTGAACTAATAAACTATTAAAAAGAGAATTGGGAGATTGATTTTGTGTCAAATTAGAATAACTGATTTTTACCATAAAAAAAAGAATAACTGATTTTTGCAGTGACGCTTGATCACATCAAATATGACAGAGACTATTGTAAATTACTGTAGCAAAATATTGTAGAAAGCAATTAATTCGTATCAGTGTTTCAAAATCTCATTCTCATCTTATTTCAAACGAAAATGATCAGCTAAAAAGTTGATTTTTTTTGGGTACAAAATACAAATAAATCATTTCCCTTGATCTTGTGATTTGAATGGATGAGCTTAAATCTTGATTTGATGCATTTTCTTGGTGACGAATTATATGAAAATTGACGAACTATGTCGTCTTTTCATTTTTCGGCTACAAAAAGTGACGAATTATAGATTAATTTTGATTGTACAAAAAAATCAAATGTGTACGTGATCTTGACCCTATATCAAATATTAAACAAATTATTAGTATTACTATTGTTTGCATTACATGTGCTTCAAATTTCTGGAATTGAACGGACAAGATTGAACTGAGGACGAATCCTAGGGCGGTGAGATGGATGGCCCAAGCTGATAGGCACCAATAGAAGATGAGATTCAGATTCTCTCCAAGAAACATTTTTTTTCCGGGCTAAAAAAGAATTTACATTCAAAAAATATTTTACATAAGAATTAAAATGTATATGTATGAAAATCCAAGCCAGCAAAGAATTGTGTGGCTCTCTTGAAGCCACTAAATCACACCAGAAACCAGTGACCAAAAACCAAAGGCTATCACAACAAACACCCATCCACAAAATTTGTAACAAAGCTATCTACAACTGCTCTGCAGAAACAAAGCCTTAAGCTAGGATTTTACGGATGGCTGCAACATCAGTTTCTGCCGCTGGATTAAGCTCTTCGTTCCATGGAGGCTGGGGGAGTACCACGTTGGGCGAAGATTACGCCTCTTTGGCTGCGAAATCTGCACCAAACAATATCAGACTTGGTAAGGCTGTCAGAGCTCAACCCATGATGAAGAATGTAAATGAAGGCAAGGGAGTGTTTGCACCAATTGTTATTGTTGCTAGAAATTTGATAGGCAAGAAACAGTTCAATCAATTAAGAGGCAAAGCCATTGCGTTACACTCTCAGGTGATCAGGCGGCCCTTTATTTGACCTCAAAAAATCAATGTTTTAGAGCATGAAGCTCATCTTATAATGTTTGTCTATAGCTGTCTGATGTGAATATGGATATCAGGTGATCACCGAGTTCTGTAAGGCAATCGGAGCAGATGCGAAACAAAGACAAGGGCTGATCAGACTGGCAAAAAAGAACGGCGAGAAACTCGGGTTTCTGGCCTGAGATGATGCAGCTAGCTAATTCATGGATGCTTGAGCATTTGGTATATGGTGAAGATTCATCTTGGGTTCATTACTTGTCAAAACATCATCATGTATTTTGCCAAACAAAAAACATCATCATATATGACTTGGATGCATTTTCCAAATATTTACAAGCATTCTCTTGTAAAGCCATTCAGTCTACGATGTGAAAACAAAATACTTTTACTTTGATAGTTTGACTCATAGATTTAACTATGCCACATTAACAATAACATTACCCAAACGCTCTGCCTTCAAATTAGAAATGAGTTTCAAAAATTAATTAGGAAGAAAGAGTAAAATTAGATGCAAATCATATATTTGGTACAAACTGTAAAATTCGTCAAAAGTGGATTATATTTCGTCGTCGAAAAATCAAAAGTGAGACATGATTCGTTAAAAATGATTTATATTTATCGTCGAAAATTATCCATACGACAAGATTTAATTTGACAAAATTAAGGACTGTCGTTGGTTTATATTTTTTTAATAAAAATATGAGGATTGCACCTGATCATTTTTCACAAAGGGCCTTAATTTGGCGAAATGGACCAATTTTTTTTTCTCTCATTTTATCATGTACGGAGGAGATTTAACGGACCCCATTTCACGGGTTGAAGCCCATAATTTTGAAAATGGGCTTGTGAAAAGCCTACGTAGATTCAACGGCTAGAAATTGCACTACGAAGCAGACAACAAAGAAAGCCACAATCATTTGTATGACTGGGAAACGCCAAAACAGAGACGACGACGGACAACACGACACGGTAAAAAAATGGAAAGGACACGTCAGAAGGTCGTCAAAGCAGTCAGCAAGATGATCGTCTGTGTCGGTGCTGTTAAGGTCGCTTGCATGCTCGCCACGATGCTCACCCTCCCAATATTTATACTCTCATTCTTCGGAGCAACAAGTATTTGCAATGGAGGCGGCGGCAGCGATGGCTACGGAGGCGAAAAATGCGCCTGTGACGCAGGAGAGAAGGGTCAGGAACGATCTCGAAACTTCTCTTCCTAAGCCTTGTAAGTCATATATATATGAACAGAACATGTAAAAATATCAGTTTTTTTTTCTTCTTATGTGAGTTTTGTTGGGATTGTAGATTTGGCAAGGGCGTTGGTGGCGCCGGACGCATCTCTTCCAAGCGGCACGCCGGGGCACCAGCATCACAATTTGAGTGTTCTGCAGCAGCATGTGGCCTTCTTTGATCAGAATGGTGATGGGATTGTTTATCCATGGGAGACTTATGCTGGTAACAATATTGTTGTGCTTAGATATTAAACTGTTCTACAACGAGATGAAACCTTATATTGAATTTATGTTATTTGGAGATTTCAATTTAGCTGATTCTATGATTCGACAAATTCGAACTGTTAGTTGATTGATTTGTAGGATTGAGAGCAGTTGGATTCAATGTTGCTGTCTCGCTTGTGGTGGCTGTGATTATCAATGTTGCCCTCAGCTACCCCACACTTCCTGTAAGTTTCTTATCTCAACAACTAATGAAATTGGTAACGGTGTTAACACCTGACTGCATTTATAAAATCAAGCCCTGCCGTGGCATATTTATGATATGAGTCTATGGTTGTTCACTCTTACCAATTTTTTTTATAAAAAAAGTTAAATGAAATTGGTAGCTTAAAATTTGAGGTGTGTTTTGAATTTGCAGGGATGGATCCCATCTCCATTTTTTCCCATATACATATACAACATACACAAGTCCAAGCATGGGAGCGACTCCGGGACTTACGACACTGAAGGAAGGTGAGACTAAATGAAATGGTCGACGCACAAACATGAGTTTTCCAATATTCTTGAAACAAAAAGGATTTCTAATTAATAAGTGTAACTGTGATTTTTATGAAATATTCAGGTATATTCCGGTTCAACTTGAGAACATGTTCAGCAAGTACGCTAAGACCGTGCCGGACAAACTCACCTTTGCCGAGCTCTGGGACATGACTGAGGGAAACCGAGTGGCATTCGATTTCTTTGGCTGGTCTGTTGTTGTAAATCTCGATCACTATTCATCATGTGAATTGTAAACGCATCAATTCTCTTCATTTTGTGCAGGACGGGGAGCAAGTTGGAGTGGGGGCTTCTATACGTCCTTGCAAGGGACGAGGAAGGTTTATTATCCAAGGAAGCAGTTAGACGATGCTTTGATGGTAGCTTGTTCGAGTATTGTGCTAAGTTGCAGGATGAGTACTACAAGGCTAGCTGAGTGTTGATGAATCCATTTATATGGGATGTATGTCGATCACTGTGTAATTATCTTAGCTGTTGTTTCCTGTAAAGAAAAACTAGCAACCTGCAGTACCTGTGTTACTGAGCGTACTCATCTGGAGCTATCGATCAGTGCCAAACTTCATCTCTGTATCAGAAAATGATATTCACTTGAAAAAAATTCAATTCTCCCTTTAAAAAAAAAAAGACAGTGATTGGTGCAACTTGAGACCTAGCTAGAATAATAACAATTTGTACACTATTTACCTCTGAAGGATATGCATTGAGGATCAATAAGTATTATATATGTATACACAAGCCTTGAAATCTATCCTATGAACTTTTAACCGTCTGTTGGTAGACCAGCTGGACTTCCCACTGCTATTGAAAAGCAATGCAGTGCTGACAATCTTGTTTGATATGGTCAATTCCCATTCCGAATTATATATTTTGCACGCCAATATCGGCTCTCTGTGAAACCAATTACCGCTCGGTTTGGGTTGGATTTCAGCCATTCTTGAACTTGGGTGGGTGTCTTCTTTTTAGGTCCAATCCCTACAAAAGTCTATGTGCCAGATATAGGTCTGTTGGATCGTTAGTTAGTTATCCCTTCAAGGTATTGATCCCTTGAAGGTAAGTTTGAAGCAGTGGAATCTTAAATTAGAGTAAATATAAAGCGACACAATGATTTTGAGTGGAAATTCAGATACCAAGGATAGTATCTAAGAAAAACCATTACCTTCTATGGATGCTAGAAAGATTTTCAAGTAATCTCTTTATTGATGGATGTTTGGTTACACGAAGTTAGATCTCTCACCCAACCACTTTAAGTAGTGTACCGCCATGCTCTCAGATGCACCTTAGTTTGAGATCGTTCTTCGCCGTTCCCACACCGTATGAGATTACTTATCTTCTGGCTCGGATCGCACGTCTGCTCCCACCAAGGTATCTGTCGGGTCTTCCGATTCCAACTCAGTCTTGATCAGCGATCTCTCTTTGTAGTTTTTATCAAAACTCCAACGCTAAGATCTCTACGTGAACGACACAGATGATGGACAGCCGTAACTTCCTTTTATACTGCGTACTCCAGATAGATAGCCCCCAGATTTTCGGATTCGAAAATCTCTGATTAGTTAGGATATTTCCATAGATATATTTCCTACTTCCCAATCAGATCGTCCCATACCGATCTGATTGGATTGCCACAGATCTTCTGTCCCAAATTTGTAGGAGCACATCTTCCATCCTTCCTAATTGAAACCAATCCAATATCTGCGAATCTCCCACTAATTAATTCACCGGATTGCCAGATCTTTGGAGCATAAGATCTATTGGAGAATATATGCATAGATATTCTCAACTTTCAGCTGCACGCCAGTTCATCGTTACCATCAGGGTAACCATGAGGGGTGCGGATCCCTGCATGGGACCAGTCCCTAATCCTGCGCACTCAAATAGTTCATTAGTAAGATGTTTGTCATATCAATACATATTGGAGTACATGTGCCTCAAAGGCACATATGTTCCAACAATTTCCCCCTTTTTGATGATGACAAACATCTTCTTCACAAGAGATAATAATTACGTGGAACCACATACACGTAACAATCTTTATACTAGTTTCTTAGTAAAACAACGTTATGTTTTAAAGAATATTCAGTGGTCTCACTGACAGGTGTCGTTGTACCTGTGCAAAAACATTTATAATTCCGACTAGCAAGTGGTAAGTCGGGTCGAATCCACAGAGATCGGTATGAGAACCTGTTTCACTAAGTAAAAACGTAACAATGGGGGGTTTTTGAAATTCAACAAGTCAATTAAAAATGTAAGTAGCAAGAATGACTAATTATCGAGAGATAACACGTCACACAAATTCAAGTATCAAATATCAAAGAGCAGTGCAAGCTAGAACTTTCGACTGTAATACAAGACTAAATCATTAACCCAACCGTTTTGATTTCTAATGTTTTACAACTTATAGCTCCCCGCTAGGTTGCACTACAAGTTGTCCTAGGGTGTCAATCCTAGTGGTATATTACTTGTATCCTAGTTTGCTATCCCCGCTAGGTTGCTAGTAAACTGTGATAATCGGAATCAACAAACTAACAGAAGCTCTCCCGCTAGGGTTCCACTTATGCTAGCACATCAATTCCATAAACATGCAGAATAATATAACGCAAAACATAAAGATAAATATAGGTCTCAAGTCAAAACATCACAATGCCGAGTTCTAGCCTACACGTATGAGTTTAGCTACTCATCGCAATGGAATACATCATGAAGTTATATGAATAAAATAGAACGAAATTACTAATGGTGAATTCTCCACCGCGCTGCAGCTTTCTTCTCCAAAATTAGGTCCAACCCTAATTCTCTAAATCTCTCGAACGTGTATGTTGTTTCTTCCCGAAACGTGTCTCTTCTCTCTGCTGAAATTCGAGGTCTGGTCGCCTAGGGTTTCGTACTTATTTATTCTCTCTTTGGGCTTTCCGATAATGCAATTCGAAATTAGGAAATTTTGACTGCCAGCTGGCGGGCGCGGACGTCTCCTGATTTACGACCCGCGGACGTCTCCTGAATTACTGTAAATGTATAGATGTCCGCGCCTTAACTCCTTAAGACCTCCGCGGTTTGCATTGACGAAAATTCCAAAGTGCTTCGGACTTCATTTCTTTCCGCGCCAAACATTTTCAAATAGGCTCCTTTTAGCCGGTATTCCTTCCATGGTCTCCGAGTGTACTTGAGAACGAAAACTACACACAGGTAGTGAAATAATATATAGGTAACACTAAGAAACGGGGTTTTAATATATAAAATAGTCGTACAACTACGACTCATCAAACTACCCCACACTTGAACTTGTTCGTCCCGAACAAGAACAAAGCCATAGAACGAATTACAATGTACTAGTCATGCTAATCCTTACATCTCAATCTCAAATACAGCAATTAATCTTATCATGCTTAAGATTCTAACAATGCGAGTATAGATAGATTTTTCGATACTTGTTACCTCGCGAGTTGCAATTCAAACGACCTTGGATGTTTGGGAGATAGTCCCCTATAGGTACCACGGACATTGCATTCTTTTCTAAGTTTTGGTCTTTAGATTGAGTCGGCGGCTTTCTCTGACACGTGATTAATTCACTGCTCTCATACCGTTGAGTCGGACTTTGATAAACGACACATCTTTGCTTGAATCAATCAGATTTCCGATTTTCTTCTCACTTGATGGTTTGCCTTCGGCTTTTGAATTTGTTTCTTGTCCACATAATCATTTGCGCCTTCTGCTCTTTTCTCATCCTCGTCCTTTTCACGCGAGTCAAGCCGAGGGTCGCTCGTCTGTTTTCCTGGCTACTCGGACTAGAGATTGGACGGTGTGATGTTCTCCCGTCCCACCTAACAGCATAAGCACTGCAGTGGCGGAGCAGACTCTCAGGATTAGGCTAGTGAAGCGTCAACCTCCACCGCTTTTCTCAATCATCTGAACTAAAAACTCAGAACTTCCTGCAATTTGCCGTACCTTTCTAGGACATTTCTGTCAACTCCACATCCCTGCATATCACAACTCGAAAGAACAAAGCATCGATTTTTTTTGAAATTTCACATTTTTAGTCAAATGAGCACAATAGTCATAAAAAGCTGGAAATGAGATTTTTGACATATGAGAAAAGCATAGCAGTGCATCATCGGTTCATTACGAGTTCATCAAGACACATAACATGCGACATAAAAATTTAAAAAACAGACACGACGCACAATTGACTCAACAACATCCCACCCCACACTTAGATGGATCCGTGTCCTCACGGTACAATTCAAGAGATGAGATGTATAACAAAACAGACTCAAATAAAAATAAAAGACAATAAATAAATAAAAAATGAAGGAACTGGTACTCCCCTGGTGGTCTGGTTCTGGGAAACGTCCCGGTTGAATTCTGCGATTTTAATCTTTTAAAATTCACCGCGGACGTCTTCATGATTTACTGCCGCGGACGTCTGAAGAAATTGCAATAATTGCTAAGGCGTCCGCGCTCTAATAGTTGAGACGTACGCGAACTACACTGATGTAGAATTCCCTTCTTCGTTTAATCACCTGAAACCACCAGAAATAAAAAGAAATGCACTCGAGGCGCCTTATCAGCTTCCCAATTCCACTAATTAACCTACTCCTAACATGAATAAAATAAAAACACACCGGGTTGCCTCCCGGTAAGCGCCTTTGTTTTACGTCCTTGGCTGGACATTACCTCTATGGGATCACAAGTTAGGATCCCATGGCTGCTCCAAGTCAAACTTCTTTACTTTCTTGTGATACTCATAGCCCTCAACGAGTGGTGTTCTCGTGTCTCTTCATCCTGGTTTCCATCCAAACGTGCCATGTCTCAGTCGCTTCCTCATGTATGGACGGTCAGAATCCTCGTGAACATGGAGGTTTGATGCATTGCCAGCAAACGCAAGTGGCAACATTTTTGTTCCCATGTCAATCTTGGTCCTTTTGGCCAAGATGACTGATTGCCCCAGAATGAGCGCAAGAGGACTGTGAGCGCTGGCATCTCCCATATGCAAAATATAAGAGTCAACATCACGGGTGAGTGTGAGAATACCTGGATCCTTACACTTTTTGGGTGGTGCTACTTGACTTGTAGCACGTGGGTGTTCCACCGTTGGCTCTTCCGGCTCACGCTTCACCTCCAACTCATCTTCCAGCTCGTCATTATCGATCACATGGTCTTCAGGAGCTATCACCTGCATTGGGAATGGTAGAGGGGTGTTAGAATTTGGAATCTCGTTACCTGAAACTGGGGAGTCCGCGCACGTCTCTTGCATTTCATCCTCGGATGTCTCTTGCATTTCATCCGCGGACGTCTCTATGTTTTGTTGTAATTCATCAGGCGTCCGCACGTTAATTGTTGAGACGTCCACGTTCTCCACTGAGGGCGAATCTTCATTCAGCTCTTCTTCGGGTGTGATGCTCACGGCCTCTGACTTATTTTCTTCATTCTCTGCCCCTGGTTCATCTATCATGGCTAATGCGGTGTCGTGCACAATCTGCACTGAATCAGCTTCCACTGTCTGTGACTCATCCTCTGTTTTGTGCAGCTGACCTTGTCTTGATTTTTGTGCCATATCATCTATCAGGTCCCATGCATCATTGACGGAGCCCACTGCACTGTCGTTAAGGTGCGATGTTCTCTGTGCAAAATAAATTTATATCTCCGCTACTCGTACTCTACTAGTGGGTAGTAAAGGGTAAGTAGGGGTCGAACCCAAGGGAGTCAGGTGAATAGTTGTTCTTTAAGTAGGACAGTTGGGGGTTGGTTGTGATTTTAGTACTGAGAGTAGCGTGGGTTGGTTGTGATTTTAGTACTGAAAGGTAAAGTAACAGTTGATATTACAATTAAAGGAAAGCATTCGGTTTTAGGGGCCTTATATCATAGTCTGTTTATCATTGACCTCTAATGATCATACTAAGTGTTCAAAGATGAATCAAGGCTATTTCTAGCACAAGACTTGCAACATCGTTTAGAACACTTGTTCTATTTAAACTAATTCCTCCTTTCGAAGTATCTTAGCCTTATGTGCATCCATTTGATCTTCAGTTACGATCAACCAAATGGTTTTTTAAAAGAGGTCGAACTCCTCAGATAAGCTTTGCCCGTTAAAGTATCCACTTACCCGAGTATGTTCACGAACCCCACGGAAGAGCTTTACCCGTTAAAGAATCCACTCAACCTTGGAAGTTCTAACCTAATATGTGGCACATAAAACAAGTTTTGAACACATAGAGGCACTAAGAGTAGGGTCTAAAACATTGTATGGTACAAGTACACCCCTTCAACCGAATGAAGGGTTTAGCTACGAATATTCATGGAATAGGACATCATAGCTAAGCGCGTTGAATAGTAAAGATTTTGAAAGACAGTAAGGTAAAGTTTTTGAAAGTAAAGACAGGAAAGTAAAGTACTGAATTGAAAAGACAGTAAAGTAAAGACGAGAATACTTACAAAAACCGTTGAAAGTGCTAAAGCTTCGATTCCAAAGTGCTTACATGATTGTGCTCTCAATCTAGAGAGATAAGTGATTTGTGATTTTAGAATGAGATGGGATTGTAGGATGGGATGCATTACAAAGGCAATGGAGGTCTCTATTTATAGGCCATGAAGAGGAGATGGATGTGGAGGAGAAGCCACCACATGTCACAAGATGGGAGGAGGAGCTCAAAGCCATCGGGTGATGTCACCTCTCCCTTAGCCGCCGGCCACATGGAGGAGAAGGAGTGGCTTGTGGCTTTAGCCGCCGGCCACATGGAGGAAGGAGAGTGAGTTTGAGTTTTGTGAGTCTCATCCCAAAAAGCCATCGGTCCTTTCAGCTCCGGACTGACTCTGGTTGCTCTTCGATTGGACTTATTTTGAGTGATTCCATGTCAGGTTCTTGAAAGTCAGAAATTGGTCGTGACCTGGAATGACTCGTAATTCATTTTCAGCTTTAAAATTCCTCCTTAGCCTGTATTCTCTCTAGACTTCAAAATATCGTGTAGATAAATATCGGAACTAACAAGCAAAAGTTAAATAGACAAAGAGTCTAATTTGGTGGGTTTAACTGTGTTTATGATTCATACAATTATGGTCCATCAGATCACCCCACACTTTTAGTTGTTCGTCCCGAACAATGCTTTTTAAGGGTGGAACACAATCTAAGTAAACTTTTAAATATGAAAGTTAGACCGTGGGACTAGATTTATCTTAATTCATGCATTACTTACTTATTACCAAACTAAACCGTGTAAATACTTAGAAGAAACTTGATACTTGTACCTTCGCGCCGAGATGCAAATTAATTCGGATGTTTCGGGAGATAGCCCTTTTCAGGCTCCTGGACTGCATTCTCAGGATTGACTCACACTATATGGTTTACTTGTAGCTTTCACTAGCACGTGATTCGGTTCGGGTTTCACTGAGTTGAGCATTTTGATTTCTTTTTGGCGAGGGACAGCTTCTGTAGTGAATCGGCCTTTGGCCTTTGATATTGAGTTGGAGTTTCTTCACTTTTGTTCGGTTAAAACCTTCACAATTTTGGCCTTTGGCCTTTGATTAGCTTCTTTGAGCTTTTGCTTCTTTGTGACTTGCTAGTCCATTTTCCCAGCCTTTTTGGGAGGTCCAATCGTCGCCCGCAAGCATATGGAAATACCTCTCCGCTCTTTCTCATCCTCGCCGTTTCGCGCGGGTCAAGGTGAGGGTCGCTCATCTATTTTCCCGGCTACTAGGACTAGAGATAGGACGGTTTGATTCCCATCCCGCCTCTTGCATAAACGCTGCACGGCGGAGATGACTTCAATCTTCACTGAAACCCGAAGTGCAGCCTCCACTGACTTCGAAAACCATATAGTTAGATTCGATACTTCGATTGCTTGCCAAGCCTCTCTAGGGCAGTTTATATCAACTCCACATCCCCTGTTTATCTCAGCACAAAGGGACAAATGAGAAGTTACATTCTAAGTTTTTATACAGTTGAGATTTCACAAGGTAAATGCATGAATTTAGATCTATCTTTTTCACATTCTCAAGTTCATATTTTCAAAAAGATAATATTAAGGGAAAAGGAAAAAAAAGAAAACATGTTAATTAACTATATACAAAGGTGGTTCTCACCCCACACTTTTGAACGAAGGCGTGCCTTTCAGCACGACTTAGTTCAAAAGTCATGCAAATATATACAAGAGAAGGAAATCACATTAAGGAAAAGAGAAGAACTGCACTCCCTTTTACTGTGTCGTGTCGTGGAATGACATGCCTCGGAGCTGGATAATCGAGGGAGTTCGGCTGGGGCCTTGAACTCTCAGCGCATGCCCGGTGATTCTTGGAAGCTGCCTGGCTGATCTGATCTTGCTCCAAAAATCAATTCCTACATGTTAGACATTCCTTCTATACAAAAAATGGGTGAGAGCGACTTGCGGTAAAAACTAAATGACAGAAAAGAAATTTACTGAAAGTAAGATAGGTGTCGGGTTACCTCCCAACCAGTGCCTTTGTTTAACGTCGTTGGCTCGACAGTACCTCATTCCTGGATCATAAGGTGGGATCCCATGGGCAGCTCAGGTCATAGTGTTGTGGAGTGCCTACTTTCATTTTTGCCTTGCCTTTCCCCGATTTCTTGTGAGATGATGTGCTTGGGTCCTGTTCCCATGGTTCTGGTGGTTTCTCCTTCCAACGTCTCTGAGAAGGCGAGGGAACTTGCACTACCAGCCTCTTGAATTGGGTTTTCTTATGTTTAGGGCTGCCTTGTCTAGTTGTGGCGCAAAAATGCTCCATCGAGGAGTCGTTCTGCATAGGCCCTTTTCCCATCCTCCTTTTAGTCTCTTCATTGATCACATAGTTTTCTACAATTTGCCTATTGATCAAGGGGAAAAGTTTGGAAACTTGCATCTTAAGGCTTGGTTCTGTCTCATCATGTCCATCTGTGAGGATCCGGTCTCGGATGGTCTCGGCTGTTTGGGTAATGATAGTCGGGTATGACTCGGGCAGCTTGCCAGTCGTGTTCTGGACTTCCTCCTCTGCTGGCACGGTCTCAGGTTTCCATGAAGGCTTTTCCTCATTGCTTCCGGTGCTTTCTATATCTGATTCTTCTGATGGTTCAGGAGTTTCTTCTGATGGCTCAGGAGTTTCTTCTGATGGCTCAGGAGTATCTTCTTTTTTCGTCTCTGGACCAGCCTCCACTATCTGTATTCCTCTATTAGGCCGGGGCATTGGCCTTCGTTTTGTGGCTTCGGCCAAGTCGTCTATAACATCCCACATTTGAGTCAGGGATAAGTGCATGGCTGATCGTCCCACTGCGTCATTGATCCTTGAGAACTCATCGGCCCTCATCCCACAAAGAAATTTTTGAAGAAGAAACACCTCCGTGAATCCATGGTGCGGGCAGCGTGAGACGATGGTGTCATAGTACGTGTAGTATTCATCTAAAGTCTCATCCCGGGATTGCTGAAGGCAGATGATCTTCTCGCGGGTGTCATGTCGTAAGGATGGGGGGGGGGGGAGAATTCTTTCAGAAATTTAGCGCGAAGGTCCACGTAATATTTTGCACAACTAGCAGTTGATGTGTAATACCATACTGTCGCAAAGTCGGTTAAAGAGTGTTCAAAACATTTTAATTGAAACTCTTCTAACGTTACATTCTCGGGTTTCATGTGACGACTTATATGGTGGAAATGTTGGCAGTGTATTACTGGGTATTCTCCGGTGGTACCTCCAAACTGAGCAAGATGTCGAGTCATCCATGCATACATAGTGGGGGCAGTGTGATGAAGAAGTGAAGAGGGAAAGAAAAGAACAACTAATCGAAGGCTAACTCCCCGGCAACGGCGCCAGTTTTGACGGAGCCCACCGCACTGTCGTTAAGGTGCGATGTTCTCTGTGCAAAATAAATTTATATCTCCGCTACTCGTACTCTACTAGTGGGTAGTAAAGGGTAAGTAGGGGTCGAACCCAAGGGAGTCAGGTGAATAGTTGTTCTTTAAGTAGGACAGTTGGGGGTTGGTTGTGATTTTAGTACTGAGAGTAGCGTGGGTTGGTTGTGATTTTAGTACTGAAAGGTAAAGTAACAGTTGATATTA
The DNA here is from genome assembly GCA_033675215.1 of Rhodiola kirilowii. NCBI lineage: Eukaryota > Viridiplantae > Streptophyta > Magnoliopsida > Saxifragales > Crassulaceae > Rhodiola > Rhodiola kirilowii. The sequence continues at coordinate 23,184,247 of CM066203.1, forward strand.
CAATTAAAGGAAAGCATTCGGTTTTAGGGGCCTTGTATCATAGTCTATTTATCATTGACCTCTAATGATCATACTAAGTGTTCAAAGATGAATCAAGGCTATTTCTAGCACAAGACTTGCAACATCGTTTAGAACACTTGTTCTATTTAGACTAATTCCTCCTTTCGAAGTATCTTAGCCTTATGTGCATCCATTTGATCTTCAGTTACGATCAACCAAATGGTTTTTTAAAAGAGGTCGAACTCCTCAGATAAGCTTTGCCCGTTAAAGCATCCACTTACCCGAGTATGTTCACGAACCCCACGGAAGAGCTTTGCCCGTTAAAGCATCCACTCAACCTTGGAAGTTCTAACCTAATATGTGGCACATAAAACAAGTTTTGAACACATAGAGGCAGTAAGAGTAGGGTCTAAAACATTGTATGATACAAGTACACCCCTTCAACCGAATGAAGGGTTTAGCTACGAATATTCATGGAACAGGACATCATAGCTAAGTGCGTTGAACAGTAAAGATTTTGAAAGACAGTAAGGTAAAGTTTTTGAAAGTAAAGACAGGAAAGTAAAGTACTGAATTGAAAAGACAGTAAAGTAAAGACGAGAATACTTACAAAAACCGTTGAAAGTGCTAAAGCTTCGATTCCAAAGTGCTTACATGATTGTGCTCTCAATCTAGAGAGATAAGTGATTTGTGATTTTGGAATGAGATGGGATTGTGGGATGGGATGCATTACAAAGGCAATGGAGGTCTCTATTTATAGGCCATGAAGAGGAGATGGATGTGGAGGAGAAGCCACCACATGTCACAAGATGGGAGGAGGAGCTCAAAGCCATCGGGTGATGTCACCTCTCCCTTAGCCGCCGACCACATGGAGGAGAAGGAGTGGCTTGTGGCTTTAGCCGCCGGCCACATGGAGGAAGGAGAGTGAGTTTGAGTTTTGTGAGTCTCATCCCAAAAAGCCATCGGTCCTTTCAACTCCGGACTGACTCTGGTTGCTCTTCGGTTGGACTTGTTTTGAGTGATTCCACGTCAGGTTCTTGAAAGTCAGAAATTGGTCGTGACCTGGAATGACTCGTAATTCATTTTCAGCTTTAAAACTCCTCCTTAGCATGTATTCTCTCTAGACTTCAAAATACCCTGTAGATAAATATCGGAACTAATAAGCAAAAGTTAAATAGACAAAGAGTCTAATTTGGTGGGTTTAACTGTGTTTATGATTCATACAATTACGGTCCATCAGTCATAGATGTCTAAATTCATTAGTGACCCTCCTGCTGCGGCATCAAGCATAGAACACTCTAGTGGCATCATCCCATCAAGAAATTTCTTAAGAATAAATGAACCTGTAAATCCATGGTGTGGACAGTTTCCCGCAATCCCTTCGAGGCGCACAACGTACTCATATAATGTTTCGCCCCGGAATTGCTCAATGGTATAAATTTTCTCACGAATTTCTGCTCGAAAGGATGGCTGAGAAAACTTCTTTAAAAATCGGGCTCGTAGATCCACATAATGACTTTCACTATTTGCATCTGATGAGTAAAACCAAGATTTTGCAGAGTCAGTTAAAAAAAAATAAAAATATTTTAGTTTAAACCTTTCTAATGACTCTTCTTCAGGCCTTAAGCGGCAGCAGACTGAATGGAATGTTTTCACATGTGCCACGGGGTCTTCTCCGGTAAAACCTCCAAATTTGGGGAGTCGCCGAATCACCCAAAACTTAACCTCGATGCCCTCGTATTTATTTACCTCAGCGTCATCATAATATGGTTCACTATAATAGGAATACATAGCGAACGTAAAACCAAACAAGACAAAAAACAGTAAAATAAAACTTAAAAGAAATAAATACTTAGTGAGAATCTTCGTTACCGATCCCCGGCAACGGCGCCATTTTGACAGGTGTCGTTGTACCTGTGCAAAAACATTTATAATTCCGACTAGAAAGTGGTAAGTCGGGTCGAATCCACAGAGATCGGTATGAGAACCTGTTTCACTAAGTAAAAATGTAACAATGGGGGGTTTTTGAAATTCAACAAGTCAATTAAAAACGCAAGTAGCAAGAATGACTAATTATTGAGAGATAACACGTCACACAAATTCAAGTATCAAATATCAAAGAGCAGTGCAAGCTAGAACTTTCGACTGTGATGCGAGACTAAATCATTAACCCAACCGTTTTGATTTCTAATGTTTTACAACTTATAGCTCCCCGCTAGGTTGCACTACAAGTTGTCCTAGGGTGTCAATCCTAGTGGTATATTACTTGTATCCTAGTTTGCTATCCCCACTAGGTTGCTAGTAAACTGTGATAATCGGAATCAACAAACTAACAGAAGCTCCCCCGCTAGGGTTCCACTTATGCTAGCACATCAATTCCATAAACATGCAGAATAATATAACGCAAAACATAAAGATAAATATAGGTCTCAAGTCAAAACATCACAATGTCGAGTTCTAGCCTACACGTATGAGTTTAGCTACTCATCGCAATGGAATACATCATGAAGTTATATGAATAAAATAGAACGAAATTACTAATGGTGAATTCTCCACCGCACTGCAGCTTTCTTCTCCAAAATTAGGTCCAACCCTAATTCTCTAAATCTCTCGAACGTGTATGTTGTTTCTTCCCGAAACGTGTCTCTTCTCTCTGCTGAAATTCGAGGTCTGGTCGCCTAGGGTTTACCTCTTCTTATTCTTCTTTTATACTTCCCGAGATTGCAAATTAGAAATAACGAAATTCGACTGCCAGCTGTCATCCGCAGACGTCTCTTACTTTATGATCCGCGGACGTCTCTTGAATTACTGTAAATGTATAGACGTCCACGCCGTAACTCCTTAAGCCCTCCGCGTTCTGCACTGACGAAAATTCCAAAGTGCTTTGTACTTCATTTCTTTCCGCGCCAAACATCTTCAAATAGGCTCTTTTTAGCCGATATTCCTTCCATGGTCTCCGAGTGTACCTGAGAATGAAAACTACACACATGTAGTGAAATAATATACAGGTAACACTAAGAGACGGGGTTTTAACATATAAAATAGTCGTACAACTACGACTCATCACTCACCCTCACGATATGTAGGTTCTAGTTCACCCTTACATAAGATCGAGTTCACCCTTACATCATGCAAGTTCTAGTCAGTTCCCCCTCACGTCATGCTGATCTAGTTCAGCCTTACGCAGGATCAAGTTCACAGTAACAGAGGCACAACTCCCCATACATACCTCAGTGCTCGTGTAGTTTCCCCCTCAGATAGGCGCAGTCATGTTCATAAGTGTTGTTCCCCCTCAGAGAGTGCACGTCCTTATCTTCCCCCTTTTAGCATCATCAAAAAGCTCAATAAGTAATGTAAGTGCACGGATACGTAGAGCATATAGTCAGTCCATTCATTAGACCATCAAAAGACACAGGGAAAACATAACAGAGCCTGCATCAATTGAAAGTTTGACGAAGGACACCAAGCAACAAGATATGAGAAGCAACCAAGAGAAGCGTCAAGGAATAGGGATTGATGAGCTGGAAATTCAAAGAGGGGCTGAGCACGGTAACATTACTCAGTCCGTCTGCAACAGAGGTAAGAGACTTTGGAACGACGTTGTGAGCACGAATTCCTTGCGCTGCAGCATACCCCTACTTGCTGAGGGTTTAATGGCCATCCGGAGCATTTATATCTAAGTTGGATCATCTCCTTCTCAATGTCAGCCACCTTGCTACCCCTTTGAGGTGCCTCATCCTGGTGGGCACCACCAGATCCATCCTCAGTTCCCTTCTAGGAATCTAATATATATTTCCTCTCGTCTCCATGAATACACTTCATATTCCCGCATGTTACTTTCATCAATCCTTCTGAAGTACCCCACTGTATCCATTGACTTGTTGTGTACCTGCCTCATCCTTCTCTCCGTACCCCTTTTTTCCAAAGAGTACTTGGGTATGGGAGAAAATATACCTCAGTGGGGTTAGCATGATCCATATGTTGTATTGTTATTGAGGGCGGGTTAATGTGCTCCATTCAGCTTCTTTAGTAGGATGTAGTGTCAGAGATATTGCACTTTTGTTGCCTCGGGGTATCATTCCTTATTAGGTAGTAATGCCCATCCTTTAAGTAACGTAGCTATCTTGGTACACAATGACATCATTCCTGCAGAGACTCGACACATATATCTGTAGTCAATAATTTCCTCTGTACAGTTACCCGAGCTCGTAATCCAGTGTCCCTTCCCCACGATACAGATTTCCTTTGCAATTTCTCGTGGTCTTTCAAGGGGGTGGTGTGATGTGGTAGTGTTACTGGAAATATGCCCAAAAATCTGTCCAAAAAGCCCAAAAATCTGTCCAAAAAGCCCTAAAGAGATCAAATGACAATAAAATGTCGGGAAAACAAACATAATCCATCATCGAATGAAGTGAATACTAGGTCAAGAATTCGACCGATCAAAACACACCACACTTACGATTTGTTCGTCCCGAACAAACATTAAGCACCAGTCAATAAATCTGCAGAATAGTTACCCACTCAAGTGTCATGTGATCAATTCTAACTAAAACAAAAAATAAAAAGATAACTCACTGTCGTAGAGGACACGAATGCATTTAACATATGCATCAAGCCTTTAAACCTATAGGCTGCCCTAGTAGGACGAGTATAGTCTCGTGAAGGTTTTCAGGAATGGGACTACCTACAAATCCCCTATACAACTAACTAACGTGTATGCATGAAATGATGCTCAACGAGTCACAGTGAAGTCATGTCATACCTCGGATTCATCGTGTTACCTCAACTTCAAGTCAAACATTTTCATCAAAGTTTTCAGACAATCATAGATTAGACGAGTTATGCATTCAAACGGTCAGTACACACGGCTAGCAATCGACTAATCACATATTCTAAATAGTTCTATCGCAACGGGATAAGAACGTGAAAAGTTGCACAAAACATGCCCGTCATTCACCTATGCTATCTAGGGATAGTCCACGGGCTCTTGGCGCAAAGCTCATTCTCAAGTACCAAGGACTAGGCAATGACCTATAAGAGAAGAGGAGTCTGGCTTAAGAATTTCTGGAAAATAGTATGAAAATTTGCATCAAAAATTCAGTGCAAGCACAAGGATCGTCCCTTAGACTCTAGTATATGAATTTTTCAGATAAGTCACGATTTGCACGCAATGAGAAGGTGGAATTACACTACATCAAGCAGAAGGGAGCAGAAATTGTTTCAAGAGTGTTTTCCATACGCAAGGGGCAACTTTCGTCACAAGGTCCTTGGTAGTTTTTTTCTTCTTCTTTTTTGCAGAAATTTTTCTATTTTTTTTGCTTGGGGTCAATATTTCACCCAACTTTGAAAACTAAGAACTGTGTTCTTGAGGGAAAACTTGAAGGTCAATTGTCTAACTCCACACTTAAAGCTTGACATAGTGTATGAATAAAGGTGGGTGCATGCAAATCACAACAAATGTAGAAAAACACATACTAGTACTAAGGTCACCTGGAAAAAGATATGCAATTTTAAGTTTTTGACATTGTTGAACCGGTGCTTACTAATATCAAGTCTTAAACATGCTTCAAGAAATACGTAGAACATGCGATAGGCAAGGGCTAGCAGTGATACTGATTCAAGAGAATGCACACACGAGTAAAACTATTTCAAGTCCTAGACTTCGAATCCAAAAGAATGTCAATCAGTCAAGGAGTATCGTAGAAAATGAGGATTTCAATCGCAATACATAGACAGTTGAGCATGTGCACGTGTGACATGCTATGAATGTATATGTGACTATGTGCTACCCACTCCACACTTAAAAATGAGCTTAGTCCCTAAGCAGAGAAATAAAAGATAAGATAAAGCGTATAGGAACTTCCCTCGTGTGTGAAAACTCGATATCCATGGAGATTAAGCGATGCTCGGGGAATGGAACACGACTTGTGAGCTGGTAAAGATATATAGATGAAAACACAGAGCTTCACAAGTATAGGTTAGCATCGAAAATCATGGAGGGGCACTCCACACTTAGAACCTTGAAATGTCCACACATAATGCAAATGCAGATGAAAACTAGCTAAATACTTACAGCGCGGGTTACTCCCCAAAGAGACCTAGTTTAACGTCTTGGCGAGACTCAGCAAGGGAGGTAGTGTCAGTCCACCTTCAAATCCCATTGGAATTTACGTCCATCTAGTATGACATGAACGTTAAGTAGAGTATGCAGTCCCTTCAAATATTGGATACCCTTGTCTGGAGGTGGTGTGTCAAGATAAATATATTCCCCTTTAAGTAGAGTATGCAGTAAAAGCTCCCTAAGAATAGTTTCAAGACGTAAGGCAAGAACTGTCGAAACTTGTCTGGAGGTGGTGTGTCAAGATAAATATATTCAGCGCTAGCTCCAGTAAGAACACTTCCCTTGTACTCTTTATCTAGGAACTCTGGTGCATATACTTCGGAATTTCCCATCACCATTGTAATTAGGCGTATGCGAGGATCCTCTTCGATAGAACTCAGGTACACATCAACAAAGTCTTCGTACGTATGATCTTTTGATGGCTCTTCAGCGTCCAGAGGAATCGGTGGAATGATGTACTCTTCTGTCTGCTCATCTGAATGACCTGTTGAAGCAGCCGCAGTGGAGGGAGAGGTAATTTCATGTTCTGAGACGTCATCAGTACAAAACTCGTCATCCTCCAACTCAGTATAAGCCATGGCAACCGTTCTGAACGCCTCAAAACCATCCTCACAAACAGGTTGTTCTGGTGTAGAAAGCATTCTCGAATCCTGATCATCTTCCACGTGGATTGGAAATAAAACTGAAGATTAATGTACTTCATAGACTTGAACTTCTTGATGGTTAGTTATTACCACCTCGATGTCCTCATCTCTGCACTCATTAGTGGTTGCAATAGCTTGTGCCTCTAGCTGGTCCTTCAGCATCTTGTTCCGAATGGCCAGTTGCTTGTTCTGGATACCGATCTGCTCGAGTGTCTGCTCCATTCTTTTCATTCTCATATCCTGTCTGGCCATGAAGCTCACCAACAGGGATTCCATGCTAGATGAGCTGCTGGACTCCTGATGTTTGGGCTGCTGCGGTTGGTAGTTGTACTGCCCTGAATTTTGATCTTGTTGTTGTTGGGGCTGGTTGTCGTACTGTTGATCATAAAATTGATGTTGCTGCTGCGACTGGTCCTCGTAATTCTCAAAATAGTAGTCATCTTAATAATACGATTGTTCATAAAACTGATGTTGCTGCTGCGACTGGTCCTGGCAATTATCATATAATGGTCATCTCGATAATGATGTTGATCGTAGAACTGATTTTGATTTCCTTCCCAATTTGCATCATATGAATATGTCTGACAATAAGTCTCTTCCCTTGGGTAGGCGTCTTGATGACCAAAAGAGAACATCCTCGCAACATTCAAAATAAAAGTGATTAGTGAAGGTCAAAAGTATATAGAGTATGTATAAGGAAGTAATAAAAAAATAGAATAGTCTAAACTACACTCGTTAAATCTAATATCACACTAAACGCTGGTCCCCGGCAACGATGCCATTTTGGCAAGCGTATTTTTAACCCTTTATAGTTGTCAAATTAAGTGTTTTAGGGGTCAAATCGTAGTCAAACAAAATTTATACATTGGTAAGCCAAGGGTCGATCCAAGGAGCAATGCGTGTGAATACTAGTTAACAAGTGACCTATTTATCTATTCCGATTGAAAAAGGTTTTTGTTGTGATTTGAATCGTAGCAATTAAATAACAGAAATTTAAACGTGCAGAAAGTAAAGGTTGTGTTTTTATCAGAGGAAGAATTCCAGAATCCATACTTCACCCGAGCTAACCCTGCTAAACATGCAATCATCCTATGTTAATTATTCATGCTATCAAATATGGAATATAACCGAAATAACACTAGACAAGCCGCCCATCCACGGATCATTGTCTAGATTAATCTCAATCGTTGAACGTCGCCCATCCACGGATTATCAACGATTTCGATTTATTAAACTAAAGGTTTTCCTATTAGTTCATGTAGACATGACCTAACATCAATTTCATGTAATCCGGTTAATCCCTAGGGCCCATCCATCTTTTGGCATATAACCTAAATACGTTCTAGAAATGCAAACATACACTTTGATGTAAATACTTGCATAGAACGATAAAATTAAGCACACAATGAAATTGAATAATCGAATCGCATAAATAACAACTTTAATTGATCACATGAAGAGTTAGGGTTACATAGCACGGGATCCGTAGGATCCCAGAATAAGAAGACTACTCACTACGCATGGTAAATTAACATAGAGTAGTGTTGATAAAAAGATAAAGGACGAGTAAACCGTAAACGATGTAGCTCGATGATCCTCACGATGAAATCTTTGTCTTCTCTTCCAAGTTAGGGTCTTGTTCTCCGAAAAATAGCACACCAATTCGTTATGGTTTTCTCTCTTATATAGCTTTCCAAAAGGCCAAAAAGCCTAAAACCAAAATTAGGAAATATGCCCAAAAATTTGTCCAAAAAGGCCTAAAATCGATTTTTTTCGAAATTGCCTTCGACGGGGCCGTTACACCCGTGACAATTGAGTGTCACGACTGTAACGGGCTAAGTAAAAATCTCGGGGAAAATTCATGCCCGTTACAGTCGTTACAGTCCAAGGTGTAACGGCTGTTGAGACTTGTAACGGGCATGACTTCTTTTGCCTTTTTGGAGGTTTAAACCTTCGAATCTGCTCTTTGTGTCAACTACAAAGTTGTAGGGACTTGAATTAACTTTCCAACAAGCTACATTTCAACTCATTTGGACACCAAATGAGCCCTGGACATGTAAAATACGTCGCAAAGGTCTGTATGCCCTGTTTTGTCCTGTTTTTGCCCAAATCTGCACCGATTGCTTTGCTTTACTTCGGGTCAATCCAAAAGTATTATATATATGATATATGACCTGGAACACTAGAAAAGAGATCAAATGACAATAAAATGTCAGGAAAACAAACATAATCCATCATCGAATGAAGTGAATAATAGGTCAAGAATTCGACCGATCAGGTAGTGTTACCCAAATGGTATGAGAGTATGCATCACACACAAAAAGCAAACAAAATATGTAAGTATAAATGGTAGTACCTCATGGGGATCGTCTCCCGTATATGGGAATAACAAAGGGCTTATAGGAGCGTTCCACATGAGTTTGGCTAGGGATGGTTGTCGATACCTTCCACCATTTAGGCTTGTGATGAGGGATCAAATTATCAGGAAGGTTCTTTTGGGCTAGAAAGAAAGCTTTCTCAACCTTTTGTTAGTGAACCATTAATCACACGATCACTTAACACACACAAAGCATGTTCACAAGTGAATTTAAAGGTGTGACTGAAATGAACCGATTCAATGACTCCACATACTCATGCAAATACACACATGTCAATCATTTCTCACCAGTCATCGATGGCCTCATAAGGGATGCATTCTTAGTTAGGGGAAGTCATACCTAATCACATGCGTAGCTTCCCGATGGGTTCCCTGCTGAGTACCTTGGTGAATGTATTAGGGATTAGATCCTCTGTTCAATAGAACTCCACATTCACCATTCCCTTCTCAACACAGAATTCCACATTCACCACTCCCTTCTCACCACAGAATCACATGCATATGAAGTGATGTTTTATCTCTATATATTTTACTTCTACACATGATTCTTATAGATATTAATAGCACTAGTTTTATCACAGAGAGTACGAACGTAATAAAATGTAATACCATAATCCTTGCAAAGTCAGCACCGTGTTCCCTACCAGTCAGGGATCAGCACTCTTGGATACCAAAGACATAGGTTGTATGTTCCATTCAGGAACCACAAATGAGGGGTTTCATCCACTTGCGGAAAACTCTCATTCCTTCACAAGGGTTCGTTTATGGATATGTGGTGGTCATGACGCTTGAGTCCTTTATGATGAATTTAGTAACCATCTCTGGGAGGGACTTCTGTTGATGAGTTCTTGTCCCATCCTCCTCTTGAGCAACTTGAAGTCCTAGTTAGAACTTGAACTCTTCGACCATACTCATTTCAAATTAACTCTCCATAAGCTTTGTCACTTTACTGGCTAGGGAATCGTTAGTGAGATCAAAAATAATATTACCAATGTGTACCTGAACCACTTGAGAGTGCGACCCTTCCCTCGGGAGGAGCAGTGTCTTGTCCCTTGTTCTTCTCGAGTTTGTGAAGCTCTTCATGCATTCCTTTCACCCATTTGGGATCATTCAGGGCTTCTTCCACTCCTGACTCTCATTTTCTTGTCCAGTTGACTTGTAATATTGATAGAATCTTCTGTGTCCCCTTGAGGTAGGCAAAGGTGGATATTATCTGTCTAGATCCTCCTATGGATGCCGGTATGCTGGCTGATTCTCTTCCTTAATCAAATCAGTAATGTTCTTGTGCGAAAGGGCCCACTCCGTCGTCTCGAACCACACTTCCCGCCACTACTTCCTCATTACAGGTCACCTGACAGCCTTCCTCCATTTATTTCAGCTATTTTTTGTGTGTGTGAACTTTTTACGCCTTGTTGTGTGCTGAGTATCTCACGAGCCCTCTAAGATATGATACATTTGGCCTTTCAGCCTGCACATGGTAAGGAACTGTGAGTTTTCATTCTCCGTTCCATGATCAGTACGTTTACTCCATAGGGGCATGTCCATCTATCTTTCCATAATTTTCAACCAGGCCACACTTTCTGCAAACACTCCATCTTCAGATATGTAAATAAAGCACATGTGAATCATCAATAATAATCTATGATTAAAGAAACGTTCCCATTACCTCCACGATTTCCTGTACGCATAGGATCATACAAGTTCATATGAATGAGTACTGGGTTATAGGGAGGACTTACCTCGTTCTGCAGCTTAGATGACAATCTTACCTACTTCCCCCTCACATATGCACTGCATAATTTATCCAAATTGTTTTCACCATTGGGAAGTACACTTACTCACCCTAGGTATCATAGCTTTGAGAGAAGTAACAGACTAGCATGTCCATAAACTCCGTGTCACAATGCAGACATCGTTCCTCCTCAGGGGACAAGGGAAGAGTTTGGTTTTCTCATCTTCCCTTCAGAGGCACCTTTCTTGTACTCATACACTCAACAAGCATTCATTAGATGTGGAGGTAACTTTATTCCTCCCATGTTGGCACACTTGTATAATGCTATGAAAATTAGCTTTCACACTATGCACGAGGTATAATATGCTTATTTTACCAAATTGAAAGCTTTACTCTTACTCTTCCTTCTGAAGGTGATTGAACCTCCAAAGTGTTGATAAAGAGAGACGAGACATACTTTATTCCCTATTTTGTACCATGACCAATTTCTCCCTCTATCCTGCAACACAAGACATTAGTTCTTACGAACCCAGATAAACTTAGGCTTACCTGGATTGTGTGAAATATGAGCATCTCCGAGCACCTTGATGCCTTTGGGTTCCTTTTCAGGGTCTTCTTGGGTTTATCTCTTTGTGGGTATATCTGTTTCTGTGTTCTTGTTCTACGTTCATCTTTGCGTGGACAGTTCCTTATGTGGTTGACATGTGTATTGTTAACCCTTTATAATTGTCAAGTTATGTGTTTTAGCGGTCAAATCATAGTCAAACAAAATTTATAAACCTTGTTAAGCCAAGGGTCGATCCAAGGAACAACGAGTGTGAGTACTAGCTAATAAGTGACCTATTTAGCTATTCCGAACGATTAAAGATTTTGGTGTGGTGAAACAAATCGCATAAATTAAATGCAAAAAATAAAAAGGTTGTGGCTTGATCAGAGAAAGAATCACATGATCAAACTTCACCCGTGCCAACCCCACTAATCATGCAACGTAAATTCATCATGCTATCGAATATAGAAATAAACCAAAATAACACTAGACAAGCTGCCCATCCACAGATCATTGTCTAGATTAATCTCAATCGTTGAACGCCGCCCATCCACAGATTATCAACGATCTCGATTATTAAACTCAGGGTTTTTTAGACAAAAGTCAACTTTCCTATTAATTTATGTACTAACATTGTAGCTACCATGACCTAATATCAATTTCATACAATCTAGTTAATACCTAGAAACCATCCATCTTTTGGTAATTAACCTAAATACGTTCTAGCATGCAAACATCCCATTCAATGTAAAACTTGCAAGAACGATAAAATTAAGCCTGATAAAATTGAATATTTGAATTGCATTAATGAACAACGTTCAATTGATCACATGAAGAGTCGAGTACATAGCACGGGATCCGTAGGATCCCAGAATAAAGATGACTACTCACAATTCATGGTAAGTTAACCACAAATAGTGTAATAATAGAAATTAAGGACGAGATAATGTAGCGAAGTTGTAGCTCGTTGAATCCTCAATCTCTCGCGATGTTCTCCGTCTTCTCTCCCAAGTTAGGGTTTTCTTCTTTCTAATTAAGCACACTTCATCCACTCTGGTTGTCTCTCTTTTATAGCAAAAAACGACCTAAAAGCCCAAACAGCCCAAAAACTTCCCAAAAATGGATTTTGGAAACAAGCTGATAATCATGCACCCGACGGCGAACCGACCGATTGAGTTTGTTGGCTTGGTGTGAGCTGGTCGGTTCGGATAAGCTCCAAACGACTCGAACTCTCTGACCCCTTGAGCTGGCCGGTTGGATGTTTTGCCTTGATGTGAACCGGCCGGTTCGGCGAGGCTTCCAGGGACTCCAACTCTCTGACCATTTGAGCCGGCCGGTTGAGCTGTGTGTACTGGATTGAGCTGGCCGGTTCAGCATAGCTCCAAAAGTCTCGAACTCTCTGAGAGTCTGAACCAGGCGGTTGAGATTTGTGTTGTGGGGTGAGCCGGCCGATTCCAGGCCTCAGTGCTTCCTTTGTGCGTGTTTTTGCCCAAAAGCGTGGATTTTCTTCGAGTCTTGGTCTTAGGCCATGGTTTTGATGGATAACTACTTTTAACCTGAAACGCTCAAGAAAAGACATCAAATAGTGACAATTTTCCAGGAGAACGAATGATATCCTTCATCGTATGGAGCAATTAACTAGTCAAAATATCGACTAATCAAAACACTCCACACTTAGGATTTGTTCATCCCGAACAAATGTCGAACAGATGGCAGAATATATGCAAGTCCATATGAGGCTCAACAACCATATGTTTCTAAGCTACCCACTCAAGTATCATGTGATCAATTCTGACTAAAATAAAAATAAAAAGATAACTCACTGTCGTAGAGGACACGAATGCATTTAGCATATGCATCAAGCCTTTAAACCCCTAGGGTGTCCTAGTAGGATGATTATAGTCTCGTGAAGGTTTTCAGGAATGGGACTACCTACAAATCCCATGTACAACTAACTAACGTGTATACATGAGATGATGCTCAACAAGTCACAGTAAAGTCATGTCATACCTCGGATTCATCGTGTTACCTCAACTTCAGGTCAAACATCTTTGATAGCTCTAAAATATACGCATTTTAGGCGACCTCTATGCTTATTGTTTCGTTCGTTTTATCACGATTTCACTTGCTATTTGATGCCTTGTGGTTCATTTCAGGCAAATTACAGAGTTTAAGCTGAGAACACAAGCGGGCATTGACTTTGGAGCAAAACCGAGCATTCCGGAGCAAAAACATGGATTTTCGGGCATTACAGGACACATAGACCTCTCCGGAGTATTTTGGACCTAGAGAGCTCATTTGGTGTCCGATTCTGTTGATTCAAAGCTTGTTGGAAAGCTATCTCAAAGAGCTACAACTCTCTAGTTGACGCCGAGACCAAATTCGGAGGTTACAGTTGCCAACAAAGCCTTGTGCGATCGCACAACATCTTTATGCGATCGCACATCCTGGAGCTACGGTCAGAACATGGGCAGTTGTGTGCTCGCACAAACTCAAGTATGCGATCGCACAAGAAATCCAGTCGCATAAACTATTGTGCGATCGCACACCCGGAAGCCGAAGTCGCACATGCAGCTAAGGAAAGATATGCGCTCGCACAAGCTCAAATACGCGATCGCACAATAAATCCAGTCGCACAAGAATCTGTGCGATCGCATAAACTTAAGTATGCGATCGCATAAACTTAAGTATGCGATCGCATAAACTTAAGTATGCGATCGCATAAATCGGCAGATGTTATAAAACCCAGAATTTTTAGGGTTTCAGGGGGGACTTTTTGGGGGGCCGATTTTCTGGGTTTGGAGAGCAGTTTTTGGAGGAAATCTTGGATTTTAGAGAGAAGGAAGAGCTTCAACAACGTCTTGAATCTCCATATTGGTTTTGAAGTTCTAAACTCCATTTTCATATGATTGTTTCTACTTTTGTCATTGTTTTTGATTGTAACCTCACCATGAGTGAGTAGTGACCTTGGTTGGGGATCCATGAATCCCCTAAACATGTTTGTGACCTTGTAAATGCTATAGATGTTATTGATGAATGATTTTGCACATGATTCTTCTTCATTGGAACTTAATGTTAATGGGTGCCTATAAGGTGTTTGTGAGAAGTCCTCAATAGGAACCCTAGTTGATTTCATCTTTGATGTAACTAGTGTTGAAAAGCATGATGTCAAATGAACTAAATGAAGAAGCATTAGGGTTTTTGTGTTACATGGCGACACTCTAATTCTAATGAGAATGGCATGGTTTTTGACACGTGTATGATTATCTAGCCAATAGAGCTAGGGCTTGAGGGTAGGTAATCTTACTTTATAATGCCAATAGAGCGAGAGTTTGAGGTATTGAGCGAGATGTGACCTCTTAATATTAAGTTAGAGCGAGAGTTAAACTTGGTATTAATGTTGCATGCCTATATTCTAAGTGTGTGCATGAGAAGTTCATCAATAATGTCCTAATTTACCGTCACAATGATTGTTTAGTGGAGGATTGGATCCCTAGTCATCTTTTATTGATTGTTAATCTCTTTTTATTGAACGAACCTCCTTTTGGATAGTGGAATTCTTGCTATCGACCTCCTTAGAGGAACAAACCCCCCCCCCCTAGACATTCTAGCTTGATCTTTAGCACCACTAGTTTAACACCTATCCTCTGGGTTCGATCTCGGATTCTCGAGCTTTTATAAATGTTTTGATCACGTGACTAGCAAATAAGTATTTGAATCTCATTTGAATATTTCCTACTACACACAACCGATCAAATGGCGCCGTTGCCGGGGATAGGTTAATTAACTAGGTGCTATTTGATTATTTTAGTTCGTCTATTCTTGTAAATATTTTTCTTTATGTTTGTATATTCTTCTTTTTCTCTCATATCCCCTACTAACTTCGTTAATCTTGTTTTGCGAGGATGGATCACTATAACCAACAAGTCATGCATGATGAAGATTATTATGAAGAGGATTTTTCCAATTATGCGACCAAAGATCAAGTTAGTGATTTGGAAAAGAAAATGGATAGCATGATGAGTATGGTTAAGGCTTGGGTTGACAAAAGGAATTATGAAGACAATGAAGATTATTATGAAGATGATCAACCAAATGCCCATTGTGAAGACTATTGGATGAACAATCAAAACCGACAAGTCTCTTCTAATGAGGAATATTATCAAGAGGAGGAGCAACCATATTGGAATGACCAAGAGCATGACTATCAAACTAATCGTTATAATTTGGATGGGGATGACCAAGAAGAGGAGCAACCAAATGGCTATTGGGAAAACTCTTGGAACCCATCACATACCCACGCTCAAAATTGGAATGATAGTCAATGTTTTGGTATTGAAGGCTCCTACCCTCCATACCCTCAACCTCCTCAACCATCAAATGAGCCCTCCGATTTTGAAGCCATGTTTGCCACACTCCTTGCATCCCAAGAGAAGTCGAATAGAGACATGCTACAAATTAACCAACGCATGGATGAGCTTATTGCTCAAAGACAAAGGTTGGAAAGCATATTGGCGCAACAAGCAATTGAGAATGGGGATTTGGATGATGAAGAAGAGGTGTCCAAGGAGGAAGTTCTCGAATCTAATGCCTCAAGGGAAGAAAGGGATCAAGAAAGGGAGGATACACTTTGGAGAGTTGGTACCCAAGCTTTTTATGAGGAGATGGATGGTGAGTCTTGTGACGAAGACGAGGTGGAATGCAAGAGTGAAGCATCCTTCACTACTAGCATATCTCAAGATCAATTGGACAAAAACACACAAGAGCTCACCATTCCATCAACGCCTTGGCTCTCCGACGAGGAGTTCTTCAATGATGATGCCTCTTGCATAGAGGAAATAACTTTTATTGATGAAGAAGAACTCACCCCTTCCGCTTTAGAAGAGCCTAAATGTGAATCCCGAATTCTTGATGAGGATGAGATTGAGGAAGAGGATATTGAGCCACAAGAACTTCAAGGGTATAGAGACTTTGTTGAGGTTTTCATGAAAGAGACTAGAGAGCCACTTCGCATTCAAGAAGACAAAAGTTTAGTGAGGGAGATTGAGAATTGGGCACCCAAGGAAATAATTGAAAAACGAAAGGAGGGTGTGCCCATCAAGCTCGAGACAAATTTTGAAGACCCTTTCTTCATTATGAAGTCTCGAGACAAGTTTTGGAGCTTCTTGCCATACTTTCAAAGATTATTTGGGAAAAGCTCCCATGACCCCTTAGTTTTTAAGGGATTTTCATACTTGAAGGGGTCATGCTCCCAAAGGAAAGTCCATTGTAGGCTTGATGGGAGGAAATTCAAATGGGATTTGAAGGTGGTTTGACACGATCAAGTGCAAGGCCCCGCTTGAGGAGGGATCTTAGTAAAAGACTCCTCAAGTGTGCTTCTTATCTCCCAAAAGGAGAATCGGCTCCGTCTTAGCCAAGACGTTAAACTAGGCTTGTGAGTGTTTCTCTCCCGATCTTTAAGTATATCTATGATGATTGGATTTCTATTTGCTTCAAGTGTGGGGTGTTGAAATGGCTACTTCCAAACGAGAGAAGTTTTTCTTAACTCTTTCCTTGTTATCCATTCTATTCATTGCTTAGGGACTAAGCAATTGCTAAGTGTGGGGTGGCCTATGTTTGGCATTGTCTATACTACATGAGATGTTTGTGTTTGCTTGATATGCCTTCACTTTTAAAATCCAATCAACGTATGCTTAAGGAAAAACACTTGCACCATTGCACAATTCATCCAAGAATTTCAAATTATTAATAAAAACAAAAAGTCTAGGCAAGGCTACATTTTTGAAAAATTTCATTCCAAATTCAACTAGTCGTGCATGATTTCACTTGATTGATCCTTTAGATGACTAATGGATTGGATTGTTGATTTTCATTCTTGAGGATCAAAGCGTCTACTAGCACTTCTTTATCATTTATTCTAAGCTTTTTCTCGTTGAGACTAAAGAGTTCATCTTTGAAAGCATAAAATCGAAATGATTTATAACTCCAAAACCCTTGCATGCCATGATTGCCTTTAGGTGACCTTGCTTATCTCGTGGATTTATCTTGTTTGTTTGTCATGCTCCATTTTTAACATTTAGCCCTTTGTCAAGTTTTAAGTGTGGAGTCAAAAATAAAAGAGGGCGAAGCCCCATTCAAAAACAAAATTATACTCTACTCTTATGGTCAAAAGAGGGCAAAGCCCGGACTAAAAACTTTCTCAAGTGCACGAGAAGTTTTGTGCAAAAACATACAAATGCCGGGGGTTAGGGAGGTAAGTCCCCCCTCGAAAGCATTTGTAGGCCAAAGGCCATTTGAAAGAAAAAAAGAAAAAAAAGGAAGCACTTAGACTTGACAATCGGCTATTCCACCGTTCTCTAGCATGAAAACCAATAAGACAATTGAAACTTCCTAGCAAGAATTCACTAAGGGACGAACCTCGTATTCTTTTATACTTAGGCATGATATGATTTGCAAGGGTATACAAAAACTTTATTGTTGGAACTCCTCTTCTCTTATGACTAAGTGACCTATGCGTCCTAGGCTTGAGAATGAGTTCAAAGCTCACAAGCCAATGGACTAGCCTCCTTGCTAGCATTGGTGAGTGATCCAACAAGATTTCGTTGCAATCATTAGGTTATTTTCTTGAAGTCACTACGATAGAAAAAGACTAGAATCCTTGATTAAAGATTTATTAGTCTTTGCTTTGATTTGCTTGAATGTCCTAATTCATGAATTTCCATAAGGATTCGAAGAGGATTCATGTAGTGATTGAAATGCACATATCTAGTTGAATACATCATGAACTTCATGAAAAACACCTTGCCTAGTACTTTGACAATTGTGAACTTAAAATGCCTATTTGGATGATTGTTCTCTTTGTGGGATTTGTGAGTATTCCCGTGTCTGAAAACTCTCAGGAGACTACAACTCCTCCACTAGGGTAGCCTAGGGGTTTAAAGGCTTGGTGCATACGCTAAATGCACTCGTGTCACCTACGAAAGTGGTTTATCAAAAGTAGTATTTATTTCTTAGTGTTTTGAGTTAGCTTTCGTAACCATATGGAGTTTCTTTGAGCCGATCATGATTGAGCAAAATGCCTTCTTGTTGTTGACCTATATGACTAGTTTGCTCGGGACGATCAAATGTTAAGTTTGGGGTGATTTGATAGCTCTAAAATATACGCATTTTAGGCGACCTCTATGCTTATTGTTTCGTTCGTTTTATCACGATTTCACTTGCTATTTGATGCCTTGTGGTTCATTTCAGGCAAATTACAGAGTTTAAGCTGAGAACACAAGCGGGCATTGACTTTGGAGCAAAACCGAGCATTCCGGAGCAAAAACATGGATTTTCGGGCATTACGGGACACATAGACCTCTCCAGAGTATTTTGGACCTAGAGAGCTCATTTGGTGTCCGATTCTGTTGATTCAAAGCTTGTTGGAAAGCTATCTCAAAGAGCTACAACTCTCTAGTTGACGCCGAGACCAAATTCAGAGGTTACAGTTGCCAACAAAGCCTTGTGCGATCGCACAACATCTTTATGCGATCGCGCATCCTGGAGCTACGGTCAGAACATGGGCAGTTGTGCGCTCGCACAAACTCAAGTATGCGATCGCACAAGAAATCCAGTCGCATAAACTATTGTGCGATCGCACACCCGGAAGCCGAAGTCGCACATGCAGCTAAGGAAAGATATGCGCTCGCACAAGCTCAAATACGCGATCGCACAATAAATCCAGTCGCACAAGAATCTGTGCGATCGCATAAACTTAAGTATGCGATCGCATAAACTTAAGTATGCGATCGCATAAATCGGCAGATGTTATAAAACCCAGAATTTTTAGGGTTTCAGGGGGGACTTTTTTGGGGGCCGATTTTCTGGGTTTGGAGAGCAGTTTTTGGAGGAAATCTTGGATTTTAGAGAGAAGGAAGAGCTTCAACAACGTCTTGAATCTCCATATTGGTTTTGAAGTTCTAAACTCCATTTTCATATGATTGTTTCTACTTTTGTCATTGTTTTTGATTGTAACCTCACCATGAGTGAGTAGTGACCTTGGTTGGGGATCCATGAATCCCCTAAACATGTTTGTGACCTTGTAAATGCTATAAATGTTATTGATGAATGATTTTGCACATGATTCTTCTTCATTGGAACTTAATGTTAATGGGTGCCTATAAGGTGTTTGTGAGAAGTCCTCAATAGGAACCCTAGTTGATTTCATGTTTGATGTAACTAGTGTTGAAAAGCATGATGTCAAATGAACTAAATGAAGAAGCATTAGGGTTTTTGTGTTACATGGCGACACTCTAATTCTAATGAGAATGGCATGGTTTTTGACACGTGTATGATTATCTAGCCAATAGAGCTAGGGCTTGAGGGTAGGTAATCTTACTTTATAATGCCAATAGAGCGAGAGTTTGAGGTATTGAGCGAGATGTGACCTCTTAATATTAAGTTAGAGCGAGAGTTAAACTTGGTATTAATGTTGCATGCCTATATTCTAAGTGTGTGCATGAGAAGTTCATCAATAATGTCCTAATTTACCGTCACAATGATTGTTTAGTGGAGGATTGGATCCCTAGTCATCTTTTATTGATTGTTAATCTCTTTTTATTGAACGAACCTCCTTTTGGATAGTGGAATTCTTGCTATCGACCTCCTTAGAGGAACAAACCCCCCCTTAGACATTCTAGCTTGATCTTTAGCACCACTAGTTTAACACCTATCCTCTGGGTTCGATCTCGGATTCCCGAGCTTTTATAAATGTTTTGATCACGTGACTAGCAAATAAGTATTTGAATCTCATTTGAATATTTCCTACTACACACAACCGATCAATCTTCATCAAAGTTGTCAGACAATCATAGATTAAACAAGTTATGCATTCAAACGGTCATTACACATGGCTAGCAAGCGACTAATCACATGTTCTAAATAGTTCTGTAGCAACCTAATAAGAACATGAATAGTTACACAAAATATGCTCGCCATTCGCCTATGCTATCTAGGGATAGTCCACGGGCTCTTGGCGCAAAGCTCATTCTCAAGTGCCAAGGACTAGGCAATGACCCGTAAGAAAAGATGAGCCTGGCTTAAGAATTTTCTAAAAAATAGTAGGAAAATCACATCAAAATTTCAGTGCAAGCACGAGGATCGTCCCTTAGTTTCTAGTACATGAATTCTCAAGACAAGTCATGATTGCACGCAATGAAAAGGTGGAAATACACTCATCAAGCAAAAGAGGGCAGAAATTTCTTTTTTTTTCATACACAAGGGGTGACTTTTCTCACTTTACCCTTGGTATTATTTCCTTTTTTTTCTGCAAAAATAACTAGGCTTAGGGTCAAATTTTCACCCTCATTTGAAAATTCAGAACTTTGTTCTTGATTGGGGGCCTATTTTTGCCCCTCCTTTGACTTTTTTCTTTTCTTTCTAACTCCACACTTAAAGCTTGACATAGTATACGAGTGAAGGCGGGTGCAGGCAAATCACAACAAGTATAGAGAAACACATTCTAGTACTAAGGTCACCTAGAAAAAGGGATGCAATTTAAGTTTTGGACATTTTGTACCGGTGCCTACTAATATCAAGTCTGAAACATGCTTCATGAAATACGTAAAACATGTGATAGGCAAAGGCTAGCAATGGTACTGATACGAGAGAATACACACATGATTAAAACTATTTCAAGTCCTAGACTTCAAATCCAAAAGAATGACAATCAATCCAGGAGTATCGTAGAAAACGAGGATTTCAATCGCGATACATAGACAGTTGAGCATATGCAAGAGTGAATGTGTGACATGCGATGTATGTGACTATGCGCTACCCACTCCACACTTAAAAATGAGCTTAGTCCCTAAGCGAAGAAATAGAAGATAAGAAAAGGCGCATAGGAACTTCCCTCGTGTGTGAAAACTTGATATTCATAGAGATTCAGCGATGCTCGGGGAGCAAAACACGACTTGTGACCAGGTAGAGATATAGATAAAAACACAGAGCTTCACAAGTGATACGTTAGCATCGAAAATTGTGGAGGGGCACTCCACACTTAGAACCTTGAATTGTCCACACATAATGCAAATGAAAAATGCAACTAACTAGTACTTACAGCACGGGTTACTCCCCGAAGAGGCCTAGTTTAACGTCTTGGCAAGACATAGCTAGGGAGGTATGAAATTATATCCCCTGTTCAAGCTTGTGTTCAAGGTACAGTTGAGACAGCCCTTGAACTCCTTTCTCAATAGTTTCAGCAGTCAAGGAAGATACCTTGAGGCACACTCAGTTAACTGAATACGGACTCTACAAGTAAGTGTTGCGACTGAGGTTTAAACAGTTTATCAAGCAGTAACAAAAAGTAAAGGAAAACGGGACCACGCACGATATGTTACCCAGTTTGGCCTCGCCTACTCTGGGGGGTTTCCCACACCCTAAAAAGGGACACAAATCGTATTACAAGATTAAAACTACAAGCAATGTTCCAAAAAACGCTAGGCGGACATCGGGCGGAAAGGGTCTCCAAGGATTAATCGGGGCCTAGGCAGAGATTAATCGGTTTTGAATTTTCAATATTTTTAAATATATAATTATATATACATTATTTAATATACAAATTTCTTCCTCCATATTCTCCAGAATGTAAACTTTTAATCAATTCATGGGTTCAAGCACATTGCAAAGAAATATGAACATTTAATCAAATCCAAATTATGAAAAATAAGAAACATGCAGCAGAAACAATACAAATTGAAGCATTGAAATCTAAATCCCTAGTTTCAATAAGTTAATTTTTAAAAATTAACAAATAAGCCCTTCAAGTTTGACTATTGACATGTAGTTGACCATTTCGCCTAGAAATCGATTTAGATCGCCCAGAAGCCGAATTAACCACACAGGACCGCCCAGGCGCCGCCCAGACCGCCCAGGCGCCGCCCAGGACTACCCATCCGCCTAATTGCATAAAACGGAACGGGTTCTAAAAAAAGCCGCCTAGGCGGCCGTTTTTTTTAACACTGGCTACAAGTGGTCTTACTCTTACACAACCCCGTGTTTGTAATCGCCTAGCCTCTAACTCTCCGTCTCTCGGATTTGCGATCTTGGTTCACCGCAGCTCCCCTCGATCCCCTGTGGGTAGGACGAGACTTCCCTCTCGGCCTAGTCTTGGACCTCTCGGAAGTCCAGTCGCCTTCTTTCAAAGGTATAGCTTGATTACTGTGTGTGTGCGCTTTGTTGTTCCTCAAGCACAGCCTGAACACCACACCTAAACAGACTGTTGCTTTGCCGCTGATATTCCGATGTGGAATGGACAGCCACCGCTTCTCCCCCAATCTCACGATCTCTCGTGTTTTTCTTTTCACTCAGGAAGCGACACGCAATCTGGACGCCCTAGCCTTCTTTTTATAGGCTTTAGTGAAGTCCAGATCCAATCTGAATATCCTGTCAAATATTCCGGAGATACTCCTAAATATTTTTAGAATATTCAATCCGTATCCAATCTTCATAGATGACTTCCACGCCAAGCCATCCGATATTCTCTCAGCCAATCTGCATATATTTGATCGCCTATCTGATCTTCGGTGATGACTTGTCGATTGGCTCCAATCAAATAATCTCGTCGATATCTTCTGGATATCAAGATCTTCATTCCAATCTTCATGAGATATCTTCTACGGTAAGATAGTCAGACGGTCTTCAATTTTGGAGAGGAGATATTTAAATGACATCTCTAATATTTGTTTCTTCGCTGACCGACTTCAACCGAAAAGATCCTCTATCTTTAGAACCTTTCGGATTCAAAACATGCGTCTGATGTGCACTGTACTTCTGTTCCATTCCGTGGTTGAACTCGTCTTGAACTCTAGCTCGAACCGTTTTGCCAAAGCCATGCCATTCATGGGAACATCAATCTCCCCCTTGGCATTTTGGCAAAACCAAATCTACTCTTTAGACACAACTTGAAGAACCAGAACAGTTGCCTCAGAATACTCCCCCTTTTTGCCACAAACTGGCAAGGGGTCCAATCGAGCAACCTAGTCTCCTCGGCATCTGGAAATTTGTCAACTCCCCCTCGAACACTGCCTGGGACAGTGACACATACTGTGAGTCTGTCAGACCATGGTGTCTCAGTAGCTGTTCGACCTCCGGAATGATCTCTACCTCCTTCAGTAGAATGTAGTCAGATCTGCTACTGAGATGGTACTATCTTCTCATTAAGTAGCCTTTCAGGGATGACCTTTCTTTTCTACACTCCCTTCAACTTAGCTGCTGCGTCTGTAATGTCAAACCACATTCCATGCTTAGACACTCCAGTTGGTACACTAGGCGGAACAGATCCTAGAGCACTCCTCTTTCTTTTCTTGGATGTACTTGCTCCCCCTGCATCTGTTCTCTTGCCATTCCTCTTGGTAGATACTTCAGTCGAGCATACTTGGATGGTCACTGTCTTCTTTGGTTTCTCCTTTTCAACTTCTTGAGCTCAGCCGATGAGACGGAGTTCCGGTCTCCATTATCTGGTTTAGCTAACACTTCTAGCTCCCTCGGAACAACTGCTTCAACAGACACTTTCTCAGCAGCTTTGTCGGTTTCTGACTTCTCTCCGGACTTAACAAGCTCACCTCCTTCTTGAGTGATAGTCCCTTCCTTGTGCAAATCTCGGACAACCTCATCAAGGTCCTTGTACATTTCACTAAGCTCGTCACCTTACCCAGAGGGGTGTGAATCTTCTGATCCATCGTCTCCTAGCTGGTGTTGCTTCTGTTTCTCAGCAACATTGACGCATCTTCATCATCTGACTTTCTTTGTCACAAGATCAGGAATAGCTGGGGGATCCACCGTCACATGGGCATCCTCCACAAAATCATCATGAATCCTTCCTTCCACGACGTCTGGTGCTTCAATTGACTCACTCTCTGGGACTGCACAAGAACTAGAGGACTCTTGGGGTAAAACTGTCTCACCACCTTACTTCATATCTGAGACAGCATCATCTGGCACACTTGCCACCTTCCCTACGACCTGGGCTTCTGAAGACTGATCAGCTTTTGTCTCAACAGGTATTGAAACCTCCTCTTTTAGCAACTCATCAACAACATCATCAATATCCTTGAACAACACATCCAGTTCTTCATCCTTGCCAGATGCATGAGACTCTTCCATCATATTGCCAGATTGCTTAGCTTGCCGTTCTCCACTTGTATCCTCATTCTACTGCTTATCAGAATCACACTCTTAGCCCTACTGACTTCACCTTCTTCTACATCACCGGTCACAGAATCTACAGCAGGTTCCAATTCCTTCGGCTTCTCATTAACCACTTTGTCACCTTTGGCTCACTGACTCTTGACCAATCACTCGTATTTCCTCCTTAACAGTATTGAGAGCAGTAGCATGGGATGAGAATAGGGGATTACCTCATTTAGGGTTGAGTAATCATCTGATTTTCCATCGTAGTCTGCACACTCTCTTCAGTTGGATTGGGATCAACCTTTGGTGCCTTTAAGAACGGTTCTTTCAGTTCTAACACTGCCGCTTCTTCACCTTCGTTTTATAATGGCATATGACTCATTTCTGAATATATAAGAATGTAAATCTCCAGATATGTACCTTCTGTTCCAGCTTCCTGTCGATAAGTGGTCAGCCCAACTGTTGAGCTGGTGTTCTGCCTGTGACTGACCACTATCTGGAACACTTAGTTCTTGATAACACACAGACCCAGGGAGGATCTGAGTGTCTCAAACTGAGCAGCATCAAGAGGTTTGGTGAAGATGTCCGCCAATTGCTTGTCTGTTGTAACATGCGTAAGAGTCACCACCTTTTGTTCAACCAGCTCTCTGATGAAATGATGTCTGATGTCTATATGCTTCGTCCTGAAATGTTGGACTGGATTCTTCGAGATGCTGATTGCGCTCATATTGTCACAGTACAGGATCATCTCTTCTTGTTTGACTCCGTATTCAGACATCATTTGCTTCATCCACAGTAGTTGAGTGCAGCTGCTTCCTGCTGCGATATATTCTGCTTCAGCCGTAGACAGTGAGATGCTATTTTTCTTTTTGCTGAACCATGAAACCAAGTTATTTCCTAAGAAGAAACATCCTCCAGATGTGCTCTTTCGATCTTCAGCGTTTCCTGCCCAGTCAGCATCGCAGTAGCCCACCAGATGTGGGTTGGTATCCTTGGTATACAAGATTCCAAAGTCAGCTGTCCCGCATACGTACTTTATGATTCTCTTGACTTGTAGGAGATGACTTCCCTTTGGATCCGCCTGGTATCTTGCACACACACCAACGGCATATGCTATATCTGGTCTACTGGCTGTCAAGTACAGAAGGCTTCCAATCATGCTCCTGTACAACGTCTGATTGACCTTTGTTCCAGCATCGTCTTTGGTTATCTTTATGTGCGTAGCAGCCAGAGTTCGTTTGTGACTTGCCTTCTCAAGACCAAATTTCTTTATTAGATTCTTGGCATACTTGGTTTGTGAGATGAAAATGCCATGTTCCTTCTGAGTCACCTGGAGTCCTAGAAAGTAGTTCATCTCCCCAACCATGCTCATCTTGAACTCCTTCTGCATCTATTCTACAAACTGATACACCAGTTTCTGGGTATTGGATCCAAACATAATATCGTCAACATAGATTTGTGCGATAATAAAGTCTGACCTCGTGTGTTTAACGAATAGGGTCTTGTCCACTCCCCCTCGCACATATCCATGATCGACGAGGAACACAGTGAGGCGCTCATACCAAGCTCTGGGTGCTTGTTTGAGACCATACAAGGCTTTCTTCAGGTGGTACACAGAAGCTGGGTGATGCGGATCCTC
The DNA here is from genome assembly GCA_033675215.1 of Rhodiola kirilowii. NCBI lineage: Eukaryota > Viridiplantae > Streptophyta > Magnoliopsida > Saxifragales > Crassulaceae > Rhodiola > Rhodiola kirilowii. The sequence goes on from CM066203.1 coordinate 23,210,474, forward strand.
AAATCCTTTCGGTTGAGCAACGAAAACTTCCTCATTCAGAAATCCGTTTAGGAAAGCACTTTTGACATCCATCTGGAACAGTCGAAATTTCAAGTGACATGCCAGAGCAAGCAGTAGGTGAATGGCAGCAAGACGTGCGACCAGAGCAAAGGTTTCCTCAAAGTCTATCCCTTCTATCTGAGTGTATCCTTGTGCAACAAGTCGAGCTTTGTTTCTTGTGATGTTCCCTGATGCGTCGGACTTGTTTTTGAAAATCCATTTTGTGCCAATGACATTAACCCCATCAGGTCTTGGAACCAAATCCCATACATCATTTCAAGCAAATTCTTCCAGTTCCTCCTGCATGGCGAGGACCCAATACTCATCAAGTAATGCTTCCTTTACGTTTTTTGACTCAATTGAGGGGAGGAAGCACGAGCTGGCAGCCAATTCTCTAGGGTTGCTCAGTGTTCTGCGAGTTTGAACTCCGTCACTTGGTGATCCAATAACCTCAGATATTGGGTGATCCCTGGCAATTCGTCGGGAGGGTTGTCACGTGGTGACATTCTCCTGAGTGTTGACAGTATCAGTTTCGTCAGATGAGTTGTCAGAGGCGTCTTCAGTCGGTTCATGCTCAGTCTGCTGGGATGCTGGTTGTGTTTCAGGTACTGTGTTAGTATTGTCGTCAGTGTCGTCTGAGACAGCCTGTACAAACACTTCATCCTTGACTTTGACATTTATAGATTCCATGACTGATCCTGTGCGCTTGTTGAACACCCGGTATGCTTGACTGTTTGAAGAATACCCTAGAAAGAACCCCTCATCACTCTTTGGATCCAGCTTCTGTCGGTACTCCCGGTCGTTCAGAATGTAGCACTCACTTCCAAAGATGTGGAAATATTTGACAGTGGGCTTCTTCCCTTTCCAAAGTTCATAGCACGTCTTCTCCGTTCCAGTGCGTATAGTAACTCAATTTATGATGTGACATGCTGTATTCATAGCTTCGGACCAGAATTTCAGAGGAATCTTCTTGGCATGGATCATCACCCGGGCCATCTCTTGAATGGTACGATTTTTCCGTTCCATAACTCCATTCTGCTGAGGGGTGATTGCTGATGCGAACTGATGAGCAATCCCATGTTTTGCACAGCAGGTTCCAATAGTAACATTCTTGAATTCTGTGCCATTATCACTCCTGATGGACACCCATTTTTCTCCTTTGTCTTCCCTTTCTCGTTGGATCAGGGTAGCAAGTTCTATGAATTGTTGAGCAGCTTCAGTCTTGTCCCGAAGGAACCTTGTCCACGTGAATCTGGTGAAGTCGTCAACATAGACCAGAACATACTTCTTCCCACCATAGCTCTCAGTTTGCATTGGTCCCATAAAGTCCATATGGATCAGTTCCAGAGGTCTGTTGGTGCTGATTTGAGAGATCTTAGGGTGTGAAGCTTTGGTCTGTTTTCCAATCTGACATTCTCCACACACCACATCCTGATTTCCTTTGACATTTGGCATTCCTCTGATGAGTCCAGATGAGCAGAGTTTCTTCAATGTCTTGAGGTTCAGATGACCCAACCGTCTGTGCCAAAGGGACATCTCATCTGCTTGGCTAGACAAGCAGGCTGTTCCAGCACCTGTTCCAGTGGAGTCGATGAGATAACAATTGTTGGCTGCTCTGCTTCCTTTCATCAAGATTCCTCCATCTTTATCGAGAACTTGGCTTGAGTTGTGAGTGAATTTGACATGATATCCCCCGTCGCAAAGTTGGCTTATGCTGATCAGATTCACTTTCAGTCCTTCAACTAGGAGAGTGTCTTTGAGGACAGGTAGATCCGGGACCTTCAATGTCCCACAGCCGATCACCTGTCCCTTTCCTCCATCTCCGAAGGTGACAAACTGCTTCTTAATAACAGGTCGAATCTGCGTAAGGAATCTGGAGTCTCCTGTCATATGGGCAGAGCATCCGCTATCGAAGTACCAGCGATCTTTCTCCATGTGACTTGAAGAGCTGAACGCAACCATGCAAACATCTTTACTTCTGTAAGTCTTCATGTCTATCTTCCAGTCATGAACCGTGCTCGAGGGTAGCTGTCCTTGCTTTGCAGTCATCTTGAACAGTTCCAGGATCCCACTCAGTGTGTCGAGTGTTTGCTCTGATACCATTTGAAATTATATCCCCTGTTCAAGCTTGTGTTTAAGGTACAGTTGAGACAAACCTTGAACTCCTTTCTCAATAGTTTCAGCAGTCAAGGAAGATACCTTGAGGCACACTCAGTTAACTGAATACGGACTCTACAAGTAAGTGTTTCGACTGAGGTTTAAACAGTTTATCAAGCAGTAACGAAAAGTAAAGGAAAATGGGAGCACGCACGATATGTTACCCAGTTCGGCCTCGCCTACTCTGGGGGGTTTCCCACACCCTAAAAAGGGACACAAATCGTATTACGAGATTAGAGCTACAAGTGGTCTTACTCTTACACAACCTCGTGTTTGTAATCGCCTAGCCTCTAACTCTCCGTCTCTCGGATTTGCAATCTCGGTTCACCGCAGCTCCCCTCGATCCCCTGTGGGTAGGACAAGACTTCCCTCTCAGCCTAGTCTTGGACCTCTTAGAAGTTTAGTCGCCTTCTTTCAAAGGCGTAGCTTGATTACTGTGTGTGTGCGCTTTGTTGTTCCTCAAGCACAGCCTGAACACCACACCTGAACAGACTGTTGCTTTGCCGCTGATATTCCGATGTGGAATGGACAGCCGTCGCTTCTCCCCCAATCTCACGATCTCTCGTGTTTTTCTTTTCACTCAGGAAGCAACACGCAATCTGGACGCCCTAGCCTTCTTTTTATAGGCTTTGGTGAAGTCCAGATCCAATCTGAATATCCTGTCAAATATTCCGGAGATACTCCTAAATATTTTCAAAATATTCAATCCGTATCCAATCTTCATAGATGACTTCCACGCCAAGCCATCCAATATTCTCTCAGCCAATCTGCATATATTTGATCGCCTATCTGATCTTCGGTGATGACTTTTCGATTGGCTCCAATCAAATAATCTCGTCGATATCTTCTGGATATCAAGATCTTCATTCCAATCTTCATGAGATATCTTCTACGGTAAGATAGTCAGGCGGTCTTCAATTCTGGAGAGGAGAAATTTAAATGACATCTCGAATTTCTGTTTCTTCATTGACCGACTTCAACCGAAAAGATCCTCTATCTCTAGAACCTTTCGGATTCAAAACATGCGTCTGCTGTGCGCTGTACTTCTGTTCCATTCCGTGGTTGAACTCGTCTTGAACTCTAGCTCGAACCGTTTTGTAAAAGCCATGCCATTCATGAGAACATCAAGGTAGGACTAGAAGCATTCTCGCGAAGTCCCTTGCTGAGATCCCTTCCCGATAAGTAGGTTATCGTCTATGCCATCGGGAGGCGCCAGATGTTTTAAGGCGTGGTAATGCTTGAGGAACCGCCCATTGACCACCATTGATTTTCCTCCCTCAATGCTAAGTTCCACGTGGTCGTCTGGGTATGCTCTCTCCACTGTATAGGGACCACTCCATTTGGTGCGCAGCTTCCCAGGAAATAATCTAAGGCATGAGTTGTAGAGAAGAACTCGCTCACCTTCATTGAATTTTCTACGCATTATTCGTTTGTCATGCCAGTTCTTTGTCCTCTCCTTATAGATGCGAGCATTTTCATAGGAGTCCAATCTGATTTCATCAAGCTCATAAAGCCGCATCAGTCTCTTTTCCCCAGTTGCGTTCATACTCATATTCAGCTCCCTGATTGCCCACAGAGCCTTGTATTCAAGTTCAACTGGCAAATGGCAGGTTTTTCCGTAGACAAGCCTGAAAGGACTCATTCCGATAGGAGTTTTGAATGTAGTCATCTATACCCACAGCGCGTCATCTAGCTTGGATGCCCAGTCCTTCCTGTGGCTCGAGACTATCTTTCCTAGTATGCTCTTGATCTCTCGGTTAGAGTCTCTACCTGTCCACTAGTCCGGGGTGATATGGAGTGCCAACCTTGTGATAAACACCGTTTTTCGTCAGCAAGGTCTCAAAATTTCATTCCTTGAAATGGGGGCCTCCATCACTAATAACTGTCCTGGGAACTCCAAACCGAGGGAATATAACCTTCTAAAACATTTTCATAACCACCTTGGTGTCGCAAGTAGGAGTAGCCACTGCTTGAACCCACTTGGAAACGTAGTCGACTGCTACCAAGATGTACTAATTTACATAAGAAGGTGGGAATAGTCCCATGAAGTTGATGCCCCATACATCAAATAACTCCATCGCTAAAATGCTCTACTGGGGCATCTCTTGCTGCTTAGAAATATTTCCAGTCCTCTAGCACTGATCACAAGCCTTGACAAACTCGTGTGCATCCTTAAAAAGATTAGGCCAGTAGAACCCAGACTGTAGGACCTTTGCAGCTGTTTTCAAACCAGCCCCGTGGCCACCATATTGTGATGAATGGCAGCGCTCTAGGATCCACCTAATTTGGTCCTCGTCGTCGCAAGTCCTGTAAAGGCCGTCATCACATAATTTGTAAAGAAAAGGATCATCCCAGAAGTACCTCTTGACGTCGGACAGAAATTTCCTCTTCTGGCTATGCGACTGGTCAGGAGGAATAATACCGCATGCCAGGTAGTTAATGAAATCTACGTACCACGGAGCGATGCCCACCTCGACACTCATAAGCTCTCACCTGTGAGAGAGTCAGTCATTGGGAATTTGTCCTCTTCGAAGTCAAGCTCTCCTAGCTCGAGGCGTGATAGGTGATCTGCAACTAGATTTTCAGCTCTCTTCTTATCGATAATATCAATGTCGAACTCTTGAAGGAGGAGGACCTAACGAATCAACATGGGCTTCGAATCCTTCTTGGACAGCAAATACTTGATTGCAGCATGGTCAGTGTACACTATGGTCTTCGAACCTATTAGATACTGCCTAAATTTCTCAAAAGCATAAACGATGGCCAGCATCTGCTTCTCTGCCGTAGTGTAATTCAATGTTGCGCCAGCTAGGACTTTACTTGCGTAATAAATCACGTGCAGCTTCTTGTCGATGCGCTACCCTAAGATTTCTCCCACTGCAAAATCACTAGCATCACACATTAGTTCAAATGGCAGCTCCTACTTAGGGGGCTGCACTACAGGAGCAGAAGTAAGGGCAGATTTCAGAGTGCGGAAAGTTTTAAAACATGATTCATTGAAATTAAACTCAGCTTCCTGGCAAAGTAAACCAGTGAGCGGCTTGGCTATCTTCGAGAAATCCTTTATAAAATGCCGATAAAATCATGCATGCCCTAGAAAGCTTCTGATTCCTTTCACCTCTTTTGGCGAAGGCAACTTTTCAATCACCTCCACCTCTGCGCGATTGACCTCTATGCCTCAGTTGGAGACTAGGTGTCCCAACATAATACCTTCCTACACCATAAAGTGAAACTTCTCCCAGTTTAAAACTAGGTTAGTGTCAACACAACGACGAAGAACATTAGTAAGGTTAGAGAGACATGAATCGAATGAAGAGCCATACACCAAAAAATCATCCATAAAAACATCCATTGTGTTTTTTGTAAAATCAGAAAAATGGCCATCATACAACGCTGAAAAGTAGTTGGTGCATTACAAAGACCGAAAGGCATGCATCTATAAGCAAATGTGCCAAAGGGGCAAGTAAAAGTAGTCTTCTCCTAGTTCTCGGGGTGTATGGGGATCTGAAAAAACCCACTATAACCGTTGAGGTAGCAGAAAAACTTATGCTTCACAATACGCTCTAACATCTGATCAATAAAAGGCAAAGGAAAGTGATCCTTACGAGTAGCCTTATTTAACTTCATATAATCTATGCACATGCGCCAACCAGTCACAGTATGAGTAGGAATCAAATCATTATTCTCATTACGAACAATAGTCAAACCTCCCTTCTTAGGGACAACATGCACAGGACTTACCCACTCATTATCAGCAATAGAGTAAATAATGCCAGCATCTAGTAATTTCAGAATTTCCTTCTTCATTACATCATTCAGCTTAGGATTTAGACGTCTCAAGGCGTCCCTAGTAGGCCTAGTATCGCTCTCTAGATGGTACTATGCATGCACATATCTGGGCTAATTCCTTTAATATCGTCAATCAAATAACCTAAGGCTGGCCTATGCTCTCTCAGGACATCTATCAATCTCTGAATTTCTATATCAGTGAAGGATGCATTCGCAATCACCGGGTAGGTCGAGTTAGGGCCAAGAAATTCATACTTGAGACTTGCAGGTAGAGGTTTCAGCTCTACCTTGCAAGGTTCCTTACCTGAGTCGGTGGACTGTTCAGTTTCAGCTGCTCCCTCAGTGCTCACTGCGCATATATCCATCGGTATTAGGTAGCATGGTACAACTCTATAAGACTCAACAGAGGTCAGTGTAATAGGGTCATCAATGTCAGCAGAGTCTAATACATCACAGTCGGCTAAAAGACTAGGACTCTTGCACATATCAGGCAAATAAAAGATGACTCTTTCACTGCCTACTCTCAAAGCTATAGACCCTCTATCCATGTCAATGAGTACCTTAGCCGTGTAAAGAAATGGTCTACCAAGTATAATTGGGATGTCTATGTCCTCTGAAAGCTCTAGCACAATAAAATTAGCAGGGATGTAAATATTCTTCACCTTGACGGGTACATCGTTTAGAATCGCTCTCGGGAGTCTACAAGAACGATCTGCAAGGCAAATAGTGACTTTAGTAGGACAAAGATCACCCAAATTCAGTTTAGCATACAAAGAATATGGCATGATAGACACACTAGCACCAAGATCACATAAAGCACGATGAATAGTAATTCCACCAATCAGTGTTATTAAAATCGGACCAGTGATTGAACCGGTCAAGTCACTGGGTCAATGGGTCAGTGGTTCAACCGAGTCGAACCGGTTTGACCCGCACAAATTAAATAATAAAAATGAAAAACTTATATATGATATTATAATTTAACATACTTATGACTTGAATAAATATTACATGTTTATGATCGGATTACAATAACATACCATAACAAATTGTCAAATTTAGAATTTGACAAAGTACAAATCAATAATACAACAATAATAGAACAACAATAACAATTTTAGTCTTAATTTGCAAGTCACAACAATAAGAGATTTCTAAGACTAATTGAATTTCTAGTTAAATTGATAATAAGTAAAAATATTTATAGATTTGATAAATGAATATACATTAATGAAACAAATAATAAAACAAGAATCATGTTTAGCTTGGTGGAATGAGAGGGGATAATTATAGAGGAAGACTAGGTTCGAATCTTGTCCAAGTCAAAATAAATTAATATTTTTTCAGACCAAATTGAACCGATTGAACCGATCAAATCACCATTTTAATGCAAAATTGAGTCAATCAGCGGGTCAACCGGTTCAACCGGGTCTTGACCGAGTTTTGACCGGTTTGATTACAGAACGGTCTGATTACAGAACCGGACCGGTCCGGTGATCGGTTCCCAATCCAACCGGTCTAACCGGCTGGTCCGGTCTGGTTTTAATAACACTGCCACCAATATCATCACAAGGGATAGAAAAACTCCCCGAGTCTTTAAGTTTGGGCGGCATGAGCTGGTGCATGGCAGCACTACACTCCTCACTCAGAGCCACTATCTCGGTCCCGTCAATTTTCCTTTTCCCAATCAGAATCTCCTTCATGAATTTGGCGTAAGTTAGAATCTGGGTGATTGCGTCGGTGAGGGGCATAGTGATGTAGAGAGTACAGATCTGATCCACAAACTGCTTGATTTATTTATCCCCCCTTGTAGCCACCAGCCGCTGAGGGAATGGAACTGGAGGTCTATAAGGAGCCGGCTCAACTGGCTGTGCTGAATTTTTAGTTTGATTTTCAGCCTCCTTTGACGTTTCCTCTTCAGCAGGTGTAGAATTAGTTGCTGATGTTGCGGCTGGAGGTCGAGTGGGTCAAGCAGGCAGCGTCTCAAGTTGTTTGCCTCCTCGTAATGTAAGGTCATTCACTCATTCCCTAATATTTGGATCTGGCTTTGATTGGAGTTTCCCTGGTTCTCGATCGGCTGAATTTGCTTGTTGGGCTATCTGATTTTCTAGCATCTTATTCTTAATAGCCAGCTGCTTGTTCTGGATGGCGAGCTACTCGAGTGTCTGCTCTACCCCTTTCAATTGCCTAACCTGCTTGGCCATGAAACCAGTCAGCAGGGATTCAACACTAGATGAAAGGGGTGCACAAAACCCGGCCCGACCCGAAAACCCAGCCCGACCCGGTCAACTTAATGTCGGGTTAGGGTCCATTTAACCAATCCGGTATAATTTTCAGGTCGGGTTAGGGTTGAGGCTCGGGTTACCCGATTTCATAAGTAATATAAAAAATACTAGATTTTTAATGAGATTCAAACCTTATACCTCAATTGAATAAAAATTTATTTGTGTTCTCGTGATATGTCACACTACATATGAATATGTAATTAATTTGCAATGAAAAATAAAAATGTAATACTAAACTTTAAAGTATTTATATCATGATAGATGACCATGAATGTTTTATGCCTTTTATAAATTTTAGTTTTAGGGTTGGGTTCGGGTTCACAGAATTGACCCGGTCTTTCGGGCCGGGTTAGGGTTTGAATAACTGACCCGATCATTATTTCGGGTCGGGTTAGGACTAAGCACAACCCGTCCCAACCCTTCCAACGCCCACCCCTACTAGATGAGTTGCTAGACTCCTGTTGCTTGGGCGGCTACGACTGATAATTATACTACCCTGAATTCTAACTTTGCTGCTGTTGGAGCTGGTTGTTGTATTGGTTCCTTGGTTGGTAGGGTGCACTACTCGACGGCTGTCTATATTGGAAACTTGGCTGGGTCTGGTTGTGCGGCGTGTATGAGAGGTTGGGGTTGTTCCTATTTGGGTTGTCTCACATGTTCATGCCTGAACCGGAGGAGAAATCTCCTTCATTGTTGCGCCCAACGAAGTTGGCATCCTCCTGATTCCATTATTACTTTCTTGCCCGATTACCGCACAGCCATCTACGAAATGAGAAGGTGAACCACATATCTGATAGTAAACAACCACATTAGCAACAACAGATGACTTCACATAGGAGTCATTCTTCAGGTTCTTGATTTCATTTGCAAGCATCTTTACTGTGTTTGTCAACTCAGCAATGTCATTAGTGTCATCAGTGAGGCAGAGATCTTGCACACCCTTTCTGTCCTTAGGATTACCTCGATCACTCATCCAGAGGTGATAGTCTTGAGCTGCCTTCTCTATCATATCACAGGTCTCTTCTAGCGGGACTCCATTCAGTCCTCCACCAGCTGCTTGATTTATTAAGGCACGCATCCCCTGGTAGATTCCCTGATAGAAAGTGTCTATAATCTGCCATAGTTCCAGGTTGTGATGGGGGTACAGTCTCATCAGCTCTTTGTACCTCTCCCAAGCCTCGTAGAGAGTCTCACCATCCATAGATCGGAACAAGATGATCTTGTTCCTGAAATGTGCTGTCTTTGATGGTGGAAAGTATTGATGTAGAAAGGCTTCGGCTAGTTTTCCCCAAGTAGTGAAAGTGCCCTCTGCATGACTGTCGAGCCACCTACTAGCCTTATCAGAGAGTGAGAAAGGGAATAGCCTTAGGTAGTAGGATTCTGGAGGAATACCATTGGTCTTCACTGTGATACACATCTGGACAAATCGCTTAAGGTGTTGGTGAGGGTCTTCATTCATCCTTCCCGAGAACTGACTATTTTGCACCATCTGAATGAGTCCGGTTTTGAGCTCCCAGGTGTTGTTTTCTATCCCGGGTGGTGCAATGGTAGCTAGGCATCCTGAGACACGCGGAGTAATGTAGTCTTCAAAAGTCCTACGAGCAGGCTGCTGCACGGGACGCTGCTGGTCATCTTTGACCAGCCCATTCAGCAAAGCTGGATTTTGATTCATATTAAGTGCTGCAAAATTGTGATTCTGTGCTCGGAGTTGTAGCTTCGTTTTGGACCCTGCGAAGAGTTCTTCATTGGTCCGGTGTGTCCTCGTCTGATACCTGAACCTACTTCTTCTGTCGGGGTGTTTTCTTTCGCATGAACTAGCTAGTACCTGCAAGAGCCAAGAATCACCGTGAGTGAAGAAATTCGGAAAAGGTCAAGTAATGAACAAGATGGAATAGTCTAAACTACACTATTTAGATATAACATCACACTAAACATTGCTCCCCGGCAATGGCGCCATTTTGACATGTGTATTTTTAACCCTTTATAGTTGTCAAGTTATGTGTTTTAGCGGTCAAATCGTAGTCAAACAAAATTTATAAACCTTGGTAAGCCAAGGGCCGATCCAAGGAACGAGTGTGAGTACTAGTTAACAAGTGACCTATTTAGCTATTCCGAACGATTAAAGGTTTTGGTGTGGTGAAACAAATCGCAGAAATTAAATGCAAAAAATAAAAAGGTGGTGGCTTGATCCGAGAAAGAATCCCAGGATCAAACTCGACCCGTACCAACCCAACTAATCATGCAATGTAAATTCATCATGATATCGAATATGGAAATAAACCAAAATAACACTAGACAAGCCGCCCATCCACGGATCATTGTCTAGATTAATCAATCGTTGAACGTCGCCCATCCATGGATTATCAACGATCTCGATTATTAAACTCAGGGTTTTTCAGACAAAAGTCAACTTTCCTATTAATTCATGTACTACCATTGTAGCTACCATGACCTAATATCAATTTCATAGAATCCGGTTAATACCTAGGACCCATCCATCTTTTGGTAATTAACCTAAATACGTTCTAGCATGCAAACATCCCATTCAATGTAAAACTTGCAAGAACGATAAAATTAAGCCCGATGAAATTGAATATTCAAATTGCATTAATGAAAAATGTTCAATTGATCACATGAAGAGTCGGGTACATAGCACGGAATCCGTAGGATCGCAAAATAAAGAAGACTACTCACTATTCATGATAAGTTAATCACGAATAGTGTAATAATAGAAATTAAGGACGAGATAACCGTAGCAACGATGTAGCTCGTTGAATCCTCAATCTCTCGCGATGTTCTCTCCCAATTTAGGGTTTTCTTACTTCTAATTAAGCACACTTCGTCCACTCTGGTTGTCTCTCTTTGATAGCCAAAAACGACCTAAAAGCCAAAACCGCCCAAAAACTTCCCAAAAATGGATTTTGGAAACAAGATGATAATCATGCACCCGACGGCGAACCGGCCGATTGAGTTTGTTGGCTTGGTGTGAGCCGGTCATTTGGATAAGCTCCAAACGACTCGAACTCTCTGACCCCTTGAGCCGGCCGGTTGGATGTTTTACCTTGATGTGAACCGGCCGATTTGGTGAGGCTTCCAGGGACTCCAATTCTTTGACCATTTGGGCCGGCCGGTTGGGCTGTGTGTACTAGATTGAGCTGGCCGAATCGGCATAGCTCCAATAGTTTCAAACTCTCTGAGGGTCTGAATCGGGCAGTTGAGATTTGTGATGTGGGGTGAGCCGGCCGGTTCCATGCCTCAGTGCTTCCTTTGTGTGCGTTTTTGCCCAAAAGCATGGATTTTCTTCGAGTCTTGGTCTTAGGCCATGGTTTTGATGGATAACTGCTTTTAACCTGAAATGCTCAAGAAAAGACATCAAATAGTGACAATTTGCCGGGAGAACGAATGATATCCTTCATCGTATGGAGCAATTAACTAGTCGAAATATCAACTGATTAGTGGTGTCCTTCCTGTCTGCAGTACCAGCACACTTGGGCTTGTTTACCACAACTGGTCTGTGTCCTTTTCTCAGCATCCGTACGAGGGGAACAGTGCCTTCGAGAGTGGTCTTCCTGCTTGCAGTGCCAGCATACTTGTGCTTGGGTGCCATACTTAACTTGAATCCTTTTCTCCTGATCCTTGCGATGGCTACACTCCCTTTGAAGATGTCTTGCTTGACCACAATGCCAGCACACCCGATGACGTTTAAGATCCACATATTTGCTATGTCCAGGTGGGATTGATTTGTATGCTATCCTCGAGGCAAAGTCTATGTGAGAGGGCTTCGTGCTCCTTGCTTGCTTAAGCCCGATGGTATATGCCTTCTTTCCATCGAAGGGAACTGTAGCTTCATCAATTTGGCTAGACTTCCTAGTGGCTTGACCCTTACATTCATTGCTCTGGAGCCTTGCCACCAGCTCCTCAAGGCTGACTTCCTTGATATCTTTCTGAGGTTGAAGGGCTAAAGTCACTGCATCCTATTTGGTGTTCAGGGCCTGAATAAAATGGTGTGTGACTTTCCATTCTGGGATGTCCTCCCCTAGGAACTCCATCTGTCCAACGTACCCTTGGAAGCGAGAATGAAACTCTTCTAGAGACTCATTCTTCCCTTGTATGGCATTATCATAATCCTTCATGACAGCTAGGATGCGATTTTTCTTGATGTCTTCACTTCCCGAGTATAGTCTTTTCAACGTGTCCCAAATGTCTTTGGCAGTCTTATAGCGAAGCATTTTCCTTAGGTCTCCTGGACCCTGGCTGAGTGGAGCACTTTCTTGGCTCTACTGTTCTTTTCCAGTACTTTGTAGTCGTTGTCATCGTAGTCCTCCTCCTTTTCTTTGGTGGGGTCTGTTGCATCCAGGATAGGGATGGGTCCTCGTTGGATAATCTTCCACAGCTGCCCATCCAGGGAGCATATATAATATTCAAATTGCTCAGCCCACCAGTCATACTCTCCAATTTTCAAAAACGGTGGTTTCCAGAAGCTATCATTGATTGTCGCCATTACTTGCAATGCTAACTAAGAATCTAGAACCTGGCTCTGATACCAATTATTGGATCATTAGTGTGAAGCAGCGGAATCTTAAATTAGAGTAAATATAAAGCGACACAATGATTTAGAGTGGAAACTCAGATACCAAGAATAGTATGAGAAAACCCACTACCTTCTAGGGATACTAGAAGGATTTTCAAGTAATCTCTTTATTGATAGATGTTTAGTTACACGAAGTTAGGTCTCTCACCCAACCACACTCAGTGGAGTATCGCCATGCTCTCAGACGCACCTTAGTTCGTTATTGTTCTTCGTCGTTCCCACACCGTAAGAGATTACTTATCTTCTGGCTCAGATCGCACGTCTGCTCCCACCAAGGTATCTGTCGGATCTTCCGATTCCAACTCAGTCTTGATCAGTGATCTCTCTTTGTAGTTTTTATCAAAACTCCAATGCCAAGGATCTCTACGTGAACGACATAGATGATGGACATCCGTAACTCCCTTTTATACTGCGTACTCCAGATAGATAGCACCCAGATTTTTGGATTCAAAAATCTCTGATTAGTTAGGATATTCCCATAGATATATTTCCTACTTCCCAATCAGATCGTCCCATACCGATCTGATTGGATTGTCGCGGATCTTCTGTCCCAAATTTGTAAGAGCAAATCTTCCATCCTTGCTATGAAACCAATCCAGTATATGCGAATCTCCCACTGATTAATTCATCGGATTGCCAGATCTTTGGAGCATAAGATCTATTGGAGAATATCTGCATAGATATTCTCAACTTCCAGCTGTACGCCAGTCCATCGTTACCATCAGGGTAACCGTGCGGGGTGCGGATCCCTGCATGGGACCAGTCCCTAATCCTGCACGCTTAAATAGTTCATTAGCAAGATGTTTGTCATATCAAAACATAATTGAGTACATGTGCTTCAAAGGCACACATGTTCCAACAAGGTCAGTTCTTGTTGTTGGACGTGGATTAACTTCAATGGGCAAATTCTCTCGATTCTTCATTCCGTTCAAGTTTTCGGTCGTGTTCAGATTTCCATGTAGTGAATTTTGGTTTTTGCTAGAACATGTGCACCGATTAATGCAAAAAAAAAAGGTGTTGCAGTTACTTTTATTATTTTAAGCTTAATTTGAAGCATCTCTTTACATGCTCTTAAGGCCTAAGGGTGTGTCTATTTGAACTCTAACTTATAGTGTTTTATCTTAACTGAAAGTACCTTATAGTGACTGATATTAACTTAACTGAAACTTATATTGACTGATGAATAGTAATATGATGATGATGGTGAATAGTAATATTATGATGATGAATAGTAATATATTGACGATGATAATGGTATGATGAATAGTAATATGATGATGAATAGTAATAAACTGATGATGATAGTTGTGTTGATGGTGATGAATAGTAATATGATGATGATGAATAGTAATATACTGATGATGAATAGTAATATATTGATGATGATGGTTGTGATGAAAGTGATGAATAGTAATATTATAATGAATAGTAATATACTGATGATGATGGTTGTGATGAATAGTATTATGATGATGATAAATAGTAATATTATGATGATGAATAGTACTATACTGACGATGATAATGGTTGTGATGATGGTGATGAATAGTAATATGATGATGATGAATAGTAATATACTGATGATGATGATGATGATGGTTGTGAAGATGGTGATGAATAGTAAGATGGTGATGAATAGTAAGATGATGATGAATAGTAATATACTGATGATGGTGATGATAGTGATGAATAGTACTATGATGATAAATATTATGTTGATGATGTTATGATAATGAATAGTAATATGATGATGATGATATGATGATGATGGTGATATGATGATATGATATGCTGATGGTATGATGATGATGATGATGATGATATGATGATGGTATGGTACGATATGATATGATGATGATGGTTGTGGTATGATGATGGTATGATGTTGATGATATGATGATGGTATGATGATGATGGTATGTTGAAAGTAACTTAACTTAACTTAACTGAAACTTATATTAACTTATAGTGACTGAAAGTAACTTATGGTGATTGAAAGTAACTTATCTTATCTTAACCATTACAAAATAGAGTTCAAATGGACAAGACCTAACTTGAAGTATATATTATATGTGAGTAAAGATCATGTAAAAAGATTATTTTTGGTATAAAATGCAAAATTCGTCAAAATTAGATTATAATTCGTCGCCGAAAAATTAAAAGTACGACATAGTTCGTCACGAATAATTTATAATTCATCACCGAGAAATTAACCATAATACGGGATATAATCACATCCGTCCAAATAACCAAATCAAAACATGTGACTAGTTGTATTTTTTTTACAAAAATATGCACTTATCATTTTTCTTTATTATAATACTCATTATATATGACCCCATGAGTATAAAGTACTAAATAATAATTATTGCTAACCTCTACTATTTAATTAAATAATTTATACGAAAGGACGTAACTATTCGTTGTCGCCGTTCATGGAAGATGGAACGTGATGGTATAAACTTAACATTTCATCTGCTATAAATTTGTCCAAGTTTTAAGGAAAAATAACTTTGCTATTTATTTTTCATTTCATATTCATTTTTCTACATTTTCATGATCCAAAAAACGGACCATCGGAAAATTTGCTCACTAAAAACAAGTGTTTTTTTATGTAACTAAAAACAATTGTTTTGAATAGATAATGTTTCAAATGAAAACTTCTAAGTTCTACCCCTATCAAAAAAAAAAGTCTACGAAAAAAGAAAACTTCTATAAGTTTAGAGACCATCATCATTGGCGGAGAAGAACAGTGAGCAGTTCAAAGGAGAGAAGAGAATCCGTGACCTATAGATGTTTTTGTTGTTATTGTTGTTGATGCTTATCGGGTCTAGACGAGCCCAAAACGTTTAGTCCATACCGCCTGATAGACCTAATCGATTGAATTTTTCGTAATTCACCAGATCGAAGGTTCAATTAGGAGAGGTAAAAACAATTTGGCCAACTAGTCGAGCGACTCAATAACCATGCTAATAGTTTACTTGCTCTATCGAGCTACACAAACTTAATTTGCTACACACATTGGCTGCAGACTCTGAAGAGAATCACATTTGATTATGCTTTATCCTCATCCAACACTCGATCTCACTACACAAGCTGCAAGCAGCAGCAACATTGGCAAGTTCATCCAAGGCTCTCTTATTCTGACTCACTTATTTGATGAACTGACAGGACTAGAGATCAGTGATGACCATGTTATTTATTAAATAACATCCTGATCCTAGTACTCAAGAGGGTCCTGCAAAATTGTAGCGCCCTTCAACCTCTTTCGTGAGTAATAATGGTGAGAACAGGCTGAGGTTAGGTCCTTGACTGGACTGGGAAGTTATAATTGAATGCATTAACGCCGCCTATGTGTGAAAATATATCTGATGAACTCAGTAATTCGACATCCTCTGTATTCACCAACGTCTGTAATAAGAGGACAAAACATGTTGAATATACTACTGCACAAAAGATGTATATTTGATCTTTGAATGATAATGATTTATGTTTTAGGTTGGGGGCCTCACATCATCATCTTCATCAAAATCTTCGTCATCCTCGTGGTGGTTATAGTTGGCTCTAGAGGACTGCTCCTGTCCATATTCATCATTTTTGGCAAATCTTCCCCTTACCCGTGGCCTACTATCTGCTAGCGTCTTGCGACAGGCATACTGCAGTAACATGATTATAAGGATTAAGAAGATTGTTTGCTTACAAGGCTCTGAGCGATAATAGCCACTATATAGTCACACATTCTAGTCATGATCCTAGGTAGTCAGCCAATGTCATTTCCAAGACTGAATTTAGCAAGCGATATGTATATAGTAATGGATATAGAAAGAACCTTAATTTTCTTGCCAAAGTTTCTTTCAGTTTTCTTCTTCAAGTATCTGTGTATTTTTTCCTTCCTTTGTTCAACAGATATTTTCCCAACCTTGTAACTCGGTTCTTCCATACTTGTAATTTCTGAGGTCATAGACAGATTTGGATTTCTAGCGCCTGACATCATCAATTGCCTTGCACTTTCACTGCAAAGAGGCTTCAAATACAACACATAGTCGATTTAGTTTGCTCCAATAGTCAAAAGCCCATGCATAATATGAAATAACTTTGAATGATAGCTGGTACCTGAATTTCGGCTGAGTAAAAGCCCATCTGCATCGAGTCAGTGCAGAAATATGAATTGCTGTCTTCTCGGTACCCCAAAATTTGGGACTGTGGTATCTTAGATTCTATGAATAAGTTACTTCCGGAAAAGCCTTCAGGTAACGTCGGGCTCAAATTATCAAGCAAGTATGGTGCAAGAGAAATATCCAGCAAAGTACAGGGAGCAGCTGAAGAAAAAGGATTCGTGTTAAAGAATGAAGGATCACTTGGGGCTGTTTGAGGTTGTATTGGAGAGATGCCAAACTGGTCTTCTTGAGCAGCAGAGGCAAGATACGGAGGAACTGAAAATGGACCAGATGGGGAGAAGTTCATTGAAGCTGAAATGTTGATATCAATGTCATCTTGAGGGTCAAAAATCATAGACATGTTGCTACAGTTGTTGACAGCAGCTAATGTCGTTGCCATGTCTACCATGGCTGCTGTTGTCGTGGGGGGCATGAAAGAAAGGTTTTCATCAAAGCCACAGTTTGAACAAGACGCAGCCTTGGAGGTGGTCATTGTATCTGCTGGAAACAGTTGATTGTCGCAGAAATCAAATATCTGAGCGCTAAATGAACTTGCAATTCCATCCTGCAATAAGCCATACATCAAAGCATCAGAACCAAAATCAGAACGAAAGCATCCAAGTTCACAGCAGCTATCCGTATAACCCAAAATATTTACTTTGTAGGCCATGGACATCCTCATGACCATCTTAATTTAAATAGCAAGCCGATGCAAGGCGACGTCGACAACAGGCAGAAATGTTGCGCTACAATGACACTCTACCTAGCAGACTAGCACATGGAATGTTTAATGTCTACTACCCGTAAACACCCTGTAAGCGCAAATTTATAGTTTCAAGGATTGTGTAGCAGATTTTGTGCAAAGAAGAAATTCCGATGTGATAGGTTGCAGCCAGCATGTGAGTTGTATGAGCTAACAAGGCACCAAAACTTACCCAAAATTTTATAGCATCTAGCAAATTGTTGGCATAATTTATCTAGTTGAAGAATATAGAAACACGCGTAATTGAACAAACCATCAAGAGTCTTTCGACATGATAACCAATTCTTCTCACCAATCCGAACTGAATAAGAGAATCTCATAGAAAGAAAACTTAAGCAACAAAGATGAAAGCAACATGTTACGTAGTAATCATCAATAAGAACTATTACACATCACCACGAAAAACTTAAGAAATTCTCAACCTTTTTACATCTCTGATAGTAACCCCTGGAAATGAGAAGTTGGGTATGCAATTAAACTCTCATAGAAATTACCAATGATCCTCAAAGGATGTCAAATTTAGCGTCCTTCTAATAAAAAAAACTCCTAGGAAAAACCAGCCCGAAAACTGCATATCCCCTCAACAAAAGAAATTACAAATATTTGATTGGTAAATTTCCAGTACCCTGGTACTACATGAGAAGGCTCAAACACAAAAAGTATCCAGTGAAGAATTTCATCAAACACCTTACAGGCTTCTCTAATTTCACTAATATATTTTACCAAAAGTGGGGTCTCTGGTGAATGATAAATCATAAGCAGATAAAAAGGAAGTAAAATCCAAGCTCCAACCAACGCGTACCAAAAACAGAAATCGAAGACTATAGTTGGGACATTTACAGATATGAATTCGTCGGGCGGGTCCAGAACGACGTCGTCAGGCGACAGCATCGTCATCAGTCCCTCCGGGTCCGGCGAATCGAAGCTCGACGCAGCATGCTGCTGATCGTCATTCTCTTTCTTCACCGCCGACGCCACCGTGAAGTCGAAGATTCGTTCTACACTCGCTCTCGAGCTGAACCTAAACAATCACTTAGATACATAACGCGGAAAACGGATCAACACAGCGCCATTGAATAGGCTGTAGCAGAGGAAGCGGGGATGACGAGTAGCTAGGGTAATTATATTGCTATTTATAAGCATTACGACGCGAACAAGATGATGACGTCGTTGCGAAGAATATTCCCTGTCGAACCGATCCATACTTAGCCGTCGTCCGCCAGAAACCCTAGCGGACCTGCGTCCGACGACTGCGCCCGACCTTAAAGTGGTCTTCTTGCCTACGTGGCATATGTCCTCAGTGTCTGCTTGGCGCGTTGATCTCACGAATCACTCTGTTACAATATGTAGTCGGGATTATAAAATGGGTTATCTGTCTTTTCTCACCTAAATATTGGTCGAATAATTGGTTAGATTTTTTTTAATGAACTGTTGGTTGTAGATAATTTTTGTGTGTGTGATAAAGCTGAGAAATAAGTAGAATTTAAAGTTAGGAAAACTCCAATTGAGAACAGGTCCTGACAATATAAATTTTACTACGATGACTAGAAAAAAAAAACATTTCCTCCAATTGGCCTAACGCCTCAAAACGAAACATAAAGCACATCAACCAGTCTAGACGAATTCGACTGAAAAAACTCCCTTAAACGGTCACAGACATACTTAGAGAAAAATAAAAACCTCCAAAAAATACGCGGACCCCTCTCCCCCTACACCTAAAAGTGAAGCACAAGGATCCCCTCTCCCCTCCGCCGCTCCAAAAACCCTCCTATCCACCCACTGCAAGCAGCTGTCTTTCCCAACACCACCTGATCGGATCTGATCCAACCCCGAAGAACTCTTGGCGCTGCAGCTAGAGCCACCTCCGCCTCTGATTTACCCCAACATCTTTCGATCTGGATCCGAAAACCTCCATGCCATCCCTGCCTTTCACCAACATCAACAAAGAACCCCGCGGTAAGGACGGCAACACCACCAACATCAGATTTGTACAAGAGCCACCACCAGAGAAAAGGACACACGCGGGCGCAGGGACGGGCCCAGAAATTGAGATAGGGGGTGACAAATAAAAAATAGACTACATCATTAAAATTAAGTAACATGGTTCAAAAAAATTGCAATACATTATATACAAAAATTCATACCACAAAATCATCTATTGTCGAAATCGGTGCTAAATATTTCAACTAATTTTCTTTTCAATGTTGAAAACCAATCAGTGTGATAAGAAACCATCTTCCATTTTGTTACGGTTCAGACTGAAACTAATATAAGCTCTTTGAACCGCTTCACACTTACTAATGGGACACTTCGATATTTGCTGCCGTCACCTGAGTCACTTTCTAATTGTTGATATCAAAATTATTATCTTGATTCGAGATTTGAATGATTTTTCTTTTAAACAATGAATCAATAGTTGACGTTTTCATCTAAAACAACATAAAATGTAACTGGATCAAATATAAATTTATTCGAACTTGAATATGAGCAGTTACACACATATAAAATTAATAAAGTTTGATTATTTAATTTAATTTGAACTTATATATTTTGGTTTCGACACAAACAGCTAATGGTAATAGCGATTTGTGACAAAGTCAAACTTGATGTCTATGTAGAGTTACATGTGGGAGCCACAAACCACTAATAGATTTAGTGGTTCATTTTGAAATATAAAAAATGTCAAACAAACTGCTAATAGGACTAACGGAATGTGATAAAACCCAAATAAATCTAATGACATTTTCCCTGCAGTTTTCCAAAAAAGTGACAAATCTCAAATTATCTCCTAAAATTAATATGTTGTGCTGAGAAAATAGTAATTTTCATTTCCAAAAATTTTACAATATTTTGGTGAGATATAATTAAACATATATACAAGTTGGAGAATGAAAATGAAAATGGCACATTTTTAGTTAAATTTTATATTATGATTAATTTTTTTTACCGAGTGATATCACAATTTTAATTAATATTTTGGAAACTAATCAAGAACTAAATGCTAAATACTTAGGTAGCTTATGGATAACACTTAACACCTGCCATCAAGGTCAACTGGTGCTACCTTAATAAGGTATAAGCAAACAACCGGAAGAAACTTCCTTAAACGGAAACTAGCTAACTAATCGATCCACATGAAACTACTTTTTCTTTATTACATATTCTGACTTTTCGTATTGCATTTTGCAGCATACTAATTATCTCATTGCACCCACATTTCTTAATATCCACGAAACCTAGCATTTGTTCCTAGTTATCCATTTTCCATTGTCCAGCTAATTAGGGTTAAGTTTAGTGCCACGCCAAAATGTGATGGTGGTTCATTTCACTTAAAAAAACTCGGTAGTTCAAAATGCACAACACATACTATATATAGCATATTAAATGATGGATGATGCTTAGATTATTATTTGTTGTGGGAACAACTAATCTTATATGGTAAATTTGGCATCAATTTATTCAAACATGGAAAGCTAAACACTGTACATGAATTATCGTGTTGTGTTGTGTTACTTAAGAATTGAATAACATGTGACTGATCTCTAATTTTTTTTTGAAATCAATATCATTTTGGACGGTTTAAACAACTGTAGTCAAAATTAGTGAAACAGATTTTTTTTAGCTTAATAATATTGGATCAAGATTATGTAAAGTTAATTTTTGGTACAAAATACAAAATTCGGCAAAATCATTTTATAGTTCGTCAAAATTATTTTATAGTCCGTCACTTTTCAAGTTGAAAAATGAAAAAGACGACATAGTTCATCACCAAGAAAATACACCAAAAATCAAAGTTTAATCTCATCCATTCAAATCACAAGATCAATGACTATGATTTGTTTGGATTTTGTACCAAAAAATCAATTTTGTACCAAAAAATCAATTTTGTACATGATCCTTCCTAATAATGTTTATTCGCAGCGGAATGCAAACTAATTTCTCAATATATAAAATTATAATTAATTAATAACAATGGGCAAAACAACATATGTCGTCTCTAAATCTCCGGTCATAATCATGAAAGGAGCCTTATTCGAACTGATTAACATATTTTTTTTTCCCACTTTTATGTTATTACTCTTTCACGGAATTGATATATTCATGTGATTCTTGATATATATAATAAGATGACAATTAAAAAATGTCTTAATTCATATCACTATTCACCCTTGACCTTTTTACCAATGATGCTTTTAGTAACGTAACGTAATTATTTCTAGAGGTGTAATCTAACTATAGCTCATCAAAAAAAACTATCTAACCGTAGCTTTAAATGTGCAAAAAAAGAGGACATTGCTGCCAGACATTTGGTGATGAAAACAAATCGATTCTCCAGTCTCTTGGATTCCGAGGTCCAAGATTTAAGGTTTCGACACGCGATCACGATTTCTGAGTTACTTTTGCTTTGATTGAAACATATATATTCCAAGCATTCAGAAGAAAGATTTAAATTTAAGCTTTTGTTTGTCGCAATATACTGGCGAAGGGGCGCTGATTGTCACACGCTAGATCTTGTGCCACGGGGGACTATTAAGGTCGTAGTGTTCGAGGGTTTTTGCACATAAAATATTCAGTTGGTCCAAATATATTTAAAACGATAAAATTCAAAGTGTATCACACTAGATTTCCAACATAAACTCTAATCCAAAATAAATGTGTTTCTCCAATAAAACTATTAACCAAAGTTTTTTTTGATCGATGAGTTCATTACAATTGGCACAGAATCAGTAGATATGAATACTATCTGGTATATTTTCTATTAATTTGAAGCGCATGTCTCTCATATTGATTCTCATTCAAGAGTCAGACTTTAGCGATGTATCAACGTCCGCATCGCGCAACTCCTAAACTCAACTGTCGTAATTAAAGTCATGGCCGCACACCTTGCACGCACAAGAGGAGGCCTATAGGCCAAACAGAAGCAAATGGTGGTAACAGAAAGAACAAAAGTCAACAAAAGAAATTAATATGGTCATCAGGAATTTAACCTGGGATCTGAGGCATTGCTTGCCAACATGCCACTACCCGATTAGCAACCATTATCAAGGTTGTAAAAAACGCTAGACGCTAGTCGGGCGGAAAGGGTCCTTGAAGATTAATCGGGGCCTAGGCGGGGGATTAATCGGTTTTACAATTTTCTATTTTTTTAATATTTTAAATAATTAGGAATCATATAAATATTATTATGATATATATTTTATTATATTTTAATATATATAAAAAGCAATCTGATAATAAAGATATTTTAATAGTTTATAAATATTAGAATGATATACAGACATATGTAAACTACGTAAAAATAAAGGAATTTTTTCATTTTGATCAAGAAGTTGGTCATCTGGTTAACGCTTAGGCTGATTTAAAAAGCGACTAGGCAGGTCTAGGCGGCGACTAGGTGGGTCTAGACGGCGACTAAGCGGATCTAGACGGCGGCTCAACGCCTATAAATCGTGTGACTTTCCAAACATTCTAATGATCGATTAATCGGGCAGATTCAAAATTTTCACCTTCTATGCGGGGCCTAGGCGGGTTTAGGCGGGGATTTTTAGAACACTAGCAACTATGGACCAAACTTAAATCTAAAAAATTCACTAAACTTTTTTTTAAAAATGTTCGACATGTATGATACGCAAACTCATAGCTTTCGTTCATTTTTGATGATATTTTGATGTCATTTGACCTCTATCTCTACGTTTCAGGTAGAAAACAAGTCTCCCTTAAGGTCAAAGCCTAAATACGAAAACTCGGGAAGAAACCGAAGATTTAGAGCAAAATAGGGCAGATTGACCTTTCCATCTTATTTTGCATTCTCAGATTGCATACGGTGTCCGAATTGGTTGATCTTTAGCTTGTTGGAAAGCTACTTCCAAGGGCTACAACTTTCTAGTTTACGCCAAGACCCAATTCGGACATTAAGATCACTAAAATAGCCCAGGGAAGTGTCAGCCGTCCGACTGACTAATGGAGCAGAACTTGATGACATTCGGCCACTTTGAGTCGGTCGACTGAGTATCCAGCCGATCGGCTGAACTCTGCTGCTTCAAAAATTCCCCCCGAGGCTATAAATTGAAGAGGGGGTTTTTGACCTAAGTGTGGAGGTTTTTGGGGAGAAGAAGATTGGAAAAGAGGCTCAACCAAGGTCATCAATTATCAAAAGATCCAACTAAGGGGAAGAAGAGAAGACTAAAGGGAGTTCAAGGATTGACAATCCTCCTTCCTCTACATCTTTTCCATTCTACTTGGTGTATGCTATAAACCATACTCACACCATGTTGTCTTACATGATGTGTGAGTAGTGATTTTGTGTTTTGAGGGTCTTATGACTCTCCTTGGTACTCTTTGATCACAAATATACATTGATATTCATATGGATGATTGTTGATTTCATTTTCTCTTGTGTTATGAATGTTATGCACTCTAGTTGTTTGATGAAATGCCTGAGTGACAACTTGGACTAAAACTTAAACCTAGGATTTGGAAACCGTAGGGAATAGTTCTAGGATGGAGACAATGATCTATATCTTAAAATCATGCAAATGAACCTTAGGATACGGATGCTTAGCTAGGATTGAATGTTTAATTCATTGGAGTTTGTCATTAAGCGAATCATCAATTAATCTCATCAAGTGGTGTCAAATTCATGTTCTCTATGCACTTTATACATGACATGCCACTAAGTCTTTGATAAAATGCCTAAGTAGAATGTTGAATCATTGAAACTAGACCTAAGGATCTAACGACCTTAGGGATAGTTTGGATAATAGAGAATGTGATCCTATCTAGTGTATTACGGAAAGTAAACACATGCATTTGTTACTAACTAGTCCTTCATGCCTATTTCACTTATTACCTTAGGAAGACATTTCAAGGAAATAGTGCTATGGAGTGAATCAATATCCTCGAATGAGTGAGGTTCTAATTAAGAGAGTTTGGCTAGGATTAGATTCACATGAGACTTTGTCTATCTTAGTGTAAGCTAGGTTTTCTACATTGCATGGGTAGGAAGTGAACTAGTGTGTATGTTCATTATATTTATCTTTCACCCATAGGATGATAATGCAATGGAATGAACCGATATCCTCGATTGAGTGAGGTTCGAGCTAAGAAGGTTCTAAACTATTTGACTACCATGAAATGTTTGAATATCGTGTATGTGATCATTGGGAAAATGTCAAGGAGGGGAGTAACTCCTCAAAACACCTTCTATCTATCTTTTATCTCTAATTACTCGCCACATAGGATTTAGAATATACTCACACCTTTATACATTTTGGTTTAAAATAGCCGAACGGAAACACGATTTTACATAGTGCATGTGCTTGGCCTGCTTCTTTGGGTTCGACCCGGTCTTACCGGCCTTTATAAATGTTTTCAACCAAATAGAGATTCTAATTGCATTCATTTGCGTGTGAAAATCTACAACGTTCAAAATGGCGCCGTTGCCAGGGAGCAACTAGTTAGCAGTTAGCACATCCCTAGATTAGATTGTGTGGAAGTTCCGATTATTCTTGTGAATATTTTTCTTTTTTCTTATACTTGTATATTCTTCTTTTTCTCGCATATCCCTTACTAACTTACTCTATCTTGTTTAGCGAGGATGGACCCCTACAACCAACGAGTCTTTGCTAATGGAGAATACTACCAAGAGGAGGAGTAACCATATTCTTATTTTCAAGAACTTGGCTATCAAACAAATTATTCCACTCCAAATTGGAATGATGGCCAACGCTTTGAAGTTGAACACTCCTACGCTCAATACCCTCAACCTCCTCAACCCTCAAGTGAGCCCTCCAATTTAGAATCCATGATTGCTAGGCTTCTAGCAACCAAAGAGAAGATCCTTGCAGACCAAGAGAAGGAGGATAGAGATAATTTGGAGATC
Source organism: Rhodiola kirilowii (assembly GCA_033675215.1). NCBI lineage: Eukaryota > Viridiplantae > Streptophyta > Magnoliopsida > Saxifragales > Crassulaceae > Rhodiola > Rhodiola kirilowii. The sequence goes on from CM066203.1 coordinate 23,236,137, forward strand.
AAACAAATCCTTTTAGCTCAACAACAAGACCTTCAAGAGATCGAAGTTCAATTGGATGAATTGATAGAGAGGAGAGCTCACTACAAAATATTTGACGCTATATTTGGGAAAATAACAATTGAAAATGAGAACTTGGATGGGGAAGAGGAGGTATCCGAAGAAGAAGTCCTTGAATCTAATGTCTCAAGACAAGAATGAGGTCAAAAAGGGGACGATATGTTTTGGAGAGTCGCGACCCAAGCTTTTAATGAAGGGTGGGACGGTGAACCTTGCAACGAGGACGAGATGGAACACATAAGTGAAATATCCTACGCTACTAGCACATCTCAAGACCATTCAAGTGAGAATATGCAAGAGTTCACCATTCCACCAATGCCTTGGCTCTCCAATGAGAAGTTCTTCAATGATGATGCCTCTTACATAGAGGAAATACCTTTCGTTGATGAAGAAGAATTCCTCCCTCCCGGTACAAGCGAGCTTAAATGTGAACCCAAACTTCTTGATGAGGATAAGATAGAGGAAGAGCATATGGAGACAAAAGGATTTGAAGGGTATAAAGACTTTATTGAGGTTTACATGGACCAAGCTAAAGGGCATTCTCGCACGCAAGAAGACAAAGGTCTAGAGAGGAATATTGAGGATTGGGCACCATGGACATCACTGAAAAACTAAAGGAAGGTGTGCCCGTCAAGCTCGAGACAAGTTTTGAAGACTCTTTCTTCACCACGACGTCTCGAGAAAAGTTTTGGAGCTTCTTGCCCTATTTCGAGTCATTATTCAGAAAAAGCTCCCATGGCCCCTTAATTTTTAAGGGATCTTCATACTCGAAGGGGTCATGCTCCCAAAGGAAATTCCATTGTAGACTTGATGGGAGGAAATTCAAATGAGATTTGAAGGTGGATTGACATGACCAAACCCAAGGCCCCATGAGAAGGGATCCTAGCGAAGGACTTCTCAACGAGTGATTCTATGGGGCTCTTTGCTACGTCTTTGCCAGGACGGGAAAAACTAGGCCCTCGCGGGAGGTAACCCAATTTGTAAGTCGTTCATTCTTGTTCTTTATATTTAAATGTTTGGCATGGTTTTGAGTGGCTTAGCTCTAAATATGGAATGTGAAATGTGTGATTAGTGGACCAAATTTTAAGTGTGGAGGGAGGTTTACTCACTCCAATTCCACTTCACATTGCCAAGCCCCTCCACCTCACCCTTGAATTTATCTATGAATAATGATGTTGCCCTTAGTGCTCATGTGCATATTTTGAAGGGTGTGATTTATCTTCCTAGTTTGAATTCTATGTAACTAATGCCATGATGTTACCATGTGACTTGTGATGCTCTCTTGCTCATACTTGCGTTTCAAGACCTTGTATGTCACTTGTTACTTTTAACCTCTCATGTTTTTCTTGTCATCAAGGAAGTTATTTGCATCATGTACGATCAAGCTTAGCACAATGTCATTTTTTCTATTAGTGGGGCACATCTACAAACAAGGGGAGTTCCTATGCGTCTTTTTCTCATTCTCTTTATTGTTTGCGCTTAGGGACTAAGCTATGTTTTAAGTGTGGGTGGGGTAATCGCATAGTTCACTCATATTATGTCATGCTTATCATTTTAGAATGGACACTTGCATTCATCTACCTTATCCCTAACATGAGAGTGTTTTTAACCACATAGGCTTGTGACTATCGATTCTAAATCCATATAAATCACATCTAGCCTACTTTTCATTTTATTGGATCTTGAACTTAGAACCGACCTAGTCCCTTGAATGTGTATTCTTGTGAATCAATATCATTGCTATCCCTTGTCTATCTAATTTTCTAAGTATTTTCGTTAAAATACCTTGGATTGAGTTTTAGCAAGCACTTTTAAAACTTTCACGAAAAAATTAGACCTCTTGTATGCTCCTTAGTGACTTGAGTTCTTCTAACTTAGTGCCTTACTTATGATTGTTTGCCGCGCATTCCATACATTCCTTGAACATATTTTCAAGTTTTGAGTGTGGAGTCAAAAACAAAAGAGGGCGAAAAATAGGCCCCAACAAAAAAATGCTTCATTTTCATGGTCAAAAGAGGGCGAAGCCCCGACTAAAAACTTTCTCGATCTACACGAGAAGTTTTGCTCCAAAATATACAAATGCCGGGGGTTAGGAAGAAAAGTTCCCTCTCGAAAGCATTTGTAGGCCAAAGGCCATTTAAAAAAGAAAATAAGAAGCACTTAAAACTTGACTTTATGTTCCTCTGTCATCCTACATTTGCGCGGGTGCATCATTTGTATTGTGTGCTAGTTGGATTAACTCTTGGACGACCCTTGTGCTTGCACGGGAACTACCATTTGGTCTATGCTAGTTTTCTAAGAACTCATAGTGTCAAACTCCTCTTCCCTTATGGATTATGACTTAAGCGCCTAAAACTTGGGAATGAGTTCCATGTCGTGAACCCATGGACTAGCCCTAGCTAAGATAGGTGAGTGATTGACACTTTTTGTGCAAACTAAGAACTTTACTTCTATTGTATTGCCTTAAAAATGAGTAGACTTTTGGATGAGACGATTGATAGCTCTAGTATTGATGATCTTGAATGCACAACCTCATGGGTACTCAAATGGTTCAAAAGTTCTTTTGATGATATTGTGACGGTAGTCCTAGCTTGGGGTGAGGGATTTGTTTTGAGAAATCCTCGCCTCGGTTAAGCACTCTTGAATTCATTCTCATGGGATAGGTGCATTTGGGATTTGTGAGTACTCCTATTTTTTAAAAATCTCACGAGACTATAACTCATCCACTAGGGTAGCCTAGGGGTTTAAAGGCGTAATGCATGCGCTAAATGCATTTGTAACGCCTACGAAAAGGAGCTAGTAAGATTGTACATACCTTTCATTTTTCTTTCAATAACATGTTTAGATATAATGATCGAGACCTTGTGAAAGCTAGTGAGGCAAATAGACGAAAAACATAGCACCACTAGCATTTCGACATTTGCATGACCTTGACATATTTTCATACTTTGTTCGGGACGAACAAAGCCTAAATGTGGAGTGTTGATTAGTCGAGTTTTTGACTGATTAATGGCCATATTTCACTATAGATTTCATTAGTTTCCGACGATATTTTGATGTCATTTGACCTCTATCTCTACGTTTCAGGTAGAAAACAAGTCTCCCTGAAGGTCAAAGCCTAAATACGAAAACTCGGAGAAAAACCGAAGATTTAGAGCAAAATAGGGCAGATTGACCTTTCCGGCTTATTTTGCATGCCCAGATTGCATACGATGACCGAATTGGTTGATCTTTAACTTGTTAGAAAGCTACGTCAAAGGGCAACAACTTTCTAGTTTACGCAAAGACCCAATTCAGACCTTAAGATCACGAAAAAGCACAGGGTAGTGTCAGCCGACCGACTGAAATTAGTCAGCCGACCGGCTGACCAACGGAGCAGAACTTGATGACATTCGGCCACTTTGAGTCGGTCGGCTGAGTATCCAGCTGACCGGCTGAACTATGGTGCTTCAAAAAATCCCCCTAAGGCTATAAATAGAAAGAGAGGTTTTTACCCAAGTGTGGAGGTTTTTGGGGAAAAGAAGATTGGAAAAGAGGCTCAACCAAGGTCATCAATCATCAAAAGATCCAACTAAGGGAAAGAAGAGAAGACTAAAGGGAGTTCAAGGATTGACAATCCTCCTTCCTCTACATCTTTTCCATTCTACTTGTTGTATGCTATAAACCATACTCACACCATGTTGTCTTACATGATGTGTGAGTAGTGATCTTGTGTTTTGAGGGTCTTATGACTCTCCTTGGTACTCTTTGATCACAAATATACATTGATATTCATATGGATGATTGTTGATTTCATTTTCTCTTGTGTTATAAATGTTATGCACTCTAGGTGTTTGATGAAATGCCTAAGTAACAACTTGGAGTAAAACTTAAACCTAGGACTTGGAAAGCCTAGGGAATAGTTCTAGGATGGATAAAATGATCTATATCTTAAATCATGCAAATGAACCTTAGGATATGGATGCTTGACTAGGATTGAATGTTTAATTCATTGGAGTTAGTCATTAATTGAATCATCAATTAATCCCATCAAATGGTGTCAAATTCATGTTCTCTATGCACTTTATACATGACATGCCACTAAGTGTTTGATAAAATGCCTAAGTAGCATGTTGAATCGTTGAAACTAGACCTAAGGATCTAACGACCCTAGGGATAGTTTGGATAATAGAGAATGTGATCCTATCTAGTGTATTACGGAAAGTAAACACATGCATTTGTTGCTAACTAATCCTTCATGCCTATTTCACTTATTACCTTAAGATGACATTTCAAGGAAAATAGTGCTATAGAGTGAATCAATATCCTCGAATGAGTGAGGTTCTAATTAAGAGAGTTTGGCTAGGATTAGATTCACATGAGAATTGGTCTATCTTAGTCTATGCTAAGTTTTCTACAATGCATGGGTAGGAAGTGAACTAGTGCGTATGTTCATTGTATTTATCTCCCACTCATAGGATGATAATGCAATGGAATGAACTGATATCCTCGATTGAGTGAGGTTCGAGCTAAGAAGGTTCTAAACTATTTGATTACCATGAAATGTTTGAATATCGTGTATGTGATCATTGGGAAAATGCCAAGGAGGGGAGTAACTCCTCGAAACACCTCCTATCTATCTTTTATCTCTAATTACTCGCCACATAGGATTTAGAATATACTCACACCTTTATACATTTTGGTTTAGAATAGCCGAACGGAAACACGATCTTACATAGTGCATGTGCTTGGCTTTCTCCTAGACCTGGTCTTATCGGTCTTTATAAATGTTTTTGACCAAATAGAGATTCTAATCGCATTCATTTGCATGTGAAAATCTACAGCGTTTAATAGGCTTGAGGTAAGTTGCAACCGAAATTCACCATCGTTAGGGTTCATAACTCTCATTGATTTTTAGTGAGTAAGTTTGTACATAGCTGCTAAAATTGCTGAATTTTGATGCGATGAAGTTGCTGAATTTGGTTATTTCTTTGGCAGTGAGTTAGTTTGTTTATTAAAGCATTGAAGCAAATAGCTTGCTGGTGGTTAGCGCCCAAGTCAAGGTGAGTGAGGCTTATTTGGTTTACACTCATACCTTACCGATGTGTATTTTTGTAAGCAAATCATGATTAACCTTACTATTATGTTGCATGAGTGAACCCATTTTTGAAATGGTAGCAGTGGAGTGATCTAGTTTTTCTATACATAAGGTGAGCTAAAATTGATAACAATGCAAATATCTAGGAATTAAGAATTGTTTGTGTGAGACTTGTTGAAGGTGTGGATGGATGGAGATTGGAAAGGGGTAAGAGTGTGTAAGAATTGTTTGTGTATTCTTTTGATGTTACATTGGTGGTATTGTGTAGTGTTTGTCTATATAGTTAGTGTTTTAATTAAAAAAACATGCTCCGCCCAGCTTTAATTAAAAATATATATATATATAGGAGCGCTCAAATGTTACCCCCAAATTAGAGTGTTACCTCTTACTCCAATCTCAGCCACACATCCAACCCCCCCCCCCCCCCCCGTGCTTTGTGGGTGCGTCACGTGTCCAAATAGTAAAACCCACTACTTTTCAAAAAAGCAAACAGTAAAACCCACTACCAAAAATCCACTATTCCGACACTATTTCTGCCACTATCAACCAATCAGAATCGAGTAATTGGGTAACACTCTAAGAAGTGGTAACATTTGAGCGCGCCCCTATATATATATAGTTTGTGTTCCTTCCTTGGAGCGAAATTGATGCATTATGTGTAATTTTGATGCAAATTGTATGTACTAGAATTGTTAGATATATTGCATGAAAAATAAATATACATGCTAATTTTGCTTTTACTTTTTTTTGTCCAATACCCTAGGTTGCAATTTATTCATATCCTTAATCAACGCGAGATGATAATGGATCGAGCGTGGATGTAAGCTAACCATCTAACAGATGAATACGAGCAAGGAATTCATAATTTTTTTAATTTTGCAAGGTTATTTACCGAACAAAATGGGTCCGAATACGTTCACTGTCCATGCATGAAGTGAAAGTCGTGAATTGGTAAAACACCTATTGTTAAGTGGTATCAATCCCAATTATAAATATGACGTAAGCACAATGAGCCTGAACCACAAAATGATGCACCTAAAGTTGTTTCCCCGCAAATGGATGATTTCAATACGAAATGGGAAGATGATGATTCGATTGATATGGTTGACAACGTTGCCGAAGACTCGACTGTCAGACCGCAAGTTTTGGAGACACTGAGAAATGACTATAAACTACCGTTATACGAAGGTTGTACAAAGTTCACCAGACTCTCATCAGTGTTGAAGTAGTTTAATCTAAAAGCAAAAAATGGTTGAAGTGATAAGAGCTTTACTGAAATACTCCCTCCGTCCCATTTTGTTTGTCCACTTTCCTTTTTGAGCGTCCCCTAATGTTTGTCCACTTTTCTTTTTAATACATACCCAACAATCAAATCAATCTCCATCAACAATAATTTCCCACCAACTCATTTATCTCTATCTCAATTTAATTAAAACATCTGCAGTAGCTTCAAATTCTAGTTGAGTTCTTTTTCTTCCACAGTTGTGATACTTTGTACTCACATTGTAGCTCTGCATTGCATTCTCTTGTTGTTTGGCTGTCTTCCATATTCTGCGTGTGGTCCTTGTTGATACTTTGTGTTTATCTGCAGCCTCAATAGCTGCACCATGTGAAAGTTTTCCCTCTGATGCTTTGTTTCGAGGCCAGCTCAAGACTTGGATTCTTTGTTCACTGGTGAGCCTTGTCTATTTTGGCTCATGATGTTTGGTTGGGTGTGTCTGATGCTCTGCTTCTGGATGATCTACTTCTTATTCTTCTGGAGCTTCATTTAAGTCGAAAGATGAAGCCATTAACACTAAGGAGAAAATGCTCTGTTCGAAACTGTTGTGTTTATGATGCATTTATGATTTATAAATGTAGAGGTTTCTAGTGATCCGTGTGCTTCAAATATTCCATTTGTATTGGTTGTAATAAATGTAATAGGGAGAAAATCCAACACTTCCATCGGTTGGAGTTGTACTGCAGGAGCAGTTAATGCAGTAATAAATGATAATTGTACCTTGTTTGCTTTTTCTTAATTTGCATGCATAGTGTCCTTTTGGCCAAACTTAACGGGATAGAGGGAGTATTACAGCTAGTGAAAGAAATGCTTCCAGATGGGAACACCCTCCCGAGTCGTACTTATGAGGCAAAGAAGGTGATGTGTCCTATGGGCATCAGTTACAAGAAGATACACGCCTGTCCCAACGAGTGTATATTGTACTGAAATGATTTTAGTGATTTGGTCGAGTGCCCGGTGTGTAAGACTTCCCGTTATAAGCCTAACTAGGGACTGACAATTGAATCAAAAGGCTCTCCAGCAAAGGTTTTGTGGTATTTTGCAATAATAACAAGGCTTAAAAGGCTATATTCTGATCCTGAAGATGCAGAACATATGAGGTGGCATGCTGAGAAATGTATAGTTGACACAAAAATGCGACATCCTGCTGACTCACCATAATGGGTCAATGAAGACCAACCATTCCGCGACTTTGGATTTGAATCTAGAAATATACTCGACTTATGTACTGATGTGGTCAATCCACATGTGAATCTTAGCAGTCAACATAGCACGTGGCTTGTGATATTGGTTATTGATGGACCACAATTGTATGAATCATAAACACAGTTAAACCCACCAAATTAGACTGTTTGTCTATCTAACTTCGATGTTTTAGTCCCGATACATTTCTACAGGGTATTTCAGAGCTTAGAGAGAATACACGCTAAGGAAAAGCTTTTAGCACAGAAAAGATATCAGGAGACAATCCAAGGTCAAGATCAGACGCTGAATGAAGAAATCTAAAGATCCTGACATGGAATCATTCAAAACAAATCAAACCGAAGAGAAACTGAAGACAATCCGGAGCTGGAATACACCGATAGTTTTGTGCAAACTGCACAAAACTCACAACCACTCTCCTCATGCCACATGGACCGGCGGCTTTCCCCTCACATCCACTCCTCCTCCTCTCCCCTTCCTCCACATGTCAACCTCTCCTCCTCACTCCCAAAAGCCGCCGGCGGCTTTGTGTTGTCCCTCTCCCCTTGTGACACTTGCCCTCCTCTCCTCTTCCCCTCCTCTCCACCCTTGGATGCTAAACCACATGCCCTCATCTTGGCCATCCATTCCTCTCCTCCATGGCTATAAATACCAAGCCATCCCTCCTCATTTCATAAGCCATAAGCAATCACAACACACCACACTCCACTTCTCTCTCTAAGTTTGTTACTTTGTAAAGTTTGGTTTTGATATAAATAAAAGTTCAGTTTGTTCTCAAATACTTTAGTTCGATCTTGAGTACTCCTGTTTGTTCTTGAGTACTCAAGCTTTCAATTACAGTTCAAGAGTTACTCCTGTTTGTTCTTGAGTAATCTCTTTCTCTTCTCTCTTTACTCTTGTCGGTTCTTGAGTATTCTTTTCCAAATCCCCAAGTATTTAGTTATGATGTCCAACTCTATGGATATTCGTAACTAAACTCTTCATTCGGTTGAAGGGGAGTTCTTGTTTTATAAAATGTTTTACTTCGTTTAGTTTCTTTTCTCTGTATTCAAAACTTGTTCTATGTGTCATTTATAAGGTCAGACTTTCCAAGGTTGAGTGGAAGCTACGAAAGGGAAAAACTCTTCTGTGGGAAGTCGTGAACATACTCGGGTAAGTGGATGCTACGAAAGGGCAAAGCTTATCTGTGGAGTTCGATCTATCTTTAAAACCATTTGGAAACTGGACCAAAGGGACCAAATGGATGCACAAAAGGCTAAAATACTTCGAAAGGAGGAATTAGTCTGAAGTAGAACAAGGGTTTACAAACAGTGTGGCAAATTGAGCGCTACGAAAGGGCCTCGATACACGTTTGAATACTTATAAGGGTTACTAAAAGAATGAACAGTATATAATACAAGGCCCCCTAAGACCGAATACTTCTCTTGCAATCACAGAATCCCCTTTGTCTTTACTTTTATTGTTCAATCAACTGCAACCATCAACCGCTCACAATCCAGAGGACTTGCAATTCACGCATCACCCACTGTAAGTCTTCGCTTTTAATTTCAGTATTTACTTTTCTGTAATTTACTTTTCAGCACTCAAAACCAAAACCAACTAAAAAGTCACGTAGTTGTTAGCACTAAAATCTCAACCAACCTAAAACACGCTCCTTCGCTGAACAAATCCCTTAAAGAATAACCTATCCCCCTAATTCCTCTGGGTTCGACCCCTACTTACCAAGTACTACCCAGTAGTATAGTTGCGAGTAGCGGACTATTATAAATTTATTTGTACAAATCGCTTTGACGACGAGCGGTTCTGTCAGTTATCTACAACCTACCTCCTTGGTTGATCATGAAACGCAGATATATGATGCTTTCTTTATTGATTTCGGGGCCTCATCAGCTAGAAAATGTTATTTATGTTTATTTGGCGCCGTTGATTGATGATTTGAAGCTTCTTTGGAATGACGATGTCCGCGCATATGACGCATCGATACAAGAGTATTTTACCATGTGTACCATGTTGTTGTGCACGATTAATGACTTCCATGCGTATGGTAACTTGCCGGGTTACAGTGTTAAGGGTTATAAAGCTTGCCCCGTATGTGGTGAGGATACATATTCACGTCATTAAAGGAACTACCGCAAGATTGTTTTCATGGGACATCGTTGATTTTTACCGACTTTGCATCCTTATAGACAATAGAAGACAGTCTTTAACGGAGAAATAGATCACATAGTCGCCCCTTCACCTGCCTCTGGCTTTGAAACATTTTAACGGATTTGTGATTTTCCAAATCATTTCGGGAAACCAAATCAGCGCAGCGATATGGTTCATGGAAGATACATTCAAATTTTGAGATCCCCGTACTGGATGTTGCTTGATGTGGGACGGGACAAGCGTATTTTTAACCCTTTATAGTTGTCAAGTTATATGTTTTAGGGGTCAAATTGTACTAAAAACAATATATAAACCTTGGTAAGCCAATGGTCGATTCAAGGAACAACGTGTGCGATTACTAGCTAACAGGTGACCTATTCAGCTATTCCAAACAATGAGAAGTTTTGGTGTGAAACAAACCGTAGAAATTAAAAGCAGAAAATACAAAATGTTTTGATTTGATAAGAAAAAGAATCCCATGATCAAACTTCACCCGTGCCAACCCACAAATCATGCAACAATAGCACGTAAATTCATCATGCCATCGAATATGGAAATAAACCAAAATAACACTAGATAAGCCGCCCATCCATGGATCATTATCTAGATTAATCTCAATCGTTGAACGCCGCCCATCCACGGATTATCAACGATCACGATTAGTTAAGCTTAGGGTTTTTCAAACAAATATCAACTTTCCTATTAATTCATGTACTACCATTGTACCTACCATGACCTAATATCAATTTCATACAATCCAGTTAATACCTAGAACCCATTCATCTTTTGGTAATTAACCTAAATACATTCTAGCATGCAAACATCCCATTCAATGTAAAACTTGCAAGAACGATAAAATTGAGCACAATGAAATTGAATATTCGAATTGCATAAATAAAAACATTCAATTGATCAAACAAATAGTTGGGTAATGTCACGTGATCCGTAGGATCCTGGAATAAAGAAGACTACTCACTATTCATGGTAAGTTAACAAAAAATAGTGTAGAAATAGAAATTAAGGACGAGGAAACCGTGTAGACAATGTAGCTCGTTGAATCCTCAATCTCTCACGATGTTCTATTCCGTCTTCTTCTCCAAGTTAGGTTTCTCCTCTCCAATCAAGCACACGCTCTCTCCCAATTCGTCCTCCTTTTTTTCACGCTCGATTGCTCTTTTTATTTCTGAAAAAGACCAAAGAAAAGCCCAAAAATGATTTTTGAAAACAAATCAAAATCTTGCCTTCACAATTTTGCTCGGGCGAGCGTCTCCGAGCTCGGTCGAGGATAATTTGGCAGTGTGGTATGGAGGAATCAAGGCTCGGGCGAGCTTGAAGAGGCAGAAATCTTCTGGTGGATTTTTCGTAGTCTGAACGTCCGAATTTGGTCTTGGCGTAAACTAGAGAGTTGTAGCCATTTGAGTCGGCTTTCCAACAAGCTATGGATCAACCCATTCGGACACTGTATGCGATCTAGGCATGCAAAATAGGCCGCAAAGGTCAGTCTGTCCTATTTTGTCCCAGACAACATTATTCATCTCCAGATATTTTTCAGCTCTATTTTCTTCATTTTGGCTCTAAACTTCGATTTTCTGCGAGAATTGATCTTCTCAACCGTAGAGTCGGTTTCTCACCTGAAACTCTCAAGAAAAGACATCAAATAATGATAATTTGTCGGGAGAACATGTGTTATCCTTCATTGTATGGAGCAAATAACCAGTCAAAATATCGACTGATCAAGACACTATATTAATGTGATGCATGTGGAAAAGAATATATGTGACAACATGATTGGTACATTATTGACTGTGCCCGGGAAGATGAAATATGTCATTAAAGTTAGGTTAGATATGGTTGAAATGAATATACGCACACAACTTACTCCCGAAACGCGAGGACAATGAACATATTTGCCTCCAACTTGTACCACTCTTTCTAACATCCAAGAAAGCAAGCTTATGTGGTTGTTTAAAGGAGTTTAAGTTCCTTACGATTTCTCATCAAACATTTCTAGCCTGGTTTCGATGACGGACCTCAGACTAAATGGTTTAAAGTCGCACGACTGCCACACTTTGATGCATCAACTCCTTCCTATTAAAATCTGAGGAATACTGCCTCCAAAAGTGAGGGCAGTTGTTCAAAAATTGTGTATAGAAAACAAGCATTAGTCAATTGCCCTACTGGTTCGACTACCGATGATTTGGTAGAGGATTACCTTCCTGTGTGTACGACGGTTCCCATTGATAGCGAGGAGATCGAAGTTGATGAGGAAATACAACTACGACATGACCATAACGAAGGCATATGGATTGAAAAAAAAACTTAGTGGAAGAATTGCAAACTTTTATATAATATAATATTGGTTATTTGTCTAAATTAATAGTGTAGTCGTATTTTTTTGTTTAATTACATGGCGATGGTTCACTCAAGTGGCGGGGAGGGCAGCTCTTCTCCATCTCCAAGGCATAAAACAAAGGGACCAAGCTATATGAATAAATTAATCAAGAACCATAAGGATGGCTCTAAGGTCCCACTCACGTTAGATGCACGTGGAAATATTGTCGGTCAAGTAGGAACTGCATTAAGGAGCTACATTCACTTCTATTTGTTTAACTATTGAATCACACATTGTTTAGATTCGCAGTAGGTTTGATTTGATGTATATTTTTAGGTATTGTTGCTAAAACTTGAGTGCTGATTACATATGAAAACTGGAAGTTGGTAAGGATATAGTGTGGAATGAAACGCTGGTAAGTTTTCAATTCTAACACAATCTTTACTTTCCTCAATTTTTTTTCAGTTGTTGATATTTTTGTTTTTTCTACATGCATTATTTGATGTACCTAAGGATGCTTTGAAAGTGAAGGACACGGAGATGCGAGCTGCCAGTACCATGTGGAGAAATTTCAAGAGTGAGCTCGCAAATCAGTCATCTTTGGTGATAAACAAGGATAAGACACCAAAGAGATGTACGGGTTCATTGATCCAGAGCATTGAAAGACATTTCTTGAATAACAATCAACTCTCGAGGCACTACAAAATACAGGAGAAGAACATTCATCAACCAAAGTCGAACCAGTACCAGCATACCATGTCTCAAAGGGGGTACAAGAAGGCGTGGGAGGATATTACCGCGGAAAAGTAAGCCGAGATGGAGTCTCAGGGTTTATTGGCGGAGGGGGATGAGTCTGTCATACACGTCGAGAGACATGAGGTGTGGAAGAGGGATCGCCTCAAGAAGAATAAAGAGTACGTGAGTGATTCTATGAAGGAAGTGGCGGAGAAAATTGTAAGTTGCTTGTTTACAATATAATAGTAAATAATACCCTAACTTGGTGCGTTACTTATTAATATAAGATGATTGATAACAGGATTAATTGCAAGAGAAAACCAGTCGAAGGGTTGTAAAGACATATTAACAGAGGCCACATGAAAAGATGAGTACCCTGGACGTACACGGGTGTTTTGTAGGTTGGACGAAGGCATTCGGGAAGCAGCCTTCCTTGTCCAGGACACAATCAACCGTTTGTTCGCACATGCCTACTCTTTAGAGTCGGCACAGTGGATCCAATTCAGATCCGTTCAACGATATACCGAAGGTATTATTCAGTCATTTAAAATTGATTAGAAAGTGCAATTTATTAATAGTTTTATTGACAATATCAGGTTGGGAAGAAATGCATTATGCACGTGGAAGGAGGGTTTGATGAACGTAGGACAATCGTGGCACTTGGCAGAGTTATATGGCTGGACGCTATGTTCACTATCGAGAGTTGGATAATGGGATTGTGAAAGTGGTTGTAGACGATGCGATCGACCCATCGACAGAGCTACCAGAGCAGTTCATGGAAATGGGGAGAGTATCCGATGCAGTGCGGTCATTTGTTGGTTGGCCGAAATGGGTCGTAGACATTGATGAAAAGGTAAGTACAATCAGCTTTATCACACTAAGCAACTCTCTTTTGTTATATTTAGTTACTCGTTTGATCGACATTTTAACTTCAGACAGGGGTATGATGAGTTCATATTCTTGAAAATGCTACGCATCAGTTTCAGCGACAATAATACGATTAGAATGTCAATGCATTACTGCTTTCTATACGGACACGCTGACATGATGCCTAAATCAACTCTGTATTCGGTGTACATCAGTAGTGAGGTGTTTGGAGAGGATTGCTACGTTGATCTGAACAAAGATTGTATTCTGGAGTTTACCCAGTTGAAAGCCTTAGGTGCATCCGCATCTGAAGTTTACATAAGGAAATTATTGATTTGATTATTAAAGGGTCCTAAGTTCGAAATAAGATTACTAACGTAATCATATGCCCGTAGATTTAAGTTCAAAATAAGATTACTAACGTAATCATATGCCCGTAGATTTATCCACGATAAGATCCAACGTCCAGGCATTCAGTTTGGTTTCTTTAGACCGAGTTATATGACCCCGTCCGAGGACGAGGGTGGAGTTCTTCCAGAGGAGATCGAGAATGCCGGACTATAGTTGTAATTTTTGCTACTTCCTTCCCTACGTCAATGTCAGAGAGTAAGTGAATACTTTTTTTATTGCAAGTTAATTTTGTATGAAATGCATGTTGTACTAATATATATAATGTGTAAAATGTTTGTTAGGTGGCATTGGATGTTGGCGGTCATATTCCCTACGAAGCGAGTCGTTTTTGGGCTTGATCCGTGGAGTCACCCACAATTGCCCGAGGTAACGAATTTCGTGAACACGTAAGAACTATTCTAGTTAACTTTAAGTTAGCATTACTACATGTACTACAACTTGCTGATATTACCTTAATGTTGCAGGAGTATGAGTTTGTACTTCAACATTATAATTCGCAAATAGAGTGGAAGAATGTGATGGTATTGACATAACAATTGTTTTGAAATTAAATTTGATCTTTCATGGCCTATGTTTCGTGTGATTATAACTCAATTCCATTTTCAGTGCCCAAAATAGCCCTTTAAGAGTGAAGTATGTGGCTATTATGCCCTGCAATACATTCGTGACATAATCAAGTTTGTTCAAGCTACCAATAGATCGCTTAAGGACGACATCAGATAAGTACGTATATTCCGAGACTTGATTGATCATTACCAATTAATTGAGGTGTCCATAAACTTTCTAACTTTTGAAAGAAAAAAATTAGTGTTTCCATAGAGGTCGACAACCATATGATGACGATGTGCTAGATGATATGAGGATCGATTTGCGACTATGTTGATTACTTACTAGCGGCAAGTATTTCATCCTGTATAAACATTAAGATTATTGTATTTCTCGAACGTTGTTGTAAGACTAAGACATGTCATGTATCGAAACATTTGAGCATATACTATACCAATGTTGTTGAGCAAATGAATGTAATTTTGTGTTTAGCAAATGGATTTTACAATTGGTGTTTTGGTTCTCAGCAAATGGATTGTGAAGGAGAAATTGTACTGATTCCACATAACCTGCTAATTTTTTTCCAAACTATAGACATCGCTTCATGGAAAAGCGCTGTCTATAGTGACACATTAGACATCGCTTATTGGAGAAGTGCTGTTTAAAGTCTCACCATTAGACATCGCTTTAGTGGTAAGCGCTGTCTTAAGTGACACATTAGATAGCGATCGAATGGACAGCGCTTCAAGAAGCGCTATCTAATAATGTCCAAAATAAGCGTTGTACTAGTAAAACCACTAGTGCTTCTGCATATATACCTTAAAAAATGAACCCCCAAGAGCCCTAAGCGAATACCCTTTGTGACCGTCCCTAGCTCCATCTCGTGTCCACAAGGGCGGGCTTTCATACTACTTTGAACTAGGCTAGAAGTTAAAAGAGCCGTATATAGGCAGACATAAATCTCGAAGATATAAAGCATCTCTCTCTGAATGCATATATATGTACTGACTGACATGTGATGAGAAATTGAAACGACAAGAGGTTCTGATAAATCTGACAGCCATGTTGAGACCTGTTTGTCTGTCGAAACTATGTTATGCAAACATATGTATCTTTGGCCATGAATAAAATCAAATGTAGCTGCTGCATGCTAGCTAGTTTTGCAGGCAGCGAGTATATAAGTATATATTATTTTAGCTTCATGGATATAATCATACATATGTGTGTTCTTCAACAGTTTGGCAGGAGAACAAAAGACCATGTGAACCACTTTTGTTTGGTGTTGAAATAAACTGTTCCAAGGATATATATGTTTCATGACAGTAACCATGTGTTGGAATATATACTCTACTAGTCTCTAGTCCCAGATCCTGATCAAGTCATCTCATGGATTTGATTCACATTTTGAAGATCACATAGAACTTTTTATCATCAATATTCATATAAATGTTCAAATGGGAATTTCAAAAAGAAAGAAAAAAACGTTGTAATATATAGTTTGTCTGTCGATGTAGTATTGTATCCCACTAAATAAGTTTACGACACTTAAAATTGAAGCCATCAATGAGAATGTAGCGTTTCTCGCAACTCTGATCCAGCAAATTGAGTTGAGTTACAGACATTTATGCTATAAACCTTGTACATTTGCATGACTCCTATGTCGGTTAATAAATTGGGTAAACTTTAACAACCAAGATGAGGCCGACATTTCAAACCGGGTTTCAAAATCAAAGCCTTACGCTAGGGATGGGCGTGGGACGGGTTTTTATCGTTCCTAATCCGATCCGAAATAATGATCGGGTCATTTATTTGAACCCTAACCCGATCCAAAATATCGGATCAATCATGTGAACCCAAACCCGACCCTAAAACTAAAATTTATAAAAAGCATAAAACATTCAACATCATCTATCATGATATAAATATTTTTAAAATATAAGCTTAAATCACTGATTTATAATGTAAAATTTAGTATTACGATTTTATTTTTCATTGCAAACCTGTTACTTCTTCATATGTGATGTGATATTGCTCGAGAACACAAATAGATAAATTGGTATGGTAGTCACATTCATTCAGATGAGGTGTGAGGTTCGAATATTGTTAAAAATCTAATATTTTTTATATTACTTATAAAATCGGATAACTCAATCCTCAACCCTAACCCAATCCAAAACTCATACTAGATTAAATTAAACCCGACATTAAGTTGACCCCGGACCGGACCAGGTTTTGTCCGCCCTTACTTGACAGTTGACACTACTACCATATCTATGAAGGGGCGGGCCGTATTTCAGATCCTTATCGAATAGTGTTAGGCTTGGGCTATTTCGGGCTTCGAATCCGTCTTAGGACTTGACGGCCTTTGAACAATTTGCGGAGGCCTAATTAAGGATGCTCTGAATACAGAAGAATGAAGAAGAAGAAAAACATCATAGGAGGATGAAAGAAAGAAAATAAAAAGTTTGACAAACTTTCAAAAATTAATTACATGTCAAATCTGATGAAATGCCCAGAGACGTCACTTAAGTGATTTAAAATTAAACAACTTTATTTTTGTATTGTCCATGTTCGGGCCAAGATCAGGTACAAAGTAGATTTTTGATACGAAATATAAAGTTCATCAAAATTAACCTATAATTGCTACTATTTGAGTTGAAAAATGAAAAAAACGGCATAGTTCGTCAGTTTCATTTTATAATTCATCACCAAGAAAATATACCAAAATTCAGGATTTAATCTTATCCATTCAAATCACAAAATTAAGAGTTATGATTAATTTGTATTTTGTACCAAAAAATTAACTTTATATCTGATCTTTTTCCATATTCTTATTAATATTTAACGAAACAACCTCCTTAGCAAATGAGAGTTTTTTTTAAGGGAAAAGTACACATTGGTGCCCCGAACTACCATCATTTTCCAATTGAAGGTCCAAACTATCAAATTTTCCAGTCAAGGACAAAAATAAAAATAAATTGACCAATTTTCGAACACAAAGCACCGTAAATTCACCGTAGTTAAATTGTGAACCTAACCATGTGAACCCGTTAATGACGACTCAATAAAAATGTCTATTTGTGTTAAATAAGAAAGATCGATTAATTATGTGTAGTGTTTATGATCCGATCATTGGATTATTTTCAACGATGTTCACATGATTGAGTTCGCAATTTAATCACGGTGTAGCTACGGTTCTTTGTTTTTGAAAATTGGTCAATTTTTTTTATTTTGCCGTCGATTGGAAAAATTGATAGCTTGAACTTTCAATTAAAAAATGACAGTAATTCGAGGCACCAATGCGTACTTTTCCTTTTTTTTTAGCAACAGTCATCCTTTTGACAGCCTTTTATTAGCAAATCCGAGTATTTTTAGCAGCCGGATGAAATTAAACACATGACAGAAAAACAGAGAAGATATGTAAAAATAAATAGCGTTTAGAGAATTCGGAGGAGATTGATCGATTGATCCGTACATGTTGTGATCTCTCTCCTCCACCTTATTCTCTCTCTAGCTAGGCTAGCTCTCGCCGCTGCGCCTCGGGCGTTTCATGCCACTCTCCACCCTCGTCGTCTTCCTCTCGGACGGCGGCGAGTGACTGCAACCACCACCATAGAAAAGAAACCAAAAATGGCCATGGCCATGCGCCCATTTCAGCTTCTGGAGCTGAACGTCATCTCGGCGCAGGACCTGTTCCAGACCTCTCGCAACATGAAGACCTACGCAGTAGCCTGGGTCCACCCCGACAGAAAACTCTCCACCCGCGTCGACACCACCGGTCGAACCAACCCAACGTGGAACGACAAATTCGTTTTCCGCGTCGACGACGAGTTTCTCAGAGCCGACACGTCAGCGATAATGGTCGAGATTTACGCCTTGCATTGGTTCCGAGACGTGCTTGTCGGAACTGTCCGCGTCATTATTGGCAATCTTCTCCCTCCGTCTATCAAGTCCCACCGCCACCGTGGCCAGCAGCATGTCGGGATGAGATTCGTGGCGTTGCAGGTTTGGCGCCCGTCGGGACGACCGCAGGGAATACTGAACGTCGGGGCCACCGTGTTGGACAGCTCTATGAGGAGCATGCCGTTGTATACGCAGCTGAGTAGCTCGGCGGTGGGGTATAGAGATTTGATGGGAGAGGAGGATCCGTTGCACTTCCACCACCACCTCCTCCACCACCATCACCACCAGACCGGAGACAAAAACGACAACAACAAGGATGGTAAAAACCAGACCGACGACAAGCCTAACGCTAACCCCAATTACACGGCGCTGAAGCCGATTTTAAGACGCACGAGGAGCGATCGGAGCGAGATGGAGCGGAGGCCGGCTCTGGAGATGGAGGAGCTTTCGCAGATGAAAAGCTCCATGCTCAGCGGTGGTGGCTCAGAGCTCTCGTCAACGGTCAAAGGGAAGAAAAGTAAGTTCAAAACCGGGTCGGAGCTTGGAATTTCGATCCGGGTTAAGCAGTCGGGTAATTCTAGAGCGAGTTCGGTCATCAGCGGGTCGGATATCATTTTTTACAAAAGGGACGCCACTAAACCGACGACGTTGCCTGATAAACGGGTCAAACTTGAGGATCCGAAAGAGATTAAAACCGGGTTGGGAACTTCGCCAAAGAAGACGGTCAACGACAAAGTTGTAGCTTTCGAAGGGTTTGACCCACCGGCCAGAAAACCCGCCGCTGCTGCTGCTGCTGCGACCGCGACACCGCAGATGAAGAAGCAAGGTGAGATCAACAACGGCTTCAACTGGCCTGGACTCATCCCGAAGAGCAAGCCACCAACAGCAAACCAGAAAATGATGCCGAAAGGCGGCGGCGGTGGTGGTTATCAGAACAGCTCGATTCTATCCATCTCTGACGTGGGTCCATCGCCTTCAGAAATGGCGGCAATCGTGGCGCAAAAGTATCCAGCGGAGGGTTCGAACTCGGTGCTGGAAGGGTGGAGCGTGGACGAGAGCGTGGAGGGTCTGCGGTCCAAGCTTGAGAGGTGGAGGATGGAGCTGCCGCCGGTGTATGATTTGGGAGGAGAGTATGCGAGCTACCCATCAAGCGGAGAAGACAGTAAACCAAGCTTAAGGAATAAGCATGCAAGAAGGCATACTGATGGTGGCGCCACCGCGAGCGCCGCCCCAGCTGGCAATGGTGCTGGCTTGTTTTCCTGCTTTGGGAATGTGTTTGGATATGAGTGTTCTTGTGTGTGTGGGAAGCCGCCAGGAGGAGGTGAGCCGGTGATGAATAAGGAAGTGGTCGGGTCGAGGATGCAGTCGAGAATGCCGTCGAGGATGCAGTCTCCATGGGTGCAACATTGATTGATGATAAGCTGCCGGCTGCTGAAATGTTTAAGTACAACTTTTAGGCCACATTGTTGCATGGGAGAAGTTTCCTGTTGAATTCTTTATTTGATTAAAATACTGATTTTCTTTATCTTCTGGCATTTTGTTGAACAGATTATTTCTGTCATGGTTATTGAAAAATTGATATTGCTGTACGTAAGCATGTTGATGTTTTTGTGACACTGTTGTAATCTATTTCTATTTTCTTTACACTGAGATGTGAGAACAATGACCACCTTTTTGACCTTATGCATAACAGACTGAAAGACTGGAGATGCAAACAATTAGTAGATGTTTATTATTGAGAAACATGTCTTAAGGGCATTACTTATTCATCTCCATATATCAGAGGACATCATTTAGGGGCATGGTGATTATGATGGTTGGTTAGAGCAAAAACTCACTTGGATCCGTGACAAAACCTGTCAGAGCTGATGCAGCCGCTGTGTATGGTGAAGCAAGGTAAATTTGGCCTTCCTTGTGACCCATTCGGCCTGGGAAGTTCCTATTTGTTGTAGAGACGCAGACCTGTAATGGGGACCAGTAGGAGTTGTTAGAATGACGGAAAGGTTCTGCTTTGGGGCGATTCTTCCCTGATGCTGAAATTCTGATAAAGAAATGTCGTAGACTTGCAGACTAGATCAAAATGTCCATTCGAGAGATTCATGCCAATGTTGAAGTAAGTTTAAAACAGGTTGTATCAAGGAGAAAAACATACTAGTGGCTCATTCATTCGAGCGTATGTGTCTTTAGACCCGCCTAAACAAGCAGCACAGCTAGGACTTGCAGGTGTATCGCAACCGATTTCCTCAAATATTTGGGAGCAAGTCTTGCCATCCACTCCAGGAACGGGAAGACTATACAAGTCCATCCATACCTGGGATCATTCCCTTACGGTGGTATTAAAATCTCATATTTTTACTATTGAGTACGCGTATATCTTAGATTGACCAATAATTTGAGAATTAAATTTCAGCTGGCAGACCTTTTGGGTTGCTGGTACGATAAATGTGGGTACTTTGACCTTCTTTCCCTGCGAAAACAATTTTGTCATAAAATTATTGAAAGAAATGGTATGTCTTTCAATTTTACTATTCAATGTATGCAGTTCCAAATACGAAAATAATGGTGCATACGAAAAGAGGAAGAGCCCTTAAGTCTTAACTTTTACAACAAAATAAGTAAAAACAATGGCAAGTAGCAGATATTGGTGGAGTGGGACTTACTGAGGCAAGAAGAACTTTAGCTGCTGCCATGAAGTCTTCAGTTTTTCCACCAGTACAAGATCCAATGTATACTCTGTCGATTTTCACATCTTTGCATGCTCTTGCTAAAGCCTGATTATCAGGAGAATGAGGCTGCAAAATTAATTTTAATTATGTAACTTATTACAAAAGAGATAAAATGTTGCTTGTTGCTAGTTTAAATGGCATAAAACCAAAAACTACACCTTTGCCACCACAGGTTCCAGCTTGGAGACATCAAACCAATACTCAGATAAAAATCTGAAAGTGGCCGGTGCAAATTTGTATAAATGAAGATGTCATCAAATATCTAAATCTAAGTAACATGTCATATGTCCACCAAGGTAAGCAAGCATGGAGAATATAAAGCTCAATACTGAGTGAAATACACTATTGACAGGGTACATAAAATGGGAAAAACAAAGAAGGCTACCTTGCCTTATCATCACTATAAAGTGGTTCAAAAGGTTTTGATGTCTTGCCCTGTGAATAGTACATAGAAAAATGTAACTATCGGGCATATCAGCAGTTCCAGCATTTTATTCTCAAAATCAGTTTTGGATTGCTCACCCCTAGGTAATTAAAACTTTTAAGTTAAAAGTGGTAGCATCTGCTGGGACAACACCATTTTTACCTCCAGCTTCGATAACCATATTGCATAGTGTCATCCTCTCTTCCATCTATGCAATGAATGGATTTAATAATTACTTGTGGATACCATGTCAAAAAAAAAAAACTACTTGTGGATACATAAGTTTCACTGGAGAGCGATGTCATGCTTTGCACTTACATTTAAACGCTCTACAGCAGTTCCCACAAACTCCATAGCTTTATATGTCGCACCAGATACAGATATTTCACCAATAATCTAAGGCATTGTTCACAACACCATAAAGGCAGTTATCTTTCCAAATATATGAACAATAATAAGCTCTTGATGGACAGAGTAGTTCCATGGCTCTCTGTACCTGTAGAATCAAGTCTTTTGCAAGAATATAATCTGGCTTTTCTCCATCAAGGACGAACCTTAGAGTTGATGGAACCTGAAAGGAATACATGATCATGTAAATTGGGGAACAGTCTCTCCAGTCTCAAGTAGAAACTAAATTCGGTGTGGCACTCTTCTATTGAGGTTACAGATATCGACTTTGCTGGTTGAAATAAGAGGCTGCAGCTTAACAAAATATGGGCAACTAACATGAATGCCATTTATGGCTTATGGGTAAACAATTTTTTACTTTACCAACCTTAGTCAGTAGTTTACCAGTCCCTAGAACGAACCCAGCGTCAGTATTCCCAATTCCAGTTGCAAATTGGCCAAATGCCCCAGCAGTTCATGTATGAGAGTATGTACCAAGAAGAACCTGATAAAAAAAATTCTTTAACATTCACACTCTAAAAGGAACAAAATGTAGCCGTCTTTGATAAGTGATATACACCTCTCCAGGCCTGCAATGACCTTCTTTTTTTTTTAATTCATAAGTGGTTGTGAGCCACCAAAAAACAGACACTAGCTCACCACAACGTGTAGCCACTCTTACAGCTTAAAATAGATGACTGAAACATCTCTATCTAGCTGCAATCAACTTAACACTAAAAAATGCACCGAGACTCAGCCACTAAAAATAGAAGCCAGGATACTTAACAAGACAATCGACAATCAAGATCCTTACATCTGATCATTCAGATAGACTTGAGGCATATCCTGGCCTGAATGTAAAGAGCTGAACCTCCTCTCGCGATGTGGCAAACTCCTTTGTAATCAGTATTAGCCTGCGTGCAAGACTTTAACATCTAAGAATAACCTACCTAACACAGTAATCAGAGTCACCACTGCCATCACTACCAAACATTTAGTCGTCCAAAAAGCTGATACCTTAAAGTCACTAAGATCTTTGATATCATAGAAATACTTGATGTCCTGCTCCTTGCAGAAATCCCTCAAAATATCAACATTTCTATTTGCACGCTCGTCACTTGTGAATATATAATGGTCAGGTATAATAACCACCTTGTCTCGATCCCACACCTGTAAATCAACACCCATCACGACGTAAATACAACACACCATCCAACATAATTTAAACTCAATAACTTTATACAATAATCACAGGAACCAATTGATTCACATAGACCTTTGCATTTTCGCCAAATCCCCTTTTGAAAACCCCAATTGCACCAGGCCCGCAAACATCATGAGTCATCAAAACATCAACATTCACCCAAACATTCTCTCCAGGACTCAATTGGCTTCTCTCAGAAGCCTTAGCTAAGATCTTCTCTGTCATAGTCATCCCCGTCTTCACCTGGAAAGTTCATATAAAACCCATCACTCAAAAAATTCTACACCTGTGTAATGTAAAACACACTATACAGTAGGGCTGGGTTCGGTAAAAAAATCGAACCGAACTGACAAAAACCGAACCAAATCGATTTTTCGGTTTAGTGGAAAATGTTACCGACAACCGAACCGACTTTTTTGGTAAATCGACATTCGGTTTCGGCTTTTTTTTTGTTGCTAAGAAGGAAGGTTTTCATTTTGTGTATGTTTGTGCTTTTAATTTTTAAACAAGGATCAAATCTAGGGTTGCTTGTAAGGATCAAATTTGTGCTTGTAAGGATCAAATTTGTGTGATTATAATTAATAATATTATATGACTCTAGCCAGTAGGAGCTTAGGGATGGTGATTGTTAATTTTTACCACAAGCTTTTTCATCATTTTCATTTTTTATTTGTATTCCAAGTAGCAGAAGTCAATTTGAACATGCTAGTTTCTGAGTATTCAGAATTGATTATTTATCATCGACTATTTATTGTATATTTTTTCTTTGTATTCAAGTGGTCAAGTTCCTTTTTTGATTGGCTTATTGATTATTTATTGTTTGTTTTTGTTCTCTACAATAGAACAATATTTTTCAAAAAAAAATTCTGTTCGGTTCGGTAAACCGACAAAACCCAAAATGCAAACCGAAACCGAACCGATATAAATCGGTTCGGTATTATAAACCGACATTCGGTTCGGTTTTAGGTTCGGTTTCGATTCGGTTCGATTTTTTGATAAAAAAACCCAGCCCTACACTATAGTATGTAAAAAAGAGCATCAAGCTCAAACCTCTCCGGTGAGCGTTGTTCTTGCTGAGGAGCCATGACCGAGAAGATCTTAGGCGTCAGCTCCCTCTGTGTGCTTCGGACAGAAAACCATGATGAAGGAATCATTCCATTCTCCTGATTATAAAAAGGGAGCTGCTCCTCGCACCCCCCACGACAAAACTCCCACACAAAATTTCCCATTTTGCCCTCCCTCTCTTACTTAATTACACTCATATGCCATATTTGTTTATTATAATTAAAATTCAATTAAATGATAATTAAAATTTAATTAAATGATAATTAATAAATTAATTGTACCATATTTATTTATTATTATTAATCAAAAAATATTCAAAATAAAAATAAAAATACAACATGTAGCAATTTTAAAAAAAATTATATTGTACTTGATTTTTTTAAAATTTTAATAGAACTTATAATTAGGAGTGAGTGAGTAACTAAATAAACAAAATTTCCACTAAATAAATAAAATTTTGTGATCCAAAAAGTTAGTGGACAAAAATAGATTTGACAATACATTACGAAACAAGAAATATACAACTCACTGATTAGATTCCCTGGCAAAAGCAAATTATACTATTCATTTATGATTTAATTTTTAATAATATAAATACTTTGTATTCATATTTAAAAATGTAATCTTATTTAAAAAATATGTGTTATATATTTATACTATTCATTTATGTATTAATTTTTAATAATATAAATACTTTGTGTTATATATTTATACTATTCATTTATGTATAAATAGTTTTAAATTAATAAATATATTTTTAAATATGATATATATGGTGGGGGTGTGGGGTATAATGGGAAACGAGTGTGGGACCCATTGGGGGGTGGGGGGGGGGGGTGTGATTAGCAATACCCTTATAAAAAACGAAGAAGGAAAATATTAAATCAGCGAAAATTACGGGAACTGAAAAGTATGCGTGAGAGATGTAAACGAGACTGAGAAAGATTGAACCTTTCGGAAACCAACGGCGGAGGCGGGGCTGTGGACGGCGGCGGACGCCATGCGGTTTGGGAAGAGGGCAGAAGTGTGTCGTGTTTGAACACCTCGGAAAATATTGAAGTTGAACGCTTTTAGATTGCTATTGACAGGTAAGGAATTAAGGCACGCAGAAACGGTAATCTTTAGCGACGGTAATGTAAGTAGTATTAACATCTGTAGTCGCTATATATGCATTGATTGGCAACATTAGTTTTATTGGTGATATCAGAAACTTGGATTTAAATAATTGTTTAATAAAATTGTTAAAGTTTAATTGATGGTGACATGATATAAGTAGGCGGTTTACATAAATAAAATGTTCATTAATTGAAAAACCATAGCAAAATGGCAATATATAATTGCGGAAATGCCACCGCATAACTGAGTTTCACTATACTGAGAGTACTTGGGTTCGAAGTCACTCTAACTCTAACCTCCAATCGCATCAAAAAAAAATAAATACAAAATACAACGTTTGACACTCAAATATCTAAAATATCCTATTTGCGTTAATACCGATTCCCCAGGACCGGTATCATGCATTTTTTACATTCTCGGTACAAGAGGAACCGGGAAATTCGATTTTCACAATCCCGGTTTCCTAGGAAACCGGGATTATAAAAAAAGCAGATGTGTCACATTTGAATGGATATCGGTTGGTCCACGTACGCCACAATCAGAGCCACATAAGCAATTTTTATTCTTCCCCGTTCCTGGGAAATCGGGATTATAAAAAATTAAATTTCCCGATTCCTCGTGTACCGGGATTGTAAAAAATGCATGATACCGGGAACCGGTACTAACTCAAATATGGTATTCTAGATATTTGAGTTTCAGACAGTGTATTTTGGATATTTGAGTTTGGAAAAGGGGTAGATTATAGAGAAATCCCACATAACTCGGGCAATATTATTTTATATATATACCGTGGAAAAGGATCCGGTGCAAAGTTAATTTTTTGGTAAAAATTACAAACTAATCATAGCCCTTGATATTGTGATTTGAATGGATGAAATTAAATCTTGATTTTTTGGTATTTTTTGTGACGAATTATAAAATGAAACTGACGAACTATGTCGTCTTTTCCTTTTTCGGCTCGTCTTTTTCATTTTTCGGCTCGAAAAGTGATGAACTATAAAATAATTTTGACGAACTATAAAATAAACTGACGAATTATAAAATGATTTTGACGAATTTTGTATTTTGTACCAAAATTTGACTTTGTACCTAATCTTAACCCTATATACTGTAGCACAATCACCGCAAAACCAAAGGAAAAACAATCGAGGATTAGCTTGTACCGAAAAAGCATCGCACAATTCCCGAAAATGTAGTAGCAATAACCCGCTGAAGGATTCCGTCGAAAAATGAAAAAAACCATCGTAATTTTTTTTAAATACAACGATATGTTTGCCGCCGTATTTTCACCAAAATATAACCATATCCTATGATTTAGGCGGAGCGGCATTCCTTCCAAAATGCACCACCATAATTTTGAAAAAAAATCCAATTTATGCAAAATCGAAAATTCATTTCCAATTCTGGCCAAACTCCAAATTCGTTTTCCAAAATGACCATTTTCCTTTCGGCGCTGTTGTCCATGGCGCCTAAAGCTTAAAGCGCTGTTGGCAACAGCGCCTTAGGCCTAGTGTCCATTTTGGATCGATATAGTACTGACTAAGTGATGAGCCGTATTTACTCATCGAGTCAACAAATCTCATCAATTCAAGCACTTTACTATGCGAACAGTTACTTCTTAGTGTTATTTTGCATTTCAGGTGATTTGAAAGCTCTAAGAGGAATCACACTCAAAAGACGGCTTTTGGAGCCAAAAACATCACAAGGAGTTCTTGACCGGCTTATATACATTTGAGATGAAGAATGCCCGAAGAAAGCAAGGCCGGCCCAAGCCGGGTCCGAATCCACAATTTCCGGCGTGAACAGTGTTTTTGGGCCGTGAACAGTACTTCGGAAAAATCCAAATTCCCTCTGTGGCGGTTTAGAAGGCTGTGGAACATTCTGGAACCTTCTAGGTGGCGTGATCTCGAAGTAAACTTGCACAAGAAGTTTTCTTAAGGATTAAGCAAAGAACAAAGATTTGGAAACCTTTCCTAATCTAGTTTTGGGCTTGACCGACTTTAGGGGGATTCGAGGCCTCATTCCATTCTATAAATACAGCCTCTCCTCAACCCTTGAAGGCATCCCAAAATTTGAGCTCTCAACAATCCCACAATCGAGCATTCCTTCTCACAAGCGAGCTCACCTCCCCTCCTCTCGGCTGAAACCGTCCGGCGTTCCTAGCACCCTCGGCACTCAGCCCTCACGGCCCGGTCCTTAGTCCCACTCGGCATAGAGAAGTCACCTTGTTCCCTTTTTTATTGTTTTGCTTTAATGGCTACGTGTAACTAAACCCGTTATTCGGGCTAGGGTTTCAATTGTTGTGACAAACGTTTTGAGATTTCATGCTTAATATTATTCTTGCATTCTACTAGTTCTTGTGCACATTAATTCGGTTTGAATTGCAAGGTTAAGTGGAGACCCGAAATGGTAAAGCTTAACCGAGCAATCCTCACCCTCTATTTTCTACTTATTTGATACTGACCCGTTAGAATAAGTAGACGCACTAAACCAAATATAACCTGACCAGGAGTATTAGGTTTGCTAGAACTAGAATTCTATAACCTGACCAGGAGTAGATTGTGGCGTAGTGATCTAACGATCCTACCTTAGATTATAACCTGACCCGGAGTAACCACACTTAAGAAACGCAGAATTAAACACTTAAAAATCAAGGATAAACCAAGTCACGATTAGTAATCCTAGTCTGAATACTCTCTCTCATTGATTCACACTCGTCTTATTTCCTTTTTGCACTGTTTCCTAATCAGTTACAACCAATTTTCTTCTTTCTTACAGAACAATAAGTAGCCATCTAGCTCTCTAGGGTTCGACCCTTGCTTGCCACTGTATTAACCCACAGTCTAGAGTAAGGAACTATAAATTCAAATTTGCAGGTACCAACGACGACCTGTCACTAAGCATGCTAGCTTGGCAATAATAAATTAAGCGCTCTTCTGAATGACACTTTTGTTAGGCGCTGTCCTGGACAGTGCTTAAAATCCAGATACATTCGAGCCCTAATTTCATTCTATTGTTCCGTTAGCTATCAAACCCGATTCTCACCCTCAATCACTCGTCCCAAGATGATTTTGACCTTCCAACCATTACTCCACCGTCGTGCCAGCGTCGTCCGCCGTCCTGTCATGTCATCCTCCAATCGCCAAACCCAGTCATCCTCTGCCATCAGGTATGAATCGAGCTTTAGTTTCCCTAATTGATGAGACTCAGTTCTTCCTCTATTTCATTATCATAATTCAGATTGCTTGCCTCTCTTCTCTCCAAACATATAGTTTAAAAAGCCCTAAAATCGAAGGCTGCTTGTGTGATTTTTAACTTGAAATTTAAATTGTTTTTGTTCAAAGTTAAAAAAGTTTCAAGTTAGCAAAAATTGGAATTTCATTTCCCCCTCTAGCCAATTTTCAAATTTGGTTTCCGAAATGACCACTTTCTCTTAGGTGCTGTTCGCAACAGTGCCTAATGCCCAGTGTCGTATTTCTCTTACGCAATGCTGAGTCAGCAGACTGATATGTCAAAATTAGCTTTAGGCACTCTTCGAAACAGCGCTCAACGTTAAGGCGCTCTTCGTGACAGCGCTTAATGTTCAGATACAGATCCGAGCCCTAGCTTCCCTTCTATTATTCTGTTAGTTCTCAATCTCTCCCCTCACCCCAATTTCAACTTCGGACCGTCGTTCGCCGCCGATTCACCCTCGTCCGATTTGCCGCATTGTTCTCCTTTCGTTCAGTCTGTCTTCTCCTTCCAATCGAGATTTTCCTCCAAAAAAAATCAAGCTATAAGGTACTTTACCTCGAGTGTATGACTTTGTCGCTGCTGAAATGTGATGGGCGTTAATGATTG
Source organism: Rhodiola kirilowii (assembly GCA_033675215.1). Taxonomy (NCBI): domain Eukaryota; kingdom Viridiplantae; phylum Streptophyta; class Magnoliopsida; order Saxifragales; family Crassulaceae; genus Rhodiola; species Rhodiola kirilowii. The sequence goes on from CM066203.1 coordinate 23,265,457, forward strand.
GTGAGTTGGTGTCGTACGACCTGAGTTTTTTTATGTATATATGAGTGTGAATGAACTTTTTTGTCTCCTTGTTTTTTTTGTCGACTACTCTTTCATCTCAAAAGGCATTTTAGGTTAATAATGAATTTGTGGGTAATGCCTTTGCTTGCAAATAGGTTTGCAAATAGGCTTATGGGTAATGTATGTATGAGTGTGAATTAATTTTTGCGCGTTTGCTTGCAAATAGGCTTATGGATAAATAAAGCTAGTGTCAGTGTAGTTCTACTTAAATTAGTTATGGTTCTAATATACTCTTTATGTTGATTATCCAATCTTTTAGCAATGGTTAGTGATGGAAACGAAGAAACATCAGAAGCAATTGTGGAAAGGTTTGAAGTTCCTATATTCGATGAATATGATAGAGATTATATTAGAAATTTGGATAATGAAGTTGAGGAAGGCTACGTTGAAGTACCCATATGTGGTGAAGGAGTTAATAATTTGACAATTGTAATTTTATAGTCAAAAGAATTTATAATTGACCGGTAAGACCTGTGTCGAACCCAAGGGAGCAAACGTGATTATGCGCTAGGAGAATCAAATTTTCAACTTGGCTATTCCTAAAATTCAATTGTGAGATGGTTTCCAATTCAAAACAAGCAAGAAAATGGTTTCAAGGAGATTTTGTTCAATTCAAAGAGAGTTTCGAGGGGTTACTCCCCTCCTTGGCAATTTCCCAATGATCATGTATACAATAGTTAAGCCATTCATAGGTGTCAATTGGTTTAATTAAACCTAGCTTAGACTAAGGTAGATAAACTCTCGTTTGAATCTAGTCCTAATCAAGCTCTCCTAATTAGAACCTCGCTTTCTCAATTTATTGATTCACTCTATAGCACTATTATCCTTGGTATCTCTCCCTAAGGTAATAAATGTTATAGGCATTAAGTTCTAGTTAACCTCACATCCATGCATTTACTCTCATAAACACTAGATATGATCATTTTCACCTTATCCAAATTATCACTACGCTCTCTCGATACTTAGATCAAATTCTAATTCCAACATGTCACTTAGGCATTTTATCAAACACTTGGTAACATGTCATAGCATAAGCATAGGAGAAAATGAAATCAACACCATAGATTACATGTTCAATGTGTATACATGATCAAAGAGTACCAAGGAGGGTTGTAAAACCCTCAAAACACAAGGAGACTACTCACACATCATGTAAGACAACATGGTGTGAGTAGGGTTTATAGCAACTACAAAGAGAATAGAAGAAGGATAGAAGTAGGATGATTAAACCTAATATCTCCCTTTGATCTTCACTCCTCCTTGGTTGGATGATGATTGATGACCTTCATTTGATCTCTTCTTTTGGAATTTTCCCCCAAGATGCCAGCTCCCTAGGTCAAACATGCCACTTTCTATTTATAGCCTCGGGTAAAAAGATTCTGCTGTGTCAGGCCCAGCAGGTCGGCTGGTCATGGCCTTCGGATTCCAGTCGGTCGGCTGGGGTAGGGTGGATGCAGCTTGCTCTGAGATGTTGGTCCAGCCAGTCGGTTGGTCAGTTGAGTCGCCCGGCTGGAATTGTGCTTGATGCAAGCATTCTGGAAACTATGGCCAGCCGGTCGGCTAACAAGTTCACCCGACCGGCTCGAATTGTGCTTGAGGCAGGCAGTCTGAGAACTCTGGCCAGCCTGTCGGCTGACAAGTCCACCCGACCGGCTCAAATTGTGCAGATGCCACTAAGTCTGTTTCCTCCATCCAGCCGCCCGGCTGGTGAAGGGGTGATTCCCAACCGGTCGGCTGAGCTCCCATTCAGTCCACTTTTGCTTCAAATCTCTGATTTTTCTCGAGTTTTCGTATTTTGGCTTTGACACTGAGATCATCTTGTTTTGTACCTGAAATGTACGAAAAGGGATCAAATGACATCGAATTATCGCCAGAAATGAACTAAAGCTATAGTGAAAACGGGTACTAATATGTTGAAAACTTGACTTATCATAATTCCCTATGAGATTTTCCTTCTTTCAATGACGTTTCCGGTATGATGAACCATACGACCATTGATGACCAAGGATCAAATAGTAGTCAGTTAAATACAAAAGTGCTAGAAGAAGGTGGAATGTTTATGAGCAAGGAGTTGCTCATATATGCTTGTCAAAAATACTCTATAAAGCACCGTAGAGAATATGGCACTTTAAGGTCGAGCCCAAAATGAATGATTCTTGAATGTCGTGGAGGCAAGGATAAATGCAAATGGGAACTACGAGCTTCGAAGAAGAAAAAAGAAGGCATAGGGAGAATAACACAATACGAAGGAGATCACACGTGCGAGGTTGATATTATTCGTCGTGACAATGTCTATTTCAACAAACTCTTTATTGGAATGGACATAAGAACATTAATTAAAGAGAAGCTGAGATTTTCCCCATAGGCGGTGCAAGATTTAATGCGAGACATGTATGTGCATAATATATCTTTCATGAAGGCTTGGAAATCCCGACAAAAAGCATTATTACATACATTTGGAGATTGGGAAGAATCCTTTGAAAAACTACCGGCATACATGGACATGATCAAAGAGTCCACTCCCGGTAGCATTATTCATTAGGACACTTCAGCGCTAGAGAGTAGGAAAGTGATGGTGAATTGCGTATTTTGGTCATTTGCGCCGGCTATCAGTGGCTTCAAGTCCCGTCATTTCTATTGATGGGACACATTTGATCGGGAAGTGGAACGGTGTTTTAATGATTGCAGTCGGTTTGAACGCAGAGAATCAAATTCTTCCTCTTGCTTATGCATTGGTAGAGAGTGAAAACATCGAGAGCTCGAAGTGGTTCATGACGTGCATTCGAAGTGGCGTCACACAGCGTGATGGATTATGCATTATTTCAGATAGGCATATTGGCATAATGCGAGTGATGGAAGAGGAGGATTGGTCCCCGCCAAGAGCTTATCACCGTATTTGTATAAGACACTTTGCCTCGAATTTTAATCAAAAGGCGAAATGTATAGCCCACAAAGACTTACTTACCAACATTGCCGAGGAGAATCAGCAAATAAAGTTTTGTAATCGTTTTAAAGATTTGAAAGAGTTGTTGAAGGATAAGCCGAATGCGGTAAAGTGGTTGGACAAAGTTAATGCAGAAAAATGGGCTTTGGCTTATGATAATTGCGGTAGAAGATGGGGGTCTATGACGACTAACCAGTCCGAATCATTTAATTATGTCCATATGGCTTGCCGTGATTTGCCTATATCCGCTATCATTCACTTCACATTCAAGCAAGCCAATAGTTGGTTCATCAAGCGACGTGATGAAATGTTAGATCATAGCAACTTCCATGTTCCTAAAATCGAGAGCATAATCTATAAAAACATAGAGAAAGCTGCACGTAATTAGGTGCAAATGTTTGACCGGGTAAAAGGTATAGCACCCGTTTTGACCAAATCGAACATGCACACAAGGTTTCCATGGTTAACCAAACTTGTGAATGTGGAAAATGAAAACTATTTCTTTATCCTTTTCTTGTCACACGCTGGCGGTGTGTGAACAAGAGTGTATATCCGTTCGTAGTTGTGTGGCTTACGAATATATCACGCAATCGCATAAGGACACTTGGGCACTAACATTTAATCTAGTACCAGATATGAGACATTGGAAGAAATATGATGGACCCAAGCATATTCCAAATGAGCTCTTCAAAAGAGTGAAAAAGGAAGACATCCTACAAAGCGAAGACGAAATGAAATGGATCAAAGGCGTGACCTAAGACCCGAAGAAGTGCAATCGACAAGTTCTCAACCACCTACAAAGCCAAAGAGAGTGTTCAAATATTCTATATGTGGAGTCGCTGGACACACAAAGAAATCTTATGAATTTCATGGTGGAGATGGCATTTAGATTTTTAGGAGTTCACTTTTTACGAAAGGTTAATGTATTTCGTGAGGTGCAAATGTCTCGGGAGCACTTTTTCCCTGAGAAACTGAGTACGTTCTGACTTATTTAACACTATTAGGGCACTGTCACAGTGTCACTAGAATCGATTTTCTTCTTAGCCGTTGTACCCAGGGACGCCTTAGTTTAAATGGCCACATAGGCACGTGACTCAGCATGACATCAATGTAAGCAAGACACTAGGCATTAGGCGCTGTTGCGAACAACGCCTAATATATTAGTCGATGTTGCGAACAGTGCCTAAGATAAAGTGGCCATTTTGAAAACCCAATTTGGAAATTGGCTAGAGGGGGAAATGAAATTCCAATTTTTGCTAAATTGAAAAAAAAAATTCGGCATTGTGGTTGTGTTAATTTCTTGAGGTTGTCGTATTGGTTTTGTTGAGCAGTGCAAAGAATGTATCTATAGTTATTATTGAAATGTTCTATAATTTTTTTTTCTCTAAATGATATGCTAGTGTTAGAGGTGTATGAAGTTGAGGATGGTCTTAGGTGCTAGTGCTAGTGGACTGTGAGCTTTGAATTGCTTTGTGTAGTTGTTTGTTTTATTGAATACTTGAATCATTTCAATAAGGTTGAGGATGCACGTAGGTGCCGATGATAGTGGAATGTGAGCTTTGAATTGGTTTGTGTAATTGTTTGTTGTTGATTTGTTTTATTTGTTCTAATATATCATTTATGATGATTTATACAATCTTTTAGCAATGGTTAGTGATGGAAACGACGAAACATCGGAAGTAATTGTCGAAAGATTTGAAGTTCCTGTATTCGACGAGTATGATAGAGATTATATTGGAAATTTGAATAATGAAGTTGAGGAAGGCTACATTGAAGTACCCATATGTGGTGAAGGAGTTAATAATTCTCTATGAGAGTTTCCTCCTTTCAATTATGTTTCCGGTTTGATGAGCCATCCGACTATTGATGACCAAGAATCTAATCACAGTAAGTTTAATACGAAATTGCTACAAAAAGGCGGTACGTTTAGCGGAAGGAGTTGCTCATATATGATTGTCAAAAATACTCTATCAAATATTGTCGAGAATATGGAACTTTTAGGTCTAGCCCAACACGAATGATTCTTGAATGTCGCCTAGGCAATGACAAGTGCAAATGGGAATTACAAGCTTCGAACAAGAAAAATGAAGGCATGTGGAGAATAACCAAATATGAAGAAGATAACTATGAAGTCGGCGTGATGGGATTGTCTCGGTCCAATTAAGAACTCAAAGTTGGGCTCCAAAAATTTGGATCTCAGCTTGGAGAAAATGAAATTCAAATATTTATTGAAGCTGAAGCTGTGGACACAAATGGGAAAGGAACTCTGGACTATGGAGAATTCCTGGCTGTTTCTCTCTCAATATTAAGAAAATGGCAAATGATGAGCATCTTCACAGGGCCTTTTCATACTTCGAAAAGGACAAAAATGGTTTTATAGAACCAGATGAGCTTCGGAGCGCCTTGATGGAAGATGGAGCAGAAGACTGTACAGATATTGCAAATGATATATTTCAAGAAGTTGATACAGACAAGGATGGAAAGATTAGCTACGATGAATTTTCAGCTATGATGAAAACTGGTACTGATTGGAGAAAGGCCTCACGTCACTATTCGAGAGGAAGATTTAATAGTCTAAGTGTGAAGCTCATGAAGGATGGATCCTTCAATTTGGCAATGAGTAATTAGTAACCACGGTCAGATACCTTTTGTTACCAGATCATTTGTCCCCATATCTCGACCCAGCTTTCCTTGTGTTATTGTTTGAGTTACTGATCAAGATGGGGTTACAGTGGGCGATGACTGATGGACCATGTCTAGGTAAGCAATTGGAGTTTAACCAAATCCATTTCATTGATTAAGTGTAAAATTCAATCCACTGTATCCCATGCAGTACGCATGAATGATTATGTTTGTTTCTCACGTTAACATTGTAGCTCTCTGTGTGTAGTGTTTGTATATCATTGTTTAAGAAATCCGAAGAGTTTCGTCCTGAAAATAAATAAAAAATATGAAGTCGGCGGCCCTTCTCAAGTTACTCAAACGGAGTCACAAAGGACTCCAACTCGGAGGGTTGGTTCACGCGCTAGAAGGTAACCCAATCGTTTTACGTCGGGATCTTGATAGCTAACTATTTTATGTAAATTATAAAATTTATGTATTATCATTTGTAATCATGTGAATTATGTTACATGTTGTCATCATCTAACTTTTGGAATTTTTGTGTTGTTAAGTTTTGGTGGAGGAAATTTGGTGGATTGGTTAGTGTATTGGACAGGGTATGTATGTTTATAATGTTGTTTGCAGGTTTGTTTTGGTAAAGGGTTCAAACTGTTCCATTGTGCACAAAATTCAGGTTAAGGCGCTGTGAAGGACAACGCCTAAACCTGAAACCAAATAAGCGATGTCTGGCCTTTACAGTGCCTTAACCTAAAATGCTTATTTCCTTCGACGATGTCCTTAAGCACGCGCTTTCTGTTAAAATGCTCTTACGTATAGCGCTTCAATAAGCCCCTAAACCTCCACTGACTACCTTAGGCGCTCTTCCTCAAAGCGCTTAGATATATATGCCAGGTCAGCATGCTTAGTCAGCATTATATCGGTCCAAAATGGACACTAGGCCTAAGGCGTTGTTGGCAACAGCGCTCAATGCATTAAGCGCCGTTGACAACAGCGCTCAATGCATTAAGCGCCGTTGACAACTGCGCTCAATGCATTAAGCGCCGTTGACAATAGCGCTCAATGCATTCAGCGCCGTTGACAACAACGCCTAAAAAATGGTCATTCTGGAAAATGAATTTGGAGTTTGGCCTGAATTGGAAATGAATTTTTGATTTTGCATAAATTGGAAATTTTTTCCTTATTTTTTGTCTAATTGTGTAGTAGGGTATAGGAGTTGATCAAATCTCACCTGATAATCAATTTGATGTAATAATCACATTTATTAGGGCAGGCATTGATGTGTTGTGTAGACATAATCAGTTGTTCCCAGGAGAATTTTGCGCATTTTTTATACTTGACACTTGTAACTTTCTGATCTAAATGGGTAAGAGAAGAATGGATCATTTAACGCTATAAATATTTTCAATTGTGCTGAACGAGATTGGGAAAGGAAGTTTCTCTTTAGAAATTAGGCCTAGTTTGTGATAACTTGTTTTGTGTATATTACTCGATGTCTTCAAGTCAGCAGCAGCAACAGTTGTCTGCAGGCCAGGCTTGTTAGAGATTTTAGGTATATATTGTAAAACATATTTTGAACAGACCGGTTCGTTTTTGACCCGACCGGTTGATATGAATAGGTGCTTATCCAAATCAATGCTTTGTTCAAAAAGGAATCCGAATTGAAAACACAACAGGAGCGAGTTCTGAGTTGGAAATTGGATGTCGTGAGACACCAGAGGATGGGCGACTATGCTCATGAGATTTTCTCTCCTTCAATTGTGATCGAATCGTTCGATCGATTTTACTCGCAGTTTTTTATTCCGGTACAAATCGTTTATTTTATCTCAGTTCTTATTTCGGATTTCCTAACCGAGAGAAATATAGAATTTGGAAAGCGACATTTGTTCATGACTCAAACTAGAATTCAAGTCACCATTGATTGAAGCATCAACAAGAGCAATCCGGAGAAACTACAGTCAAATTCTATATTTTGTATCTGTCGGATGCTTCAGCGAAGGATGTAAGAGTTGCTTGAGATGACGACGAGTTTGATTTATGGATTTTGAAGATGGTTGTGGGTGACGATTTGGCGTTTTGGAGAAGTGCCGAAGAGATGTCGAAATTGGAATCTGTTTTGACGATGGCTATGGGAAGGAAGGTTGTCTACAACAGTTTCGGACGACAAGTTGATTTCTCTTGGTTGAACACAATTTGTGAAAGTGATGTGGATTATCGGAGGATTCAAGTGGGTGCTTATGATTAAGCCAATTTTCTGTTTCAAAGGTTTGACCAGATTCAGTCGCAATTGAATTGATTCTTGGGTCCTGCAAGCGTGATTCACACTTTGTCGCAATTGGGTTCACAAAATCGTTTTGGATTGGTTTTGGTCTTATACTTTGGTTTCCGAGATGCGGTAATCATGGACTCAGATGACAGATGGGATTGTGGAGTTTCTTTGTCAAATCCCTTAGGTATCTTTAGACGCAGCACAAGGAACTTGTTGGGTTTTGGCCAATTTGGTTGAATTCGAGATGGTTGTTGTCTTCGGTTTTATGATTTTCTCAATGCAAATTGGATTCGCCCTAGATGAATTGGACTGATGTATTATGGTTCAATCAGTTTGTTTTCTGAAAGAGATCAGATCATACGGCAGCCATTATGGTTTTCTCCTTGAGTTGTGATACATAGCAGAAATCTCTTCACAAGGGGCTTTGGTCACACTCTGCTGTGATTCATCCTCAGCCACCATGTCATAAACAGTATCCATATCAGGAATCACCCTCAAAGCCAGAATGTTAGTTCTCACTTGGGCATGAGATTCATTCAGTCCCATTAAAAACTGGATGACTTTATCCTCCTCCTTTTCAGCGTCCATCTCTGAGCATTTTCCACATTTATCTCCAACAACACAGTTCAGATACCTGACACTGCTAATAGCCTCCAACTCTTCCCAATATTTTGCAAGCTTTGCATAGTAATGAGCCACGTCTAAATCACCTTGTTTCATATTGCCTAAATCTCTCTTTAAAGCAAACTTCCTAGAAACATTGCTACCAGCATACCTAGTATGCAAAATCCTCCAAGCAGTGGTATAACATCCTTGGCATGAAGGATTTGTCCATGAACAATGGGGGAAACCGAAGCCAATAACCAAGACATAATGGCATCATTGCACCTTTGCCATTTGTCAATAAGTGTAAGGTCAGTAGGTTTAGGATACTTTCCATACACAAAACCTAACTTAGATCTAGCTGATAGAGCAATTTCCATGGATTTTTTCCAATTAACAAAATTCCTCTTCCCAGCTAAAACTTCACTAACCAAAGAGTTACCAGTAATCTCACTGTTACGAACCGCATACGGATCATTCGCAACGCCTACAGTCACATTCGAGCTATCAGAAATCAGAGTCATAGTTGATCGATCACCAGAATCCATCAAATCAAAGCCAAACACAAACTAGGGCACAAATCGAACAAGCAATCAACCAATGACTGAAAAAAAAAATCGTAACTAGAATCGACTCATCGGCGCTGCTGTCGCACTGATACCATGAAGAAAACGAAGCTCGGCGCAGCTGAAGGTTGGAGCTCAGGTGGTGAGAGGACACAGTTCAGACTTTGGGAAAACACTCTGTTATTCAATTAATTTGGAAAAATGGTTACAGCGGGATACTTGTACTAAAAAGACAAAATTACACTTGCACCCCTACACTTAATGAACTCACTCATTCTTTCCCATAGAAAATAAACTTAACACCAAACTCCCCTGACTGCATATTCAAACATAATGCGCCATTGTTGATCTTCAGCAACACCAACAGGAGCAACAGCTCAACAAAACCAGAGATTATCATTCGTGTTGGATTTCCTTCTACTAAAGAGCCAATGCTATTTCAGTAGAGCATGCTTCTGTTGCCTAGAGGAAAAGGATTATTTTAGAAGGAATGTTTCCTAATGCATCTGAGATTGATGCAAGAGATTTGCTCCTGCTTATTGGGTTATTTGGAATTTCAATTGTGAAATGATGGCTGATTTGGCACGGCAAACTTAGGTTCGATTGTTTCAATTCTTTTGAAGAATATGAGTTTGTGAAACATGCATGATTAAATATTATGTGAATTCATAGTAATCGGTCGTATTGCTGATGATTTGTATGGTTTCTAAAGCATGTATAGATTGACATTGCTAGTAAGTTAATGACAAGTGTTTTGATGAAACCAACGTATATATGTTTGAGGCTGACACCTCAATATGTATGATTTATGTAACATGTATTGCTAGTGAATTCATAATCAATGAGTTTATGATGAAATCAATGTATGAGTACTTTAGGCTGATACCATGATGAAATGTTTCATAGAACATTTGATGCAATGGTCTTCAATCAGAATAAATCAGATGGAATTTTCTGATGTATAAACTCCATTCAATGTGTTTGTAAGTTTACCATGTTTGGTAAAACTTGATTGATGGAGATTATGGGTTGAAATAATCAAGGTTTATGTGATTCTTTCGGGTATTTCTGGTTTGAACTACTTGAAGTGTACATGTTGATGTTGAACACTTATGTTCTGATGGTAGCCTGTAAAATTTGTTAGAAAAGCATGTGTAAGTTTACTAGTTCAAGTTCTGATTTGATTATGATTTTACGTATCGTGACTTGCATGTTATTAGATTATGTGTAGTTGCATAACTCTATTGTTCGCATATCACATGATGTATGTTTGCATGTATTGTTGCATATATAATGTGGGTTACTAACCAAATTGAAGCTCATCGACAAAGCAAATTGTCAAGATTGTCTGATGCATTATTCACATAATGGATTCTCCTGAATGTAGACGGTTATTGATATCTTCTAAGTGAAAAAGAGAATTCAATATGAGTGATGCTTCAAGTTAAATTTGGTGGTTAGAGGCAAGTTAATATGCATGTACAAGTAAAGCTTGTTGTTGACTAATGTTAAGAACCGAATAAGGTGAGGAATAATACGATTATGTATATTTCCGGTTGAATGATATCATTCATGTGACTACAGCTAGAATACACCACAGCAAATGGTGTAACTGAAACCGAATAAGGTGAGGAATAATACGATTATGTATATTTCTGGTTGAATGATATCATTCATGTGACTACAGCTAGAATACACCACAGCAAATGGTGTAACTGAAAGGAAGAATAGAATCCTAAAATAGATGGTTAATTACATGTTATCCTACTCTAGTTCGAGTGATGGATTTGGGGTAAATCCATGTTGATGGCTTGTTAATTACTTAGCAGAGTTTGTTGGAGTCTAGTAGAAGCAAACGGATAAGGATTGTAAAATCCTTTGGACCGGATTATCATGTTTACTTGATTATGTGTTCTAGAGATGATATTGAGTATCAATACTCATATTGTTATTATATTGATGATGATCCTAGAACTTGTGATGAGGCTATGAGGTCTCAAAAGGTGTTCTTCGGTAAAGAGGCAATAAACGATGAAATGGATTCTATCATGGAGAATTACACTTGGGTATTATTGGATCTCCCACCAGGTTGCAAGCTATTGGGCTGCAAGTTATTTTCTAAAAGAAAATGAAGGTTGATGAATCGGTATATATGTTTAAAGCTCAATAGGTTATCCAAGGCTTTAGACAAAAGGAGGGTATTGATTTGTTCGATATGCTCCTGTTGCTATGATTTCCACTAATAGATTGTTAATTGCTCTTGGTGCAATTTAAATCTAGTTGTACGCCAAATGGATGTCAAGATAGCTTTCTTGAATGGTGATTTGGAAGAGGAAATCTGTGTGTAGCTACTGAAAGGATTCATTATGCCTAGAAATGAAAAAACAAGGTTTATAAGTTAGTCAAATCATTGTTTTGGCTGAAACTAGCACCGAAGCAGTGACATCAAAAGGTTGATGAGGAAATCTTGTCTAGGGGATTTAAATTGAATCAGGAGACAAGTGTAGTTACAGCAAGTTTGATAACTCTGGAAATTGAGTAATCATTTGCCTGTATGTCGATGATATGCTGGTTTTGGTACTAACCAAATAAAGAACCTTTTATCATCAAGTTTTGCGATATATGGGAGAAGCATGTGTGATTCTTGGTATTAGAATCGAGTGTGAGAACAACGGCTTTGTCACAGTCTCACTACGTTGAGAAAAGCTTAAGGAATTCAATTGTTTGAATTTTTCTCCAAAAACTACTCACATAGAAACAAGTGTGAAGCTTATGTCTAGTACGGATGAAGCTGTTTCACAACTTGAGTACTTTCAAGTCATTGGTCGCTTAATGTATATGATGAAAGTACAAGGCCTGATATAGCTTATGCAGTGGGCAAATTGAGTTGATATACTAGTAATGCTAGTACTCATCACTGGGAAGCTATTAGGCAGATACTTGAATACATCAAGGAAACCATGAATTATGAATTGGTGTATGCTGGTTTTCTTTCGGTCTTGGAGGGATGTACCGATGCGAGTTGAATTACTAGTTTAGAAAATGATGCTTCTAAAAGTAATTGAATATTTTGCTTGGGGGAGGTGCCATCTATTGGGACTCGAAGAAGCAAATTTGCATCACCACCTTACTGTGGAATCTGGGTTCATGACTCTAGCTGTTGCCGGTAAAGAGGCAAAAGGGCTAACAAATTTGAACATGAGATTCCTTGTGGCTGAAACTGATAAATGCCTATCCATTGGGATAGTAAGGAAATTCGGTTAAGGTTTATACCCAAATGTACCATGATAAATTGAGACGCCTGGGCGTTAGACATAGCGCGGTTCGTGAACTGATCACTCACGGGGTAATTTCGATTGATTATGTCCGGACACAGTGAAATCTAGCTGATCATTTGACAAAATGGATTAGCTAGGGACTTGGTACAAAGTCGGGTAAAGGGATGGGCTTAAAGCACATCAAAATCTCTTATCGTAGGACACCTTAATTCCCTCTTAGTATGACGCTAAGAGCCGAGTTAAGTACAAGCCTATTCTGATAGATTTGAAGCACATGGTTATATCCATCCCAAAGTTGTGCTTGTTTTCCTACAGAGAAAGGGAGGATGAAGAAATGTTTTGTTCGGTTTGAATGCTTTTAGTATTCATGAGTATATCCCTAAAATGGGGGAGAATTGTTGGAGATTTTAGGTATATGTTGTAAAACATATATTGAACCGACCGGTTCATTTTTTACCCGACCGGTTGATATGAATCGGTGCTTATCCAAATCAATGCTTCGTTCAAACAGGAAGAAAACTTGGTTTTCTCCTCCGAATTGAAAACACAACAGGAGCGAGTTCTGAGTTGGAAATTGGATGCCGTGAGACACTAGAGGATGGGCGACTATGCTCATGAGATTTTCACTCCTTCAATTGTGATCGAATCGTTCGATCGATTTTTACTCGCCGTTTCTTATTCCGGTACAAATCGCTTGTTTTATCTCAGTTCTTATTTCGGATTCCCTAACCGGGAGAAATATAGAATTTGGAAAGCGGCGTTTGTTCGTGACTCAAGTAGAATCCAAGTCACCATTGATTGAAGCGTCAACAAGAGCAATCCTGAGGAACTACAAGGCTCGGGTAAGTGAAGTTGTGTAAAAGCTATATTTGTTTTGTGATCGATTATTTTTGCCATGAGAGTGTTGTTGTTTCTATTAATTGCAGTCTAGGACTGAGGATTTGATCCACATGCCAAGGAGTCAGCAAATTCATCAGGCAGGGACAAGACAGCGGATGCAACGCAATCTGCTAAGGATCAGTCTGCCCAACATGAGAAGGATCAAAGTGCGAGTTTTCCCCCACCAGGCCCCCCTCACTCTGTTTACTTTGTGATTTAATTAGTTATTGGAGTTAGGGTTTAGGGCAAATGGAGTTTCATTTCATTTGGTGGCAGACTGGAGAGCTAGCAAATGGTGAACATGGCTCAAGGTGCCGTGGACACCATGAAGAACACACTTGGAATGAACGATAACGAAGTGAAAGCAAAATATATATAATTAAAGATCGCAACGACTCCTGCTCTTCAAAATTCTCTATTCTATCTCCCGTAAACTGGTGACATCTGCTCTGTGATGCTTTTGTATAGTTAATTTTTTTCCTAATCATTTTTGCTCAAGTGGAGTATTCACATTGTAGTTTACTAGTAAAACTAAAAACATTTGTATTCAGGAGAATTTCACTCGGTCATATTAAAAACTATTTTGTGTTTTTCTGTCGGGTTCGGCTCTTACAAAATAAGCTTGTGTGATTAGATAAGTAATATGCTGCTCCACTCGACCTCACGCTTATGTATGTGCCACCTTTACACTCGCATCATTACAAAAACAGGAAAAGCAAAGTTATATGTACAGCTACAAATATGTACACCCAAAAAATACCCCCAACTCTCCCCCTCCCCCGCCCCCCCTCTACATCCCCACCACCACCAGAACTATATCCAGACGAACAGCTGCAGCAAACACGGCCTTAACGTCGCGGTCGGACGCCTGAGAATGATTCATTCCGGTCGATGCTCAGTCGGTCGCACGAATGTGGAAGAGAGCCTGCCAAGAGAGAAGGGAGAGAGTTTAGAAGATTTTCTTATTTTGTATCGTTACATGCTACAAAACTTAAGATGTTCCGTTTTGGATTTTAATCAGTGTACTCTTTGATTTGCCTCGATCGGGTCAAGTGTCGGACCTTTTTCTTAGGTTTATTCGGATTAATTGTTGGGTTTGTTCATCGAACTACGTATCAAACTCTTCCTTACGTATCACTAACACTAACTGTGAGCTCACTAAACATTTACACAATCTCTTTAATCAAATCATGATCTAACAAAACTTTTTTTCTTTGATCCAAAAAATTAGATCGTGACATTACACTCCTCTTCCTACCAGGGCCGGCTCAATGGGAGAGGCGAGCGAAGCGGTGGCTTTAGGCCCCGCTTAATTTTAAAAGTTTTAAAGTGTAAAAAAGGCCCCTTTTAGCAATAAATTAGGCATCCACTTGATTTTAAGATTTTTTTAAGCGTAAAAAATGCCCCCTTTAGTGATAAATTAGGCCTCCACTTGATTTTAAGATTTTTTTTAAGTGTAAAAAATGCCCCTTTTAATGATAAATTAGGTCTCATATTAATCTCAACCTAATTAAAAAGACCTCATTTTATATGATATCTATACTAAGAAGACTCATTAATTTATTTTGCTTGAGGCCCCCAAAGTACTTGAGCCGGCCCTGCTTCCTACCTACCCATCCCAATTTCATCGAACCCCAAAACCCACTTCGCTTAGATCTCACCGATTTTGAATTAGTTGCGGAAACGGCTGCTCAAGCGCGTACTAGCTCTGACTGGCTCCGATCGCTCAACTATGCCTCGGACGTAACTTGATTGCTTCAATGTGCATCCCGACAGGGCGACAGTCTCAATTCGGAGTGACACGATACCTAAATTTCAATTTGTCATTTAATAATTTAATGGAGTTAGTTTTATCATGACTTTTGCCATCACGAGTGGTGACATGACGTTAACCAAATTTATCGTAAATTCATAATTTTGTGAAAATTTTCATTTTTCCTCTTACCTTTTTTTTCATTGTTCCGTCTCACGTGTAGATGCTTCCTCCATTTCCTTGTCGAGGTGCTATTCGACCGTCATCATGGACGTGTTCTATCATGCGATGGTAAAGCTGTCCGATGTGGTCGGCGCTTAAAATGTCAAATGAATTATACTAATGATTTCGGTAGGATGTGTGCAGATCCATGGTAAAGGTGTCGAATTTGGCCCGTGCTTCGGCTGCGGATATAGGTATCAATGATTTTGGATCTGATCGAGATGCCTTAAAGAGCTTTGAAGATCACAATATATGTACTATATACTAGATGATAAGGCTATCGTGATATGTATTGAGTTGTTATGAGTTGTTGTAACCCACCCATTATGAAGAAAAAAAAGTTTTATCATGAAATATTTAAACCAGAATTACCCGGTACGCAATTCGATACGATTCGGGGCACGGGAACGAAAACGGGGAACACTACTTTTAGGGAATTGGGTACGATTAGTATAGGTTCATTTTTTTATTTAATTAATAAATATAATAAAAAAATTGAATTAATGAAATAAAAAATGCAGAATATATTTCATACGCATTAATAATTGAATAGAGGAAATATATTTGGAGCAATATGAAAAGTGTTATTAGAATTGGGGTATAAGTGTAACATTCTAAATTTAAAGGATTTATGTATTATATGAATAAAACAAAAAACATTGTTCATCATCTCTCCCTTCTCTCCCGAGAGAACCTCAAACTCTAGTCGCCGACCAACATCCGAGCTGCGAATCGTGTATGAATTGGTTCACGGACCCAAGCGAGCTGGAATTGATTTTATGTACGGTCGGGCTGGTTCGCCAAACGATAGCCCGTTCCGTGAACCGGGTATCTATGATTTAAACACAAACAATATATATATATAGGGGCGCGCTCAAACGTTACCCCTTCTTAGAGTGTTACCCAATTACTCGCTTGTGATTGGTTGAGGGAAGATGTCACCTCACAAAGCACGGGGCCCATTGGACATGTGAGTGGATTGTGAGGTGGCAATGGTAGTGGATTGTGACGTGGCACCTCCCTTCAACCAATCACAAGCAAGTAATAGGGTAACACTCTAAGAAGGGGGTAACATTTGAGCGCTCCTCTATATATATATAGGAGCGTTCAAATGAGGTAAGGCAAATAAGAATGAGGCACGTGAGGCATGATCTCAGCCATCCATCAACCCCCCTTGCATTGTGGGCGCGCCACGTGTCTAAATAGTAAAACCTACTACCAACAGTAAAAAACAAAAAGCAAAAAGCAAAACACTATTCCAATACTATTCCCTACCATATCAACAAAATGAGTGGCTCACAATGTGCCTCACTTGTCTCATTCTTACACCCCTGCCTCAACCGAACGCCCCTTATATATAGGGGAGCGTTCGGTTGAGGCAAGGTTGTAAGAATGAGGCAAGTGAGGCATGATCTTGGCCATTGATCATATTGATCTGATGGTTGAGATTTAAAGGTGTAGATTACTGTTGGTAGTGGGATTTTACTGTTTGCTTTTTACTGTTGGTAGTGGATTTTACTAGTTGCCACGTGGCACGCCCACAATGCACGGGGGGTTGATGTATGCTTGAGATCATGCCTCACATTGCTCACATTTGGGGGGCTTGCTTCATTTGAACGCTCCTATATATATATATATATTAATTGGGGAGCGTTCGGTTGAGACAGGGGTGGTAGAATGAGGCAGGTGAGGCATGATCTCGGCCTTCCATTGTGACACATGGCGAAGCCACGTTCACAGCCGCCATTTTTGCGTTCACACTACTGTTGGTAGTGGGTTTACTATTTGGTAGTGGGTTTTACTATTTGGGACACGTGGCGCGCCTCCAATGCACGAGAGGTTGATGGACGGCTGAGATCGTGCCTCACACTGCTTCATTCTAATGAGGTTTGCCTCATTTGAACGCTCCTCTATATTAATTATATAATTAAGTACAACATACTTGCGAAAGGGGTTTTGGTTGAGTGGTTTGATCTTTGACAAACTATCAAGAGGTTAAGGATTCGACTCCCCGAAGTAGCATATTTCTCCTCACTTTTGTGAATGAGTGTTATTCCTCACCCGCGGAGACTAGGGCTGAGCATTGTTCGGTAAATTTGGAATTTACCGAACCGAGACAATTTGGTTCGGTAAAATCGGTAATCGGTGAAATCGGTAAATTACCGATCGATAATCGGAATGAAATTTTTGGTTGGGTCATTTACCGAATAAGAATTTTTTATTATTTAAAAAATAATATTTATTAAAAAATAAATTTTTTTAAATGAATTATTTGTTTAAACTTCAAATTTTAACCCACAATTTTTGAAAACTTTTGTGATTTAATTGTGTAGATCAAAATTTTGAATTATCTTTGTGTTTTTTTGTTATTAGATGATTAATTATTATGTTTTAATAATTTTAAAATTAGTCAAAAAAATCGGTAAAATCGGTTAATTCCGACAATTTACCGAATTTACCGTGTTACCAAATGTCGGTAAAACGGTGAATTCAGTTCGGTAATCGAAATAAAAAATTTGGGTCGATAAATTCGGTAACGGTAAATTACCGAATGCACACCCCTAGCGGAGATGTTTTCATCCCGCCTCGACGCGGACTTATTATTCCTCCCTTGCGGAGGTGTTATCTGTCTCTTGTCGACGTGTTGTGTGCTGCAGGTGGATATTGATGCCTTGCTTATTTTTTTCTATGTTTGCGTGGAGGTGCTGTGTTTTTTGTAAATGCTCGTGGGTTTCAAGCTAAAGATGTGCTTCAATAGACAAAATTCAAGTATTGACAGAACCGCTCGTCGTTAAAGCGATTTGTGCAAATAAATTTATAAGTCCGCTACTCGCGACTTAACTACTGGGTAGCAAGTGGTAAGTAGGGGTCGAACCCAAGAGAGTCAGTGTGGATTAGTTGTTCTTTAATGAAGCTTATGCAGAAATTAGCTACGATTGAGGTTGGGTTTGAGTGTGTTTTGAGAACTGAAAGTAAATTACAGCAGTTGATAATGGATTGTAAGGAAAGTATTCGGTTTTAGGGGCCTTGTATTATAATTGTTTATCATCGACCGCTAATGATCATACCAAGTGGTCAAAGATGAATTGAGGCTATTTCTAGCGCAAGACATGATCATGCTAAATGTTCAAAGATGAATCGAGGCTATTCCTAGCACAAGACTTGCAACATCATTTAAAACACTTGTTCTAAGCAAAACTAATTCCTCCTTTCGAAGTATCTTAGCCGTAAGTGCGTCCATTTAATCCCTTTGGCCCAGTTTTTAAATGGTTTTTAGAATAGTCGACCTCTTCAGATAAGTTTATCCATTTGGTCCCTTTGGTCCAGTTTCCAAATGGTCCACTTACCCGAGTGTGATCACGAATATCTAAGGAAGAGTTTACGAATTTGGACCCCTATGGTCACATTTCCAAATGGTTTACTTGACCTTAGACATTCTAAATTTTATATATGGCACATAGAACAAGTATCGAACATAAAGGTATACTAAGAGTAAAGTCTAAAACATTTATAATACAAGTACACACCCTTAAACCGAATAATTAATTTAGCTACTAATCATGGCAGTAGTTATCATAACTATGAACTTGGAAATAAACAACAGTTTATCAAGACAATTAAATAAATAAAAGAAGACTTACAAAACCGTTGAAGCGCCAAGGATCAAGCTTTGATTCCCAAAGTAATATTACATGATTAATATTACATGATTAGTGCCCAAAATTCTAGAGAGATAAGTGAATTGTTGTGGTGGTGATGATACAAATGAGGAGGAGAGGCCTCTTATTTATAGGCTAAGGGAATGAAGATGGATGGATGAGATGAAGCCATGTGCATTTTGATCCAAGGGAGGAGGGAGGGAGGAGCAAGGAGGAGGTGCCACATGGGGTGAATAGGAAAGCCGCCGGCTGCTATGGGAGGAGAGGAGGAGGAGCCGCCACTTGGAGGGAGGAGAGTGGAGGAGCCACCCTTCTAGAAGCTTGTGACTTCTTCACAAAAGCCATCGGTTTGACCGGATCTGACCGGAGCTTTGGCCGGAGCTTCTTGGATTTTGGAGAGTGTATTTTGAATGAAAATGTCATTCTAAGATGATCTCAAGAAGGAACCTAAGCCAAATTCTGCTTGGAACATGGTCGAAATCCCAAATCCGATGAAATTGCCCTTGTTTGGCCTTTACCGGGCTCGGTGCTTTTGCCTTGCGTTCTTGTCCATTTGCCGACGGTTCTAGAATATTTGAGTGATTCCAAGTCGGTTCCATGAAGGATGTTAAGGCTGATTTTGAGTGTAGCATGGTCGTGACCTGGAATGACTCGTTCTTCATTTTCCGCTTAAAAACTCCTCCTTAGCGTGTTTTCTCTCTAGAGTCCAAAATACCCTGTAGAAATAAATCGGGACTAACAAGTAGAAGTTAAATAGACCAACAGTCTAATTTGGTGGGTTTTACTGTGTTTTTGATTCGTATAATTATGGTCCATCAAGTATCTATTCCGGGTTGGTGTCATGTGTCGCTCGTGCTCCAAGAGTTTAAATTCACATGTACCCGATGAAGTTCTCATGCAATATGATTGAGATGTCGTTTTGTGATAATTGAGATGTATGAATTGAGTTGTATGATATGTAAAAAAAACCACCATAAAAAAAGTACAACATACTTAAGTATAATTACAAATGGCTCCGTAAATTTAATCGATGAAAACGGAAAAGGATCATGTGCAAAACCTATATTTTTGTAAAAAAATAAAAATTAATTACAGCCATACAAATTAATGTATGGATGTCTGAGATTAGAAGTAAACAATTCTAATTAAAATCAGTTTTCAATTAGATTAAAGGGTATATTTGTCTACATACATTTATTAATAACATATTTTAATTCACAACGAAGCAGTGGGAGAGATCGGCGGCGAAAAAAGCGATCAACGGGTTGATTGGATTACGATTTTGAAAGGTGGATGGAAAGTGTTGGACGTCTGATGGAGGAGCGTAGTAATTGAACTTGTCTTTTGTAGCATGATGAGATTTCTAGTCTAGGTTAAAATTTGGGGATTTTAGTGAGTTTCGATTTCGAGGAGATTTGGGGAAGATGACGAAGTAGAAGGCTGTTGGTTTGGTTTGTTGTTACTTGGTGAATAAGTTTGATGTCGTGTTGGTTTGAAACATTGATGTTTGTCAATGTTATGTTTTGAAGAGATTTGGGGAAGACGACGACGAATTATAAGAGATTTGGGGAGACGACGATGAATTATTGTATACTTTTGACGAACAATGACATAATTCTTCATCGCGTCAAAATCCACAATTCCTAAAACTTGTACCTCGTCAAATCGCCTGATTCGTCAACGGCCGAACTGTGAACCAAGCGTCGTTGAAGCGCAGAGAAGGTCGTCGAATCTTGGATATTCTGGTTTCCAATTTCGTTGAGTTGTGCGTGATTCGAGAGAGATACATGATTGAATCGTGTTTCGTTTTGAATTAAGTTTGGCTGTTGGTCAATTATGCCCTTCAATATGATTAAAATTCAGTTATCAATTGATTTAATCTATTTAATATATTCACCTTAGTATTATAAGAAGGTAGTAGTTTGCAGTGTTTATAGGTTTTGGACTCTTGATGGAAACAACCACATAACAATTTCCTAGAGGACTTATAATTTATATTTAAAACCGGGTTTACACATAATCTGCACTCTTTCCAAATAGAAGTGGTTTTTTTTTTGTAAAAAAAAAAGAAAGAAGAAGAAGTGCTTTTAACATAAATGAAATGAAAATGATAAGGTACGAAGTTGATTTTTTAGTAAAAAATATAAATAAAATTCTGATGAAAATGATAAGGTACGAATTATAGCTATTGATTTTGTGATTTGGATGGATGATATAAAATTCTGATTGTTGATGCATTTTTTCGGTGACGAATTATATGGAAAAGTGACAAATTATATCGTATTTTTCATTTTTCGGCAACCAACTATAAATCGATTTTGACAAATTTTATCATTTGTACTAAAAATTAACTTTTTAGCTTATGTTAACCCTAAATAAAATAGAAGCAAAGAGGTGGCTCAGTGGAGCACCTCTCCTGTGTATCAAAATGATCCAGGGTTCAAGTCCTCACCAGCTCAAAATGAGCAGATACTAACTTAACCACTAACTCCCCATCCAAAAAAAAACCTAAATGAAATAAATTAATTTGAAGTAAATTCGAGAATTAAATAAATTAGGTTACCCTAGAAGAAATAAAAAAAAATGAAACAAAGGAGGAGGACAACGAAAGAGTGAATGAAGGAAGAGAGAGATCCAAATTCCAACCCATTCCCAATCCCCCCGGACACCGAGATTGCAATCCCTTACCCGTCCCCAGACCGGATCAGACCGTTATCGAATTCCAATTTTATTCTTTTACGAATTTTCGATTCATCGGATTTCAATCCCTGTACATTACGTAACCGTTCGGATTTCGTTTTGCAATACCATTCAATTCCGGTTGCGTCATCTGGAGATCGCCGAAGCCTTGTGGGGTTTTAGGGATTTGTGTCGAAATTGGCTGCGATCTTATATGATCGTTGGGGATTGTTGGAGTAAAATACTGATTTTCTTTTTTGTTGGGGCTGGGGTTTGAGTTTTTGAGAATTTGGGAATTTCGAGATGGCGTCGGCCCAGGTGTTGTCAAATGCGGCAGCATCTACGGGGAAAAAACAGGAGCTTCTTGCAGCTGGAAAGCGGCGGGTACAGTTTCTATTCATCTTATATCATACATAGCTATCTCATTCACTTTATCTAAAAAAAAGTATGTGTTTGAGGAATTTGAATTTTGTAATTCCTTTCAAGGGAATATTCTGGTGGTTTGTTTGAAATGCATCCATAGGAAGCCAACGTAGGATTAAGCAGATATGCTATGTGTGTAGTATTGTGGGATTTATGCTCAGCCTTCTATTTTTCAATTTTGATGATATCTGCAATTCGTGAATTGGTTACAGAGCGCCTTGACATAAATACACAATGATTATTAAGCTGAATGTTAACAAATGTCAGATTCGATACTTCTTGTTCTAGTCTTGAGCTGCTTGTCAGATTTTTCATCCTTGGCTACATGCTAAAACTTTTTGGAGTGTTTTTAGTGTGCTAACATATGTTTTTTCCTTGTAGTTGGAGGAGTTTCGCAGGAAAAAAGCATTAGAAAAAGGGAAAAATGCTGTATCAGCACGCCAGTCTTGTGATACTGGTGATAACCAATCATCGCTGACAGCACAAGTGCAACCTTCTGATCCAGATGAGGTAGGTCCATCAAGTAGAACAGATGGAAATGGAACTACCGATGAGTCCTCGGGAGTTGTTTCCAGTGGAAGTGAAATAGTTGCGGCAAGCAAAATTGTGGACCAAACTTCATCTACTGTACTGAAATCTGTGCCTCCTCTGCAATTCAATAAAGGTAGTTCCTACTCAAATGCTGTCCATCCTCATTCAGCCGATGAGGAAGCCAAACTTAATGTG
This sequence comes from Rhodiola kirilowii, assembly GCA_033675215.1. Lineage (NCBI taxonomy): Eukaryota > Viridiplantae > Streptophyta > Magnoliopsida > Saxifragales > Crassulaceae > Rhodiola > Rhodiola kirilowii. The sequence goes on from CM066203.1 coordinate 23,288,137, forward strand.
GCCTGGAGTTTTGAACCAAAAGAGGATCACAAGGTTAGTGAAAGTGATAAAGCGGTACATGTAGAATCTGGCATCTCTGATGGACAACTGAGGCATCACACCACTGAACCTAATTATTATCATGAATCAGCATCCTATGAAAAGAAAAACAATTCAAGTGAAGTAGATCAATATAGCAGTTTCAGCTTCAGTCGTCCTGACAGTAGCCAACATTCTATGACTAGCGTATATCCTGTAACTTCTGGCACCTCTGTTAGAGATAGAAAGTTTGATACTTCTTTAAGCTTTCTACCCTCTCCCTACAATGCACCTTCAGCGATATCCGAACCTCATCCTTCTATTTTTAAACCTGACAGTAGCCTTTCACACCATGCACTCACAGATTCAGCCGTACCTAAAACTACTAGTAGGAGGTCCCGTCCATCATTTCTCGACACTATTAAAGTATCATCTCCTACACCATTTCCTTCGCCCGTGGAAAGAAGTCAAATCGATGCCGATATAACTAATTCTCATGCTTTGTCAAATTTATCAAAAGAGCCCAAGGTTGTGGAAGCACTTAGAAGTTATGGCTCTTTAAGTTCTGATAATGTTTCTGGACAATCGCTTAACTTCGCAAAGTCTGCTAATAATGGAAGCTACCAGCTCAGCGGAATTCCAAACGGGAACTGGAGCGAACATGAAAACACATACCATTCCGCGAAGCAGAAGGAAGATTTTTCTGCCTTGGAGCAGGTATGCCCTCTTACTGATTTTTATTTTGTCTTGTGCCTTGTAGATTGACATGGAGTATTCCGTATACAATATCACAGCCTTTTCCACGTGGCATTCAGAGAATTTTATTTGTTACACCTTGCTTCCAAACAGCATATTGAAGATTTAACTCAAGAAAAATTTTCTTTGCAAAGAGCTGTTGAGGCTTCTCGAGCACTGGCAGAGTCATTAGCTGCTGAAAATTCTGCCCTAACCGACAGCTACAACCAACAGGTAACTTGCAGTGCATGGTGCCTCATTTCATCATTCAACAAAATTTCCTCTTCTCTCGAAATAAAAAACTTTATTACACTGGTTCAATTCCTGTATCGATAAAACAATATTTTTAAAAATAGTCTCTAGAAAGACATCTCTTTATTCCTTTTGTTGTATACAATTCTAGTTACTTACATTTTTTTCACATACAGGGATCTGTTGTCAACCAACTACAGCTTGAAATGGAGAAGTTACAGGAGGAAATAAGGGGACAATCGGTTAGTTCTTTTATTTAGATGGAATTTCATTTTTGCTATTGCAGTAGTGGGGGACATCTTTACTTTATTTGTGATTAAGTCTGCTGGAGTCTGATAATTTCCTTAATTGCAATTGAGATACATTACTCATATATTTTCTTAGGTTAATGAGCCCTAAAACTTCTATTTTATCTTCTTAGCACTCTGTATTGTGCCTTGAGCCCTTAGAGCTTCATATTACATTTCTCTCTAAGAAGGTTCAATAAAGTGTGGATTAAGCGCGTGGTTTATATTTCACTTTTATCATGATGGGTGTCTCTTGTATCATTGAAAACTTATGTATTTTCTGTTATGTGAGTTCATAAGTAGATAGCCGCAATGACAAAATTGCACAAATAATATGCACTTCAAAGAGAGCAATCAACACCTCTTTATTTTGAGTACTTCAGAAGCTAGACACTTGAGGCTGTCACCAAGACAGAGGAAACAAATGAAATCAAGTGAATGTATTAACCAAATAAAATAGACATAAAATAAGTGTATAGACGACGGGGAGTTTTAAGTAATGTTTGATAATTGTTTTAGTTCTTTAAGATTGTGTTGTTTTTGCAGGTAGAACTAGAGGCAGTTAAAAGTCATTATGGTAATGCCTTACTAGAGTGCAATGCTGCTGATGAACGTGCCAAGTTACTGGCCTCGGAGGTTATTTCCTTGGAAGAAAAGGTGTGTTTGCTTCAGTATAACATTTTCTGCTTTACTACCTCACTGGAAACTTGTTTTTATTGTTAAAGTCATATGTGAAGATTGGTCTTAGAATAATGTTTTACCTTCAGCTGAGAGTGAAAAATTTATCATGAGCCATCGTTATGCATTGGGCTTGGCTAGAACAGTATTTATTTCCCGTTTCATCCTATATCTAAGTTTCTTGGGTTGTTTATATTCCAGGCACTTAGGTTGAGATCTAATGAGCTGAAACTGGAGCGGCAATTGGAGACTGCTCTTTCTGAGGTTTCTTCGATGAAGTATGTTTTGCTAATACTTTTAAGCTTAGAACCTAATTCATGATTCTCATAGTAGGGAAGCTTATAATTCTTGCTTTACCATATTGAATTTTCACGACTTGATTATTAATCATAAATAATAAATAACAATGGGTGATCTTTTTCTTGTGCCTGAAACTGTTGTCAAGACATCTTGGTTAGATAAAGTTAGGTATCCACATTCGTGGGATAACCTTTACAATAAAATATCATAAATATGTGAACTATTTACTTCAATGGGCCACATCGACCACTTTTCCAATGAACTTTTGGTATGCCGTGATTACGACATTATCATTTTCATGATAAACACCAAGAAGGGTATTTTTTTATTATTGGATATGTAAGTTCTGCATATGGGAAATGGTTCATGTGCATAATGCTTTACAGGAAGAAAATGTCCAGCCTAGAGAGAGAGCGTCAAGATTTGCAAGGAAGCATTGCTGCATTTCAAGAAGGTATTCATGATGTAATGATGTATGCACTGCTTTTTTCTTTCTTCATTTACTCTAGTGGATATTGTCTTGATGAAAGACTGGCATGGAAGAATAGAATACCCTTTGAAGATGACATTTGTTATGTACCAAAACAAATTGAGAGGCCCTAGGCAGTTCCATTTGGCCAATGGCACACGTTTGTTGTTAAGGCAATACCTATGTGTGCTTATGTAGTCTTCTTGTATGTTGCTGCTTCACAGAGAAAAAGATGTTGCAAAGTAGGCTTCGGAAATTGTCTGCCAATGGAAGTCCTAATGTCATTAACAGTCCTTCCATTAAGAAAAATGCCTCAACTTCAACAGACGATCTCGGTACCTGCTGTTTTACTCTTTTCTTTTTATTTTTGACTACTATTTGTCTCTTACAGTTCTGCTCTTGATTTTTAGTCTCATTAAAGATCCATGTTTTTTGACGCAATTTCTGACTGCATATCGGTCTCAAAGAAAACGATGAGAATGATTCTTTTTTATGGATTCCTTATGCCTTTTAAGTTTGCTCGTCTTTAACAGTTCACGAAGACAGTGCAAACCCAGATACAGCTGACAGCTCAGATACCTTTATGCACGGAACTGAGTCTGCTTCCGAGATCAATGGCCTGAATTCGTCCCGTTTCCCTGAAAGTAGCGAAGTGAATCTACAAGTTGGATCTGTATCTATTCCTAATGATCAAATGGGTGTCATTCAGAACATAAATGCACTGTTGTCAGAGGTATTTCTTCTCTAATCAGCATTGATGTTGTTATTTTGCGTTAATGGCAATTTAGCGCTCTGTTTAAGGATAAAACCAAGAACGATATATACTAGAATGTCCATTGATAAATGTCATTACTGGGTTACAACATTTCTTAGATAACTAGTTACGCCATGGTTATGCATTGCAGTTAGCGCTGGAGAAAGAGGAGTTAATCAGAATACTAAAGGCTGAATCGTCCGAGTGTTCCAAATTTAAGGTAAAACTTAAAGCATTGAATTCCATCCCTCCATTGACGGTCTCTTTTGTGCCTGAGTTTCTGTATTTAATTTCATTTTTGTGAGGAAAGTAAATACTAAGTAATAAAAGGCAAGGAAGCAACCCCCAATACCAAACGACAGTAGTTCACACTCCACTCACATACATGCAACAACTAAAACTACTTTCGAATTTGTTATTCCCAAATTATCAAACCAAAAGAGACTCTTTTGATCAGTCTACTCTCTTCTGATCAGTAGCCAAAGCATCTCTCATAATGAATTAGATTCCCTAGTTGATGATAGAACTGCACCTCCCCTCAAGACATTTTCTCCATGCTAAATACATAAAAGCTCTATTCTCTCTACATTAGGAAATCACTCATGATGTTAAAGATTGTATTAAATTTTACATCATAGAAAATCCTTAACAGAACCGGTTGTGGATTATTAATACCCACACTTTCTGCTCTGTGGCAAAATTTTGATAGTGTAGTTTGTGTTTATCATTGTGTAAAGCTTTTTACTACCAGATTAGAGAATATATGCTGCTGGTTATGAGTAACATCTGACGTAAGCATTCACTAATACTCTTTGTGAAGGAACTAAACAAGGAGTTGTCCAAGAGGCTTGAGATTCAAACACAGCGACTAGAGCTTTTGACTGCTCAAAGTATGGCTGGGGAAAATATTTCAACAAGGCAACCTGATATTCCATCTATAAGCAACGGTGTCATTTATGCAGATGAGGGAGATGAGGTATCAACCCATATTTATATTGTTTTTTCTAACTGCATGGTAATTTGTAATCAATGCTTCCTTTAACCAATCATTTGGATTGTCAATCTATAAATATGAATGTCATTATGTTTACCAAATAGGTGGTGGAGAGAGTGCTGGGTTGGATAATGAAGCTGTTTCCAGGAGGACCATCAAAGAGAAGAACAAGCAAGCTTATTTGATCACCATCAACACATGCTGCTCCTTGGTTCTCAAGAGAAAATAGATAGTGTACATTATGAACCGAAAAATCTAATATAAATCATCCTCATTCTTTCTTTATTCACATAGAGTTTGAGTTTGAGTTTGAGTTTGTGAGCGACCCCAGAAGCCTAATTTTGATATGAAGAGGACACAGAATGTTGTTTGTAACAATGTTGCTGTGCTATGTAGACAATACAAGAAACAGGCGGCAATGTTGACAGACTCTTTTGTTTATGGCCCTAAGTCCTTTTCTTTGATAAAAAAAAACCAGTCAGACACTCTTGTTTCATACACAACCTGCAATCTCCCACTCCGTGGCTCAATCCTCTACTCTAAACCTAATCATTTCCAGTATGCGCAAAGAAAAACGACGGCAGACATGATCAAATGTAGCTTTGATTCTTCAATATATGAGGCAATCCAAAGCCAAAATCTGCTGCGTAAACGTCAGATGCATCTTCTACACAGCTTCGTATGCAGTCTCTTGACATATTTTACATCATACGGAACAGCAGCCTTCCAGTCATGAATCCAAACGTACACTTGAAACATGTCAATGGTACATTTTCAGAGCTACATTGCACCCAGATACCTCCTGTCCTCAGGCATCATGGCTTTTGTATCTGGTCTTTCTATCTACAGATGAGGAAACTGACAGGAATGTCCGAATCGCAGCAACTTTTATAAACTGAATATCAAATGGAGTTTCACTAAAAGTAGCCAGATGTTCCCTCCATGCCTAAATTTGGGTTCAGGAATTATCAACTGCCAGAATCGAGTCCAACGTATTCAAACTCATGCTTTGACAGCTCCATTCTGGTGTCACTTCCCTTAACCTAAACACAAAATTAGAGAGAGTTCCGTTAACCTAAAAAAAAAAATTCAACAAAAATCAAAATTCATTTTGATGCCAAATTTGCGTGTGTGATGTTTCTGGATCAGAGCGTAGTCCTCTACGCCTGCGTCTCGAGAAGAAGCCCCACCATCATCCTCGCCGATTTCAACCCACGAAACGATCCCGAAATCGAAGCTTCCGCCCTTGAATGTCTCCACAACACACCTCCTCACCACTCCACCTTCTCCCACACCAACGACAACACAACCTACGCCTACTTGATCGCCGACGACGACTCTGCAGTCATCTTCTTCGGTATTTTCGACGCTGTAAAAACTCCAGAAGGAACTCCGCTGCTGTTTCTAAACCGAGTGAAGGACAAGTTCAACAGCGTCGTTGTCGTCGGCAAGAGGAAGAATCGAGGTGAGGGGATGAAGGTGTACAGAGGATTGCAGAGCGTGGCGGATGAGCTTTTCCGAGAGCCGAGCGTGTCGCGGGAGAAAGGAGGAGGATTGAAGGGATTGTGTTTGAGGTTTCTAGGGCTGGCGATGTGCGTCGTCGATGCGAATAAGAAGTTTATGATGAAAAAGAAGAAACATGAGCGCAGCAGCTTCGGCAGCGATGAGCATTCTGACTGCGCGTTGGTTACCTCATACGAAACGACGACGAATTTGAAGCAAGAAAGAACATGATCAATTTCACCATTAGATATGGATCTCTCTTCTTCCGTTTTTGTATGTCCCACATCAAAAATATTGAAAAAAAATACCCAGATTTGAAGATTTCATTGTTTTTATTGAAATCTGGACTTTTCAATTGTTCCGTTCTGTTCTAACTGCAAACTTTGGATCATGCAGCATTGAAATTCAATTTAAAGTTTAATCGTCATTAGATTCAAAAACAATTTGATTAAAATGGTTGATATTATGATGATGGAAGAAAACAGAGCATGTAAAAACAACACAAAATAAAAACAAATTTATTAATTTAAAGCTTTGGATGTATTGATTCAAGTTTATGATTTATTCATGTCCCCAGACGGCCTGGAGCCTCCACTTTAACCGATCGCGACTGTAATAGACTCCGCGTTGTCGGATGGACCAGTAGACACTTTTCAGGCGCCTGTCTCTCCCGGGGCTGAAGGCGTCCCAGTTAACGAAGTAGTGAGTGTTCCAGTAAGCAGTACATGAGCTGGTGGCGCTCCTGTGCGTGACGGAGAACTGGTACGCGGAGTTGGTGCTGTTGAGTGTCTTGGTGCCGTATGTGGAGAACGGCACGCTCTCGTCTCGGCAGACGACCTCGGCAGCTAAGGGAGTGTTGTTGGTGTTGGAACCCTTTGGTTTTGATGATTACAAACACTTAGCTAATGTGTTGCCTAAGTGTGCAGAAATCCATGGGCAGATTTGTTGTTGCAAGTTTCAGGTGAGGAAACGCAAGCATGCGAACATTGATTGAAGTTTGAAGTTGGGACGAACGAATTGCGGTTCAAGAAGATTCGAATTGAACCAATTAAAGAGCCTTGAGAACCACGCAACTAGGGCAAGTTGGCGTGTTGAGATCGAAGATAATTCGTGAAGATTAATCACAGATTTGGAAATCAAGAAGAAGATATCTGATTAGCAGAATATGGAGAAGAATATTCTACAGATCAGATTTGGCAAGTTCTGTTTGATGGATAAACAGATTAAATGAAGATTGGAGAAGAAAGGAAGATTCTAGAAGGAGTCTTGTCTTATTGAACTGAAGTCCATTAGGGTTTGGACAGTTGGGCTGGCCCAGGATATTGGGCCCAGAGTTTAAGACATAACAAACTCTATATAAAGAGCTAGGGTTTGACAAAATGTCCAGTGGATGCTGAGCGGCGGATTTAGAGAGAGAATAACTGCGGCTACCTTATGGAGAATCAAGCTCTTGCATAAGAAGAGGAGCAGCACCGCCAGCATTGCACGCACTGAGGCGTGGAGTTCTCTTGAGAAGAACGGAGCGACTGCATTCCAGGAGGAAGATTGCTGAAGTCGCACACACGGAGGTTTGTGGTAAGAATCGATTATTCCATCCGGTTGAGTAGAGGTCATCAAATAGAATCTGTGTGATCTAGTTTGTAAACCCTACAAGCATATCGGGAATAAAAAGAATAATCTGATTTCGAAAATCCTTTCAGTGGAAACTGAAAGGTAGTGGTTTTTAATCTTATCATAGTTTTGATAAGGTTTTCCACTATATATCCTTGTGTTGTTATTTCTGCTGTTATTTTCCTGCATCAATATTCCGCTGCTACGTTAACTATCAAACGGAAAACAATATAAAATCAACTCTTAATTTCCGTCTGATAGATTATCGTATTTCGCTAACACTTCGATCCAACACGTGGTATCAGAGCCGAAGGTTCTAGATTTGTGTGTTAGCTTTGCAGGAAAAGTATGTCGTCTATTAGCGATTCGTTCTGGAAACCGCCGCTTCTGAAGCCGGGACAGTTTGACTGGTGGAAAGACCAGTTTGAGGCTCACGTCTGCTCGCTGGATGGACAGTTATGGAGCATATTCGAGATGGGTCCTCTTATCATCCCACTGGACACAACAGATGCTGAAAAACCAGTGGAGAAAACTAAGGATAAATATACGGATGAGGACTACAAGAAGCTTGAAAAGAATGCTAGAGCAAAGAAAGTCCTATATATGGCCCTTTCTCCCGGAGATCAGATTAAAGTGGCGATGCACAAAACCGCGAAGGAGATGTATGATGGATTGGTCAGATTATATGGGGGAAATGAAGATATCAAGAGAAACAGAATACTAGCTGCGATAAAGGACTATGAATCTGTTATGCAGAAGGAGGATGAATCCCTTGAAGATTTCTTCACCCGATTCCAAGTCATCATTGGACAGTTGGAATACTTGAACGAGAAGCTCCCCGAATGGAAAATCACACACCAGTTCATGCAAGCCTTGAACTCAAAGTGGGATCACGTGACACTAGCGCTGCAAGCTCAAAAGGGGATTAAGGACATCACACTAGAGGAACTGGTTGCCAACCTTCAGAGCCAAGCCGGAATCACGGAAAGAAAGATGGCTAGGAGACAATCAAACAAATCCCATGCCATAGCCTTGAAGGTAGAAAAGGCTCTCGATCTGGCACATGGAAATGAGTCACCAAAGGAGGACAATGACATAGCCCGATTAACAAGAGCCCTCACGATGGCCAATATCGGCAAAGGACAAAACTTCAGCAGAGGTCCATCAGGAGGAAGTCGTGGTAACTCCTCCAGCGGAAACAAAGGTGATACGACGAGAGAAAATGGGGGAAACCGAGAAGAAAAAGAAGACAGAACATGTCATCACTGCCAAAAGAAGGGGCATCTGTCAAAAGATTGCTACAGCAGAAAGAAAAGAGAGCCACCCGTCCAGAAAGGAGAAGCATCCGTCCCCAAGCCAGCTCATGCCATGTTCACCGCATGGGGAGACTCGGATGAGGATAGTAACGATGGAAAGTGTTCCAAGGAGCCTTGCTTGATGGCTCATTCCACATCTAGTAAGGTAATGGAAACTAACTCCCTTGTTGATGAAGTATTTACCAAATCTGATCTTGCAGAAACTATAGCTCAGCTGTTAGACAAAAATCAAGATCTGGAGGACAGACTGGCAGAAATGCAACAGGATCATCATGCTGACATAGAAGAGAACAATCTATGGGCAAACAAAGCTATGCGCCTTGAGACAGAAATAGCAGAGCATGTATGCAAGTGTCGTACCTGTGATGGAAGAGAAAGACAGATTAGCAAGCTAAGTGACGAGCTGAAACGCTTGAGGATAGAAAATGATGAAATAGTTGACTTCAACACAGAAGTTGAAAGGCTGAATGATGAGTTGATGGACCTCAGGCGAAACAATGAGGAGCTGCTTCAAACTGTGGAAAACCTCAGACGCGAGGAGGAAGTCTTAAAAGAAGAGTGGCTTAAAGAAGTGCAAGCTAAGAAAGTTGAAGAAGAAAAGAAGGATTACAAGAAAAGGTTTGTTCGACCAGGCCTTGGATTCGAACAAGAAAAGGCTACTAAAGGAAAAGGCGTTGTGGTGGTGGAAGAAGGTGAATCCTCTCGGCAGAATAGAAGGCCTCGGACCATCAGACATACTAGAAGGGAAGCCAGTCCACAGGATGGATGTCACCTCTATGATACTGACTCAGTCCCTTACAAGGCTAGGAAAGCCTATGAAATCTGGCAGAAGCAGAACCTTAGTCGTAGGCCTTCAAAGATAGACCTTCAAGCAAGGAAGAAAAGAACATCCACACCACCTGGCAGAAGTAAATATATTGATCTTCTATGCCACAGATCATGCTGGCATTGTGGACAATCTGGACACTATAGAACTGAATGTCCAAGACTGAGGAAGACACATGAAAGGAACCGCAACTGGCTGGACACCCAAGACCACCATCCAGAAGCTAGTTATCAAAGGAAAGCTAGTGCATATAGAAAGAAAGGGAGAGTCGATCACTTTCGCCCCCACTATGATCCAGAAATCTGTGGTAGACCAAGGAGCACGCCCATGCGAAAGATTGATATAACTAATCATGATGCTTACTATCAATCTTATTATGTTCCTGTTGCTAAATTCATTCCTAAACCCAGTAAGCCCAAGCTTGTCTGGGTTCGGAAAAACTGATCTTTTCTTGCAGGAAGGAGTGAGGTCCCATCCCTGGTATTTAGATAGCAGCTGCTCAAAGCATATGACAGGGAATCCAGGATGGTTCGACTCGCTCCATAAACACTCCGGAGGAAGCAAAATCTTCGGAAACAAAAGCAAAGGAAATGTGATAGCTATGGGAGAGGTAAGAATTTCAGATACTATCCGAATCGGGCAAGTAAGTTTGTTGAAAACTTGAAATACAACCTGATAAGTGTGTCTCAATTGTGTCAACATGATAAAAATCAAGTTATATTCAACTCTAATGACTGTATTCTGAGGTGTAATGAGACAGGGAAGACAGTTCTGAGAGGAATTTGTGTGAACGAAATCTGCACCGTAGATCCAGATTTTGTCCATGAGGAAGAACTGTGTCTATCAAGTACTGCAGAAGCCTCCATCTCATGGAACAGGAAGTTTGGTCATGCAAGTATGAGGCTGCTGCACAAACTCCATCAGATGGAATTGGTAGTTGGCTTACCCAAGGTGAAAAGCACATTTGATCAAGTGCTTTGTCCACAATAACGTTAAGGAACACTTGGGTAAGTTCGATGCTCGGAGAGATGAAGGAGTGTTCGTTGGATACTCCAGCCATAGCAAGACTTACAAAGTCTACAACCTAAGGCTAGAGCAAGTTGAGGAAAGTGTGCATGTAAGATTCGATAAGACGGTGATGGCTGGTCACTTAATACAAGATTCTTCATCTACGACTATGATTGATGCTGGGGAGCTCCGGTTTGTCAATGAGTCAGATCCCGACTGGGAACCTCCACCAGCACCCACTGCTGAAATACCTCACATGGATATCCACCAGGGAGATGAAGTACTACCAGACCATTAGGCAGATCAAGATGAAATAGCTGATCCACCAGGTGGAAATGATAATGATAACCCTGTGGTGGAAGCTGACAAAGAGCTCCCTGGAGAAGAAGAAGTGGTCGTTGAACCTACTCCTGCTAACCCTGAGGGGGAACTCAGAACCACACGATATGGACGAGTGGTTCATCGACCAGCTAGACTAGAGAATTACCAGTGCTATATCTCTCAGGAACAGGTAGATCTTAACTCCTTATATCAATTTTGTGGATTTGCCTCTTTTGTCTCTCTTGCAGAACTGAAGACCGTAGCAGAAGCGCTCAAGGACCCTGAATGGGTCAATGCCATGCAAGAGGAGATGCACCAGTTCGAAAAGAACAAAGCCCGTCTGGTGGCCTACGCAGATGCTGATTATGCCAGCTGCAAGACAGACAGAAAGTCTACGTCATGGATGACACAACTCCTTGGACCATGCCTGATATCATGGGGATCCAAGAAGCAGCTCTCCATTGCCTTATCTACCGTTGAGGCCGAGTATATCGCAGCTGCTGCTTGTTGCGCACAACTCATATGGATAAGACAACAGCTAAGTGACTACGGTGCTAATCTTGAATGTGTTTCAATTCTATGTGATAATACCAGTGCCATTAATATTTCTAGAAATCCGGTACAGTTTTCACGTACTAAACACATAGAAATCAGATATCACTTTCTGCGTGATTGTGTAGAAAAAGGCACCATAGCCATGGAATACTGCAGAACTAAGGAGCAGATCGCAGACATCTTTACGAAAGCACTGCACAGGGAGCCCTATGAGAAGCTAAGGCTTGAATTAGGTATGACATCCCTTACCTAGTCTGTATTCTATGTTAGATTTCTCCAATGATTGGCTAGACTAGGTTGCATGCTAAGTTTCCATGGTATGGAATTACTGCTTATGAAATTGAAAACTGTGTGAAAGTTTCTCTGTGAGCTCACCCTGCATGCTTGATAAATAAGACTACTAGATAGCAGAATCTGAGCATGGCACATAATTCTTTGTAGCCCAAAAGAGACTTCCTATTTTGAACCCTCAATACATGCCAAGGAAGTACTCTAAGACCAACCCAAGCCTATAATGTGTGGAGACTGATTGTTGGTTGTTTAGCCCTTTGATTATGAAACATCACATATTTTTTGCTATCTCCACACCGCATGATATTGCTTTGATTTGACTTGGTGAATTGCTTGCTTCATAATTGAGTGGTGCTTTTATTGTACCTCTTGGGTAAACCTAAAGCACCACAATCCTTGTGAAAACCATGAGATAGAACCGGGGTTAATTCCAAACTGATTCAGACTGGTTCAATCAGTGGATGTGGCTGGTTCAATAAGCAAATGTTGGTGAATAAAGGTTGAAAAGGTTAATTGCTCCTAGCCTTAAAGCAGAAATGAAGCACTTATGGTGATTGGACAGAAAGGTATGATAAGAAACTGCAGAGCAGACTGCCATAATCACATGGGAAGATGAACAAACCAAAAGGTGTGTAGTCAAAGCAATTAAAGCAGATTTTCTCCCAGCTGGACACGTGGAAGTAATCCACTAAAATTGGGGAGTTACGAGGCAGTTGGCAATTACTCTTTGAAATTGGAGAGAAGTTTATCCGCAAATTGATTCGGCGTATCTAAATTCAAATTTTCAAGATTGAAGTGCCGTTTGGAGGATTAGCGGCTGCCAGCACGAACAGAAATTCTAAGTGCTACATTTATCGCGATTAAACTGACATGTATGGAGAAAAGCAAGAGCTGCGTCTGCCGCTCGTTCGTCATCATGATGGATGCTGCTGTTGTCTTTATGGCGTGGAAAAACAGCAAAGTGTTGGTACGTGAACAGTCCGCAACACTTAATACCTGCAGATGGCCATGTGGCAGAAAATTGTGGAGCAAATTCAAAATTGGGAACTGCAAGAGGCGGTTTAGTTTCTGCCTAAGTCTGAATTTGGAGGGGAGTTGGCCTTGGCTAGTATGGCTTCACCAGAACGTGTCCTTGCTACTGTGGATGAGAAAAATGACAATGCTCAAATGTGAAGTTGTCGAATGAGCAAATTCTTTATCATCAGTGAGCATGCAGCGCAGCTCATTGTTTATGATCACAGGTCTGTTGTGCAGACTGCTTTGGATGGTGACAGTTCTCCTGCACGCCAGATGATTGATGAAATATCTGTGAGAGGTTGGCGCTGCTACAAGGCATTTATTCTGACAAAGAAGGAGATCATAATGGCACGAATGAGACTCGGATGTGATGCCGTTGCCGGGAAGATTTCATGTTAGGCGGTCAGTTTGAAGTGGAGTGATGGCTGAAGATGTAATAAAAGGAAATTTCTAGGGCTTCTCACAATATAAAGAAGAGAAGCAAAGGCGGATCTTGGCACCCATCAGCTAGAAGTGGAGAATGTTCTGTCTACTGTTCCTGGTATGGAGGCCATTGACAATATTGGTTGGACGTTTGTTGAAGCCATGTGATGGTAGAATGCTCGGATAACCACCCCACAGCACCTCAGGAGGTTGACCCTCTGGAACAACATCCGTTGCATCCAGATGAGGGGTCACCCGACGTGATTGAGGCTTTGCAGAGGCTATCTAGAAAGGAGATCCGTGGTGGCGGAATTGGTAATCGATAGGGAGTTTCTAGCTACACACCAGCTGGCGGAATTGTCAACTTTCAGGATTTCCTCCTGATTGACAAGTTAAGAGCCAAAGAGCCTATCAGCCTTCCCAAGCAGATTTTACAGTATATGAAATACTGCGCTGCGAGTAATAAGCATGGGTTGCCATACCCTGGAATTGTGAAGAAGATACTAGTTCACCTTGGGCTGTATGTGCCGAAAAAGGAAGTGAATCTATACTCTGTTCTGGGTGGAAGAACGACCAGTATGAACCCGCACCTCCTCCGACAGACGCTCTTCATGAGGTGGATCCTCTGGACAAGCTTCCAGACGAGGGATCACCGGCGGTGATTGAGGCGTTGAGAAGTCTGTCTGGGAAAGTGGTATTGCTAACTGAGAAAGTAGCAAATTTGGAGTTGTTATATGAGAAGGTGGTGAAGAAATCTGTTGCTGGCTGTGAGGTGGAATTGCGCGCCAAGATGGAAGCGATTGAGTCGTTACCTGCGCTGATGAAGGAGATGGAGGAGTCTGCAAAAATAAATATGATTCATGGGACTTAAATCAAGGAGGAGATAAAGGAGCTAAACCGTTAGTTGAGGTTTGTGGGCACAGAACTGGTTGACTAGTTGAAGTTACTGGTGAAGGATTAGCCTGGTTTCTGTCTCATGGTTTCCCCCTCTTTTGAAATCCCCACCACATCATCCTTAAATTTTTTTTGTGACTCTTTCTTCGTTGACTTGCTCCCTTCTGCTTGATAGTTGTTTGATTGTCTGCTTGCTGTGTGTCCCTAAGGGGACTTTTGCCTGTTTGATAATGCAATTTGTAGTTTTTCTTCCATTACCCGGGTATTCTTAAATTGTGATCTTTTTAATGATGCCAAAAGGGGGAAGATAACATGAGTGCACCACTTGAGGGGGAAGTCACTACTGAAATTCAAATCTAATGCCTATTTAAGGGGGAACTGTCATGAGTTCGTAGAAGTGTCTGTCTATCAGAAAATGACTGAAAAAATCTATCTGCTAGATTAGTGATGAATCTGTCTGATAGATTAGTGATGGGTTGAATTACATGTAATGGATTTCTGTTTTATTGAAGAAGTGTTTGTCATCATCAAAAAGGGGGAATCTGTTGGAACCCTTTGGTTTTGATGATTACAAACACTTAGCTAATGTGTTGCCTAAGTGTGCAGAAATCCATGGGCAGATTTGTTGTTGCAAGTTTCAGGTGAGGAAACGCAAGCATGCGAACATTGATTGAAGTTTGAAGTTGGGACGAACGAATTGCGGTTCAAGAAGATTCGAATTGAACCAATTAAAGAGCCTTGAGAACCACGCAACTAGGGCAAGTTGGCGTGTTGAGATCGAAGATAATTCGTGAAGATTAATCACAGATTTGGAAATCAAGAAGAAGATATCTGATTAGCAGAATATGGAGAAGAATATTCTACAGATCAGATTTGGCAAGTTCTGTTTGATGGATAAACAGATTAAATGAAGATTGGAGAAGAAAGGAAGATTCTAGAAGGAGTCTTGTCTTATTGAACTGAAGTCCATTAGGGTTTGGACAGTTGGGCTGGCCCAGGATATTGGGCCCAGAGTTTAAGACATAACAAACTCTATATAAAGAGCTAGGGTTTGACAAAATGTCCAGTGGATGCTGAGCGGCGGATTTAGAGAGAGAATAACTGCGGCTACCTTATGGAGAATCAAGCTCTTGCATAAGAAGAGGAGCAGCACCGCCAGCATTGCACGCACTGAGGCGTGGAGTTCTCTTGAGAAGAACGGAGCGACTGCATTCCAGGAGGAAGATTGCTGAAGTCGCACACACGGAGGTTTGTGGTAAGAATCGATTATTCCATCCGGTTGAGTAGAGGTCATCAAATAGAATCTGTGTGATCTAGTTTGTAAACCCTACAAGCATATCGGGAATAAAAGGAATAATCTGATTTCGAAAATCCTTTCAGTGGAAACTGAAAGGTAGTGGTTTTTAATCTTATCATAGTTTTGATAAGGTTTTCCACTATATATCCTTGTGTTGTTATTTCTGCTGTTATTTTCCTGCATCAATATTCCGCTGCTACGTTAACTATCAAACGGAAAACAATATAAAATCAACTCTTAATTTCCGTCTGATAGATTATCGTATTTCGCTAACACTTCGATCCAACAGTTGGTGATGGTGACGCGAGGGCGGGCGGCAGAGGAAAGGGTGGTGGTGGTCATTATCAGGAGGAGGTAGAGGAGAGCGGTGGTTTTGGCCATTGTTGGAGACTTCGGGAGATTAGTAACTGCTTGGATTCAATTTATGGTTTTTCAATTTATAAGCAAAGCAAATGAGGATTCATATCAATGTGCTGAAAAATGTGTCGCGGCACACCCCCAAAAAAAAGTCATTTTAATTAAAATAATATCGTTTTGTTTAAAATAGATTTCCAAAACATATAAAAATAATATTTTTTTTGTGTGCTTACAGTATTACTGCGCAACACCGAATCTGAATATATTCGGTGCAAGAGGAATTTGTTGCCAATCAATAAAGAACATCATTTTTATTTTCCATTCCAAAATTAAAAGGGAATGTTTTCAAAAATCAAAAATCAAAATGACTTTATTTTCAATTTAAGAGCATATTATTTGCGTTGCACCAGTTCTCTTTCCACAAAAGATTAGTAACTGCTTGGATTCAATTATGGTTTTTTCATTTTCAATTTATAAGCAAATGAGGATTCATATCAATGTGTGGAAAAATGTGTCGCGGCAGACAAAAAAACGGTGTCGTTTTGTTTAGAATAGATTTTCATAACGTTTTTTTTGTGCTTGCAGTATTACTGCCCAATCTGAATATATTCGGTGGAAGAAGAATTTGTTGCCAATCAATAAAGAACATCATTTTTATTTCCATTCCAAAATTAAAAGGGAGTGTTTTCAAAAATAAAAAATCAAATGACGTCATTTTCAATTAAGAGCATATTATTTGCGTTGCACTAGTTCTCTTTCCACAAAAGAGAGTCCTTGAATGAATGGATCCACATCCATCTATATAAGATAGGTCGGTAGATACTACTTTACTTTATTTAGATTGCTTTTTTTTTATGACTCTCCTCTATAAGCAAAAGTGTCTGCTATAGAATAGACAATTTAAAATTTTAATGAGAAGGCTAAAAATGAATCAATATACGTATGCATCATGAACAAGTTTTTTTTTTTTTTGATGGAGCTCGATTTTGGTTAGGTTAATATCTGCTCTTTTGCGGAAATGAGGACTTGAACTCTAGCTTCTTGAGAGCTTAGGAGGGGAAGGTGCCACTGCATCAAACCACTTTGCCTCGCATCATGAACAAGTTAATTATATGATGTTGTGGTGTATCAATTAGTATAAAAAAAAAGTAGTTTAGAATGATATCTGAAATAAAGATCTATCCATGTAGGACGCAGGTTAGATTACTTGTATTTATCTATTTGGCTATGCACATGCATGAATTTAAAACTGGATGGACTTTAAGTGTTGCTTAAAGGCAGAGTGAGTTGACAGTGAACAATATCCCGTAAAAGAAGCCCCCATCAGCATATGCGATTTGTGATATACTGGATGGACTTTAAGTGTTGCTTAAAGGCGCTGAATTTTAAGAATTGAAGTTTATATGTCATCTAAATTCCAAGTAACTTGTGCAGTCACTTTTATACATATAGTTGCATCTTTTGCGCCATGAACGTACCCTAGCTAGAGTACCATTGCAGGTTTAGAGCTCCCTAGACGATGGCACTTCTTGAGAAATCAATATTGTCACCTTCCAAATTAAAAAAAAATTGAATTGCACTAGATCATTCGATCAAGAGTATAATCGCTAGACCACAACTTTTTATACCCAAATTAAATATATTACGTATATATGCGTTGACTGTATTCAGTTGGTTCGCAATTGAGGATTAGATCGTCATAAAGTTTGGGCTTTATTCGTAACATCCTTCTAGCGCTTAGGCACATTTAGCAGAACGCACCTCCAATGAAAAGTGCTGAAATTGAGTTTGACTGGAAAGGGATTAATTATCAAAATTGAGCAAATTGGAAAAAATTCAATTCCTGCAATTCTCTAGAAGCTTAAACATAAGTTCATTAAGTCAACTGATTCCAAATTTGGAACCATACGTACAGCTTACTTAACTCAATAACCAGCAATTTAGCTCAATCATAGCCTTGTAATGCGCTGTAGATTACAAAAGATACAAGCAAAACACTGCTATAGAATGATCATACGTACACATCCTTGTTTTCATATCTGATGGTAGATGGCATATATGCATAAATCCCATAATTATTTTACATGAATATTTTGTTTGTGAAACATACGTACCACCAATCCAGGCTCTGGTTTGTTGCAATAGTTCACGTAAAAGCTGAAAAAAGAAAATCCTCCAACTTATTCCGAGCAAAGCCTTAAGAGCATTTTTTATAAAAGAAAGATTGCTTGTCTAACCTTTCTTTTTTTCCCTCCTTTATAGCCAAGAGCATCCTTAATAGTTCACCACTTTTAAGATTGTGGATACACTTTTTTACCTTTTCTCCTTGATGGGTTATAATTTAAAGATCGTGCAAGCAAAGTTTAGGAAATTTGACAAAATGCCTTTAATAAATTGAACTATATATAACTTGAACCTAAGACTTAAAAGAACTTTTTATATGTAGTGAAAATGATCCATATCTTAATCTATCATGAAAGTGAATTCTAAGACATTGATGCTTTCTAGACCTAATTGCCTATTTCATTTTATTTGGTCTTGAATTAAAGTTGTGGACTTAATTGACGAAATAGAGTGAGTGATCAATACTCTTGAAAGGGCCAGACTCTAGTGTTGAGAGTCTAAGACTTAGGGAAATGTCACCGAAACTTGATTTCCATAAGTCCAAGATTAAGTTTAAAAGCAAATCATCAACCACACAATGAATACTAACCTAGACCCTAATGCGCCTATTTCATTTTGACCGTGTAACGAAAGTTAAAGATCAAATGAGTGTTATATAATGAATTAACGATCTTGATAAGTGAGATTCGATCGGTAAGATCAGAGTTTAGACTTGGATAGAATGTCAACAAAAGTTGACCCCTTCCAAAATTTAAACTAGGTTCTAAGCAATTCATCATCTTAGATTATTGGAAATCATGTGTTTGATCAATAGAGTATGTGCTAGGGAATAGCCTTCAAAATGCTTTTAGATTCAAATTTTCCTAATGTGGTTACTTGCTCATTAAGAATTAATTAACAATAAATTGAAAATCTTAAAAAGGAATAGACAAACTAAAAATACAATATCTTTTAGTACTTAATTTTAATTACTTGATCTTAATTGCTCACTTGGGTTCGATTACCGATACTTAATCGGTATAACTGTTTTGATGCTATCGACCTTTTTTTTAAATTGACGCTACTAGAAGGATAAATAAAAAATAACTTGTCAGCAAATGAGTTTTTAAAAGAAGTACGTGCACCGTCCATCACTAACGGTTAGGGGCTCAGTTGACTCCTATAGTTATATTTGTATTTCTTAACTTAAAACTTTTAAGTAAACTTTAAAAATATTAGTTTAAAATAGATCTAATCTCTCAAAATTGTACATGTCAAACATTTGTTTTTCTTTTTTCTCTTCTTGTCGTTTGTGAACGTTTGCAAATATTGCTACGTATATGAAATGTATTCGTTCATTATTTAAAAGGTATGCGATTAAACTCATTATATGTATAATAAAAAAAACATTCGCGTTATTCCTATGTCACTGTCACCGTCTATTGTTGTGTATGTGTTCATTTAGGGTCTTACGTGACGCAGTGTGACAAATAAAATATGCGAATTCACCAACAATGAATTTGTAAAAGGTTTGGAATCCATCAAGGAAGCTTGGAATCCACCAAGAACGAAAAACGAGTGTTTATTAATACGAAATAAGATGTTTAATAATAACCATAAGGTGGGTTTAAATAGGAAAACACAAATCTAAAAGATAATGATATGCTGCTAAAAAAAGATAATGCTGCTAAAAAGATAAATATGCTGGTTAGACTTGCTAAACGAGCCCGGAAGGCCTAAAAAGCCCATACATCACGGCGTAAGCCGTGAATTACGTTTGTTGCCCGTTTCCACTCGAATAAGGTATTAAGGCGAATTTCTGGACACTCAACGCCAAATACCGATATTACCCTTCTTGCGCGTTATCTGCTCTTCAATCTGCACCGCTATCTGCCCTGCATCATTAGGGAATAACCAAGATACGACCTTTCTCTGTGCTTTGTAGTAGAGAAGAGAAACATGTGTGTGCCTATATACTAATGTTGATCCAGTTGGCATGCATGCAAGAGACTCGAAAACTGAAAGCAACTAAACCACAGATACCATATACTAATATTGTTGTTTGAGAGATGAGCAACACGATTTCAGAAAACATTCAATCCATTACAACAAAAAAGCAGTACACTGACCGAGCAAGTGAAAACATCAAAATAGAGGTACTACAAACATTCAAAGACAAAACGACACAAAATTACGAGCCCTAGTTTTTAACATAACAACAACAAAGACGACTCTTAGAAAACATAACATAGGTGAAACCATCGAAGACAAATTAAAGCTCATGGAAGGTGAGGAGGAATGTATCCAGCACCGATGGCGCCACCTTTAACAATCCCACCACCGATGCTGCCGCCACCTAGTCCGCCAACACCACCGACTCCGCCAGCTACGCCGTGGTAACCACCTAAAACACCATACCCTCCTAGTCCACCTAGTATAGGCACCACCGCGTACCCACCCATGCCAGCGCCACCGCCCATCCCGCCATAAATGAAATTCTTCTGATCGCTCACGGCAGCTTCTGGAGCAGCTGCGGTTAGGGTGGCGGTTTGCTGCTCTGCAACTGGTGCAGTTGCTTGGACATTGGTGGTTTCAGTTGCGAGTAGCTTACGTGCTGTTGCATGGGAGAGTAAGACCATGATAACAGCCAACATCATAACATGCCACCTTGTCGCCATTTGAGCTCGATATCTCTCTCACTAACTCACCTGCTGCCAACTCTCCCTCTCTCTCTTCTGACGACCTCACTTTCTCTCTTTGCCTTCCTTGGTTGTTTTGGCTGAAGACATGAAGCTGGATTTATAGGGTTTTCAGATGTGGTGGGTGATGGTTGAGGTGCAATAAATGGGGAGTGTGTGTGTGTGTGTGTGTGTGTGTTTGGTGGAGTCGTATGGCTCTCTTGGAAAATGATGCAGCTAGGTAGGGTGTTCTCAGAGATGGTGAGTGTCATCAATATTCATGGTCGTCAGGACTCAGGCATAGATGTTGAGAGTGAATTAAAGGAGGAGAGAAAACCTAACTATGACAGAGACGACTTGTGCCTCAGTCTTTTCCAGCTAGCTGCATGCAACATCACTGGGCACCTTTGTGTAGTGCAAGTAAAAAAAAGCTTCTAGCTGCTTCTACTCATTAATTCATTACAAAAGTGATACCAGTAAAGTAACAAATAGAAGTTGTCATGTTTAATCAAAACCGCTCTCTTAGTGACAACGAGCTCCCCGTTAACAATATCTTTAAAACTCAAACTACAACACAACGTGGACAGAGCCATGGCCTTAATTAATTTTCAAGAAATTTAAATTAGTCAGGTCAACGAGGAGGGTCATAATGCTGCATGCAGCAGGAGCAGTAGGAGGAGGAGGCATATACCAGAGATCAGCACGGATATGAGTGTTATAGTCACGAGAATTTACACTATTTCTGGGGGCGAGAGAACTCAAGCATTTGGCCAATTCAAAGGCACCGCGCTGCCGCTTGCTTCTTAGACGGTAACATCCTCTGTCTTGCATCCTTTGGAAGTATCGTATGTACAAGTATGATAAGCTAGTCTATTATCTATCATGGCACCAATTTACTATCATTTTTTGTGCGTTAAATATTCAAATACTAATCAATGATTCAAAAATATATAAAATTACTCATACATAACACTCAGATTGTTCATACCCAAATTGATTTATATATTCAAATATGTAATAATTTGCTCAGTCAGGGAACGAACCAAACTAACTATAGCTCAGGCACACAACCCAAATTATTTAGTCCTTATAGTGTGGCCACATGCATTTTAATCTACTTATTATTGCTCGAATGACACTGAAAATGAAAGAATAAACTAAGTAAACTAATATGTCGTCTACAATAATCCTAACTTAGCCCCTACATCTTTGCTGTTGCTGGTATGATAATATGATGATATGCTTTGACATAAGTTTATGGGTAAACTACAAAAATATTGTCTAGACAATTTTCAAATTAGGTAATAGAATTTTCTAATTTTTAATTTAGTGATTTTTGCATCAACTTGCACAGGGTGGTGACCTGTTGGTTAAGGAGTCACATATGATTCCTTACATCCCGGGTTCGAGTCCATATACTTTTCCTTTCCCTCTTCCTCATCCCGCCTCGCGTATGGATGCTGCTACCTACATCCCTCGTGGATGCTTTCCTCTTCACGTCTCGCGCGTGATGCTTCCTCCGGCCGTCAAGATGGACATGTCGTGCCCAAGGTGGCCTAAGCTCAAGTGTCAAGAATGTACCGATGGTGATTTGGGGTAGATGTGCGGATCCATGCATGGTAAATGTGCCAAACCCGGCCTTCGTTTCAGAAGTGGAGAAATGTACCATATGATTCGGATCCGGTTAAGATGCCTTATTAAAGCTTCGGATATCAATATATATGTGCACGATGATAAGGTGTCATATGCATTGTATTGTTCCTAGTTATTGTACCCATTATAAAAAAAAGTTCTCACATATTTTAATAACTTTTGTGATGAAATTTTGTTCGATAAATCTTTTTCATGTTTAATTGTTCGCTTTTTTGTATTTTTTGTCACTAGATGACTAGTTGATCTTTTTTTTAAATTTAAAAAATATTACAAAAATATTACCAAAATACATCAGTAAATTTGGTAATTTATTAAAAATTTACCGAATTAGTTGGTAAATTGGTAAATTCGGTACTGTAGTCGGAATTCAAAAAATTAATTCAGTTAATGATGCGATGAATTTTTTTCTGAACTCACCAATCTGTTAATGATGTTTTTTTTATAGAAGACAAAAATGCATATAAAGACCTGATGGAAAAGATAAACAACAACAACAGTAAATAGACAACCGACTCATACTGGAACAGGACATTTAACTAAGAAAAATATTCCAGACACAATTAAGCAATCCATCCACTGCCAATGCATCTTCATACTCCAAAGATCAAAGCATGCCAAAAATGACCAAACGGAAGGAGTGACTCGGCCGTCAACTCCGAAGCGACAATGAAGCACTGGCCATTTTCCACTGAATCACAGGGAAAATGCTGCACAAGTGAGCTTCAAACCCCGGCTTCCTGCCACTAATAGCGCGCCACCTGAATCCCATAAAAGGCAATAAAGAGGACTTCAAGGCTAGGACAAGTTAACTAGCCGGGAGCAATGAAATGCTCCACTTGACCTCACGCCGAGAGAGGTAAGCAGACCACCAAAGCCAGGAGAGCAACCAATGCAACGAGTGCAGTAAAAAAAACTACCACTAAAACTAAAACGAAAACTAAACAACACAAGAAAAAACCTAAACACAGATTCAAAATAATCACCGGCAAAGCACCAACCTCCTGCTCCAATGCACAGTCGTCACCGTCCAACCATCAAAATAAAACGCCAAAACAACCGACGACACCCACCTCCCCAGCATCCAATAACCGTCCCTGCAACGACCAAAACCCTCCCACAAATACCAAACCCGCCACACCAACAGCACACGTACCACCCCAGAATATCATCCCAAGTCTCCACTGGCACCCCTACGCCACGTCCACAACTCATCGCAACCACAACTGCAGCAGCAACGACGGTTGACGAAACACGACATAGATCGGGAACAAGAGGCATACCTGGAAGAGAGAAATGAAACGGCCGGCAGGGAGAGGAGCGGAGGGGGGAGCCGGCGAGGGAAGGCGCTGGGGAGAGGAACCGCAGGGAGGGAGAGTGGAGCTGGCGATCATTGTGGAGATGACAAAGGGAGAGAAACGAGACGAAAGGCAGCAAAGATGACGAATACCGGGGGAGAATTCAGCTGGCAAGAGACGGTGGCTTGTGGAAGATGTCTGGAGTTGTATGGAGCCTTCGAGGAGAGAGAAAGCTTTTTTCGGATTTTACTCCGTGGAATGTTATCTGTTAATGATGTTTTTACTCTTAATATTGTTATGTTACTTATAACTAAGTCCGTTTTCATTCTAATACTTACAAAAAAAATTACATTTTTTTTATTTAAACTTTTTTTTTACATTTTTAATTGGTGGAAGTGAGCAAGTGATACCATAGTTATTAAACCCGGACCGAACCGGCCGGTTTGATTGGTTGGATAGGGAACCGGTCACCGGAACGGTTCGGTTTTATCATCGGATCGGTAAGCAATTGACTCGGTCAAGATCCGGTTGACCCGATCAAGACCCGGTTTTTTATTAACTAGAAATCCATTATTGTTGTGATGTGTAAATTAAGACTAAAAGTGTGGTTGTTGTACTATTATTGTTGTAGTATTGATTTGTACTTTATCAAGTTTTAAATTTGTTATGGTATGTTGTTGTAATTGGGAACATGTAATATTTATTCAAGTCATAAATATGTTAAATTATAATATTATATATAAATTTTTTTTTTTAATTTGTGCGAAACATGATTCACAATTTACACTCAATCTTGACTCTATTTTCAAAAAAACTTTCAGGCTGATTGGACTTTACATTTGAAAAGTCCGGCAAGCTGATAAACCACTCCACATTTTGGATCCGGCCCAAATTCAGATTGGCTTTTTCGTCTGTGAAACAGTTTAATTAGTTTAAACGTTGTGGATGATTTCCCGTGAAAAGTTCCACATACCCAGAATTGGACGTTGCATATTGAAATGCTTCAACCAGCCACAAACGCGGCTCGGCCTAGTTCAACTGACAAGTGGTCGGTTGTTCATGGCTGACCTCCCTTCAGCTCTTTATAAAGACTAGCTGACGCATTGATGGTTTAATTTTCAATGACCACCATCTGTTTGATTAAATTCCTCTGCAAAAATTAGCAGTTTGGATTGTTGATTTCTGACTATGGCCGGATTAGTAGGGTGTCTAGTACCCAAGTTTAAGTTCTTTCCTACGCTTGCAGTAAGGAATGTAGCCAGTAGAAGGGTGGTTTTCGCAGCTGGAACCAGACCATTGCAAGTGAGAATTAATCATCCATGAAAGACTGTTGTATATACGAATGGGAAGCAGATTTTACGAATCAGTGCTGATTGTTTTATTGAATGCTATTTACTTACAGGATAAAAAGAGCGACAAGGAAGCGACAGTTGCTTATGAGAAGGTGACTGAGGCAGCAAAAGCACTACAAGATGCGGCCAAAGAGAAAAGGAAAACTAGTGAGTCGGTCAGAGAAGCTGTTGCAACCACTGCCTCCACGGTTTGATATTTACCACCCTCATCTGCTCAGTTTCTTAGATAAATCTTACCAGTGCCAAAACTTCGTCACATTGCCTAATGAAATACTGTTCTGTCTAAGGGTTAGAAATTAGAGTGCATATTTCTACATGTCCAGTCCATGTATCCCCGAACTGCATAAATAATCATGTTGGTAAACGCTGAATTGACATCCTTATTGATTCCATCGAATTCTGAGTTACGCTGTCAAGCTGTTTCGTTTTGAATGATTTGCAGACTAATCACTAGTTTTTTTTTTATTATTCAAATGCGTACTCTAAGATGTATATAGATTAACCATATGAGTTTGGGCATGTCATTTAGGTGACAAAGATGTCAAAAGAAGTGAGCGAAAAAATATGCAAAACCGCTGACCATGTCTCCGGGAAGGCCAAGGACACGATATGGGAGACTGCCAAGGCCACAGCCAGCTCAGTGACTGACAAACTCACCAAGGATTAGTATGTATGGCCATTGCTTTCACATTAAATTAGATGAATCATGTAGAAAGTTTTGACATGTAAATGTCCATGTAGCTAATCTGATGAGTTCCATGCATTGTAAATATTATATATATATATATATATGAAACATGCAATAAAACAAGGATGTTTGGAAATGTACTTGACATCAACTTTTCAACATGTACTGATGTACAAGTGAAAATTGTTCACATAATTGATAAGTTGTTTTAGTTTTAGCCTCCTTAGTTCTGGCCTACCTCTCTACTTGTCATTTTCAGCTACATGTTGAGCTCTTTTAGCAGCCATCTTCTTTGCGTCCAAAGGTGGTCAGAAAAAGCTGTTGTGTTATTCTTGTTCAAATCTGGAAACCTACTCTCTCTCTCTCTCTCTCTCTTTTTGTAGATACATGTGTTGTGTCCGCTGCTGCTTGATCTGAGATGTCACTTATGTTTTTGAATTGAATCTCCATGTCCATGTCTCTCTTTTTTTCAAAAAGAAAAAGAATCTCCATGTCTCTTCTAGTCTGATTCTGATTGTTTACTTGGTTTAAACAGCTATGGATTGTTTTTCTCAATGCTCAAATCTTGTTGTGATAGCAGTTCAAAACAGGAACAGTTTATAGAATATCATTAATACTGCCATGATGAATCTTTTTCATTTTTATTTGACGCATCTTCCAGGAGCTATAAAAATAAACAATTTGGTTTGTTTTTCTTTTTTTGTATAGACAGAAATAAACAGTTTGTTTTTGTGTCAGAGTGTGTGCATGAAATGTTATTTACTGGAAAAGAGGACTCTGAAAAGAGCAATGTAGAGTCAATTTGGCCTGGTTGATGAGATGACTGATCCTCATAGATGTGTCTATTTCACAGGGACAAAGATTTGTTACCTAGCCATGGGCCCATGAGTGGTGTCTAGTACAAGAACTTAGTGTAAATGTTTTCAGTATTTGGGTTGAGTCAGAAAAAGCTCTGCTGGCAGCTGCAATCTATGGCTAAAGCTGCTGTAAGCCTACCTTGCACAGCAGTCAAAGATCTATTGCCAAAGGCAGCCTGAGCCTGATTAGTAGTGGCCAGTCCTTTGGAATCAATTCCTTGCACACTCATCACTCTAACTAGCTCATGGCTTATTATAACTCTACCAGTACCAGAGAGCACAGAGCTTAACAAAAGTGAAATCAGACTCATCCCAACTTTTGAAATCACATGATTTTGGCTTGTACCAAAGCTCCTACTGTGTCACCTCACCCTGTTTTTATCTTTTGGCTTAATCCATGGTTGTTACCAAATTCCAAAATGAACCGGAGGTTCAATAGTTGTGCACTTTGTTAGTGGATTAGGTGAGCTAGTGACGCACACAGAGAGCAGTCAGTCATGCTTTGGTGGATGCTATGCCTGATGGGGCCAGACATTAATTCCCATTTCGGCTTTCAAAGCTGTAAATGGCAACATGGGGGAATTGAAGCATGAGCAACAAACCAAATTCTGGCTCCAGTCCAACGCCTTTCATATTGGTTAACATCACAGAGGTTTCAATCTTCTTCTTTACATCATCACAATATACTAAAAGATAGCAAAATGGCAAACAACATGACTCCAAATGCACAAAGACATCATCATCATACTAGTACTGATACTACATGGATTACATTATTGAGACTAAGTTGATGAGTAGAGCAGTGATGAAGCTGAGAAGCTTGTGTTGTTGCTCTTCGGAAACAATGACCTGGCCGATGGACTAGCTTGCAATGTACCCTGAGGTTTAATGACTGGGGAGCCCTTCAGAAGAACATCCACTTTGGCAAACTCCTCTCTTTCATGCTTGATCTCTGTCAGCATTGCTGTTACATCTTTCATTGTTGGCCTTTCCGCCGGGCTGGAGTTTACGCATAGTAAGGCTATGCCCAATGCCTGCCTCATTTCTTCGATTTCTGATTCGGGTCTTGAGAAGAGGGTTGAGTCGAGGAGTTCCAGCCCTCCTTTGTTTTGCCTTGCCCAGTCGACGACGTGTAAGCCTTCAGGGATGGTCGGATCGATTGGTTGCTTCCCGGTTAAGACTTCCAGGACTACTACGCCGTAGCTGTAGACATCGCTCTTTTCAGTGATCTTCATGCTGTAGCCATATTCTGCAACAAGAACACAATTCAAATGAAAATGGAAACAATAAAATGAAAATTTAACAGGAGGGAAAAAGTATCAATATGATGCTCACCTGGTGCTATGTATCCATATGACCCAGCAACCGTGTTGGATGATTTTCCAAAATCGCCTTCTTGAACAAGCTTGGCGAGGCCAAAATCAGCTATGTAAGGCTCAAATTCCAGGCCAATGAGAATGTTATTGGCTTTGATGTCGCGGTGAACGATCGGAGGGACACAGTCATGGTGCAGATATGCGAGGCCCTGTGCGGCGCCTAGCAGGATTTGATACCTTAAATCCCACTCCAATGTATCACCAGTCCTTTCATGTAACAAGCTTCCTAAGCTCCCATTAGGCATGTAGTCATACATGAGCAGCCTTGTGTTCCTATTCCAGCAGCAACCCAAAAACCTCACTATGTTCTTATGCCTGATTGATCCCAGCGTCTTCACCTCAGCGGAAAATGAGTCTCTTACTCCGGCCTTCTCATCCTTAGCCCCATCAGCAGCTGCCATTGTGGCTGGCCATAGCTTCTTGACCGCGATCACTTCCCCACTGTCCATGTCTGCGCGGTAAACCACTCCTGAGCACCCTTTGCCGATCACATTCGAATCAACCAAGCATCTCAACACCTGATCAACTGAGAATTCAAGTTTCTGGAAAGGAGTAAAGTGCCATGGCCACGACTCGCCCAGCTCTGAGTCATTATCATCGGTAATAGTCCTCCTGGCCCTGACCACAGCGAGTACACCCATTAACATCAATGTGGCTGACATTGTTATCAGCAATGCAATGGCCAGCTTAAGCCTCCTTGGGCTCCTGTCCTCTTTCCCGTCTTTGGCATTCGCATCATCACTACGGAAGCATGAGCTGAGTCCCCATGAACAAAGGCCATCATTCCCTTCCAAGTCACTAGCTGATAACTGCCTAAAAAGCTTGTTATCTGGAAGATAACCGGAGAAGTTATTGAACGACACATTAAGCGCGATCAGATTATCAAGTCTTGTAAGAGCAGCCAAGCTCCCGTCAAGCTTGTTATGCGACAAGTCCAGTACAGACAGCTTACTGAGCTTCGCAATCTGCCAAGGCACTGAGCCTGTTAAGCCATTGTAGCTCAAGTTCAGTGCAATGTCAAGAGCCTCAATTTGACATAACTCTGCTGGAACATTCCCATACAGCCTGTTGCTACTCAGATCAAGAAACTGGAGGCTCGTGCACAGCCCCAGCGACGAAGGGATCGATCCAGAGAACAAATTCATGCTCAAACTCAAATGGTTCAATGATGAAAGCCTCCCCAAGCTCGCTGGGATCTGCCCGCTAAGCTGATTATTCGAAACATCCAAATACTGCAGCCCCGAAACAGATGAAAATGTATTAGGCAGAGGTCCTTGGAGAATGTTGGAGCTGAAATCAATCAACTGGAGCTCGGTACACTCCCCAATCTCCTCAGGAACCATCCCCGAAATTCGGTTGAACGAAACATCAAGAAAATTCAAGCTCTTCAAATCTCCAATCTCTTCTGGAATGCTACCGGTGATCCTGTTACCTTTAAGCCTCAGCCGCACCAATGAGCTGCAGTTTCCGATCTCAGGAGGGATCACGCCTGAAATGTCGTTAGATATCAACAGCAGCTTCGTCAAATTCTTCAAACTAAACAGCCCCGGCGGGATGCTTCCTGTCAGCGCATTTCGCGACAAGTCCAACGCCTGCAAGTTAATGCATCCGGATAGAGACTCCGGAATGCTTCCCGAGAGCTGATTCTGCCACGCGAAGAGCACGACCAGGTTCGTCAACTTTCCTAGCTCCGGAGGTATCAAGCCCGATATCTGGTTCGTGTCGAGCTGGAGCTGAACTAAGCTCGACGCGTTGCCCAGGCTCGGTGGGATTGAACCGGAGACATTGTTGTTGCTGATCATGAACTCCTCCAGCTCCGAAAGTCCTCCTAGCGAAGCCGGTAGAGTTCCGGTTAACGAGTTTAATGATAAGTCAACCATTTTCAACTTCTTGCAGTTGCCGATTGAGGCTGGGATGCTGCCGATGAGACTGTTCTGCCATAACAGCAGCTTCTCGAGATTCTTAAGCCTTCCGAGCTCGACTGGAATGGAGCCGGTCAAAGCGTTTTCGTATAAGTAAATATTTTGAAGAGCAGAGCAGTTACCTATCTCCGGAGGTATCTCGCCTGACATCATGGAGGTGTAGATCGATAAAGATTGAAGCTTTATCAGTTTTCCGATCGAGGAAGGGAGTGAGCCGGAGATTCCAGTGTCGGCTAGACCCAGAACTGTGAGATTTCTACAGTTCCCGATCTCGTCGGGGATGACGCCGACGATGTCTTTGTTGCCTCCGGCTCTGAGCATTTCGAGATTCTGCAGCTTCCCTATTTCAGCAGGTATGTTGCCGGAGAGACGGTTGTCGAAGAGGAGAATGTTTTTTAGAGTAATGCAGGCGTAAATTTCAGTCGGTATCTTGCCGGAGAGCTGATTGGAGTTGAGGATAAGATCCTCGAGATTCTGCAGCCGGGCTATGGTTCTAAGGATTGACCCAGTCAAACCGTTGGAGCTCAAATCGATTACTTTGAGCTTTACGCAGTCGCCGAGGTCAGACGGAATCGTTCCCGTGAGATTCGAATCCGAAATGACAATCTTTTGCAGAGCAGGAAACGACGAGAGGCCCGGTGGAATGGGAAGCTGGAGAGGGACTGATTGGATGTCGATCTCGGTTACAAACCCGTCAACAGAGCATGTGATGGAAGCCCATTTGCAGGGGTTAGTGGATTGAGCATCCCAGGTGGAGAAATAGGAAGGAGGAGGGGTGGTGGTGGGTGAGGAATGAAGCCATGAGAGGAGGATTTGAGCTTCGTTATTGGGAGCTGAAAAAACAGAGGAAGACGAAAAAAACACAGAGACCCAGAAAACAGAGAGCACGATTAAGGAGGATGAGGAGGAGGACGACATTTGCATCGAACTCGAAACCTTTGTATCTCAAGGTTGTATTTGAGTCATCGGGTTCCGCTACCTTCCTCGTCTCTGGTTCTGTGTTTCTCTCGCTCTCTCTCTAATAGTATTGATGTTGTTTACTGTTACGTTGCTTGATATGAACTCAAGCTTAAGAGAGAGGACGAGTTGGAGGAAGGAGATGGTGAAGTGAGAAACAGAGAGCAACGGATTAAATTTGGGATAACAACAGAGGATTGGATGCGGCCTCGTGCTGTGTGCATTTTTAAAATGTGCTGCGGTTGAAAGTCGGGGCATCTATTCTTTAAGTATTGTTTTAAATTCTTAGTGCAATATTATTAAATTCTTAACTGTGGATTTGTTCATAATTCTAAATGAATGATACTTGCTGATATTTTTCTTTCTTTCTGCTATTTGCTAAGTACTAGTATTTAGAGGGTGATCTTTCACTTATATTGAATGGAAGTTTTTTTTATGCAATATTGAATGGAAGTTAACTCGTCATATTTAAACATAGTTTGACTGAATTTAATTGAACTGAACAATTACGAAAGAGTTTTAAATTGAATGATTTAATCTCTTGACAATTTATCAGGAAGTCAATGATTCGATTCTCATAAATAGCATATTTATCCTCACTTTTGTGTAGAAGTGTCACTCATCCATGTGCTCCAAGCAAGGTTACAGAAATCGCTAATCGCTAATCGTTCGAACAGGGTCTTCGAGGATTAATCCCCGATTAATCGATTTTTTATTTTTATCCTATTTTTATGTTTATAATTGAAAAATAGTTATATAAATGCTTTCTATAGATGTATTTGTTGACCTGTAATCAAAATAAAATAGGGTACATGTCAAAACTAAACAATCCATACCACTTCCAAGTTCCAATACATAACATAACACAGGTCAAACACAAATCGAGTCACAAAAACTAAGTTAAAGTTAAAAATACATAAACAAGTCAATAAAGCAATTCTACTCCTCAAATTCTTTAATTTTAATTTTCAATTTCAATTTAAAAATATTAATTATTACAATAAATTCCTCCAAGTTTATTCCTTAACACTTAGCTGTCCAGACCGATTAATCCCCGATTCGACCGATTAATCGCCGATTCAGCCGATTAATCACTGGTTCGGCCGATTAATCACCGATTCAGCCGATTAATCGGACACATAATCGCTCCCCGATTTTTCATCCGATTTTACTCAAATCGGATCGGCTTCGAGAAATCAGCCGATTAATCGGCCGATTCGGCCGATTTCTGGAATAGTGGCTCCAAGGAGTCAAAACTAAACTGGACGATTGAATAACTAAAAAGGGGTCCCGAACTATCATTCTTTTCTAATCTGAGGTTCAAACTACCACAGTTTTCAATTAGAGGTTGAAATGATTCAATCTAGGGCAATATTAGGCTTTATTAATCAAACACAAGCAAATACAAGCACCAAAGTCAAAACACCCCAATGTTCAATCAAGCTCAAGTTAGTTCTAAATATGTCCGATACAAATACAAGTACCACAAGAATAAATAAAACCGCAGCAAGATTATTGAAGGGTTTAAAGCCCCCTTTGATAGCCTCTGAGATCGATCAATCGACGCATACTAGATTTGTCCCTTTTCGCCTCAACCCTCGAATAACAACCAGCGTCCTCTCGCAGTCGCCGATCAATCAGTAGTAATTGACACTGCACTCGACTTCAGACCACCTCGCATGCACCACTCGAATCAAGATTGAAGCTCGATTTCTTTGAGAATCATTCGCAATCGAAATCACTTTCTGCAAATCGAAAGAGCCCTATTCCCCAATTCAGCTGGACATATACTCAAGCTCCCAAAACACAGACGTTTTACTCAATACGAATTAACCAATTCGCGCCACGCTCAAATTATGTCGTTTCGCCCAACTCGAAGTCTTCAGCTTTAATGAAACAACGACGTCCAGAGGTAACGAACGCAAATTGAATTTCACGCTGAACCGAACAGACGCCGCTTTACTCGGCGACAAACAAACCAGCTCTCGCTTTGGCAAAATAACGTCATTTTGTGCACGTTCGACCTCTTACCCAAAATTGACTAAGGGCCCGTTCTATAGGGATTGGATTTGGGGTGTTGGGAGATTAGATTAGATTAGATTGTGTTGGGTGAGATTGGGGTGTGTTGGAAGAGATTGGGGTGTGTTGGGTGAGATTGAGGTGTATTGGGTGAGATTGGATTAGATTGTATTAGATTAGGTGAGTGGAGAGTAGATTAAGTGAGTGAGTCCTACATTAAAAATAATATTATAAAAATGTTAGATATTTAGATTATGTGAGTGGAGGGTAGTTTAGGTGAGTGGGTTCTAGTTTATAAATAATATTATAAAAATGTTATATATGTGAGTGGAGAGTAGATTAGGTAAGTGGAGATTAGATTAGATTAGGTTGTGTTGAGTGAGATTGGATGAGATTGGGTGAGATTGGGGTGTGTTGAGTGAGATTGGTTGAGATTGGATTGTGTTGGGTGAGATTGGGTCGGATTGAATCAATCCCTATAGAACATGAATTCAAATGGATGCACAAAAGGCTAAGATACTTCGAAAGGAGGAATTAGTCTGAAGTAGAACAAGTGTTGCTTTAAACGATGTTGCAAGTCTTGCGCTGCGAAAGGGCCTCGATTCATCTTTGAATACTTAGAAAGGTTACTAACGGTTATTAATAAACATGTTATAATAAAAGGTACCTGAAACCGAATACTTTTCCTTGAATTACAAAATCCCCTTGTATTTACTTTTATAAACTGCTCGATCAACTACAACCATCAACCGCTCATCTACCGGAGGAATCGCAATCACGCATCACCCACTGTAAGTCTTCTTCCCTTAACTCCTTTAATTTCTGTATTTACTTTCTGTATTTACTTTTTCACATAAAAAACCAAAAAAACCAAAAACAGTAGCTTAGTAATTAGCAGTAAGTCCGCAATCGACCTAAAATCACTCACCATACGATCCCCTAAAGAAAAATTATCCCTCTAATTCCCTTGGGTTCGACCCCTACTTACCACTTACTACCCAGTAGTGTAGTCGCGAGTAGCGGAAAATATAAATTTATTTGTACAGAGAACATTGCACCTTAACAACAGTGCAGTGCGCTCCGTCAGCGCTCAATTGAGAAACCCTTAAAATTTGAGAACTTGAGTCCCCAAATCTCACAATTGGATCAAGTTGTATCTTTTAATATGGAGGTGACATGTGTCCCACTAACTTTTTTTCCTTCATTATACACTTTCGAGCATTCTTTTTGCCTGGATGCATTTTCAGGTTTCGGAAAGTGCACTTAAGTAAAAACGAAAATGCATAATGAAGGTTCTCAAAGTTTTCGAAAAAATAGGAGTTCTCATTTGACCGCTCCTCTCTCTATATATATATCTCATTGTATTCTTTTTATATTTATTCTCTTATGAAAACGAGTGAAGAAATAATAATTTAATTTTTATCCATTATATGGTGAAGTCAAAAGAAAAAAAATTATTTTGCTTTTATTCATACATGTTAATGATAACTTAGAGTCTTAGACGAATTGACCATAAAATAATTTCAAATTAGAATACCTCACTTAGGGACTGTTTAGTTCTTAAATTAAGTTATAAGTTCAGTACAATTAAATTTAATTCGGTACATTTAAATTTTTGAAAAAAATTGTACAATTAAGTTAAGTTAAGTTAAATAAATTTCAATTGAAATTAATTTCGGCTCAAACATCACCTTACTATTTGATTTGAACTCGTAGACATTAAGGGAAGAGCCACGCCACGCTACGAAAGAATTTTTATAAGAAACGGAATGACGCATATCGACCTCTTAGGAAAAATCGAAGAGACCAATACCCATCATACGGAACTCTTGGGAAAAATTGGAGAGACTGATACGACACGATCTCATAAAACACAGAACAAATCTGAAAGACAAAATTCAAATGTCTTATTTTAAATTTTCAGTTTAGTGTAGGAATGAGGATGATCCGGGGTGGTGGACGGATCAGGTATGGTCTGGTATGGTTTGTGCCTCAAACAACGGATCAATTTTTGTGTGTGATGATGATGGGGTTTTTATATGTTGTACTAGAGCAATATTTCTCAAATCTCAGCATATTTAGTACATTTTTTGTCTACTGAAATACAAGCCATGCGGCGTCTTGACCCATCCACTTCGAAGCCTATCTTCAACCTTGCTCACGGTAGAAGTCATCTCCGACACCGTGGCGAAACTATCTGTAGCACCTCCACCGGCGAAGCTACAAAGCCTTCTCTTCAAGTGTCTTCAAGTGTCTTCAAATCCTCTTTAAAATGAGACCTAAATTCCTCACCAAAAGTGGGAATGATGTATTGTGGGTGTTGAGCACATGACCTCTTACTTACAAAGTCAAGAGACTATTGACAGATCGCTCGTCGTCAAAGCAATTTGTGCAAATAAATTTATAATAGTCCGCTACTCGCAACTATACTACTGGGTAGTACTTGGTAAGTAGGGGTCGAACCCAAGGGAATCAGTGGGATAGTCGTTCTGTGAGGGGGTTTATCCAGCGAGAGAGCGTGTTTTAGGTTGGTTGGTTGGTTTTAAAGCTACCAGCTAATTGATTGGTTGGTTGGTTGGTTTTAGGACTGGAAACTAAATTACAATTTTACAATTAAAGGAAAGCATTCGGTTTCAGGGGCCTTGTATTATATCCTGTTTATCATTGACCTTTAGTGACTCTACTAAATATTCAAACGGTGTATCAAAGCCATTCCAAGCACTCGATTTGCGTACACTGTCTAGCCTATTCCAAGGACGTAGAGCACTTATTCTATTTAGACTAATACTCCATTCCCGGTTATATTAGCCTATGTGCATCCATTTGATCAATCATTCCCGATCAACCAAATGGTGTTTTAAGATGAGTCAAACTTCTCAGATAAGCTTTGCCATTCCAAGCATCCACTTATCCGTACAAGTTTACGAACCCCGCTGTAGAGTTTTGCCATTCCAAGCATCCACTCTACCTTGGACGTTCTAACCGAATATATGGCACATAGAATAAGTTTTGAATACTAAGGAGAGACGCTAAGTTAATAGTCTAAAACATTTTATAATACAAGTCCACCCCTTCTACCGAATGAGGTGTTTAGCTACTATTCATCACGCTAAACATTATAACTAAGGAAATAAAACAGTTGAATAAATACTAAAAATAATACTTACAACCGTTGAAGCGCCAAGGGAGCAATCCTTTATTTCCAAAGCCAAACTTACAATTACAAAACTTAGAGAGAGAAGTGAATATTTATTTTGAGGTTTTGAGGTGTTTTCCAATGAGGAGGAGGAGCTCCTCCTTATATAGCCATGGGAGGAGGAGGAGATGGCCACAAGTGTCCCATGGTGATTGGAGGAGAAAATGGATGGAGGAGATGGCCAACACATGGAGGAAGGAGAGGAGGAGCAAGGAGGAGCCGCCACATGTGGAGGAGCAAAAGCCGCCGGTAGCCGGTGGTGGAGGAGGAGGAGGGGTGGCTTTGGCCACCTCTTCTTCAAGTGGCCGGTCACTTTGCCCATGTGTGAGTTTTGTACAGTTTTGTGCAGTCTTTTCACAAAACTGTCAGTGTGTTTCTTCCCCGGGCTGTCTTGATTCCTCTCCTGATTCTTCTGATTAATTTGTTATGAGTGATTCAACGTCAGGATCCTTGATATTTCTTCAGTCGGCATATGATCTTGACCTTGGATTGACTCGTAACATCTTTTCTGCTTTAAAAGCTCCTCTTTAGTGTGTATTCTCTCTAAGCTCTGAATTACCCTGTAAAACTATATCTGAACTAACAAGCAAAAGTTAAATAGACAAAATGTCTAATTAAGGGGGTTATACTGTGTTTATGATTCGTATAATTTTGGTCCATCAACTATCAACTCAACCAAACCCCACATGTAAACAAGGGATCAATTTTATTTTGCAGTCATGTCATTAATGACCAAACGCTGTCGTGTTAGTATCAAAATCTACACTACCGAAACTTGTTTTGTGAGGTGTAATTGTCCGTCTCAAAATGAGAGCTATCAGCTTAGGGCGGAGAGAGAATTGTTTTTGAGCTGCCAAAACTTGTTCGAGCTTCAATGGAATAATAAGTTTGTGAAATTGAGACCTTCTCAACTCAAGCATCATTAGAACCAACCAATGACACTTTATTTTCTGATTAATAAAATTTCCACTGCTCACTTGTGCTCGAGTTACAGTTGACACTTGTTAGTTCGACTAACCTAAAATTTAATATTTTTTTACAACTCTAATTTTGTAATCTTACAACTACTATTTAATTCACACTTTGAACAAGGGTCACAAAATGATTTTAGGGTTAAAATTGTTTTAGGGCAGTCCTAGCTAGTCCGATCAAACCCTAAGGACAGCTCGATTTTTATCATGCTCCTTGACCATTGGGCTTGATAAGAGCTAAACAATCAAGACCCTATTCGACCCTCGAGCTCTATCCGACCCCAAAGTCCCGCCTTCTTAGGTCTTTAAGGATACGATTCCGCCCTTTTAGACTCGCAAGCTCTTACAATTATTAGAAGTTTTAGTTCAGTTAAAGATTATTATTTCACATATGATCTCGCTCTCTTGATACGGGCTTGACATGATCCGGTTCGATCGATCTTATTATTACTCTGCTGTTATGTGACTCTTTTAAGGTTGAAAAAGAATAAAAAAATAGCGTCTTTCCCGGCCCTAATGCTGTCACTTGACACGCACAATATCTAAAACTCTGCTTTGCCCTCTCGAGACACAATCGACCATTACTTGAGACTCCCAATATTAAAAATTCAAACTTTAGTGATGTATCAACGTTCGCGTCACGTAGCTTCATAACTCGTCATCACTCTCAAAGTCTTATGACGGTGAACATGTACGAAAATGTAGTAAGAGAAGAAATAGTTGCCAAAACAGAAGCAATTGTAGTAATAGAGGAAATAGAAGTCAATAAAAAAGAAGGAAATAAATGTAGTAATAGATGAATAGAAGCTAACAAAAATAAAATTATTCGTCAGTAATCGATCTCACCATCTGAGATGTGTTGACCAATACACTAACCATCAACCAATATCATAGTGATAACAGCCATGTATAGTTAGAATGGTAACTAATTATGAAGTACGAGTAATAAGGTTTTATGATTAGATAAAGTGGCAGGTTACTTGTTTAAAAAACACATCCCTGATTTTGAGGCGACATCACGTGCATATGAGAGAATCCAATAACATTAAAGTACATCCAAAAATATTATATAAATATTCAAGTCCAAACTAAGCAATCTTTCCACAAAGACTGTGACTGTGAGTATTTCATTAATAATAGCATCATTATGTAGCACGACTATACTACTATTCAAATCATGACAGCACTATGTAACGGAAGCATACCAGGGTGATCGTGGGACGGGTTAGTTTAGTCCTTAATCCGATCCGAAATGATGATCGGATCATTTGGGTCAATTCAAATTCGTCATTAAATATTGATCGGGTCGCATTTGATAACCCGAACCCGTCGTAACGATAGACTTATTACATATCAAGTAGGTAAAAACCTAAAACGAAACAATCTACGAAAAAAGAAAGTGAGCTTAAACATGTTAACCGCCCAACTTTGTTGTAACAAAATGATGTGAAGCTCATATTGAAACAAAATTCAAGACAAAACGATAGACTTTTGTATTGAAGCTAAATTATTTTATTATATATTAATATAGTTATAGGACCGGGTCACCCGAGGAGCAACCCGAACCCCACTTATTAAGTACCGGGTCGGGTTCAAGTTCGTCCAAAATGTCGACCGGGTCGGGACGGGCCACCGGATCGGGACGGGTCATGCTCACCCCTAACCACCACACAGCTCGTATTGAAGTCTGGACAGCGTCATTTAATTGAATTTTTTTTATTTGTGCTCAATTTTTAAAATTTTTAAAATTTGAGACTCAAATTTCACTACTAGATCATGATGTATCTTCCAATATATATCTGACATGTGTATCACTTATAAAGTCAAACTTATTTTAAAGATTAAGTTTTCAAGTTTTCGAAATTTTGAGGGGTTATTATTTGAGTTTTACTCAAGCACCTTATTTAAGAATTATATGTAAGCACTTAATTTGAGATTATCTAATAGCTTAAAAGTCAAGTGATACAATCAAATACTTAAATTAAGTCATCAAATTAATTTGGGAACTCAATTCTGTTATTTAAATCAAGTTAAATTTTGTATTCGCCTCAATTCAATTCGTTTTTAATTCAGCTAAAAAACACTCCATCCACATTTAAATAATGATCGCCAACAGGATGGTGGTTTGTTGGTTAAGGAGTTCATCTTAAAATGGTTGGATCCTTACGTCCTGGGTTCGAGTCCCCGGGGCCACCAATTTTCTTTCTTGCTTTTCCTTTTAATCTTCCTCGTCCCGCCTTGCGCGTGGATCCTTCATACATCCCTCGTGTGGATCCTTCATACATCCATTGTGGATGCCTTCCTCTCCTTTTCCTTTTACTATTCATCATCCCGCCTCGCGCGTGGATTCTTCATAAATCCCTTGTGGATGCCTTTCTCTTCACGCCTCGCGCGTGATGTGTTATTCCTCCCTCGTGGAGGCCCTCATCTTCATGCCTCGCGCGTGATGTGTTCCTCCTCCCTCGTGAAGGTGTGCGGTAAAGGTGCCCAAATGTGGCCTGAGCTCCAAGAATCATTATGTTCCGATGATTTGGGTGGATGTGTGGATTCATGGTAAAGGGTGCCGGACGTGGCATGTGCTTCACAAGTAGAAAGATATACCAGGTGCTTGCGAATCCGATCAAGATATCTTGCTAAAAGCTTTAAAAATTAATATATGTACTAGATGATACAGCCCATATGCATTGTATTGTTTCTGGTTGTATCCACCCATAGGGGTCTCCAAACGGCCTCATGGACTAGAAAGCCTAATGGGAGCCTCATGACCCGTAGGCCTGAAGCCTAGACCAGTCCATGTTTAGGCCTATTAAAGTTCAGCCTTAAGTTTGACGGGCCGGGTAAGGGTGTAACATTTTTGGCCCGGCCCGGCCTATCATGGCCCATATCGGAAAGACCAATGAAGCCTACCAAAAAGCCTAGTGAAACCTACAAAAAAACAAAAGAGATGTCACATTTTGTTTCTATGAATTGATTTTTCTTGATGTTTGCATTGTTGACAGTGATGCTAATGATATTAATGTCCCAGATAAAGAAGATTTGTGGATTCTAAGGCTGTGTTGAGTGCCGAGCTTTTTGATAAACTTAGTTTCTTATCAAGTTTACTTTTGATCTTTTGGCTATTAGCTAGTGTATAGCCGCCGTATAAGTTATTCACAAGCATGGAACAATATATTTATAATTGTCGTAACAAGATTACATAGCCCGACCTAGTGATATATAAGGCCCAGCCCACAAGCCTACCAAAAATAAGGTCAATGGGCTGCTTAAGGCTCCAAAAATATGTATGGACTTGACCCGGCCTAACCCACTCAAAGTTGAAATGTAAGCTAAGGTTTAATTAAGCCTAACCCAAACTTATTTTTTTGGGCTAGGCCGACCCGACCCTACCCGCCCTATTGAAGACCAATCCACCCACTAGCAAAAAACCATTTGAATAATGATCGCCTGATTTTTTTTTTTGATTGAAAGAAACATGATCGCCTGATCTTGAAGAGAGGAAATTTTTTAGCTGTATGACATCATTAAAAAAAATATTTTCTATTTTAATTTAATTACTTGTTGGGGACAGCATAGGGCCGAGGCCCAATAGCTTTATAGGACAGGCCGAAGACCGCCGTGAGAAAAAGAGGGGCAAACGTTGTCGTGTTGCGTCCCTAATTTGAGGGTGGTGGTGCTGGCTGGCCTCCTAACCCTACTCTACCGTATCTTTCCACACGTGTGCATAGTTGCATTATTTCAAGCATAATAATTCAAAAGTTGTAGTACTAATTTTCACGACGTAAACGAACCATTACAATATCAAACCTTCTATCAAACAAAAAAAATTTACAATATCAAAACCCATAATTAATTTCGAGTAACGACAAACACATGTTCATATCAAGTGTGTATTTAGATTAGGTAGGTTTGGTCAAAAACAAAATCTCTCAATTTGTTGAAAATATGATTTGGGCGTCAACCAGTAATCAATGTATTTCAATATTAAATGACCAAGCGAAGGAAGGAGAACGTTAAACGGCGTGGTATGGTGGAAGTGATGCATAGAGTGTGTCCTAGATCCTAAAGTTGTAAAGGTCCGTCATGGGATGTGGCCTTGGGAAGAACCCTAGTGGAATCTCCACGAGTTTTTGCTATCGACCAAACACCAACTACCCTTATTTTAAAAGGGTATTAATATACTACTAGCTGGGCAGATGGAGAGTAGTGTGCTTACTACGGTTTGCTTAAATTGAGCACTCGTATACGCGTTGAGTGCTACTGGACTTGAACACATTACTTTTTTTCTTTTTTATTTATTTGTATTTTAGGCGTTTAGTTTAGTTTAGAGAGCTGGAAAAAACACCAATCTACCCCCAATCCAAACTCAAATCACCTATATACCCCAACTCAAACTCAAATCACCAATCTACCCCACTTTTTAATGATTCCGGTACGACACAAACCGGAATTAGGGTTTTGGATAATTCCGGTATGTCCTATACCGGAATTCGTAGAAATGTCTGATGTGGAACGATTCCGGTACGCCACGTCTCCGTTTTCCGAAGAGTCCCGGTTGGAAATAAACCGGAATTAGCCAAAAACTCTAATTCCGGTACGACACAAACCGGAATCATTAAAAAGTGGGGTAGATTGGTGATTTGAGTTTGAGTTGGTGTATATGGGTGATTTGAGTTTGAAATAGGGGTAGATTGGTGTTTTTTCCTAGAGAGCTTAGGTCAGCTTAATTTAGTTTAGGCGAGCTTAATTTAGATTAGTTTAGCTTAGGTGAGTTTAGATGAGCTTAGATTAGTTTATTTTAATTTTTATTATTTAAATTAAATTTTATAAAAATGTTAGATATTTATAAAAAGTTTAAACAACAATTAATTAAATTATTATATTAATTTAAATTAATATTTATATAAAAGATTAAATAACATTTAATTTCAAAAGGAAAAAAATATTTTATAATCATCATAAAAACTTAGTATTTTTATAAAATATGTATACATAAATATATGTTTGATTTATAAATATAGTTATTAAAATTATAACAAAGTGAAACTTTAGAAAATAAAAAATAAAGTATGTGTTATTATTAGTAATTAAAAAATATATTTATTTCGTTAATTAATTTTATTCAAAAAATTGAATAACACTTAATTATAAAAAGAAAATATATTTTATAATTATCAATAAAAATTATATTTACAAAACTGTAAATATTTTATAGTAAATATAATGGACATAATACAGTATATTGATAAAAATATTAATATTTTTATATAGATATAAATAAAATACTTGTTTTATTTACAAATATATTTCCTAAAATTTTACAATATAAAATTTTATTTTAACAAAGTGAAACTTTACAAAATAAAAAATAAATTATGTGTTATTATTAGAAATTTAAAAATATATTTATTTTGTTAATTATAATTTATTCAAAGTTTGAATAACAATTAATTATAAAAAGAAAATATATTTTATAATTATCAATAAAAATTATATTTACAAAACTGTAAATATTTTATAATAAATATAATGGAAATAATACAGTATATTTATAAAACTTATTTATATTAATATATATATATATGGGGCGTTCAAATGTTATGTGTTCTTATTGTGTTATGTGTTACATGATTTTGCACCTTTGGATCTTTTGATCTAAAGGTCCAGGTTCCATCTTGCACTTTTGTCTTTTAGGTAAAAGACAAAAGTGTAAGATGACAAACAACTTTGTCTATTTTTGACTTTTTGACTTTCATTTTGCACCTTTAGATCATTTGATCTAAAGGCTGAGATTGATGTAACACATAACACAATAAAATGAGTGTAACATTTGAACACTCCTCTATATATATATATAAAATACATATTTTATTTATAAATATAGTTTAAAAAATTTCAATATAAAATTTTATTTATAAAAATTATTTTATGTTTTTATTAGTAATTATAAAATATATTTGTTTTATCTAATTAAATTTTATTTAAACATTTTTATAACTATTTATTAAATAAAAATATTGTTTAGAGTAGTTTAGCTTAGGCGAGTTTAGTTTAGTTTGGATGAGTGTAGTTTAGTTTAGATTAATTTGGATGAACTTGGGTGAGCTTGGCTGAATTAGTTTAATTTATTAGATTTTGAATCAATCTTTAAATAACAGGCTCTAGGACTTTTTTTTGGATTGAAAAAGCTCTAAGACTTCTTTTTTTATTGGTGGTTAATTATTATGTTGGTAACAGTTGTTAGAGGGGGTTGAACCTAAGCTACATGTGTGGTGGGTGGGTGCGCCTACCACCAGGCCACACCACTTCGCTCTAAGACTTGAATCAACACTTTTAGTGATATTGGGCTTTGTTGTTTTTTTGATAGTGTATGGGTGGCCGATGGGTTCAGGTAAAATTTGATTTTTATGTGTATGTGAGAATTGATATGATTCGTTGATTTGAAAATTTTAACGTGTAAAATTAATTATATGTTTAATGAATTAATACACATTTACGTCATAAAGCTAATTACATAAAATTAAACACCTGTTATTGTATAATATCGCGGCCGGGGACCTACCGTTTTACTGGGTTAAGATCTGGTGAAAAGTGGGCTTATGATAAGAAATAAGAATTAATACAATCCATTGATCTTTCTTAATCAACAGCTAAGATTAAACACAAAATAATTTCCAAAATCAACTTAATCCACGCTTACATGGTAATTTAGTCACACAAAAAATCTAAAAAACTCCCAATCCTGAAACCCTGAGTGGTGACGATTCTCTGCATCTCATCAATCTGGCTGTGGAACAAACCCTTCCGCGACTCCAAACACTTGAAAAACGATCGTATACTCGTTCTGATTCCCTCCTCCACCAATCGCTCGCTGAACCCACCCATGTCTCGCACTGCAAACTGATCCCTAAGCGAATTTAAATCGCCAAAATTGCGAGCAATTCACATCTACATATACAAATCGATAGGCAAGAACAACATAATCCACGGTTTGTTTCCTCGCTACGTTTTAGGGTTTGATAAATTGATCCACAATTTGCCGAAAGAGTAATTTACGATTTATCAAGATGCTTAGCCATGTGGGTTATGTATTATGATTCGTAGCATAATTCAGCAAGAAGCGTAGCATAATGTATGAAGCTGATTATTTTAGTTTTGGTAGTAGATGATCTTAATTCGTAGTAGTCATTTGGCTGAAGTGCTATGTGGGTTATGAATCATAATTCGTAGTATTGTTTGTCATAATACGTAGCCATGTGGGTTATGTATCATAATTCGTAGTAGTCATTTGGGTGGAGTGCTATATGGGTTATGTATCATAATTCGTAGTATCATTTATCATAATACGTAGCCATGTGGGTTATGTATCATTATTCGTAGCATAATACGTAGCATAATTCAGCAAGATGCGTAGCATAATGTATGAAGCTGATTATTTTAGTATTGGTAGTAGATGATCATAATTCGTAGTACTCATTTGGGTGGAGTGCTATGTGGGTTATGAATCATAATTCGTAGTATCATTTATCATAATACGTAGCCATGTGGGTTTTATGTATCGTAATTCGTAGTATTATGTTCAACTTGTTGAGATCAGTTGTGTTCAATTACCACAAATATTATCCTACGTATTTTGATTCAATTACTACGAATATTATTCTACTTATTTTGATTCAATTACTACGAATATTATCCTACGTATTTTGATTCAATTACTACGAATATTAGTTGGAGGTAACAACTAAGATGCACCCTTACACAATGATGTGGTGCATGATCTGTTTTACTTGAATCA
Source organism: Rhodiola kirilowii (assembly GCA_033675215.1). Lineage (NCBI taxonomy): Eukaryota > Viridiplantae > Streptophyta > Magnoliopsida > Saxifragales > Crassulaceae > Rhodiola > Rhodiola kirilowii. The sequence goes on from CM066203.1 coordinate 23,332,902, forward strand.
AACATCATCATGGTCTTAAATCCACTTGTTACTTCATTCAATTTTATGATATTGCCTTGCATTGATAATGAAGGGGAAACTGAAGTATAATAATGTTCTATTGATTGTAAAAGTGCCCATCTCACTTCATGGTGTTTCTTTCATTTTGACTTGGTGTTGGAGATAAATACTTGATGTTGACACTTTGTTTTAAGACAACAAGTTTTGACCTATATATTCTGAGGTAGTTGTCTTTTGACCTCAGAATTAATTTCCAATGTTGATGCATGTTGACAACTGATGAGTCGTATTTATACGATTCGTCAAATCAATTAATCCCATCAACTTCGACACTTTCATATGCGAACAGTTACTTTTTAGTGTTGTTTTGCATTTCAGGTGTTTCGAAAGCTCTAGGAGGAAACGCGCTTAAAAGATGGCGTTTTGTGCCAAAAAAACAGCACAATGGAGATTCATCCAACCGGGTGGGAAATGACCTCAAACTCACCCGACCGGTTGGAGTGGAAGAGTGAAGCAAGGAGTGTCTGACCCCCTGAACCGACCGGCTTACATCACAGCACAAGCCTCAACCGGCCGGCTCAGTCCCTCAGAGAGTTCAAGCCATTCGATGCAATGCCCAACCGGCCGGCTCAACTGAGTGCACAAAACTCAGCCGACCGGCTCAAATGGTCAGAGACTTGAAGACCTCGAAGTTGCATCCAACCGGCCGGCTCCAACTCAGGCACAAATCCCAACTGGCCGGCTCAAAGGGTCAGAGAAGTCGGATCTTCGCAAAGCAAGTTCAACCGGCCGGCTCAACCCAAGGCCAATTCCCCAATCGGCCGGCTCAATACATCAGAGAAGTCGAAGTCTTCATGGAGTAAATCCAACCGGCCGGTTCAACTTCAGGCACAAATCTCAGCCGACCGGTTGGCCGTCGGTGCAATATTTTGGGATTGTTTCCTAATTTCATTTTTGGCCCAGAAACAGATTTAGAAACCCCAGAACTTGTATATTAAGATTAGGAGCAGGGTTTCTAAGATCATCACACATTCCCACGTTCGAGATAGCTCTAGAGAAGACGAAGACGTGAATCATTCAACGAGAGAAGAATTTCTATTTACTTTCATCCAAAAATATTTGTGTTTATTTCCATGACAATGAGTAGCTAAATTTCTATTTCGGTTTAGGGTTTCGTACATTGTGAACACGTTTTGAGATATTCGTTCTTAATGCTATGCTATATTTCACTAGCTCTTGTGCTCATTCTTACGAATTAAATTGCTAGACTAAGTGGAAGCTTTGTCGCAAAGCTTAGTTGAACAACTAATTCTTACCGTTAATATTTACTGGATACTTTGTCGTAAAGGTAGATAGTAACACGTAAGCTAAATAATACCTTTGTCGGATTGTTTAGTTTAGAAGAGAACTAGAAGTCTAACACCTTTGTCGGGTTAGGTTGTGGCGTATCACGGTGATATGCCACAACCTAACCCGACAAACATCAATGAAGAGTGCTCCTCTCTCACTTGACTCACCTTCAACTGGCGACTTAAGGTATCCAGGCAGGGGTGTATGCAGCTCTTATGGTTTTAACTTCTGCAAATGGTACGGCTTCATCTGTAGGGGCATATTCTGGGGCTGATGTTCCTGGACTGGTTTTAGCTACCAGCTTTGGAGCCTCCTTGTACTTCATGACCAAAAGAACGTTAAACTTGGTAAGGAGCTTGCATCCACTAATTTTTTTCAAAACTAATAGACACTTCGTTTAAGATCGTGGTAGCGTTCCATTTTTTGTGTTTGGTTCAATGGCAACTGTCAGCCTAGAATCTCAAAATGAAACTTGTGTTTACTTCACCATATTCTCAATAAACCAAACCTCATGAATATTCTTACAAATTGCGCGATTATCCACAGAGATATCAAGCTGTCAAACATACTGATAACACATAAACTTGGAGTCAAAGTATCAGACTTTGGACTTGCGCGATTTGTATCCGAAGATCCAGGGGCAACTCACATATCAACAAAAGTAAAAGGTTTGCATGTCACTTTTCTCATTTAAAACTAATGGCTTATGGTAAAATATTTTCTGAGCTGTATTTAGATAGTTTGTTGTTCCTGAGTGTGTTGAGGTTCTTTTAACAGTAGAATGATGCTCAAAAGCTAGTACCAATTTTTTTTAATGCGTCAAGCCCTGGTAACTTTCAAATCCTGGATTCACCCCTGGTATCACCTTTGTCGGGATACTTGGGTTGTTACCTTTGTCGGAGCAACCACACTTTGAAATATAAAATTGATCATTAGATATCGATGATGAACGTGTCACAATAGAAACCCTAGACTGAATTTTCTCGCTGATTGAAATCCTCGTTATTCGTTTCTCTTGTGTTTTACAATATTTGCTCACACCAAACCCCCAATTCATTTGTTTACAGGACAACTGAACCACACCAGCTCTCTAGGGTTCGACCACTACTTGCCACTCTACTAGTTCTTGTAGGGAAAATATAAATATAAATTTAAGACGTCAGACGACGCGTGTCAAATTTTGGCGCCGTTACCGGGGAGCTGCGCTTCGGTGAAGTTGTTTCTTTTGTTTTTATTTTTTATTTTTTACTTTTTACTTTTATTTTTATTTAGTTATTTTTTCGTGCTTGCTACTTGTTTCACCATGTCTCGCGCATGTAGTGAGGTTGGCGATGACCAGAACAACAACAATGCGATCACTCCAGTCAATGAAAACGAGGAGGTGATTCCTCCATTCTATGATGAGCCAGAACGAGAAATGCGCGCTCGCAATAGGGCTAATAACGCAGCAAGGCTAGCTCAAGAGCCGAATCAGAGGCCACCGATGGCACAGAACGGTGTTGCCCCGAGGCAACCACCACTACAACCGCCGGCTCCAGTTATACCACCGCAGCCGCCTCCACTACAATAGCCTCTCATCAGGGAAGAGTATGACGAAGAATACTACTACCGAGAGCCCACCATGGGGGAGTTGTCTGCTCCAAACTTCAGGAACCAGCCGTGGTGCATATACGAGGGACCAGAACTTGAGGGAATAGTCATCAACTCGGCAGTCGTGCACCATCTGCCCAAGTTCTCGGGACGCCAGGGAGAATCAGCTACCACACATCTTCATCGCCTACATGGCGTATGCCAAAACCTCAGACCATACGGAGTTGAAGTGGAAGATTTTAAGTTAAAAGCCTTTTACTTCTCTTTGATAGATGCTGCTAATGATTGGTTTTTGTCTCTGCCTTCAGGTAGCATACAGACATGGGACCAGATGCAGAAGAAGTTCCTGGCCAAATACTACCCAGCCGCCAGAGCAATGCAGGTTCCCAGGCAGCTACATGATCTTAGACAAGGGCCTAACGAGTCGATGTACGACTATCTAGAGAAGTTCAACCAACTGGAAAAGAGCTGCTGCAACCTGGGACTTCCGAAAAAGCTTATCATTGAGTACCTTCTCGATGGCCTGAGACCCCTCGACAAGATGTTGCTAGACGCCTCGGCTGGAGGCACAATCATGAACCTGCCCCTAGGTCAAATCAGGAAGCTGATCGCATACGTGGCTAAGAACGCACGGTTTAGAGAGGAGACCACTCGGTAGGAGGAGTTCACCCAGACCAAGAATGTTGCAAAGGCTGATACCCCGGTGAACTCAATGACCGAAGAGATGAAGCAGATGAAGGAAATGATGATGCAGCTAATGAGGAGGCAGCCGGTCCAGGCGAGACCATGTGAATTTTGTGGTGCAACTGACCACAAAACGGACGCTTGCCCAACATTGGTGGAAGACGAACAGGGGGATGTCAATGCGCTGGATGGGTACCAAAACTACAACAACCGGCCACCTGGAAGACAGTATGGGCAGACAGCCAACGGGCAGAACTGGAGGAACGACAACCAGGCCCCAAGGGAACCATCACAGCAGGCCGCACCTCAATAGACCCAGCAGTACTATCGGCCTCCGTATCGTCAACAACAGGGCAACTATAACAATCAGAGCCAGTACCAGCTGCGAGGGCAGAATCAAAACCAGGCATGCCCGAGTCAACAAGGAAAATCCCTGGAGGACATCGTGAAGGACCTAGCTACCTCAGTGCATCAATATCAGGCCAAGACCGATGGGACTTTAGCAGAGCTGTCCAAATAAATGTCCAACTTGGCCCATAACGTCTCAGAGCTGAAGAGAGATCCCGGGAGGTTGCCATCGCAGACAGTGCAGAATCCGAGAGGGAATGTCAGCATGATGGAAGTAGTGGACGTGGACGCATCACTTAAGGAGTCTGCTTATTGGGTGAACAAGATGCTAATGATTGAGGCAGGAAGTAGCGAGAAAGAGCCGGGATCAGAGACTACTGCACCTACAATGGACATTAACTCGACACAAACGTCTGAACGAGACGCGGTACATATTGATACACATTCCAGAACTAATCCTTCTTCTTCGTTTTCCATGCAGGTAATAGCTACTGAAGACCATATGATCGATAAGGGTGAGCTAGGAGGCAGATTGGAGGCGAGGTATGAGCAACACAACCCAACGATGGAACGCCCACTCGCTACGAGTGATAAGGCACCACCAGGAAAGAATAAGGACCCAGGTGCCTTCACAGTCACCTGTGGTATCGGTGAGACTCAAATACATCATTGTTTAATTGATTTGGGTGCTGCTGTTAATGCTATGCCGTATTCTTTATATTGCTCGTTGAGACTTGGTCCATTGAAACCGCCTAAGTTGTTGATTGAATTAGGGGATAAATCATGTATTCGTCCTGCTGGTTTGCTAGAGGATCTCACACTCCGAGTAGGAGACCTTTTTGTTCCTACAGATTTCTACGTCTTGCAGATGGGAGATGCCAGAGACGATGATCCTCCAGCACTTATACTGGGACGACCATTCCTCTTCGCCACCAAGACCAAGATTGACATGGGCTCAGGCTTGTTGTCACTTGCGTTCAGATTTCTACATTTATGGGGATGATGGCCGTCCATGCACGAAGAAACCACCGGACATAGTGAACACATCATATCTTGGTGCCCTAATTCCAGACCCACCAGACGAGACGAGCTGTGTAGTAGATGAAGTAGCCATGAGCAAGGTGTCCTCGCGGACTCGGGAGGATGTAAAAGTGAACCCGCCTGATCGATGGAGAGCAGACCCGAGCACACCTTTGCACGATGATATTGGGCAGATTGAAGGAATAGATGAGGCGAAATTTGACCTCGCACGTCCATGGGATCCTAACTTGTGATCCCTAAAGAGGTATCGTCGAGCCAACGACGTAAAACAAAGGCGCTCGCAGGGAGGCAGCCCGGCACTTTTATCATTTTTTCAGTTTTTTATTTTTTGAGGCTTGAGTCATAATCATCACATTGTATTTGGGAAGGAAATGATTTCTCATGCAGGGAACAGTACCAGTCCTCGACCAAAGCATTCCCAGGCCGCAACGACCATATGAGGGGAGTACTGTTTGAACTTTTCTCTCTATTTGTTTCCCTACCTTTGTTTTACTTGCATAGTGTGTCTTGAATTTAAGTCGTGCCGTGAGGACACGGCTTTGTTCAAAAGTGTGGGGTGGGAGAGTCAGTTTGTTGTGTCAGCATGTTTATTTCTTGCACCTGCATAGAGTCAGCACGTTTTTTAAAAAAATTTGTACAAATTCCACTCTATTCTTAGATGTGCGGGATTGAATTTTGATGACGTGAAATAGATAAGCTGATTAGATGCATTTCTCTTGTGAAATTTGAATTGTGTGACTACGTGTGAATTTGACCCAGTACGTATCCTTCTAAGTTGAGATAAACATGGATGTGGAGTTGATAGAAATGTCCTAGAGAGACTTGACGAATCATTCAAAGGACCGAATTTCGAGTTGTATGGTTATATGGATTTCGTGGAGGCTAGCACTTCGAGACTTATTGGTTCAGAGTTTGCTCTGCCACTGCAGTGTTTATGTAGGAAAGTGGGACGGAGACGTAACAACCCGTCCTATCTCTAGTCCGAAGTAACCGGGGAAATAGATGAGCGACCCTCGGCTTGACTCGCGTCAAAAAGGACGAGGATGAGAAAGAGTGGGGAGGTATTTCCATATGCTTGCGGGCGATGATTGGACCTTGATGGACCATAATTATACGAATCATAAACACAGTTAAACCCACTAAATTAGACCTTTTGTCTATTTAACTTTTGCTTGTTAGTTCCGATATATTTCTACAGGGTATTTTGGACTCTAGAGAGAATACACGCTAAGGAGAGGATTTTACGCTGAAAAGATATTACGAGTTAGTCCAAGGTCACGATCAGACGCTGAATGCAGAAATCTCAAGATCCTGACATTGAATTACTCAAAACAAATCCAACCGAGGACCAACCAAAGTCAGTCCGGAGCTGAAATACACCGATAGTTTTGTGAAAACTTCACAAAACTCACATCCACTCCTCTTCCTCCACATAGACCGGTGGCTTTCCCCTCACAACCTCCTCTCCTCCTCTCCCCTTCCGCCACCTAGGCCGGCGGCTTTGGGAGAAGATGACAAGGGGGCGGCTATGGGAACTCACCATGGCTTCTTGCCATGTGTCCTCTTCTCCTCCACATCCATCTCCTCCTCTCCCATCTTGCCAAGTGTTGGCTCCTCATGGCTCCTCCATGTCTATAAATACATGCCTCCCCTTCACTTGTAATCCATCCCACAATCCTCAAATCCATATTTCACTTATCTCTCTAGAAAGTTGGCACTTTGTAAGTTTGGTTTTTAATATATAATACTCCTGTTGGTTCTTGAGTATTATAGTTCGGTCTTGAGTACTCCTGTCGGTTCTTGAGTACTCAAGCTTGTCTTTACTATTCTTGAGTACTCTTGTCGGTTCTTGAAGTACTCACCCCTTTCCTTTACTGTCTTTTACTTTCAAAGATTTTACTTTCCTGTCTTTCAAAACTGCAATTTTACTTTCCTGTCTTTCAAAACTGCAATTTTACTTTCCTTGTCTTTACTTTCAAAAACTTTACTTTCCTTGTCTTTACTTTCAAAACCTTTACTTTTCCTGTCTTACAAAACCTTTACTTTTCAAGTACTTAGCTATGATATCCTCTTCCATGGATAATCGTAGCTAAACCCTTCATTCGGTTGAAGGGGTGTACTTGGATCATAAAATGTTTTAGACCCTACTCTTAATGCATCTTTGTGTTCAAAACTTGTTCTATGTGCCATATATTAGGTTAGAACTTCCAAGGTTGAGTGGATGCTTTAACGGGCAAAGCTCTTCCGTGGGGTTCGTGAACATACTCGGGTAAGTGGATGCTTTAACGGGCAAAGCTTATCTGAGGAGTTCGACTTATCTAAAACACCATTTGGTTGATCGTAACTGAAGATCAAATGGATGCACATAAGGCTAAGATACTTCGAAAGAAGGAATTAGTCTAAATAGAACAAGTGTTCTAAACGATGTTGCAAGTCTTGTGCTAGAAATAGCCTCGATTCATCTTTGAACACTTAGTATGGTCATTAGTGGTCAATGATAAACAGGCTATGATACAAGGCCCCCGAAACCGAATGCTTTCCTTCAATTTAAACACCACCTGCATTTACTTTCTTAGTATAAACTGCTCTATCAACTGCTCACCTTCTGGAGGACTTGCCAATCACGCATCACCCGCTGTAAGTCTTCGCTTTTATTTTCAGTATTTACATTTTCTGTCATTTACTTTTCCGCACTAAAAACCAAAACCAACCAACCAATCACTTACTTTTCCGCACTAAAATCTCAATCAACCTAAAACACGCTCCCTCGCTGTACAATCCCTCAAAGAACGACTATCCCCCTAATTCCCTTGGGTTCGACCCCTACTTACCACTTGCTACCCAGTAGTAAGGTCACGAGTAGCGGAATACAAATTTGCTTTTGCACAGAGAACACCGCACCTTAACGATAATGCGGTGGGCTCCGTCAAAACTGGCGCCGTTGCCGGGGAATTAGTTAATTAATCGGATAAGTTCTTTGAATCAATACTCGCTTCAATACAACCATGTCTCGCGAAGGAAGCCACCATGATTACCAGGATGATGACGAGATGAATCTGTACGGTCGTAATTATGAGGCGCCGCCTCCATTTCTTAACAATCCGGAACATCTCATCCGAAACCAAGAACCACCCGAGAACCGAAATGCAGCTGGTCCAGTACAACAACCCCCTAGATATCCACCACCCCCTCAACCTCAACAAATACCGAGACAAGGACCCATCTTTGATGATTATGGGGATAACAACTACCGTGCACCCACTATGGGAGAACTCAATGCCCCAGATTTCGCAACGCAGCCGTGGTGCTTTCACGAAGGCCCTGAACTAGAAAACATTACCGTCGACATGTCCGTGGTCCACAATTTGCCAAAGTTCTCAGGAACTAATGGAGAATCTGCGACAACTCATCTCCAACGCTTACATGGCATTTGCCAAATTCTAAAGCCCAATCGAGTGAATATAGATGACTTCAAGTTGAAGACGTTCTATTTTTCCCTCATTGACTCGGCAAACGACTGGTTCCTTTCATTACCTTCGGGAAGCATCAGAACATGGGTTCAGATGCAAAGAAAATTCCTGGACAAATACTACCCAGTGACAAAAGCAATGCAAGTAAGAAGGCAACTACAGGACATAAGGCAGGGACCTAACGAAACCATGTACGACTACCTGGAGAAATTCTACCACCTGGAAAGAAGCTGCTGCACTCCTGGACTACCCGAGAAGCTCATCATCGAGTACCTGATTAATGGACTAATTGAGTTAGACAAAAAGCTCCTAGACGCCTCAGCTGGAGGATCCATGATGAATCTATCATTAAGTAGCATAAGGGATCTCATCACCAAGGTTGCTGAAAATGCTCGGTTTAGAGATGAGACTACTTGTCAAGATGAATTCTTCCGAACAAAAAACGTATCACGAGCCGAGACATCAGTAAACTCCATGCCAGAAGAGATGAGACAAATGAAGGAAATGATAATGCAGCTCTTACAAAAGCAGATAGTTCAAGTAAGACCTTGCGAGTTTTGTGGCTCTACGGACCACAAGACTGATGCATGCCCAACTATGATCAAAGTCAACCCGGTGGAGGCCAATGCAGTGGGAGGATACCCAGGGTACAACAACAACAACAACAAATCCGTACCTCAACCAGCTCAGACGTTCTACCAACCTCCCACAAGCAGTACAACCAGTACCCGACGGGCCAATATCAACAGAAGGGGCCAAATCAGTACCAACACCAAGCACCGGGAGTTTATCAGAATAGGCTGAGCAATAACCAGCCCGGATCGAGTCACCCAAGTACAAGCCGGTCGCTTGAGGACCACATGAAAGAGCTAGCCGCCAGCCAAGTACGAACGAACGCTAATTTACAGCAATATCAGGTCGAGGCAAGAAGGGAAATGGCAGACATTAAGAAGCAGCTGACTCAACTAACCACGATGGTATCCGAGCTTAAAAAGGAGTCCGGACGGCTCCCCTCCCAAACCGTCCAGAACCCGAAGGGAAATGTGAATGCTGTAACTCTTAGGAGTGGAAAAAAGCTTGTCGTTGCACCCATGGAACGAGAGGAAGACGAAAGCCCGGAGTTGCCCGAGGAAAGCGAGGACGCACCAGAGAAAGAAGAAAATACACCTGAGGAACGCATGCCAGGCCCGGTACCAGCGACCAGCCCAGTGCCCATAACTGAGACCTCTAAAATCAGTGCCTCTCTTTTATTTCCAGTGCCATCCCGAGCACCAAAACAACATGTCATGGATAAGGACATATTTGAGTTGTTCAGCAAAGTCGAAATCAACATCCCCCTCTTGGAAGCCATCAAGCAAATTCCTCGTTATGCTAAGTTTTTAAAAGATCTTTGCACCAACCGGAGGAGGAGTGATAGATATGATCAAGAGCTAATGAGTAGAAACGTGTCGGCTATCATACAACGAAAGGTGCCCCCCAAATGCGGAGATCCAGGAACCTATACCATTCCATGCACAATTGGCAACATCCGGATCGAGAACTGCATGCTAGATCTTGGAGCATCAATCAACGTCCTTCCCTTCTCTATCTACTCATGCCTCAGAATTGGACCGCTCGAACCTACCGGCCTCACTATTCAACTGGCAGATCGATCGTGCAAACAACTCAAGGGCGAAATAGAAGACGTCTTGGTTCAAGTAGGCAAATTGGTGTTTCCAGCAGACTTCTACGTCTTAAAAATGGAGAATGACGGGCCAACAGACCATGCACCCATCCTTCTCGGCCGTCCATTTCTCAAAACATCAAAAATGAAAATAGACTGCGGAAGTGGGATGCTATCAATGGAAGTAGAAGGAGAGGTCTTCAGCTTCGACATATTCAGAGCAATGAAGCATCCCATGGAGTTCGAGGAAGAAGGAAGGCACGTAACCGAATCATTTCCAGACAAGCACCTCTATGCAGTCTCAGCCAAAGTGCCGTGGTATGCCTCGATCGTCAACTACCTTGTAGGAGGTACATTTCCTCCTTCTTTTACTAAAGCACAATGCATGAAACTTAGGCATGATGCTAAACATTATTTATGGGATGATCCTTATTTATGGAAAATAGGAGCAGATCAAATACTTAGGAGATGCATCCCCGATAATGAAATAGCTTCTGTTATTAGCTTTTGCCATGAGTTTGCATGTGGAGGACACTTCGGGCCTAGGAGAACCGCTAGAAAAATCCTAGATAGTGGCGTTTTCTGGCCAAGTATATTTAGAGATGCATATGAAAAGTGTCAAAAGTGCGATAGGTGTCAAAGGGTAGGAAATGTGTCAGCTAGAAATGAGATGCCTCAAGTACCCATAATGGTCAACGATGTTTTTGACATTTGGGGAATTGATTTTATGGGACCATTCCCAGTTTCATGCGGGTATACTTACATTTTAGTTGCTGTAGATTATGTGTCAAAATGGGCAGAGGCTAAGGCCACAAGGTGCGTTGATGCAAAGACTGTCATAGATTTTTTGCGCACTAACCTGTTTTGTAGATACGGGGTACCCAAGGCCATAATCAGCGACAAAGGAACGCATTTCTGTAACCGCATGATGGTTGCCACCTTGAAGCGCTACCATGTCCACCACCGAACATCCACGGCATATCATCCCCAAACCAATGGTCAAGCGAAGATCTCCAACCGCGAAATCAAAGGTATTCTAGAAAAGATGGTGAAATCGGGTAGGAAAGATTGGAGTCAGAGGCTAGACGAAGCTCTTTGGGTTTATCGGATGGCATACAAGATGCCAATTGGAACCTCCCCCTTTCGGCTTGTTTATGGGAAGGCATGCCACCTTTAGGTGGAATTAGAACATAAAGCCTATTGGGCGCTCAAGCAGTGCTATCCAGATTTAAAAGCTGCCGGACTAGATAGGAAGCTTAAGCTATGCGAACTTGAAGAATTGTGGCTTGAGGCCTATGAAGAGCAAACAGACTACAAGGCGCGGATGAAATTATATCATGACTAATTCATCCTCCGGCGCTCATTTGAGGAAGGACAACAAGTACTACTCTTCTCCTCACGGTTGAAGTTTATGCCAGGCAAACTGAAATCAAGATGGACCGGTCCTTATACCGTGAGTAAAGTATTCAACCATGGGATGCTTGAGTTGGAAAGCATGGACAATGGAAGCAGATTCACGGTAAACGGGCAGCGAGTCAAACATTACCACGGCGAAGTCAACTTAGCTCCACAACACTACGACCTAAGCCACCCATGGGATCCAAACCAGTGATCCAGGAACGAGGTACTGGCGAGCCAACGACGTTAAACAAAGGCACTGGTCGGGAGGTAACCCGACACCTATCTTACTTTCTGTCATTTATTTTCTGTCATTTTAGTTTTTTTCCAATAAGTCGCTCTCACCCACTTGGTGCATAGAAGAAATGACTATTTAGGAATCGGTTATTGGAGCAAGACCGGATCAGCCAGGCAGCTTCTGTGAGTTACCGGGCTTGCGCTGAGAGTTCAAGGCCCCAGCCGAACTCCCTCGATTATCCAGCCTCATGCCATGTCGTTCACTCAACACTTTAAAGGGAGTTCTGTTCTTCCCTTTTCCTTAATGTCATTTCCTTCTCATATAACATCTGCTTGCATGGCTTTTGAACTAAGTCTTGCTGAAAGGCACGCCTTCGTTCAAAAGTGTGGGGTGAGAACCACCTGTGTACATAACATGTTTTTCTTTTCCTTTTTTAATATTATCTTTTTGAAAATATGAACTTGAGAATGTGAAAAAGATAGATCTAAAATTCATGCATTTACCTTGTGAAAATTCAACTGTCTAAAAACTTAGAACGTAACTTCTCATTTGTCCCTTTGTACTGAGATAAACTAGGGATGTGGAGTTGACATAAACTGCCCTAGAGAGGCTTGGCAAGCAATCGAAGGATCGAATCTAACTATATGGTTTTCGAAGTCAGTGGAGGCTGCACTTCGGGTTTCAGTGAAGATTGAAGTCATCTCCGCCATGCAGTGTTTATGCAAAAAGAAAAAAAGGCGAGGACGGGAATCAGACCGTCCTATCTCTAGTCAAAGTAGCCGAGAAAATAGATGAGCGACCCTCATCTTGACCCGCGCGAAACGGCAAGGATGAGAGGAGCGGGGAGGTATTTCCATATGCTCGCGGGCAATGATTGGACCTCCCAAAAAAGGCTTGAGAAAATGGACTAGCAAGCCACAAAAAGGCAAAAAGCTCGAAGAAGCAAATCAAGAGACCAAAGGCCCAAAATTGTGAAGGTTTTAACCAAACAAAAAGTGAAGTACTCAAAGAGTCAAATCAAAGGTCAAAGGCCGATTCACTACAAAAGCTGTCCCTCGCCAAAAGAAAATCAACGACCAAACCATTGAAACCCGAACCGAATCACGTGCTAGAGAAAGCTACAAGAAAACCATATAGTGCGAGACGATTCCAAGATTGCAATCCAGGAGCCTAAAAAGGGCTATCTCCCGAAACATCCAAAATAATTTGCATCTCAGCACGAAGGTACACGTATCAAGTTTCTTCTATTTATTTACACAGTTCAATTTGGTAATAAGTAAGTAATGCATGAATTAGGATAAATCAAGTCCCACAGTCTAATTTTCATATTTTAAAACCAAACTTAGTGTGCCGCCCTTTAATAGCATTGTTCGGGACGAACAACTAAAAGTGTGGGGTGATCTGATGGACCATAATTATATGAATCATAAACACAGTTAAACCCACTAAATTAGACCTTTTGTCTATTTAACTTTTGCTTGTTAGTTCCGATATATTTCTACAGGGTATTTTGGACTCTAGAGAGAATACACGCTAAGGAGAGGATTTTACGCTGAAAAGATATTACGAGTTAGTCCAAGGTCACGATCAGACGCTGAATGCAGAAATCTCAAGATCCTGACATTGAATTACTCAAAACAAATCCAACCGAGGAGCAATCAAAGTCAGTCCGGAGCTGAAATACACCGATAGTTTTGTGAAAACTGCACAAAACTCACATCCACTCCTCTTCCTCCACATAGGCCGGCGGCTTTCCCCTCACAACCTCCTCTCCTCCTCTCCCCTTCTGCCACCTAGGCCGGCGGCTTTGGGAGAAGATGACAAGGGGGCGGCTATGGGAACTCACCATGGCTTCTTGCCATGTGTCCTCTTCTCCTCCACATCCATCTCCTCCTCTCCCATCTTGACAAGTGTTGGCTCCTCATGGCTCCTCCATGGCTATAAATACATGCCTCCCCTTCATTTGTAATCCATCCCATAATCCTCAAATCCATATTTCACTTATCTCTCTAGAAAGTTGGCACTTTGTAAGTTTGGTTTTTAATATATAATACTCCTGTTGGTTCTTGAGTATTATAGTTCGGTCTTGAGTACTCCTGTCGGTTCTTGAGTACTCAAGCTTGTCTTTACTATTCTTGAGTACTCTTGTCGGTTCTTGAAGTACTCACCCCTTTCCTTTACTGTCTTTTACTTTCAAAGATTTTACTTTCCTGTCTTTCAAAACTGCAATTTTACTTTCCTGTCTTTCAAAACTGCAATTTTACTTTCCTTATCTTTACTTTCAAAAACTTTACTTTCCTTGTCTTTACTTTCAAAAACTTTACTTTCCTTGTCTTTACTTTCAAAACCTTTACTTTTCCTATCTTACAAAACCTTTACTTTTCAAGTACTTAGCTATGATATCCTCTTCCATGGATAATCATAGCTAAACCCTTCATTCGGTTGAAGGGGTGTACTTGGATCATAAAATGTTTTAGACCCTACTCTTAATGCATCTTTGTGTTCAAAACTTGTTCTATGTGCCATATATTAGGTTAGAACTTCCAAGGTTGAGTGGATGCTTTAACGGGCAAAGCTCTTCCGTGGGGTTCGTGAATCTACTCGGGTAAGTGGATGCTTTAACGGGCAAAGCTTATCTGAGGAGTTCGACTTAGCTAAAACACCATTTGGTTGATCGTAACTGAAGATCAAATGGATGCACATAAGGCTAAGATACTTCGAAAGGAGGAATTAGTCTAAATAGAACAAGTGTTCTAAACGATGTTGCAAGTCTTGTGCTAGAAATAGCCTCGATTCATCTTTGAACACTTAGTATGATCATTAGTGGTCAATGATAAACAGGCTATGATACAAGGCCCCCGAAACCGAATGCTTTCCTTAAATTTAAACACTACCTGCATTTACTTTCTTAGTATAAACTGCTCTATCAACTGCTCACCTTCCGGAGGACTTGCCAATCACGCATCACCCGCTGTAAGTCTTCGCTTTTATTTTCAGTATCTACATTTTCTGTCATTTACTTTTCCCCACTAAAAATCAAAACCAACCAACCAATCACTTACTTTTCCGCACTAAAATCTCAATCAACCTAAAACACGCTCCCTCGCTGTACAATCCCTCAAAGAACGACTATCCCCCTAATTCCCTTTGGTTCGACCCCTACTTACCACTTGCTACCCAGTAGTAAGGTCACGAGTAGCGGAATACAAATTTGCTTTTGCACAGAGAACACCGCACCTTAACGAGAGTGCGGTGGGCTCCGTCAGACCTCCTTCAAGAGAAAAGGAAAAGAAGGACAAGCAGTTCACAATAAAGGAGCAAGGCTCAAAAAAAAAATATCAGTCAAATTGTGAAAGTTCTACACGCAATCAAGTGAAGTACAACATTATTTCATCAAGAGCCAAAGGCCAAGGAAAATCACTACAAAAGCTGTCCAACACAAAGAAAGAAGCTCAAAAACCTTGAAGCTCGAACAAATCAGGTGCAAGAAAAAGCAATGAAGTGTAACCATATAGCGAGAGTTCGGAACAGCGAATGCAGCTCATGGGTCTAAAGAGGACTATCTCCCAGACATCCGAATTGATTTGAATTTCAGCTCAAAAGGTAACACGTATCAAGTTAATTCTATGTTGAGCATGATGATTAAAGTAACGATTGAGTTATGCGTAGAAAAGCAAGTCTAGACTATTGATGGAGCCCACCGCACTGTCGTTAAGGTGCGATGTTCTCTGTGCAAAAACAAATTTATATCTCCGCTACTCGTACTCTACTAGTGGGTAGTAAAGGGTAAGTAAGGGTCGAACCCAAGGGAGTCAGGTGAATAGTTGTTCTTTAAGTAGGACAGTTGGGGGTTGGTTGTGATTTTAGTACTGAGAGTAGCGTGGGTTGGTTGTGATTTTAGTACTGAAAGGTAAAGTAACAGTTGATATTAAAATTAAAGGAAAGCATTCGGTTTTTGGGGCCTTGTATCATAGTTTGTTTATCATTGACCTCTAATGATCATACTAAGTGTTCAAAGATGAATCAAGGTTATTTCTAGCACAAGACTTGCAACATCGTTTAGAACACTTGTTCTATTTAGACTAATTCTTCCTTTCGAAGTATCTTAGCCTTATGTGCATCCATTTGATCTTCAGTTACGATCAACCAAATGGTTTTTTAAAAGAGGTCGAACTCCTCAGATAAGCTTTGCCCGTTAAAGCATCCACTTACCCGAGTATGTTCACGAACCCCACGGAAGAGCTTTGCCCGTTAAAGCATCCACTCAACCTTGGAAGTTCTAACCTAATATGTGGCACATAGAACAAGTTTTGAACACATAGAGGCACTAAGAGTAGGGTCTAAAACATTGTATGGTACAAGTACACCCCTTCAACCGAATGAAGGGTTTAGCTACGAATATTCATGGGACAGGACATCATAACTAAGTGCTTGAAAAATAAAGGTTTTGAAAGACAGAAAATAAAGTTTTCGAAAGTAAAGACAGGAAAGTAAAGTTGCTGAATTGAAAAGACAGTAAAGTAAAGACGAGAGTGCTTACAAAAACCGTGAAAGTGCTAAAGCTTCGATTCCAAAGTAAAGTGATTACATGATTAGTGCCCAAACTCTAGAGAGAAGTGAGAGCTTCTCTCACTAACTTGTGGTATGAGATGTTGGAATGAGATGGGATGATTTTACAAGTGAAGAAGGGTCTCTATTTATAGGCTAATGGAGGTGTGCCTTGTGGAGGAAGTGAAGACACATGGCAAGCAACCCATGGAGGAGCTAGAGCCGCCGGGTGGGGAGGTGGCATGGAGGAAAGACGCCGGCTAGGTGGCGCAAGGAGAGGGGGAGTGTGGAAAGCTGCCGGGCAAGGTGGCATGGAGTGGGTGAAATGAGACTTTTGTGATCTTTTCCAAAAGCCATCGGCTCCTTTCAGCTCCGGACTGTCTTTGGTTGCTCTTCGATTGGACTTGTTTTAAGTGATTCCACGTCCGGTTCTTGAAAGTCAGAATTTGGTCGTGACCTGGAATGACTCGTAATTCATTTTCAGCTTTAAAACTCCTCCTTAGCCTGTATTCTCTCTAGACTTCAAAATACCCTATAGATAAATATCGGAACTAACAAGCAAAAGTTAAATAGACAAAGTGTCTAATTTGGTGGGTTTTACTATGTTTATGATTCATACAATTATGGTCCATCAACTATCAGCTCATATTCATGTAGCATTATCTAGGACGTCGAAGAAATTGTGGTGTTGCATTGATTTTCCTTCTATGACTTAGTTCTTGTTCGAGACGAACAAGTTTAAGTGTGGGGTGGTTTGATGAGTCGTATTTATACGACTCGTCGAATCATTTAATCCCATCAATTTCGACACTTTCATATGCAAACAGTTACTTTTTAGTGTTGTTTTGCATTTCAGGTGTTTCAGAAGCTCTAGGAGGAAACGCGCTTAAAAGATGGCGTTTTGCGCCAAAAAAATAGCACAATGGAGATTCACCCAACCGGGTGGGAAATGACCTCAAACTCACCCGACCGGTTGGAGTGGAAGAGCGAAGCAAGGAGCGTCTGACCCCCTGAATCGGCCGACTCACATCACAGCACAAGCCTCAACCGGCCGGCTCAGTCCCTCAGAGAGTTCAAGCCATTCGATGCAATGCCCAACCGGCCGGCTCAACTGAGTGCACAAAACTCAGCCGGCCGGCTCAAATGGTCAGAGACTTGAAGACCTCGAAGTTGCATCCAACCGGCCGGCTCAAACTCAGGCACAAATCCCAACCGGTCGGCTCAAAGGGTCAGAGAAGTCGTATCTTCGCAAAGCAAGTTCAACCAGCCGGCTCAACCCAAGGCCAATTCCCCAACCGGTCGGCTCAATACATCAGAGAAGTCGAAGTCTTCATGGAGCAAATCCAACCGGCCAGTTCAACTTCAGGCACAAATCTCAGCCGGTCGGTTGGTCGTCGGTGCAGTATTTTGGGCATGTTTCCTAATTTCGTTTTTTGGGACCAGAAACAGATTTAGAAACCCCAGAACTTGTATATTAAGATTAGGAGCAGGGTTTTTAAGATCATCACACATTTCCACGTTCGAGATAGCTCTAGAGAAGACGAAGACGTGAATCATTCAACGAGAGAAGAATTTCTATTTACTTTCATCCAAAAATATTTGTGTTTATTTCCATGACAATGAGTAGCTAAATTTCTATTTCGGTTTAGGGTTTCGTACATTGTGAACACGTTTTGAGATATTCGTTCTTAATGCTATGCTATATTTCACTAGTTCTTGTGCTCATTCTTACGAATTAAATTGCTAGACTAAGTGGAAGCTTTGTCGCAAAGCTTAGTTGAACAACTAATTCTTACCGTTAATATTTACTGGATACTTTGTCGTAAAGGTAGATAGTAACATGTAAGCTAAATAATACCTTTGTCAGATTATTTTGTTTAGAAGAGAACTAGAAGTCTAACACCTTTGTCGGGTTAGGTTGTGGCGTATCACCTTTGTCGGGATACTTGGGTTGTTACCTTTGTCGGAGCAACCACACTTTGAAATATAAAATTGATCATTAGATATCGATGATGAACGTGTCACAATAGAAACCCTAGACTGAATTTTCTCGCTGATTGAAATCCTCGTTATTCATTTCTCTTGTGTTTTACAATATTTGCTCACATCAAACCCCCAATTCATTTGTTTATAGGACAACTGAACCACACCAGCTCTCTAGGGATCGACCCCTGCTTGCCACTCTACTAGTTCTTACAGGGAAAATATAAATATAAATTTGAGACGTCAGACGACACGTGTCAACAACAGGTTTCCAAGTTGGCCTATGAAGCAAAGAATGAGAAGAATGCTTTGACAAAGAAGGTCACAAATATTAGCAATTACGGAATCTCAGTCTGATAAACCCCCTCCACTGCATCTGATGCAACTTTCGGCCCCACTGCTATTGCATAATGGAGTTTGACATTTCCAAGTCTGCCTGCTATTATTAACTGCCAAAGAGAAAGAGTAAAAAAAACATTCCAAGTGTCGAAAATGAGGCAGTTTTGTACCATCTTTATTCTTTCCGTCATCGTTGTTTATGCAAATGGATTTCATTTCCAAAATAATTGAAGTATATGATATAACATATAAGATCAAGGATTGTGCAATTGGTCAACGGCTACAAAGAAAAGTTGTGGTCTACCATGGTCCATGGATACCTGTCCTCTCCAATGTGTACCTGTTGCTTGTTTTCTCCTTGGTCATAACTGTTGCAATGAGCTACGAATTATGTTAACTGGACTACGAATTATGTTAACTGGACTACGAATTATGTGAACAAGACTACGCATAATATGAACTAGACTACGGATTTTAACTAGAATGCTACGCATTATAAAAAGGGTAAATGAAAGGCTACGAATTTTAAATTATATATTACGAATTTTAACTAAAATGCTACGCAATTTAGATTGCAAATTACAAATGTTGTGCATTACAAATGCTACGAATTTTAAATTTCTTCAAATTATTACAATGCTTTAGGATATCGCTCTAAATTTCCTGACACATATATTAGC
The DNA here is from genome assembly GCA_033675215.1 of Rhodiola kirilowii. Taxonomy (NCBI): domain Eukaryota; kingdom Viridiplantae; phylum Streptophyta; class Magnoliopsida; order Saxifragales; family Crassulaceae; genus Rhodiola; species Rhodiola kirilowii. Next base: position 23,352,234 of record CM066203.1, read on the forward strand.
ACCCTGGGTTCCTTGAAGCTGATGTTGCCCGAGAGATGGCTTGCAGCAAAATGCAACCTTGATGGCTATTGATTCCAATCCATGTTTCTACATTAGGACCGTCAAAAGAAGAAAGATCCAAGCTCCTTGACCACCCAGACAAAGGCGTACCATTTCTATCTACAAGTCCCACTCCTTCTAGCTGTTTAATACCACATGATGCAATAGCTAAGTTCAGCGCGGCCATGACTCTGGCTTTTGATTTCAAATAAGTGAATAATGTGGCAGTTGTTTTCACTCTCCTCCAAAGAAAATCCAGTTCCTTCTTTGTATCACCTTCAGACCCTTGTATGCATGCCTTTACTTCCATCAACTTCGCTAATAGTACATCTACCTGATCTTGGCTTTGCTCCACACCTTGCTTCCAAGCAGCATCTGTTTCGCTAGATTGAGGCTTCATAGCGGGCACATCAAAACCTTCCCCATTTGCCATTGCCTTCAAAATTTCAACACTGACTGACATCAGGCAACAATTTCAAAAAAAAATTATATCTGTAAGCGTCAAAGTGGAAGTTAAACTTTTTTTTTCAAAGATGCATACTATATTTATAACAGCAGAAGTAACACATTGAACAAGTTTGCATTCAAAGTAACTAAATTCGGCCTTTTAAAAACCCTTAAATGACAAAAGTTATATACAGCACAAAATTACCAGTAAAATGGGTAGAAAACAGAAATCACGCTCGGATCAAAGATCAACCTATTTGAATCCTAATTACGCTTCATTATAAGCATCACGACCAATCATATGATTGCAAAACAGGAGACGCCGTAATCCAAATCCAAATCCAAATCCAGAAATTGAAGCTACGGAAGGTACGGCGAGATAGAGGTGTTTTAACCTTTGATTCGGGTTGTGTTGATCTTCGTTTGCCTTAGGTTTTCAGAAACGAAACCGCAAATCAGAATCAACCATCAGATCGACTAATATGCCCTTAAAACATATTTTTAGATTTAAATAAATAAGAATTATCTGAGTTATTGGATCAAAAATCTAATGATTCTAATTAAATCTAATAAGACACTTCTCACATGATCCTATTCCCCGTTTTACTATCTAAATAGTTGGACAAAATCTTTTGCGCATTTCTTGTACTATCGAAACTGAATCAAATTTTTTTTGATTGGAGAACCTGAATCAATTATTCACGATTTTTTTCTTTTTGATTAGATCGATTTTTGGACTCGATCTCATTATTTAATCCTTGGTTGTTTTTGAACGATGTTATTTTCACAAACAATTGGTTTCGATCCCACAAACCATTGTATTAATTCCATAAACTATAGTACCAATACTACGAACTATATATTTTAATCTTAGAATATGTAGTATTAAATTCATGAAATATAGTATTGAGAGTATGAAACCACCAAGTGTGTAATTTTTTTTTTATAAAAAATATTTGAAATGGCAGAAGCTGCTCACACTAGAACAACACCAAATACCACAATACAAATAACTTATATCATCATGTTCTAGTATAAGTTAGCTAATAAAATTCATCCTGGAGCAGTACTCCAGACAACTAAGAAGGACAAGCAAATGTGGCATTCCAATCGCTCTCTACAGGCCTTTTTAGCTGATGCATCTGCTGCATTATTTGTTAGAATTTGTGTTAAATGAGTGTGAAGAAAATAGTGGTGCGCCCCATTTTGAGACTGAATTTGAGCGTGGAGGACACCTCGTAAAGAGTTGATAAAAATATAATAAAATACCTTGCGACAAGGGGTATGCAATCAAATGTAGAAATGTCGAAATCGAATTGATATCGAATGAGAAATCGATACCCAAAGTTGGACCAAAACTAATGGAAAGATGACCTTGGTAGGAATGGATGAGTGGATTGATTGATTTCACTTGAGTGAAACCAATTGTCCCACATTGGAAGTTATATGAGAGTGATTATATGTTTATATATGATCATGGTTTTCTTACTTAGTAAGATGCTAGGCCAAAGTCTCTCACAACACCCATGCGGGCGTCCAGGGGTGCAAATCATCGGACTCTGCACTCTCGTCGTACGGGATAAGAATGTCGCATCGATTGAGTCGGCTTGGCGCGATTTGGTTCGGTTTTGCACAATGTAATTTCGATTTTGAACATCAAACCAAGTCAAAACGGCATTGGTTTCTTTCGACTTGTCTTGGTCTCTAAACCGCTTCGGTTTCTTAAGAACTCTCCTATAAAAAAGAGTTCGATCTTCACTTCCAAAACACACAGAATGACAGCGTCTTACGTGACTCTGCACTCCCTTCGTACGGGATAAGAATGTCGCATCGATTGAGTCGGCTTGGCGCGATTTGATTCGGTTTTGCACAATGTAATTTCGATTTTGAACATCAAACCAAGTCAAAACGGCATTGGTTTCTTTCGACTTGTCTTGGTCTCTTAACCGCTTCGGTTTCTTAAGAACTCTCCTATAAAAAAGAGTTCGATCTTCACTTCCAAAACACACAGAATGACAGCGTCTTACGTGACTTGATTCACTCTCCTCTTCATTTGTTTTACAGGCGGCAATCTTGCTTTAAGGACAGCGTCTGACGTGACTCGATCCACTCTCCGGTTTGCAATTGTTTCAATTCGATCCACTCTCCGATTTGCAATTGTTTCAATTTGAATTCATACTGATTTATACTATTGTCTAATTGAATCTGTATTGCTGGTGTTCTGTTTAATTCAATCACTACTGCATATCTGTTTAGTTCAGTAACTTCGTTATATCTACCTGTTTAATCAGTATATTTCCAACATTATTGGCTTCGCGTGTGATGAACACCAACTTCCTCGGACAGCATCTTTAGAGACTTATTTATCCAGCTTTTATGCCAATCTTCATTCCACCTTCCAAGCTATAAAAAAACAAAAACATAAGCCAATCAGTTTCGAAAATAGCTCGTCGAACCTTCATCAACTTCGCAATTTCCGAACATCTTAACATTGTCATTCCTTCTGCACCCAAACTACTATGTACACCATCTTGCCATTCCGCAGCTACCTGCAACACCAGCCCCAATCCATCTTTGACTATAATACATATTCCTGCCAGAATAAGGTTTCCAAATATTCCATGCTCCATCAACATTAAATTTAACAAAACTTGATGCGGTGGTTTTCAATTAAACAATTTCAACTGGCCTTTAGCAACATAAACTGACTGTGCTCTAGAAAAATGATCAAACATAAATTTTATTCTCAACACGGCCCTCTCAGACTCCCAAAACAAACCATCATGACAAAGTAAATTCCTTTAAAACCATATAAACCACAAACTGCACAATAATAAGTTAAATTTATTGGACCTACAACATACGTCAAGGACCTTTTGTAAATTAGATCATACTAACTTTGTACATGGACAAATCTATGGGGACTCATCTGTAAATTCCCTAACCGTATATAATTAGGGTCACTGTACATGCTTTATTCATTCAATTCAATAAGACAAAATTAGTTATACAAAACCCTCTTTTCATCCCTTCCGATCAGCTCCACCTGAGCTCCGATCGTCAATAATCCAATCCCGGATTATCAACATGGTATCAGAAGCTCACCGATCGTCGTCACTCTGATCGTTTGCGATCATCCAGACCGTTTTCTGAGCTCATTTTTTAGCTCACTCGCCCAACCTGCTCAGCACACCTCTGAGTTTACTCTGTTTCTTTCCAACTCATGGGAGACACCATAGGATCAAGCATCACACTGAATCCATTGGCAGCAGATACATCAGGCATTCATGTCGCTACATCAGGCGTTCCTGCTGCTCCTGCGACGATTGTTGATAACATATATTATGTCAATAACAACGAGATCACAGGCAACTCAATAGTGGGTGAAATACTCACCGGAAGGGAAAACTTCGTCAAGTGGACGAAGGTCATGAGGATCGCATTGTCTGCGAGGCTCAAACTCGGCTTTGTCGAGGGCGAACATCCCAGACCGAATGATCCAGTACTGAGGGTGAGATGGCAGCGTTGCAACGACGTTATCATGTCGTGGCTGCTATGTTCGGTTTCCCCAGATGTCACAGGGCAGATTTTAGATTCCTTCGACGTCGCAAATGCCTGGAACTGCCTGCACATGATGTACGCTGGTTCAAACTTGTCCAGAAAGTTTACGTTGCAACAGGAGATAGCTAACCTGATGCAAGGGACCATGACCGTGGCCAAATACTTCGAGACATTGTGTGGACTATGGAGAGAGTTGGAGGCTATGAGGGAGCAAAGAGTGTGTTCCCTGTCAGACGAGTGCATGCGGTGCCAAGACAGTGCGCGTGAAAACCATGAGAACAAAGTCATGAAGTTCCTCATGGGTTTGAATGAAAACCTAGCTAAGATACGCACACACATCCTAGCACTGGAGAAACTGCCACCACTCAATGTAGTCTTCGAACCACGAAGCTGAAAGAAACAAGAACAAGTTAGTGCCCACTGAAAGCTCAGCTATGTGTGCCAATCATCAACCATATACCAGGCAAAACTACGACAACAATCAACAGTACACACAACAGTCGAGGACCTTACAACAGCCCAATCAGAATTTTCAAAACTCTACAAGGAACTATGAAGGAAACAACACCACCAACAGACCTAAACAAAGGCCATTCTGCACACATTGCCAACAAGCAGGACACACAAAAGAGACCTGCTACAAGATTCATGTATTCCCACCAGGACACAAACAGTACAAGGGAAAGAACACTGGAGGAATGAAGGCAAATAGTACACATATGACCAGTGATGATGCCAACATTTCTAACTCAGTGTCAGGTCCATCAAATACTCAAAACATTCCATGTACAACTAACCCATTTACCAATGAACAGGTTAATCAAATTTTGGCAATGCTGAAACAAGGATCACCTGGTGTAGGAGACCCTCAATGTCACATGGCAGGTATATGTGGTCTTTCATCTAGGTCACTTAAAACCAATTCACTGATCGTTGACAGTGGTGCAACTGACCATTTTACCTGTGATGAAAATTTATTATTTGACATATATCAGTTGCCAAAGGATAGCTACATTAGCCTACCCGATGGTACATCAATATTGGTTACCTCAGCGGGAAAATGTGCCTTGACACCTGAATTAATAATGCAGAATGTCTTCTTGTTTCCCAACTTCAAGTTCAACCTGCTGTCAGTTGGAAAATTGATTAATGACAGTCATTGTTCAGTATTATTCACTCAAACCAGTTTTGTTGTAGATGACTCAACAAGGAAGACTATCCTAGAGATTGGTAAATTCAATGGAGGAATGTACCTGTTTCAGTCTCCACACATTCCTGTTCCAAGCAAATTTGTCTCAGCTGCTGGTAAGGAAATATCCCCTGATGTTTGGCATCTCAGATTAGGCCACATGCCTTTTGATAGTATAAAGACTCTATTAAATAAGCATTTTTCTGTCAGTAAGAACTCTAAGACACACAAACATTGTGTTGTTTGTCACCTTTCTAAACAAAGTAGAATGAAGTTTCCTATTAGTCATCATTCATCTGCCAATGTCTTTGATCTAATACATTGCGATGTTTAAGGACCTTTCAATACTCCTACTATGAATGGCAGCAAATATTTTCTTACTATCGTCGATGATAAATCAAGGTGCACATGGACTTATCTACTCAAAACCAAGAGTGAAGTACCAGATTTTCTCATTCAGTTCTATGAACTTGTTATCACTCAGTTTGGGCATAAGATCAAGATCCTACGATCAGATAATGGTACAGAATTTTAACCATAAGTTGGAGAATTACCTGCTCAACAAAGGGTGCATTCATCAAACCTCCTGCCCATACACTCCACAGCAAAACGGAATAGTGAAGAGAAAACATCGTCATCTGTTGAATGTGGCCAGAGCACTAAGATTTTAATCTAATGTTCCAAAAATATTCTGGGGAGATTGTATCCTAACTGCTACGTATTTGATAAACCGAATTCCCACTAACCTTTTGAAAGGTAAAAGTCCTTATGAGGTGTTGTTTGGCAGCCCTCCTCAACTCGATAATCTGAAAGTTTTTGGATGTCTATGCTACACAAGCACTCCCAGTCACCACAGAGACAAATTTGACCCTCGTGCCAGCCCTTGTGTCTTCTTGGGATACCCCTATAGTCAAAAAGGATATAAAGTATATTGCCTACAATCACACAGACTCCTTGTCAGCAGAAATGTCATTTTTATGAAGATATTTTCCCTTTTGAAGACAAAAATAAGCCTGCACAAGGTACATCTACAGCTCCAACAATTCAAAAGGTACAAACTACAATACCCATTTATTCTGATGATTTATTTGATGATCTCTCCACACACATACACACTAACCCTGCAGCGAGTGATACTCCTGAGCCCTCCTCGCCTGTCCACTTTGAAACCATCACTACAAATACATCAGAAACTCATCCCATACATGAAATCATCCCTACCAATACACCCTCAACCACAAACTCATCCTCCCAACCATACACTTCACCTATCCATGAAACCATTTCATCCTCACATCAACCTCTAACACCCATCAGAAAATCGACTAGACCACATCATCCACCCAAATGGCATACTGACTACATATGCAATTCAACAACCAATCCCAAAACATCCCCACACACCTGACGAGCTATTCTTTTTCACCTCTAAATAGTATCAATGAAGAGAGGATTGAATGTAGTCAAAACATTTATATTAACCGGTAAAGTACCGGGTCGAACCAAGAGGAGCAAGCCAAGCACATGCACTATGTAGGATTGTGTTTCCGTTCGGCTATTCTAAACCAAAATTGTATAAAGGTTTGTATATTCTAAATCCTATGTGACGAGTAATTAGAGATAAAAGATGGATAAGAGGTGTTTCGAGGGGTTATTCCCCTCCTTGGCAATTTCCCAATGATCACATACATGATATTCAAACATTTCATGGTAGTCAAATAGTATTGAACCTAGTTCACTTCATATCCTTAGAAATGATCATATTCACTACATCCAAACTATCCCTAAGGTCGTTCGATTCTTAAGTCTAGTTTTAAGATTCAACATGTTACTTAGGCATTTCATCAAACACTTAGTAGCATGACATGTATAAAGATCCTATTGAACATGAATTTGATACCATTTAATGGGATTAATTGATGATTTGCTAATTGACCAACTCTAATGAATTAAACATTCAATCCTTAGTCAAGCATCATATCATAAGTTTCACTTTCATGCTTAAGATATGATCATTTTCTCCATCCTAGAACTATCCACTAGCTTTTCCAATGCATAGGTTCAAGTTTTAGTCTAAGTTGTCACTTAGGCATTTTAACAAACACCTGGAGTGCATAACATTCATAACACAAGAGAAAATGAAATCAACAATCATCCATATGAATATCAATGTATATATGTGATCAAATAGTACCAAGGAGAGTCATAAGACCCTCAAAACACAATATCACTACTCACACATCATGTAAGACAACATGGTGTTAGTAGGGTTTATAGCACACAACAAGTAGAATAGGAAAAGATGTAGAGGAAGGAGGGTTGTCAATCCTTGAACTCCCTTTAGTCTTCTCTTCTTCTCCTTAGTTGGATCTTTTTATGATTGATGACCTTGGTTGAGCCTCTTTTCCAATCTTCTTCTCCCCAAAAACCTCCACACTTAGGTCAAAAACCCCTCTTTCTATTTATAGCTTCGAAACTGAGATTTCTGGGTTTTTGATCCAGTTGATCGACTGGATGGGGTGATATTTCAGTGCCTTCTGAGTTTTATTCGAGTCGGTCGACTGGACTGCTTAGTCGACCAACTGGGGCCTTTTTGGTGGTCTTCCCATCCGAATTTGGTCTTGCCGTCAACCGAAGAGTTGTAGCCCTTTGAGTTAGCTTTCCAACAAACTTTTAATCAACCAATTTGGACATCGTATGCGCCCTGTGCGTCCAATACAAGTTGCAAAGGTCAATCTGCTCGGTCAGGCTTCTGAGTTTTATTCAAGTCGATCGATTGGACTTCTCAGTCGACCGACTGGGCCTTTTTGGTGGTCTTCCCGTCCGAATTTGGTCGTGGCATCAACTGGAGAGTTGTAGCCCTTTGAGTTAGCTTTCCAACAAGCTTTGAATCAACCAATTCGGATACCGTAAGCGCCCTAGGCGTCCAGAATAAGCCGGGAAGGTTAATCTACCCTTTTTTTGCTCTAAATTTTCAGTTTTCCCCTGAGTTTTCGTATTTAGGCTTCGACCTTGAGGGAGACTTGTTTTGTACCTGAAATATAGAGATAGAGGTCAAATGACATCAAAATCATGTCGGAAACGATCCAAAACTATAGTGAAGAATGTCCATAAATCAGTCGAAAACTTGACTGATCAACACTCCACACTTAACTTTTGTTCGTCCCGAACAAAGTATGAAATATGTCAAGGTCATGCAAATGTCGAAATGCTAGTGGTGCTATATTTTTCGTCTATTTTCCTCACTAGTTTTCACAAGGTCTCGATCATTATTCCTAAACATGTTATTGAAAGGTAAATGACAAGTATGTACAATCTAACTAGCTCCTTTTCGTAGGCGTTACGAATGCATTTATGCATTAAGCCTTTAAACCCCTAGGCTACCCTAGTGGACGAGTTATAGTCTCGTGAGAGTTTTCAGAAAAGGGAATACTCACAAATCCCAAATGCACCTATCCCATGAGAATGAATTCAAGAGTGCTTAACCTAGGCTAGGATTTCTCAAAACAAATTCCTCACCCCAAGCTAGGATTATCATCACAGTTTCATCAAAAGAACTTTTGAACCATTTGAGTACCCTTGAGGTTATGTATTCAAGGTCATCAATACTAGAGCTATCAATCGTCTCATCCAAAAGTCTACTCATTTTCAAGGCAATACAATAGGAGAAAAGCTTTTAGTTTGCACAAAAATTGTCAGTCGCTCACCTATGCTAGCTAGGGCTAGTCCATGGGTTTACGACATGGAACTCACTCCCAAGTTTTAGGCGCTTAAGCCGTAATCCATAAGGGAAGAGGAGTTCGACACTAGAGTTCTTAATAAACAAACATAGACCAAATGACAACTCCCGTGCAAACACATGGATCGTCCAAGAGTCATTCCAACTAGCACACGATGCATATGATGAATCCCGCACAAATGAAGAATGGAGGAAAACATAGAGTCAAGTTTTAAGTGCTTCTTATTTTCTTTTTGAAACGGCCTTTGGCCTACAAATGCTTTCGAGGGGGAACTTTTCTTCCTAACCCCCGGCATTTGTATGTTTTTGCACAAAACTTCTCGTGCACTTGAGAAAGTTTTTAGTCGGGGCTTTGCCCTCTTTGACCGTGATCGTTCGTAAATATAGCTAAAATATTCGAATAAGAATCCAAACACTTATGCTAAGTCACGGCAATCAAAACATTTGTAATGACTCGGGTGAACCGAGGTCGAACCCAAAAGATAGGTGATTAAACTAATAGTGCTAACAATGTGATTAGAATGTCTAAGGTTGGGGGAATTTTCAATCCAAAAGTGAGATTAAAACTTACTAAACGGTGATTCTTTCAATTAAAAGATGACTAGGGATCACTTCTCCACCTAGACAATTATTGTGACAATGAAATTAGATAACAATGATGAATTCACATGCACATGTGTAGAATTTAGCTCATGCAACATTTATACTAAGTTCAACTCGCGCTACAACTTAGTACAAAGAGGTTACATCTCGCATAGCACCTCACACTCGCGCTCTATTGGCACTATAGAACATGAATGTCTAGCCTCACACTCGCGCTTTATTGACTAGATAAACATGTTCTTGTTAAGTTCAAGCCATTCTCATTAGGTGATAGAGTTATCTAACAAACATAAAAGCTCTAATGCTTCTTCATTTAGTTCATTGAAGTCATGATGATCAACGTGAGCTACATCAAACATGAGATCAAGCAAAGTTCCCATTGAGGACATGTCACAAACACCTTATGGGCAACTCTAAACATTAAGTTCAAATGAAGAAGATTCATGTGCAAACTCATTCAACATTAGCATCAATTGTATTCACAACGTCACAAACATGTCTAGGGGATCCATAATCCCCAACCAAGGTCACTACTCACTCATGGTGAGTTTACAAGCAAAATCAACAATAGAAATGCAAACAACCATATGGAAGTAGAGTTTAGAACTTCAAAACCAATATGGAGATTCAAGATGTTGTTGAGGTTCTTCCTTCTCTCTAAAATCCCAGATTTCCTCCAAAGACTGCTCCACAAACCCAGAAAATCGGCGCCCTTTGTTTAGAAACCCTAAGTTTCTTTTTATACCCCAACAGTAAAAATCTGATTTTTACAACTTCATGCGAGCGCATGGCTTCTTAAATTTGGTCCTATGCGAGTGTGGGCTTGAAGCGTGCGCTCGCATGAGAATTTCATGCGTCTGGTCTGGTTTGTGCATTCGCATGAAATGGACTGTGCGAACGCATTGTCTCTTTCTGGCTCTTTTTCGCAGTCTTAACGTCCGAGTTAGGTATTCACGTCAACTGAAGAGTTGTAGCCCTTCAAGTTACCTTTCCAACAAGCTAAAGATCAGCCAAATCGGACACGCCCTAGACGTTCAAAACAAGTTGCAAAGGTCAATATCTTACATGCGCTTGCATGAAAAATCCATGCGACTGGTTTATGTTGTGCGAACGCACAGGGGCGACTGTGCGAACGCACAAGGCTGTTTGGCAATCTTAACCTCCGAATTTGGCCTCGGCGTCAACTAGAGAGTTGTAGCCCTTTGAGTTAGCTTTTCAATAAGCTTTGAATCGATCAAATCGGACACCAATTGCGATCTGTAAGTCCAAAATACTCCGGCAAGGTTGGTTTGTCCCGTATTGACCGAAAGTCCATATTTTTGCTCCGAAATGCTTGGTTTTGCTCCAAAATGCTACTCACTTGTGTTCTCAGCTTAAACTCTGTAATTTTCCTGAAATGAACCACAAAACATCAAATAGCAAGTGAAATCGTAATGGAACGATCGAAACAATAAGCATAGAAGTCGCCTAAAATGCATATATTTTAGCGCTATCAAATCACCCCACACTTAACGTTTGATCGTCCCGAGCAAACTAATCATAGAGATCAACAACAATAATGCATTTTGCTCACTCATGATCGGTTCAAGGAAACTCCATATGGTCACGAAAACTAACTAAAAACACTAAAAAAACAATTCCTACTTCTAACTAACCACTTTTGTAGGTAACACGAGTGCATTTAGCGAATGCACCAAGCCTTTAAACCCCTAGGCTACCCTAGTGGAGGAGTTGTAGTCTCCTGAGAGTTTTCAGACACGGGAATACTCACAAATCCCACAAAGAGAACAACCATCCAAATAGGCATTTTAAGTTCACAATTGTCAAAGTACTAGGCAAGGTGTTTTCCATGGAGTTCATAATGTATTCAACTAGGTATGTGCGTTTTAATCACTACATGAAACCTCTTCAAATCCTTATGGAATGTCATGAATTAGGACATTCAAGCAAATCAAAGCAAAGACTAATAAATCTTAATCAAGGATTCTAGTCATTTTCTATTTTAGTGACTTCAAGAAAACAATCTAATAGTCGCAAAGAAATCTTGTTGGATCACTCGCAAATGCTAGCAAGGAGGCTAGTCCATTGGCTTGTGAGCTTTGAACTCATTCTCAAGCCTCAGACGCAAAGGTCGCTTAGTCATAAGAGAAGAGGAGTTCCAACATTAAAGTTTTTGTATATGTTTGCAAGTCACATCATGCCTAAGTATAAAAGAATATGAGGTTCGTCCCTTAGTGAATTCTTGCTAGTTGGTTTCAATTGTCTCATTGGTTTTCATGCTAGAGAACGGTGGAATAGCCGATTATCAAGTCTAAGTGCAACATTAAGGGGGTAGAATGGCCTTTGGCCGTACTAAGCACTTTCAAGGGGGAACTTACCTTCCTAACCCTCGGCGCTTAGCACATAATTCTTTAAATTTGCTTCCTAATGGTGATCAATCATAAGGAAGGAACTTGGGGCTTATTTCATATATTTTTTTCTTTTTTTGTTTCTCTCTTTTTTTTCTCCTTGCCCTCTTTTGACCCCACACTTAGAACTTTGACAAAGGGTTAAGTGTTTGAAATGGAGTATGACAAACCAACGAGACAATTCCACAAGATAAGCAAGGTCACTAAGGTCACCTAAAGGCAATCATGGCATGCAAGGGTTTTAAAATTATAGATTTTTTTTTCAATTTTATGCTTTCAAAGATCAACTCTTTAGTCTCAACGAGAAAAAGCTTAGAATAAAAGATAAAGAAGTGCTAGTAGATGCTTTGATCCTCAAGAATGAAAGTCAACAATCCAATCCATTAGTCATCTAAAGGATCAATCAAGTGAAATCATGCACGACTAGTTGAATTTAGAGATGAAATTTTTCGAAAATGTAGCCTTGCCTAGACTTTTTGTTTTCATTTATAATTTGAAATTTTTGGATGAATTGCACAGTAGTGTAAGTGTTTTCCCTTAAACATACAAGTTGATTGGATTCCAAACATGAAAGCATGGCAAGCAAGCACAAACATCTCTTGTAGTCAAAACATAGGCACCCCACACTTAGGCTTGTGCGAACGCATGAATGAAGGCAGTGGCATTGATTTTTCATGCGAGCGCATGGGACTATGCGAGTTTGGCAAAATTGAGAAAGAAGGCTTGGCATGCAAACGCATGAACAAGGTTATGCGAACGCATGGATCTGGACAGTCGCATGGAATTTTTGTGCGAGCGCATGGATTCTATGCGAGCTCAACGAAATGAAGAAAAAGGCTAACTGTACGAATGCATGAATGAAATTATGCGAACGCATGGAGTTCCGGGCAAAAATTTCTAAGCCAATCTCAAATCGTTCACCAACACTCATGCACAAAAATTCAAGACCCCACACTTATGTCCTATCAAGGCATCAAGTTAACCAAGCGCATGTTAAGAAATCATCAAATATAGGCATTCACACATGCATAGTTCATATCCTCAAATTCTTGCACGAAACAAATAGAAATCCAATCAAAATAGATATACTTAAAGATCGGGAGAGAAAACACTCACAAGCCTAGTTTAACGTCTTGGCTAAGACGGAGCCGATTCTCCTCTTAGAAGATAGGAAGCACGCTTGAGGAGTCTTTTGCAAAGATCCCTTCTCAAGCGGGGCCTTGGACTTGATTGTGTCAAACCACCTTCAAATCCCATTTGAATTTCCTCCCATCAAGCCTACAATGGACTTCCCTTTGGGAGCATGACCCCTTCAAGTATGAAAATCCCTTAAAAATTAAGGGGCCATGGGAGCTTTTTTCAAATAATCTTTGAAAGTATGGCAAGAAGCTCCAAAACTTGTCTCGAGACTTCATAATGAAGAAAGGGTCTTCAAAATTTGTCTTGAGAATGATGGGCATCCCCTCCTTGAGTTTTTCAATGACGTCCACGGGTGCCCACTCCTCAATATCCCTCTCTAAACCCTTGTCTTCTTGAGTGCGGGATGGTTCCTTAGTTTCTTCCATGAAAACCTCAACAAAGTCTTTATACCCTTGAAGATTTTCAACCTCTATATGCTCTTCCTCTATCTTATCCTCATCAAGAAGTTCGGGTTCACATTCAAGCTCACTCATAGCGGGAGGAGGGAGTTCTTCTTCATCAATAAAAGGTATTTCCTCTATGTAAGAGGCGTCATCATTGAAGAATTCCTCATTGGAGAGCCAAGGCGTTGGTGGAATGGTGAACTCTTGCATACTCTCACTCGAATGGTCTTGAGATGTGCTAGTAGCGTAGGGTAATTCACTTATGTGTTCCATCTCGTCCTCGTTGCAAGGTTCACCGTCCCGCCCTTCATTAAAAACTTGGGTCGCGACTCTCCAAAACATATCTTCCCCTTCTTGATCCAGTTCTTTTCTTAAGGCATTAGATTCAAGGACTTCTTCTTCTTCGAAGACCTCCTCTTCCTCACCCAAGTTCTTAATGTCAATTGCTTGTTGTGCCATCTTAGCTAGAAGCTTATCCATGCGAGCATCCATCTCCTTTTGGTTTGCTAGATATGTGGCAAACATGGCTTCTATATTGGAGGGTTCACTTGAAGGTTGAGGAGGTTGAGGGTATGGAGGGTAGGAGTCTTCAATTTCAAGACATTGACTATCATTCCAATTTTGAGCGTAGGTATGTGATGGATGCCAAGATTTTTCCCAATAGGCGCTTTGTCGCTCCTCTTCTTGGTCATCCCCATTCAAATTATAATAACTAGTTTGATAGCCATGCTCTTGGTAATTAGAATTTATGTGCTCTTCCTCTTGATAGTACCCCTCATTAGAATAGACTTGTTGGTTTTGGTTGTTCATCCAATAGTCTTCAAAATGGGCATTTGGTTGATCCTCTACATAATAATCTCCATTGTGCATGGCTTGTTGGTTATAGTGATCCATCCTCGCAAAACAAGATTAACGAAGTTAGTAAGGGATATGAGAGAAAAAGGAAGAATATACAAGTATAAGAAAAAGAAAAATATTCACAAGTAGACAAACTAAACAATCTATTAGCACCTAGTTAATTAATCTATCCCCGGCAACGGCGCCATTTGATCGTTTGTAAATATAGCTAAAATATTCGAATAAGAATCCAAACACTTATGCTAAGTCACGGCAATCAAAACATTTGTAATGACTCGGGTGAACCGAGGTCGAACCCAAAAGATAGGTGATTAAACTAATAGTGCTAACAATGTGATTAGAATGTCTAAGGTTGGGGGAATTTTCAATCCAAAATTGAGATTAAAACTTACTAAACGGTGATTTACTTTCAATTAAAAGATGACTAGGGATCACTTCTCCACCTAGACAATTATTGTGACAATGAAATTAGATACCAATGATGAATTCACATGCACATGTGTAGAATTTAGCTCATGCAACATTTATACTAAGTTCAACTCGCGCTACAACTTAGTACAAAGAGGTTACATCTCGCATAGCACCTCACACTCGCGCTCTATTGGCACTATAGAACATGAATGTCTAGCCTCACGCTCGTGCTTTATTGACTAGATAAACATGTTCTTGTTAAGTTCAAGCCATTCTCATTAGGTGATAGAGTTATCTAACTAACTCAAAATCTCTAATGTTTCTTCATTTAGTTCATTGAAGTCATGATGATCAATGTGAGCTACATCAAACATGAGATCGAGCAAAGTTCCCATTGAGGACATGTCACAAACACCTTATGGGCAACTCTAAACATTAAGTTCAAATGAAGAAGATTCATGTGCAAACTCATTCAACATTAGCATCAATTGTATTCACAACGTCACAAACATGTCTAGGGGATCCATAATCCCCAACCAAGCAAAATCATGTGCAAACAACCATATGGAAGTAGAGTTTAGAACTTCAAAACCAATATGGAGATTCAAGACGTTGTTGAGGTTCTTCCTTCTCTCTAAAATCCCAGATTTCCTCCAAAAACTGCTCCACAAACCCAGAAAATCGGCGCCCTTTGTTTAGAAACCCTAAGTTTCTTTTTATACCCCAACAGTAAAAATTTGATTTTTACGACTTCATGCGAGCGCATGGCTTCCCAAATTTGGTCCTATGCGAGTGTGGGCTTGAAGCGTGCGCTCGCATGAGAATTTCATGCGTCTGGTCTGGTTTGTGCGTTCGCATGAAATGGACTGTGCAAACGCATGGTCTCTTTCTGGCTCTTTTTCGCAGTCTTAACGTCCGAGTTAGGTATTGACGTCAACTGAAGAGTTGTAGCCCTTCAAGTTACCTTTCCAACAAGCTAAAGATCAGCCAAATCGGACATCGGGCACGCCCTGGACGTCCAAAACAAGTTGCAATGGTCAATATCTTGCATGCGCTCGCATGAAAAATCCATGCGACTGGTTTATGTTGTGCGAACGCACAGGGGCGACTGTGCGAACGCACAAGGCTGTTTGGCAATCTTAACCTCCGAATTTGGCCTCGGCATCAATTATAGAGTTGTAGCCCTTTGAGTTAGCTTTTCAACAAGCTTTAAATCGACCAAATCGGACACCAATTGCGATCTGTAAGTCCAAAATACTCCGGCAATGTCGGTTTGTCCCGTATTGACCGAAAGTCCATATTTTTGCTCCGAAATGCTTGGTTTTGCTCCAAAATGCTACTCACTTGTGTTCTCAGCTTAAACTCTGTAATTTTCCTGAAATGAACCACAAAGCATCAAATAGCAAGTGAAATCGTAATGGAACGATCGAAACAATAAGCATAGAGGTCGCCTAAAATGCATATATTTTAGCGCTATCAGACCGCAAACATTTTTTTGGGCCTATTTTTCGCCCCCTTTTGACTCCACAC
The DNA here is from genome assembly GCA_033675215.1 of Rhodiola kirilowii. Lineage (NCBI taxonomy): Eukaryota > Viridiplantae > Streptophyta > Magnoliopsida > Saxifragales > Crassulaceae > Rhodiola > Rhodiola kirilowii. The sequence goes on from CM066203.1 coordinate 23,368,602, forward strand.
TTAAAACTTAACAATATGCTCAAAAAGTGTATGGAATGTGCGGGAACAAACATAAGCAAGGCACCGTGTTAGAGAACTCAAGTCACCTAGGAGCATTTAAAGGGTCTAAGTTTTTCACGAAGATTTTTAAAGAAAAGTGCTTGCTATAACTTGATCCAAGGTATTTCAACGAAAATACTTAGAGGATTAGATAGACGAGATATAGCAATGATATTGGTTCTCAAGAATACACATTCAATTGACTAGGTCGGTTCTAAGTTCAAGATCCAATAAATGTGACAAATAGGCTAGATGTGATTTATAGGGATTTAGAATTGATAGTCACAAGCCTATCTGGTTAAAACACTCTCATATTAGGGATAAGGTGCAAAAGATGCAACTGTCCATCTAAAATGATATGTATGGCATGAAAGCATGTGAACTATGCACATTGAACCAATCCACACTTAATTCAAGCTTAGTCCCTAAGCGCAAAGAATGATAAAATAGAGGCAAAGGCGCATAGGAACTCCCCTCGTTTGTAGAGCTGGTGACATAACTCTTGGGAGTGAGAAATAACCTTTTGAATGCAAATGTAGACAAAAAAAGGTGAATTTTGAACATGAGAATAATATGTAGATGTATATCCTGTAGAGTAAACGGTAAAAATGGTAAACACCTTCAATATCATATGAAATGTAGCATACAACCAAAGACAAGTCAAGAGTATATCACTGAAAATGGCATACATCATCCAAAATTGCGCCAAAAGGCGACTTAGCATCCAAGTACATGATCTAAGCAAGAAGGCATCAAACATAGACACAAGTAAGATCAAAATGCAATACAAGCTCAAGATGTAGCCTCATCGCCTCCCGGAGTGGCCTCCCTAGTAGAATCTCCAACCCCCTCCAATGTGGCGCCAGTGAGTGGTGCGCTCTCCTCTCTAATTGAACTCTCCCGCTCCACCGTGCCACCAGTGATTCGTGAGCCCGCCTCCCCGGGTCTAGAAGCTGGTGTGGTAGACAATGGGGAGACGGCATGAGGGACAGAAAACTCTGGATCAACTGGACCACCGGGACCTCTGATCATGGATAATAGTGTGGCCCGGAGCCCCTCCGACTCCTGGCGAGCTCTCATAGCCTCATCTCTAGTAAACTTTTCAAGTCTGGTCAAGTCACTCCTCAAGTCAGCCACGCCGCTCTTTAAGTCAGCAATGTTGGAGGAGACCCTCTCTCGCAATTCAGTCAAATCCCCACTAGCACGGGGAGCACTCTCAACAGCCGGCTCCTCAGTGGGTGGCTCCTCAGCGATGGGGGCAGCGGGCTCGGTAGCTGTGGGAGGAGAGGGGATGGGAGAGGAAGGAGGGGATAGGGTGAGGTTGGCTATGCAGTAAAGTGGGTTCTCCCTTTTGAACACCTTCCTCCTATACGCGGCATTATCCATGAGCTCCTTCTGATGAGGCTTCTTGTCGTCATCCCAAGTCGTCCCGTCCTTCTTGACGATGTGCATATGTTTCATGGTAGGCAAGTCAAGCACGATTTTGGATGGCTCGGGGCATCCCTCATGGCCAAAGGTGAAGTTACACCTCATGGCTATCAATGTGATCAAGGAGCCTCCTCCCAAAGCACGATTCCTCGTGGTCTCCTTAACAATGGTCTCAAATCGGAGGGCAAGGATAGCAAGCCAATCGGTGACCTCCCCGTGATCAATGGCCAACATAAGCTCCATATCAAGAAGGGTAAATGACCTAGCTTTAACCTTCCGAGTGTTTATCCCAATGGCTATAAGGTGGTGGATAACCTTCCAAATCGGGGCGGTGATCGCAGAAGAATTGTAGGATGAGATAAACCACTCATTCTGCCCCGAAATCCTCTTCCAAAATCTACCCTGCTCATGCTCATTGAATTTCCGTGCTGTGGCATCATGAAGAGGGAAACCTAGCCATTCTCGGATCACACTCTCCCTTATCTTAAAGTCCCTTCCTCCCAAGACAAATTTCCAAAAGAATTCCCCTTCCTCCTCTTCTTCCTTAATCCACTCGAAAGAGCAAATAAACTCTTCTACTACCCTTTGGTAGGACCCCGGATCATCTATACATAAGAGATTAAGACCACTGTGACTAAGCTGAGAATGTACCTCATCGATGACTCCACGGTCTATGCCTCTAAGTAGCTCCATGTCTAGGTAGAGAGTATGAATGGCCGTCTTCCCCTTCTTCTTAATCGTGGCGTGATGCCTTTGGTGCTTCTCGTCTTTGAACACTAGAGACTCGGAGAAGGGGTATGTGGTCGGAAACGGTAAGGGGCCCTCCAGTGGTCCTTCATTTGACACTACAGGGACGAGTGCACTGGAGAGAGATGCTTCAACTGTGGGTGAGGGCGCACTAAGCATTGGTGGTGATGGCACTCGATGAGTAGGAGGAGCTGGGGCCTTCTTCTTTGGTCTCTTTGGTTGATGGCTTTTCTTCTTGGGAGGAAGTGTGGGAGAAGCCGGGTGAGTGTCTACTTCCTCTTCCGAGGCAGAGCTAGGATCCCTTAATGAGTTCCTCAGCAACTTCCGCTTGTGTGTGACAAGAGGTCTATCGTCCTCATCGCTTTCATGTTGCTCAACAACGCGAGCATCTCTCGAGGGTGCATGGGCAACCTCCTTGCCTTTGGACTTGGTTTTGGACAAAGAACTAACGTGAGGCATGATTGAACAGGTAGTGAAGAGTTGAAATCTGAGCTGAGCTTCTTTTAGGTCGGTCGACTGGACTCAAGGCAAATTCCAGTCGGTCGACTAGACTAGCAATTTAGGTCAAAATTGGAGGTAATGAATCGGCTTTATTGGACCAAATCGGCACTTGGGATTTGCAATCGGGGGTATTTTGAGTGGAATGACCGGTTGAATGGTTGCTTGTGATGCCAGAGTGAGGAGATCAAACGAGATGAAGGTCGACCAATGGCGAGGTGGCTCGGGGAGTTGCAGGGCGAGTCGACTGGGCTTGGGGAGTGGCTGGGTTTGGCTGGCGATGCGAGGACGAGGTGATGGCGCGGTCAGATGGAGGTCAGAGGTTGGGTGGAGTCGGGGTCGGCCGATTGGTGAGGGAGCGAGTCGTTCGAGTGAAGGGTGGAGTTGGATGAAAATGAATTTGAAAAAGGAAAGAGGAGTTGGCATAAGGGATTTCCAATCGGTCGACTGGATTGGAGAGGTTTTGGCAGGCCCTGAGAACTAATGCAAGTCGACCGATTGAAGGTCCAATCGATCGACTGAGACGGGCGAGATTTTTGTTCCTCCTAAGTTTCATTCCAGTCGGTTGACTGGGCTTCAGGCCATTTTCCAGTCGATCGACTGGATTTCAAATATCAGCTGCAATGATCTTTTTCTCTTTATTTGAACTCCCAACTCCACACTTAGAATTTTTACTCCGCATCACGAATAAGCACCACTCAATATTCACACAAATTCAATTCAAACTAAAGGCATGCTTCACCAAGAAATCACTAGCATAAACATGCTTTTCAACAAAACGCAAGCTAGGATCATACACTCCACACTTAAGACATCACCATCACCATCACCTAGAGATTTCATGCAAGCACCATTCCACATCAAGCACGCCTAAGCATGCATTTTAGATCGTCCTAGCGCCAAGTTCACATTCAAAGTTCAATGTACGCATGCAACACATATATGAAATTAATTGTGCATAGATGGGCAACTCACAAACCGGGTGACCTCCCGTGAGGGCCTAGTTTAACGTCTTGGCAAAGATTGACCCGAATCTCTTCGCAAGAAACACACTTGAGGAGTCCTTTGCTAGGATCCCTCCTCAAGCGGATATGTTGCTTCTTTATGGGTCGGTCAAAGAATAAGTTGCATTATGCTCGTCCCGAGCTTGTTCACAATAGTGCTTGAGCCTTTGTCCGTTTGCCTTAAAAATAGCTCCTTCATCATTGAGTAATTCTACATGGCCATCTTTATGAGGCTTGTGAACAATGAAAGGACCGCTCCATCGGCTCCTTAGTTTTCCCGGGAAGAGCTTGAGCCTAGAATTGAACAGTAGGACCTTGTCTCCCTTTTTGAACTCACGACGAAAGATTCTCTTGTCATGCCATTTCTACGTCTTTTCCTTGTAGATTCTAGCACTCTCATAAGCTTCATTCCTTATTGCTTCTAACTCGTGGAGTTGAAGGACTCTATTTTCTTCCGCCGTTTGTAGGTCCATGTTCAAGAATTTAATTGCCCACATTGCCTTATATTCCAATTCAAACGGCAAATGGCATGGTTTCCCATATATGAGGCGATATGGAGACATCCCAATGAGGGTTTTGTAGGCGGTTCGATAGGCCTATAATGCATCATCTAGCTTCGATGACCAATCTTTCCTTGAGCTTCCCACCGTCTTTTCCAAGATTGCCTTAATTTCTCTATTTGAGATCTCCACGTGTCCACTCGTTTGTGGGTGATACGGCGTTGCTACCTTGTGACTCACCCCATACTTGCGAAGCAAGGCTTCAAAATGCTTTTCCTTAAAGTGTGAACCACCATCACTAATGACGGTTCTTGGAACTCCAAACCTCAGGAAAATTATCTTCTTGAAGACACTTGTAACAACCTTGGCATCACAAGTAGAGGAGGCGATGGCCTCTACCCATTTAGAAACATAGTCTACCGCGACCAATATATATTGATTTCCATACGAAGACGGGAAAGGACCCATGTAATCTATACCCCAAACATCAAATATTTCAACCGGAAGAATGCTTTGTTGGGGCATTTCATGCCTCTTAGAAATATTTCCCGACCTTTGGCATTGGTCACAAGCTTTGATGAATTCATAAGCATCACTAAAGAGGGTAGGCCAATAGAATCCACTTTGTAGGACCTTTGACGCCGTTTTGCTCCACTACCATGTCCTCTATATTGAAATGAATGACAATGCTATAGGATATTCCTCATCTCTTCTTCGGCGACACAAGTCCTATATATCCCGTCCGCGCAAAGTCTATACAAGAATGGTTTATCCCAATAATACCTCTTTGTCTCGGATAAGAATTTCTTCTTTTGATGGTGATTCATGTCGTGAGGTATGATCCCACACACTACAAAGTTTACCATATGCGCATACCATGGGAGGGCTTCCGCTTCCACTCTCATTAGTTGCTCTCCAATGAAAGCGTCATCTACAAGGCTAGTGTCTTCTTTGAATTCCTCATTTCCTTCAAGCCTAGATAGATGGTCGGCGATAAGATTTTCCACTCCCTTCTTATCCTTAATCTCAATATCAAATTCTTGGAGCAAGAGGATCCACCTTATTAGCCTCGGCTTGGAGTCATTTTTTGACAAAAGATATTTGATCGCCGCGTGGTCGGTGAAGACTATGGTCTTTGATCCCACAAGGTATGGACGAAACTTGTCGAAGGCATACACAATGGCAAGGAGTTTCTTTTCGATTGTAGAATAATTCATTTGAGCTCCATTTATGACCTTGCTAGTGTAGTGAATGGCATGAAGTTTCTTGTCCACCCTTTGTCCAAGAACCGCTCCAATAGCATAATCGCTTGCGTCACACATGAGCTCAAAGGGAAAATCCCAATTCGGAGGTTGAATAATGGGAGTCGAGACCAATGCCTTCTTTAACTTCTCAAAGGCCACCAAGCATTCTTCATCAAACCGGAATTTGGTGTCATTGCATAATAAGTTCGTTAAAGGCCTTGCAATCTTTGAGAAGTCCTTAATAAATCTTCTATAAAAGCCAACATGGCCTAGAAAGCTTCTTATCCCTCTAACATCCTTTGGAGGTGGCAATTTTTCAATAACTTCCACTTTAGCCTTATCCACTTTGATTCCTCTTTTTGAGACTAAGTGTCCAAGCACTATGCCTTCCTGCACCATAAAATGACATTTTTCCCAATTTAGCACAAGATTCGTCTCAATACATCTTTTCAAAACTTTTTCCAAGTTGGCTAGGCAATCATCAAATGAGGACCCATAAATAGAAAAATCATCCATGAACACTTCCATAATTTCCTCAATAAATTTTGAAAATATAGCCATCATGCATCTTTGAAATGTGCTCGGTGCATTACAAAGTCCAAAGGGCATTCGCCGATAGGCAAATGTTCCATAGGGACAAGTAAAGGTAGTCTTTTCTTGATCTTGTGGATGAATAGGGATTTTCAAAATCCAATATATCCATCAATATAGAAAAAGTAATCATGCTTGGCTAGTCTTTCCAACATTTGATCAATAAAGGGAAGTGGGAAGTGATCTTTCTTAGTGGCTTTGTTAAGTTTTCGGAAATCTATGCACATACGCCAACCCGTGACGGTTCTAGTTGGTATTAACTCATTTTTATCATTTTTCACAACCATCATTCCCCCCTTTTTGGGTACCACATGTATGGGACTCACCCAATTAGAGTCCGCAATAGGGAAAATGATTCCCGCATCAAGCATTTTCAAAATTTCCTTTTTAACTACTTCACCAACAATGGGATTAAGTCTCCTAGCATGCTCTCTTGATGGTAAACTATCATCCTCCAAATTAATTCTATGCATGCACAAATCAGGACTTGTTCCCTTCAAATCATTAATAGAATACCCAATAGCATCTTTGTGCTCTCTAATCACATCAAGCAATCTCGAAGTCTCATTATCATTCAAGGAGGCATTCACAATGATAGGCAAAGTAGAATTGGGGCCTAAGAACTCATACCTTAGGCTTGTTGGTAGAGTTTTTAGCTCTACCGAACAAGACTCCTTATCTTTGTTGCTTCGAGTTTCCCCTTCACCTTCGTTATCCAAGATAGCCCAACAATCAACATGCTCGGGTAGCTCATTGTCAAGGTCAATTCATTTATAAGCAAGTTAGGCACATCATATACTTCATAAGCATCAACAGGGTCTAGATAATTGCAACTCATTGTAGAACTAGGACCTTTTTGTGCCTTTTCTAGATTAAATTCAACTTCCTCATCACCTACTCTCATAGTAATTGACCCCTTAGTAGTATCAAATATAGCTCCTGCGGTGTAGAGGAAAGGTCTTCCCAAAAGAATGGGAATTTCATTATCCTCTTCCATCTCCAACACAATAAAATCACCCGGAATATAGAAATTCTCTACTCTAACCGGGACATCCTTAAGAACTCCCTTAGGGAATCTTGAGGAGCGGTCTGCGAGTCTTAAGATCATTTGTGTTGGTTAAGGCTCACCCATGTTCAATTTCTTACACAAAGAATAAGGCATCAAAGATATGCTAGCACCCAAGTCACACATAGCACGTTCAATTTTAACATCATTTATATAGCATGAAATGGAGAAACTACCGGGATCCTCAAGTTTGGGTGGCATGCGTGGTTGGAGTATGGCACTACATTCTCCATTAAGGGACACTGTGTCAACGTCCTCGATCGTCCTCCTGCAAGTAATAACATCTTTTAGAAACCTCGCATAAGATGGAGCTTGAGTGATTACCTCGGTGAAGGGCATGGTAACATAGAGCTTCTCATCATCTCGGCGAACTTCAAGAATTGCTTGTCATTTCTCTTCTTCTTTAGCCTTTGTGGGAAGGGGATAGGAGGGGTGTAGGGTTTAAGCTCATCTTTCTCTTTTTCCACTTCTTTCTCCCTTTGGTTTTGAGGATTAGGGACCTCTTCATCCAACTCTTCAATTTCAGCACTAGCTTGGCCTCCAAGATCAAAAGAAACTTTCTTTCTTTTTGGTTGCTCACCCTCTAGCTCTTTGCCACTCCTTAATGTAACCGCATTACAATGCTCTCTTTGCCCTTTCTCGGGTCGAGCCGGCAATTTTCCTTGTGTCCTTGTGGATGATTTGGCTTGTTGAGCTATTTGGTTCTCAAGCATCTTGTTGTGAGTCTCCATCCTTTCTATTTGGGATTGCATCTTATCATGGTTAGCAAGGAGTTTAGCAAACATTACTTCAACACCGGAGAGTTCATTTGAAGTTTGTGGAGGGGGTCAACTTGTTGGTAGGGCCTTTGAGCTTGAGCTTGATATTGTTGCCCTTGGTTTTGGTCCCTTTGAAGGAAAGTCGGTCCTTGGCCTTGATATTGGTTCCTAGGTTGGAATTGATTCTTTGGTGGGAAGGCTTGATTGGTTAAAGTAGGCTTAGGACCAAATTCGGGAGGTGTAGCTCCAAAGTCGGGACGAGTAGGATTCGTAGTCTTGTAGGAGAAATTATGGTGATTCTTCCATCTCGAGGAAAACCTTGGCGTAGTATAATTAGATAGGGAATTTTGGCCTTGAGTGGCACTGGATCCATACTCTCTACCTTGGTTTCCACCCACATAATTCGCTTCTTCATACCCAACTCTATGTCCATCCCTTTGAACCAAAGGGCAAGAGTTGGTTTCATGCTCATATACCTCACAAATGTCGCAACCTTGGCTTGTTGAGTGGTCTTTCTCCAGGTGTTTCAATTTGAACACTTCATCCGAGAGGTTCTCGAAATCTTTCCTCAGGGCATCATAGTCGCCTGTGCTCACGGCTTTAACTTCATGTTTTTCTCCCCTTCTTCTTGGGTTTCCTCTTTAACTTCCCCACATGAAGTAGTTATTCGTGATCTTTTCGATTACTGCATATCCTTCATGGGGTTCAAGCTCCATGATAGATCCTCCCGTGGAGGTATCAAGTGCAAGCCGCGAAGGACCATCTACACCATGATAGAAAGTATGGAACACTAGGAGATTGTCCAAGTTGTGATGTGGGCAAAGCCTTTGATACTCTTTATATCTCTCCCAAGCTTCATAGAGTGTTTCCCCATCCATTTGTGCAAAGTTCGTGATTTGACCCCTATAGTAGGCCATCTTGGAAGGAGGTAAATACTTGTTGAGAAATGCAACGGCGAGCTCCTGCCAAGTGGTGAAACTATCTGGCGTTTGACTTCTTAACCAATCCCTTGCTCTTCCCGTGAGGGAGAAAGGGAATAACCTCAAGAGTTTAGCATCCTCGGAGAACCCATTGATCTTGAAAGTGGCACAAACTTCAAAAAATGTAGTCAAATGAGAGTTCGGGTCTTTGTGGTCTCTCCCCGAGAATTGGTTTGATTGGCCCATTTGGATTGTTGAGGTCTTCAAGTTAAAGTCTCGGTTATCCACCGCTGGGACAAGGATTGGGGAACGATATCCATAAGCATTAGGGGCGACGTAGTCCTTAAGGGCCCTTCTAGCTCGAGGGCCTTGTGGTAGTTGATGAGGAGGGGGTGGTGGAGGAGGAAGTCTATCTCCCATGTCTTGAGTAGTTTCTTGAGCGTTTGAGGTTGATCCTTTAGCCTTGATTGTCTTACTCCTTGTAAGGTGAGGATTAACGATGTCTCTTATCAGTTGATTCAAGTCTCTATCCACAATTTTGGTAAGTTTCTTGGTCTTAGGTGGCCTAAACGAGATGCACCTACAAGGGGAAAACAAATCAGACAAGTGAGGATAGTGGAATAAGCTCAAGAATCACAAGTAGCTAAACAAATAAAGAAAAACATGGAATAGTCGAAGTACTAAATGATTCATCCTAGGAACAATATAGCCATTGCTCCCCGGCAACGGCGCCATTTGATGAACTATTCTTTTTCACCTCTAAATAGTATCAATGAAGAGAGGATCGAATGTAGTCAAAACATTTATAATAACCGGTAAAGTACCGGGTCGAACCAAGAGGAGCAAGCCAAGCACATGCACTATATAAGATTGTGTTTCCGTTCGGCTATTCTAAACCAAAATTATATAAAGGTTTGTATATTCTAAATCATATGTGACGAGTAATTAGAGATAAAAGATGGATAATAGGTGTTTCGAGGGGTTATTCCCCTCCTTGGTTATTTCCCAATGATCACATACATGATATTCAAACATTTCATGGTAGTCAAATAGTATTGAACCTAGTTCACTTCATATCCTTAGAAATGATCATTTTCACTACATCCAAACTATCCCTAAGGTCGTTCGATTCTTAAGTCTAGTTTTAAGATTCAACATGTTACTTAGGCATTTCATCAAACACTTAGTAGCATGCCATGTATAAAGAGCATATTGAACATGAATTTGACACCATTTAATGGGATTAATTGATGATTTGCTAATTGACCAACTCCAATGAATTAAACATTCAATCCTTAGTCAAGCATCATATCATAAGTTTCACTTTCATGCTTAAGATATGATCATTTTCTCCATCCTAGAACTATCCACTAGCTTTTCCAATGCATAGGTTCAAGTTTTAGTCTAAGTTGTCACTTAGGCATTTTAACAAACACCTAGAGTGCATAACATTCATAACACAAGAGAAAATGAAATCAACAATCATCCATATGAATATCAATGTATATATGTGATTAAATAGTACCAAGGAGAGTCATAAGACCCTCAAAACACAATATCACTAGTCACACATCATGTAAGACAACATGGTGTTAGTAGGGTTTATAGCACACAACATGTAGAATAGGAAAAGATGTAGAGGAAGGAGGGTTGTCAATCCTTGAACTCCCTTTAGTCTTCTCTTCGTCTCCTTAGTTGGATCTTTTTATGATTGATGACCTTGGTTGAGCCTCTTTTCCAATCTTCTTCTCCCCAAAAACCTCCACACTTATGTCAAAAACCCCTCTTTCTATTTATAGCTTCGAAACTGAGATTTTTGGGTTTTTGATCCAGTCGGTCGACTGGACATCCAGTTGGTCGACTGGATGGGGTGATATTTCAGTGCCTTCTGAGTTTTATTCGAGTCGGTCGACTAGACTTCTCAGTCGACCGACTGATGCCTTTTTGGTGGTCTTCCCGTCCGCATTTGGTCTTGGCATCAACTGAAGAGTTGTAGCCCTTTGAGTTAGCTTTCCAACAAGCTTTGAATCAACCAATTCGGACACCGTATGCGCCCTGGGCGTCCAGAATAAGCCGGGAAGGTAAATCTACCCTTTTTTTGCTCTAAATCTTCAGTTTTCCCCCGAATTTTCATACTTAGGCTTCGACCTTGAGAGAGACTTGTTTTCTACCTGAAATATAGAGATAGAGGTCAAATGACATCAAAATAATGTCGGAAACGATCCAAAACTATACTGAAGAATGTCTATAAATCAGTCGAAAACTCGACTGATCAACACCCTCAACAATGTCATTACCTACAGTCACTGCTCCCCATCTCACCAACACTTTCTAAACCAAGTCACCTTACATACGGAACCTAAAACCTATGCCCAAGCTATAAAAGATCCGCTATGGGAAATGACAATGAACAAAGAAATAAAAGCCTTGGAAGACAATAATACCTGGTCAATCAGTGAACTACCCCAGGGTGCTCACGCCATTGCCTGCAAATGGATATTCAGGGTCAAATATCACTCATATGGCAGCATAGAAAGACACAAGGCACGCTTGGTCGCAAAAGGCTTTACACAAGTAGAAGGAATAGATTATCACGATACCTTTGCACCAGTTGTTAAAATGACCACCGTTCGATGCCTATTAGCCATAGACAACGCCTTTTTACATGGAGTTTTACATGAGGAGGTATACATGCTTACCCCTCCAGGATTTTATATGAAAGAAAAACAAAAAGGTCTTGTATGCAAGTTGCAAAGGAGCATATATGGATTAAAACAAGCATCACCACGCCAATGGTTTTCGAGATTCAGTGATTCCCTCATTCAGTTTGGATTCATCCAAGGCATTGAAGATTATTCCCTTTTCACACTCAAGAGAACTGGAGAATTCATAATCCTATTGGTTTATGTTGATGATGTGGTAGTCACATGCACTTGCTCTATGATAATACAAGAAATCAAAAGCCTTCATACACGAAAAGTTCAGAATAAAAGACTTAGGAAATCTGAAGTATTTCCTTGGGATCGAAGTTGCTAGATCAAAAGATGGTATTTTCATTAATCAAAGGAAATATGCCTTAAACATTCTTGAGGACCACAATTACACTGACTCAAAACCGGTGAAAACACCACTGGAAACAAAGCATGGACTCAGTATATCTAATGCATCAGCCCTATCGGATCCTACAATTTACAGAAAATTAGTAGGCAAACTCATTTACCTCACAGTGACTCGTCCGAACCTAGCATTTGATGTACACACTCTAAGCCAACTCATGGCTAATCCTACTGAAGACCACTTAAGAGCAGCTCATCGACTGCTACGGTACATCAAATCTGCCCCAGCTCAAGGCATATTCTTCTCGGCCAGCTCCAATTTATCACTTCAAGGTTTATGTGATGCTGATTGGGCGAGTTGCCCTCTCACTCGTCGTTCCGTCACGGGATACTGTATGCTACTTGGGTCATCCATCATCTCCTGGAAAACCCGAAAGCAAGCAGTCGTCTCCCGGTCTTCAACTGAATCAGAGTACCGCTCCATGGCTGCTGTCTGCAGTGAAATTGCCTGGCTCATTCGCCTTCTGGCTGACATGAACGTCCCCATCACAGATCTAGTTACCCTGTACTGCGACAATCAATCGGCCATCCACCTTGCTCGTAATCCCATTTTCCATGAAAGGACCAAACATGTTGAAATCGATTGCCATTTCATTCGATAGTTTGTCAACTCTGAGACCATCATTCCAACGGCTATTCCTACGGCTGAGCAACCGGCCGACCTCTTTACAAAAGCCCTAGGTCACGACCATCTTCTCTATCTCTCTTCCAAGTTGGGTGTGAGCAATTTCCTCCACAGCCCAACTTGAGAGGAGGTATTGGACCTACACCATACGTCAGGGACCTTTTGTAAATTAGATCATATTAACTTTGTACATGGACAACTCTATGGGAACTCATCTGTAAATTCCCTAACAGTATATAATTTGGGTCATTGTACATGCCTTATTCATTCAATTCAATAAGACAAAATCAGTTATACAAAACCCTCTTTTCATCTCTTCCGATCAGCTCCACCTGAGCTCCGATCGTCAATAATCCAATCCCGGATTATCAACAAAATTCATACTGACTAAGCTTCACAAAAACAATTCAGCAACCAATCCGCAATGCTCCTTGATGAGACGAATTCTCGACTCATTTACATACCTATTTACGAAGAGTTTTGATCCATTCCCGGTGCTAATTCGAAGCCATTTGACCCTCTTGCTTGCTATTTCAGGTTAGAAACCAATCCTACGGTCCTTGGGCTCAAAAATATCAATTCTCGAAGAAAACGAAGTTTCGGAGCAAAATATGGTGTTTCGAGCAAAACAGGGCAAACCGACCTTGCCGGCGTATTTTGGACGCACAAATCGCATTTGGTGTCCGATTTAGTTGATTCAAATCTTGGTGGAAAGATAACTCAAAGGGCTACAACTCTCTAGTTGATGCTAAGACCAAATTCGGACATTAAGACCTTGAAACAGCCGCCGGAAGCTCGCCCAAGTCTCGCATATGCAGCGCGCTGACTCCAAAAGACCCAGCCGGGTCTAACCAAGCTCGCCCGAGTCCCAGCAACACATTGCTCGGCTTGACCCAGACTCGCCCGAGTCCCAAGAAGACCTGCCCGGGTCTAACCAAGCCCGCCCGAGTCCCAGAGTCCCAAGAAGACCCGCCCGGGTCTAACCAAGCCCGCCCGAGTCCCAGAGTCCCAAGAAGACCCGCCCGGGTCTAACCAAAGCATGCCCGAGACCCAAGAAGACCCGTCCAGGTCTAAACTGAAAGATCAGATTTTTTTTACTTTGGGGCTATAAATAGAAAGTTGAGATCCAAACCAAAGGGTGTCAAAAAACTAGGGTTTTAGAGCACAAAATATTGAGGGATTCTAGAGATAACAAGCTACCAAGGCTTCAAGGGGGATCATCCATTGAAGATTAAAGATCATTGATTCATTCATTCCATTGTATCTTCATCTATGTACTCAATACAATTTGTGTTTGTCTATGAACATGATTTGTGAGTAGTGTTTTGTATTCTAGGGTCCTATGGACCTCATGTGTGTTAATACTCCTAATCTATAATGAATCAATGTTAGAATAACATGTTTGGATGATTGTGAATCTACTTGAATGTAATGTCAATTCTATGCCCACCAAGTGTATGATAAAATGCCTAAGTGGTCTAGAAACATGAATTTGAGGTTGAGTGTTCTAGCGAACGAGACTAAGAGTTCTAGAACGAAGTATATTCACCCTTGTTTAGTGGTGATCACTAGCGTGACCCATCTTGGCATTGAGATAGGCTTGATCTTAAACCGCTCATTGGCTATTGATCATTGAGCTAGCACTAATGATTGAGAACCTTGAGTAGGACGTGAGCTAACAATATCTAGCGATTGAAGCTCACGTGCGAGGTGCTTCTTCCTTAAATCAAGTAACAACATCTAGCGATTGAATTTGATTTAATAGTCGCACGCCTTAATCTTATCTTCTAAAACAAGTATCTTGCATGAAATTGAATTCTTGGAGTCTAAAAACACATATGAGTGAAGTAGTTCCCTGGAGTACACCCTTTGCCTTGGTAGTGACACTATCTCTAGTTTCCTTAGATTGTTTACATTGTTTATATACATTTGCTCCAATAACCACATCAAACCAACCTTTCATAATTAGAGTAGACTTATCGGAACAAAATTGAATAGTGCTCATAAGTTTGGACTTGCTCCTTGGACGACCCGGTACTTACCGGTCATTATAAATTGTTTAGACTTGTAGCTAAAAATACAACGTTCAAAATGGCGCCGTTGCCGGGGAGCACTGAATTAACTAGAGCACTAGAGTAGATTTTGTGAGATTTGGACTATTCTTGTAAATATTTTTCCTTTTCTTTTGTACATTCTATACACTCGTATCTCTTGCTAACTTTTGTTCTATTGTTTTGCGAGGATGGATTCATACAACCAACAAGTCTCTTACAATGAACAATATTACCAAGAGGAGGAGCAACAAAATGCATATTGGGAAGAGCATGGCTATCCGACACATTCGTACTCTTCTTATCAGGATGATAGCCAATACTCATTTGAAGATGACTCCTACCCTACCTATCCTCTAAATCCACAACCTATGGACAAGGAACTCTTCTACAAGGAATTGCTAAACTCTTTGAATGAAAGTGAGAGGGTTAGACAAGAAACTATGGCCTCTTTACAAGCTCTTAATACCAAGATGCTCCAAGACAAGCGAGACGTGCTTGGAACTTTTAGTTCCTCGACACAACAATGGGGTCAATCGAATGAAAATGAGGACTTGGATGACGAAGAAGAGGTGTCCAAAGAAGAAGTTCATGAATCTAATGCCTCAAGGGAAGAAAAGGATCAAGAAAGGGAGGATACACTTTGGAGAGTCGGTACCTAAGCTTTTTATAAGGAGATGGATGGTGAATCTTGTGACGAAGACGAGTTGGAATGCAAGAGTGAAGCATCCTTCACTACTAGCAAATCTCAAAACCATTTAGACGAGAACACACAAGAGCTCACCATTCCATCAACACCTTGGCTCTCCGACGAGGAATTCTTCAATGATGATGCCTCTTGCATAGATGAAATAACTTTTATTGACGAAGAAGAACTCCTCCCTCCCGCTATAGAAGAGCCTAAAAGTGATCCCGATCCTCTTGTTGATGATGGATTAGAGGAAGAGGATATTGAGCCACAAGAACTTCAAGGGTATAGAGACTTTGTTGAGGTTTTCATGGGAGAGACTAAAGAGCCACCTCGCACACAAGAAGACACAAGTTTAATGAGCGATATTGAGGAGTGGGCACCCAAGGAAATTATTGAGAAATTAAAGGAGGGTGTGCCCATTAAGCTCGAGAAAATTTTGAAGACTCCTTCTTCATTCCGACGCCTCGAGACAAGTTTGGGAGCTTCGTGCCTTATTTTGCAAGATCTTTGGAAGGAAGCTCCCATGACCCCTTAGCTCTAAAGGGATCTTCATTCTTGAAGGGGTCAAAATCCCAAAGGAAAGTCTATTGTAGGCTTGATGGGAGGAAATTCAAATGGGATTTGAAGGTGGTTTGACACGCCCAATCCAAGGCCCCGTGAGAAGGGATCCTAGCAAAGGACTTCTCACGAGTGATTCTATGGGGCACTTTGCTACGTCTTTGCCAAGACGGGAAAAACTAGGCCCTCGCGGGAGGTAACCCGGTTTGTAAGCTTTTCATTCTCGTTCTTCATGATTAAGTGTTTGACATGATTTTGAGTGGCTTAGACTCTAAGTGTGGAGTGTGCTATTTATGACTAGTGGGTCAAATTTTAAGTGTGGAGTGAGTTCTACTCACTCCAATTCGACTTCACATCACCAAGCCCCTCCATTTTTCCCTTGATTTCTCAATGTAGGATGATGTCGCCCCTTAGTGTTCATGTGCCTTCTTGAAGTTGACTAGAGTGGAAATATTTTGTTATATTGTGCTATGACTCTAGTTTCACATTTGGGGCATTTAGGAACCCTTGTGCGTATTTTGGAAGATGCAAGTCAATTTCCTTGTTTGAACTCTATTAAATATATGCCATGATGTTATCATGCGACTTGTGATGCTCTCTTGCTCATACTTGCGTTTTGCATGATCTTGTATGTCACTTGTTGCGTTTAACCTCTCATGTTCTATTGTCATCATGGAAAGTACTTGCATCATGTATGATAAAGCTTAGCACATTGGCGTCTCTATTATAAAAGGGAGCACATCTACAAACGAGGGGAGTTCCTATGCGCCTTATTCTCATTTTATTTATTGTTTGCGCTTAGAGACTAAGCTAGCTCCTAAGTGTGGAGTGGGTAGTTGCATAGTTCACTCATGTCATGCCTATCATTGTTGAATGGACACTTACATTCATGTATTCTATCCCTAACATGAGAGTGTTTTTAACCACATAGGCTTGTGACTATCGATTCTAAATCCCTATAAATCACATCTAGCTTACTTTTCATTTTTATTGGATCTTGAACTTAGAACCGACCTAGTCCGACGAATGTGCATTCTTGCGAATCAATATCATTGTTATCTCTTGTCTATCTAATTCTCTAAATATTTTCGTTGAAATACCTTGGAACAAGTTTTAGCAAGCACTTTTAAAATTTTCATGAAAAACTTAGACCTTTTGTTTGCTCCTTGGTGACTTGAGTTTTCTAATTTAGTGCCATGCTTATGTTTGATTCCCGTACATTCCATACACTTTTTGAACATATTGTCAAGTTTTAAGTGTGGAGTCAAAATAGGGAGAAAAATTGGCCTCAATAAAAAAAACAACAACAAAAAAATGTTTGCGGTCAAAGAGGGCAAAGCCCCGACTAAAAACTTTCTCGAAGCGTAAGAGAAGTTTTGTGCAAAAATATACAAATGCCGAGGGTTAGGAAGGTAAGTTCCCCCTCGAAAGCATTTGTAGGCCAAAGGCCGTTTCAAAAAGAAAATAAGAAGCACTTAAAACTTGACACTATGTTTTTCCTCCATTCTTCATTTGTGCGGATCATTATTTGCATTGTGTACTTGTTAGAACGACTCTTGGACAATCCTTGCACGGGAGCTACCATTTGGTCTATGCTTGTTTTATAAGAACTCTCATGTCGAACTCCTCTTCCCTTATGGATTATGGTTTAAGCGCCTAAAACTTGGGAATGAGTTCCATATCGCAAACTCATGGACTAGCCCTAGCTAGCTTAGGTGAACGATTGACACTCTTTTGTGCAACCTAAACTATTACTCTACTGTATTACCTTGAAAATGAATAGACCTTTGGATGAGACATTTGAAAGCTCTAGTATTGATGATCTTGAATGCACAACCCTCAAGGGATACTTAAATGGTTCAAAAGTTCTTTTGATGATATTGTGATGGTAATCCTAGCTTGGGGTGAGGGATTGGTTTTGAGAAATCCTTGCCTTGGTTGAGCACTCTTAAATTCATTCCTATGGGATAAGTGCATTTTGGGATTTGTGAGTATTCCCGTTTCTGAAAACTCTCACGAGACTATAACTCGTCCACTAGGGTAGCCTATGGATTTAAAGGCTTAGTACATATGCTAAATGCACTCGTAACACCTACGAAAAGGAGTTAGATTGTGAATATGTGTTAGAGTAGTTAAAAATAAAAGTTTGAGACATTAAATGGATGATAGGAGCAAATGGGCGTTGAACATAATGACTTAGCTATTCGCCATTTGTTTCTCTTTGGCTTGATTTTATTGTTTGCTCGGGACGATCAAACTCTAAGTGTGGAGTGTTTTGATGAGTCGAATTCTCGACTCATTTACATACCCATTTACGAAGAGTTTTGGTCCATTCCCGGTGCTAATTCGATGTCATTTGACCCTCTTGCTTGCTATTTCTGATTAGAAACCAATCCTACGGTCCTTGGGCTCAAAAAGATCAATTCTCGAAGAAAACCGAAGTTTCGGAGCAAAATATGGTGTTTCGGGCAAAATAGGGCAAACCGACCTTGCCGGTGTATTTTGGACGCACAAATCGCATTTGGTGTCCGATTTAGTTGATTCAAAGCTTGGTGGAAAGCTAACTCAAAGGGATACAACTCTCTAGTTGACGCTAAGACCAAATTCGGACATTAAGACCTCGAAACAGCCGCCAGAAGCTCGCCCGAGTCTCACATATGCAGCGCGCTGACTCCAAAAGACCCGCCCGGGTCTAACCAAGCTCGCCCGAGTCCCAGCAACACATTGCTCGGCTTGCCCCAGACTCGCCCGAGTCCCAAGAAGACCCGCCCGGGTCTAACCAAGTCCGCCCGAGTCACAGAGTCCCAAGAAGACCCGCCGGGTCTAACCAAAGCCCGCCCGAGTCCCAGCAACACATTGCTCGGCTTGACCCAGACTCGCCCGAGTCCCAAGAAGACCCGTCCGGGTCTAAACTGAAAGATCAGATTTTTTTACTTTGGGCTATAAATAGAAAGTTGAGATCCAACCCAAAGGGTGGCAAAAAATTAGGGTTTTAGAGCACGAAATATTGAGGGATTCTGGAGAGAACAAGCTACCAAGGCTTCAAGGGGGATCATCCATTGAAGATTGAAGATCATTGGTTCATTCTTTCCATTGTATCTTCATCTATGTAATCAATACAATTTGTGTTTGTCTATGAACATGATTTGTGAGTAGTGTTTTGTATTCTAGGGTCCTATGGACCTCATGTGTGTTAATACTCCTAATCTATAATGAATCAATGTTAGAATAACATGTTTGGATGATTGTGAATCTACTTGGATGTAATGTCAATTCTATGCCCACCAAGTGTATGATAAAATGCCTAAGTGGTCTAGAAACATGAATTTGAGGTTGAGTGTTCTAGCGAACGAGACTAAGAGTTCTAGAACGAAGTAGATTCACCCTTGTTTAGTGGTGATCACTAGCGTGACCCATCTTGGCATTGAGATAGGCTTGATCTTAAACCGCTCATTGGCTATTGATCATTGAGCTAGCGCTAATGATTGAGAACCTTGAGTAGGACGTGAGCTAACAACATCTAGCGATTGAAGCTCGCGTGCGAGGTGCTTCTTCCTTAAATCAAGTAACAACATCTAGCGATTGAATTTGATTTAATAGTCGCACGCCTTAATCTAATCTTCTAAAACAAGTATCTTGCATGAAATTGAATTTTTGGAGTCTAAAAACACATATGAGTGAAGTAGTTCCCTAGAGTACACCCTTTGCCTTGGTAGTGACACTATCTCTAGTTTCCTTAGATTGTTTACATTGTTTATATACATTTGCTCCAATAACCACATCAAACCAACCTTTCGTAATTAGAGTAGACTTATCAGAACAAAATTGAATAGTGCTCATAAGTTTGGACTTGCTCCTTGGACGACCCGGTACTTACCGGTCATTATAAATTGTTTTTGACTTGTACCTAAAAATACAACGTTCACTCCTACAATCATATATTCAATCAACAGTAACTGGAAACCCAATTTCAGCAACACCACTTTAGTCCACTAACAAACTTTAAACAGATGCAGAATATTTTCTCCCATATATGATATATCCACAGAAGGTGCAATCCAGCCTTGATATACATCCTCTTTTAATCAAATTATGTCCATCTGGTAAGCTATTATGTTATGCCCTCCAACCAAATAACTTAACTTTCTCCGGCAAATTCAGCTTCCAGTAGTTTACCCAAAAATCTTCTATAATTTCCAATGGCAAAATAATGCTTATTATTTAACAGCCTCACTATTTCATAAGCAAATTTAATTGTAAAAATTCCCGAGCTAGAATATTTCTACCACCACAAAATCCTTGCTCGCAATCAAAACTTCACCCCAAATCTTAATAAATCCAAACATTTAAAAATACCTTTCCATACATAAGATGACTTATGAGCAGCAGAAGCATTCAGTATGATGTCATTTGGATATTATTTGGCTTTAAATAGATTACTTACAAGAAGGTTTTGGTGGACTAGCAGTCGCCATGCTTGCTTTGTTAGCAATGCCACATTGAAAATCTTTAAGTTCTCGAAATCTCTCCCTGCTTCTTTGGTTGAATTAATAAGGCCTTTCTTATCCAATGAATAGCAGAACCACCTCTCCCTATCCACCAGTATTTGAAGATAAACACTTTACAGTTTGTTAATAATGCAATCAGGTAATAAATAGTACAGAAGCCATGACATATTGCGGAATCGCCTGCAAAACTGATTTGACTAGAAACTTCTCTTCCACAAATGACAGCTTCCCATTCTCCCAATTTTGCGACATTTTCTCTGCCAGCTCCTTGAAAACTGTAGAAATTTGTGTCCAGCAATTAGAGGAAGTCTTAAATATTTAGACTGGAATTCCACCTCTTTTACACTAAATAAATCACAGATATGTAGGATTAATAACTAATCCTCCCAGGATCACAATATAGTGGCACACAATTCTCACTAATTTTGGTGGACTGTAAAGGAAGATAACAACTGATTTATTGTACTCAACGGAAATACACTCGTACAATTAAGCTAGGAAATAACAAACTTAGCCAGTACTGGTTTCCTGACTAAATGTGAATTTAATCGCACAAAGATCAGGCTAGCAGTATAGACTAAATAAGCAAAGCTTTGTAGAGAGAAGATGGAGGATTGTGAGATGATTGTGGATGATACAAGGGAAGGGGCTTCTCTATTTATAGCCAAAGGGAAGCTTGGAGATGAAGACACTTGGCAAAGGATGGGGAGAAGAGCAAGGAGAGCCATACACATGGGGAGGAGTTCTAGCCGCCGCCGGCTTTGGGTGTGGAGGAGACACTTGGAGCTTTGTGTCATCCAAGCCAAACACATGGATGAGCAAGGAGCCGCCGGCTTCATGGATTATATATTCAACACTCCTCCTTAATCCATGA
The DNA here is from genome assembly GCA_033675215.1 of Rhodiola kirilowii. Classification (NCBI taxonomy): domain Eukaryota; kingdom Viridiplantae; phylum Streptophyta; class Magnoliopsida; order Saxifragales; family Crassulaceae; genus Rhodiola; species Rhodiola kirilowii. The sequence goes on from CM066203.1 coordinate 23,389,820, forward strand.
TCTTGCTACTCCAAGCATATAACGAAATAACTCAAACTTATCACTTGAGAGACCTTTGGTAAAGATGTCTGCAACTTGTTCATCAGTCTTGCAGAACTCTAACTCAATCTCACCATCTTTGACCAACTCTCGAATATAGTGATACCTGATCCCAATATGCTTGCTTCTGCCATGAAATACTGGATTCTTGGCTAATGCTATAGCCGACTTGTTGTCACACATAATCTTCGTGGGGCCCTCTTGCTTATGTTTCAGGTCTTCCAATATCCGTCGAAGCCAGACTGCTTGACAAGCTGCGGTAGTTACTGCGATGTACTCCGCTTCAGCTGTAGAAAGAGCAACAACCTGTTGCTTCTTTGACGACCATGAAACCACTCCATCTCCTAGATAGAAAGCATAACCTGATGTACTCTTCCGAGTTTCCACATCACCGGCCCAATCACTGTCTGTATATCCTGTCAGATAAAATTCTTCTGTGTGAGAATACATAATCCCATAATCAATAGTACCACTGATATATCGGAGTATACGCTTCGCTGCTAGCAAGTGTGACTGCTGCGGTTTCTCCATGAACCGACTAATAAGTCCAACTCCGTACACTATATCTGGCCTAGTTGAAGTCAAGTATCGTAGACTTCCAACTATACTCTTGAAGTATGTGGGATTCACAAGCTCTCCAGTACCTTCTTTCATCATCTCCATCCTCTCTGCAACTGGTGTTTTGACCGCCTTCATTCCCTCGAACTTAAACCTCTTCAAAATATCCTTGGCGTACTTCTTCTGTGAAATAAAGATTCCACTGTCCGCCTGCTCAACCTCGATGCCTAAAAAGTAAGACATCAGTCCCATGTCAGTCATCTCAAACTGACGAGTCATCGCTTCTTTGAACTCGATGAACATCTCCTCCGAACTTCCTGTGAATATTAAGTCATCCACATACAAGCATACTATCAGCATCTGTCCTTTAGCACTCATCTTGATGTAGAGTGTGTGCTCGTAAGGACACTTCTGAAATTCGTTCTCTAGCATATACATATCAATCCTCGCGTACCATGCTCGTGGGGCCTGCTTCAGTCCGTATAATGCTTTCTTCAGCTTGTACACATTGTTCTCCTTCCTTCTCTGCACATAGCCTGGTGGCTGATCAACATACACCTCCTCTTCCAGAACTCCGTTCAAGAATGCTGACTTCACGTCCATCTGGTGTATCTTCCACCTGTTTTGTGCTGCAAGTGCTATAATCATTCGAATGGTATCCATTCTAGCAACTGGTGCAAATACCTCGAAGTAATCGATACCAGGCTTCTGCCTGTATCCCTTCACCACTAGCCTTGCCTTCAACCGGTCCACCTGACCGTCGGGTCTGCACTTTGTCTTGTACACCCATTTCACTCCAATCGACTTCTTACCAACTGGTAAAGTCGTCAGCTCCCAAGTATCATTCTTCTCAATGGAAGCTATCTCTGCATCCATAGCTTGAATCCACCCTTTGTCTTTTGCTGCTTCCTCGAACGTTACAGGATCACAATCTGCAAATAGACAAAAGTTCATCATGGTTTCATCAGGTGTGTCTGGCTCATCATCTCGGTAGACCACATAGTCATGATATCGAACGGTGGTCTTCTCTGTCGTGGTGGTAAACTGCTAGACTTTGACTCAGTTGATTTCTCAGGTGAATTAACAACTGGCGCACGCCTATCTTCTGTAGGCTCCTCCTCAATATCGACACGAGGTTCTCTAGTATCCGTTTGAGACCAATCCCAGGTCTCATCTTCGGCAAACTGTACATCTCGGCTGATAATCAACTCTCCCGTGTCAGGATCATAACACTTATAACCCTTCGTATCAGCACTGTACCCGATGAAGATGCATCGCCTACTCTTGTCGTCCAGCTTCCTCCGTCGCTGATCTGGTATATGGGGATATGCAATACACCCAAATACTCGTAGACAAGATACATCCGGCTTCACACCACTCCAAGCTTCATCTGGAGTCTTTCCTTGAACCGCCTTCGTGGGACATCGGTTCAGTAAGAACACTGCACAAGATACCGCTTCTGCCCAATAAGGCTTCGGTAGCTCCTTGGCCTTTAACATGCTTCTGGCCATCTCAAAGATTGTGCGATTCTTCCTCTCAGCAATGCCATTCTGCTGAGGTGTGTAGCTTGCAGTCAACTGCCGTCTGATTCCTTCGGCTCTGCAATAGCTTGAGAATTCATTTGAAGTAAATTCTCCTCCTCTATCTGATCTCAGCGTCTTCAAGGTGTAACCACTTTGTTTTTCAACAAAGGTCTTGAATTCCTTGAACGTCCGGAAAGCCTCCGACTTTTCTCTCAAGAAATAGACCCAAGTCTTTCTTGAAAAATCATCAACAAGTGCCATCATGTATCGCTTTCCGCCAAGAGATTCTACCTCCACTGGACCACATAGATCCGTGTGAACCAGCTCCAATGGTTGGTTCGCTCGTCTCGCCTTTCCAACTGGAAATGGCTCTCTGTGCTGCTTCCCTCGCAAGCACGCCTCACATGGTTGACTAGGAATCTGAATCGCCGGTAGTCCTGTCACCATTTTCTTTGTCGCCAATAATTTCAGTCCGTTGAAATTTAAATGGCCAAATCTGAGATGCCACAGCCAACTGCTGTCTCTCACCATCGTCTGGAAGTTCACTTCAACTCCCTTCTTAAGAATCCACGGGAACATTCGATTCTTTGTCATAGGGACCTTTGCAACGATCCTCCGGTCTTTGCCTTCAATTGTGCAAACGCCATCTCGAATAGAAATGGAATGACCTCTCTCCGAGAGTTGCCCCAAGCTAAGTAGATTCCAACATAACCCGGGTACATAAAACACATTTGTAATAGTTACGTATGTACCGTCATTTGTCTGAATTTGGATGTCGCCTTTGCCCATGACTTGGATTTGCGACTTGTTTCCAAAACTGACTTCAGCACGAGCGGATTCGTCTAAGCGAGAGAATAACTCCTTTCTCCCGCTCATATGGTTGCTGCATCCGGAGTCAAGATACCACACGTCTGTGTAGCCTTCACAGGTCTCCTTCGTCTTGCACGCTAGAACCATGTTTCCATGCGCCTCGGAAGCATAAGCTTGCTCCACTCGCTCATTTGCTCGGCATTCAGACTTGTAGTGTCCGAACTTCTGACATTTGTAACACTGGACTCTGGACTTGTCACGCCCTCCAGTATCACCACCTCGAGCTTGCTGAATATTGCTGCTACTGGCTTGGTCTCATCCACCGTTATAATTTCGGCCTCCTCCTCGGCCTTGTCCACGTCCTCGACCTCCACGGTAACCTCCGCGAGTTCGTACTTCGACTCGGCTTTGCAAAGCCTGCTCCTGACTAGAGCCGTTCGCCTTCTGGTTTATCCGTTGCTCGTGTGAACCCAGCGAACTCATGAGTCGATCAATCGACATCTTTGATGTGTCGTTTCCTTCTTCAATAGCTGCTACGACATGTTCAAATTTAACGGGTAACGAGCGTAATACCTTTTCGACGACTCGTTGTTCCTCCAGCGCTTCCCCGTTAACTCTCAAATTGTTAACGACCGCTTGAACCCGTTCACAGTATGTTGACACGCTTTCCGAGTCAGTCATTCGTAGTGACTCGAAATCTCCTCTCAGTGTCTGTAGACGCATCCGCATGACTCTTTCATCGCCTTTGTAAGCGTTCTTTAAAATAGTCCATGCCTTGTGGGATGTCTCTGCCTCTGATATTTTTTCAAATATCGGTTCCTCCATAGCTTGAAAGATCGCAAATAACGCTTTCTGATCTTTCTTACGAGTATCCGCCAATAAATCTCTATCTTCCTTTTCAAGCTTGTCAAAAGCCTCTCCGACTACTTCGGTGTAGCCCGTCTCGACCAAACTCCATAAATCTTGGGACCGGAAAAAAGCCTTTAATTGGATAGACCAATTTTTGAAATTCCGCCCGTTGAATTTCGGTATCTGAAGTGGAATTGTGTTCGACATAATTGAACCACAATACTAAAATATCGCTCCTGATATTTTGTACGCAACACTCGCTCTGAGGCCAATTGTAGGATTAATAACTAATCCTCCCAGGATCACAATATAGTGGCACACAATTCTCACTAATTTTGGTGGACTGTAAAGGAAGATAACAACTGATTTATTGTACTCAACGGAAATACACTCGTACAATTAAGCTAGGAAATAACAAACTTAGCCAGTACTGGTTTCCTGACTAAATGTGAATTTAATCGCACAAAGATCAGGCTAGCAGTATAGACTAAATAAGCAAAGCTTTGTAGAGAGAAGATGGAGGATTGTGAGATGATTGTGGATGATACAAGGGAAGGGGCTTCTCTATTTATAGCCAAAGGGAAGCTTGGAGATGAAGACACTTGGCAAAGGATGGGGAGAAGAGCAAGGAGAGCCATACACATGGGGAGGGAGTTCTAGCCGCCGCCGGCTTTGGGTGTGGAGGAGACACTTGGAGCTTTGTGTCATCCAAGCCATACACATGGATGAGCAAGGAGCCGCCGGCTTCATGGATTATATATTCAACAAGATAATACTCCTCAAACATTCATCTGCATTTTTGTTGAAGAAAATTTCAGATTTGTGAAAATTCCCGATAACTTCTCATAATCCATCAAGATCTTCAACAACTCTCTTACTTCTTGCTGCTTCACCTTTAAAAGAACACTAAACTATCATCTGCAAAAAAAGAAGTGAGTAATCCTTGGAGCTCCTCTGCAAATTTTTACACCGTCTCACTACTGCTTATTCTTGCACTAAACCATTCGATAAATACCGATGAATAGATAAGGGGATAAAGGATCTCCACGCCTAACTCCACTAGAAGGCATAATAGTACTTAATAAATCTTCATTCACCAAGTGTGTAATTGAATTAGATTATAGAGAAATAGGATGAAGAAACAGATTATAGAGAATTAAGAAGAAAAATATGTATACAGGAGGGCCAAAAGAAAACTGCAACGCTTTCTGGCCCATATAATGGGTTGAGAAGGAAGGAGCAAAGGAAAACTACAACTATCTACTCTCTAGCAATCACAAGCCAAGCCAGGCCAGGCCATAGAGAGAGCATTATGTGCAATGGCTTTATTTGAAAGTTGTCATTATAAGGACAGGACTTTGACTGAATTGATAGACGATTATGTTGGTTAAATCAATTATTCAAACTATAAATATAAAAAAAGAATCAACAGGATTTCAATTGAAAAAATAATGTCTTTTGCTTCCCTCTAACACATTTTAATAAGATCCCCAAAAAAAAAAAAACTGATTGCCTGCCTATCTCCTGCAACTTCTTTCTTTCCTGTCTTACAAACTCAAACAACTTTGCTCATTGTGTATCCCCACAAGGCTCACTCCAAACAACTAAACTAGGAATCCAACACTTTAGAAGATCAAAATAAAACTAACCACACATATGTATGCAGAGTATTTGGTTGGAATATCCACAGACACAACACCACTCACTATTGATAATATGATGAAACTAATAAGAAGAAAACCTTCTGCGCCGAACCCTTGAATGAACTCTGGACTTTTGTTGTCAGTTGAACTTGGCCGAGGTTGTGCCGCCGCCGTGGCATTGTGTGTAAAAAAAATGTAGTAGATGATGAGGAGATGGATACGATCAATTGACCCCAAATGGACTTGTAGCTGAAAAAAAAAACGAAAATGGAACTACCACCCCTCCTCCGGCTGAGATGAATGACATTAGGCACATTGCCTACCTCTGCGGCAGGGAAGAGCGCCAGCACCAGAAGTAATAGAGCCAACCAAGGTTGCTGATTTTGCCCCCAAACTCGAAGCTCTGGAATAGCTGGATGAAGCACCCGATCCTGATGGAGTGAAGTATGCACCATTTAGCAACAAGTCTCCCTCTGATCTCCAGTTCCAACTATGCCACTGGCTCTCAGACGTCTCCACTCTCTTTGTCACCTGCACATGAATTGTTAAATAACCCATTAGAAAAACACACAAATTTCTACTTTTCAAATCTCAAATGTAACGTATAAAAAAGATATCCTCACCTCTTTAGCAAACCGGTTGGCGGGTGCAAGATATCTGTTGCCCTGGCTATTGATAGTTGGATTTGCACTTCCTCCTATGGCATACATCTCCCAGTGAGTATAGTCGTTGTTAACCACGTGAAAGTATCCATGCCTGCATCTGCATTATTATCACGAATACCATTCAGGTTAGAGTGGATTGTAACTCAACTAAATAGACAAGTAAGTTACAGTTTATGATAAACATAAAAATAGACCAGGTTAGTTAGTTAGTAGCAAAGTTAAGTAAGTTACCTTGGCATCCTCTGGATGAGACCCTCTCCAAAATGATTGTAGGCAATTGTCACTTGCATCTGTTTATCTTTGGTGTATGTATCACTGTGGCCCAAAAGCATCACCTGTTGGATAAACTCGGTTAGTTTCAGAGCCCTACAACACAAATGTAGCAGAGAAGATGCATATTGAGGTCAACTAGGATATATGATACCTCATTGTGGTGGGTCATATAATTGTTGGAGATAGTGATAGCAGTTGAGCCCAGCACGGCATCAACAAGGCCATCGGCACAGTTGGAGAGCGAGTTGTGATCAATCCACACATGGCTAGATCCAAAGATGGAGATGGCATCACCATCAGCCATGGTCCTCCATCCATAGTGACTTGGGGAACTTCTCACCATGGCATTGCCAGTAGGTTTGCAGTCATGGATATGCAGACCATGGATGATAACATTGGTCACATACTGAATAGTAATGCACGCTCCATTGGCAATGTGGACATTGACACCACGTCCGTCGAGAGTCTTGAAGCTATTCATTATAAGTTCTTGTTTCAATGTGATCACCATATCCCTTTTGAATACGATCCAAAGAGGCTTGTCCTGAATGACAGCATGACGAAGAGTTCCAGGGCGAGGATTGACAGGGTCATCGTCATTAGAATCAGTCACAATATAAAACCGTCCATCTCTGCCACCGATAGCATTACGGCCAAAACCAATACCACAGTCAGCTAAGCGCTTTCTGTTTTTGTGCCAGTTGGGATCACACCGCCAGCAGTCATCAATTGGATTCCCAGTTCCACATGACAGATATCCCAAGTTCCTTCTTGCAGTACTGTTCTGAATACTCCTGTTGAATCAAATACCCATTATTACCACATCTGTAAAAAAAACTACAGTACACAGACACATGTCTTCTTCACTAAAATGCCAAAGTCAAAAGTCATCCACTGGTTCATTAATAAACAGAGTCCATGTATAACTAGAAAGCATCCCATGTTCTGTCATTAAAGCTCACCAAACCTGATGCCTTCAGTTGACAACTTAAACCACAAACCAAATAGCTAATTTAGGCTTATAGACTCCAAACCTCAAAATTCAAATCATCCAGATCAATTACGATTTCATACAGACCAAATCCAGAATGAAAAAGGCTGACACAACCAAATCGCTAAAAGAATGTCTGGATGGAGACTTACAAGTCCACCATTGAAGCTATTTCATCTGGGTTGTCCACCGCATGTGCACTGGTGACATCGATATCCTCCGACCTGAAAACAACATCGTGTCACAGTATTAATTACGTACTACAGTACCAAACATGAATCTTCAATGTCATAATGGTAGGTAGCATCAAATAAAGTAAAGTCACAGAGAGATGAAAGAAGTGGCACGAAGTCCGCTGCAAATTGCAGCACCGTCTGCAGCGGTTTGTGCTTTAACTCATAACTGCGCTATTCTATGCAAAAGATCAAAACCGTCAAAAGCGGCCCCCCCCCCCCTAGAGAGAGGAAATTCCTACGTACACATCTAATGGCAGAGAACAAGCGAGAAAGAAGCAGAGCAAGAGAGCAGCAAATAGCAGAGGTGGAGGTGGCCCTCCTCGTCGGAGGGATTTACAACGTTTCAAAACTCATCGCTACACTTACAGTCTACGAATATCATTTGACCGAACTACCCTTGCCAGTTTCTAAACCAGGTGTGGACTTTGTTCGTGAATATAGAGCAATATGGATGGTAAGTTGGGAATTTAAAACTTTCAACGGTGGCAGCGTAGGAATCCAAAGTTGCATCACAACGAAATAAACGTTCCAGATCCGACAGTTAAGATTCGATCTTTGGATCGTAACCAACGGCTCAGATCTAATCATATTGAGAGAATGTATGTTTTTTTTGTGAACGTTGGGAGGAGAGAGAGGAGACTCTGACCTCGCTGCCATTGTTGAGTTCGTCAAGCTCTGCTTCACCTTCTCCACTTCACCACCATTACTACACAAATCGAACAACACGAGCAGATCAATACATAAACTAACATATTCACACTGAAAAAAAAAAGAGAGTAAAATCCAAGCCATAAAGTCGCATTCGCGTTCTCAGAGAAAACAGAGTGATCTGTAAATCACATGATAATCGAACACAAACTCAACTCGGAGACGAGCGCTTGACACATATATCAAAGCCTAGTGCGAGAACTTGAGGCCTCAAACTGACACAATGCACCAAGAGCAGAGACGACGATTTGCGAATTCTAGTGCGAGAAATCAAAGTACCTGGAGCCGGGAATCCCGACGAACTCCACCCTCGCAGCGACGACGACGAGTAAAAGCAGAGCGACGCCAGCACAAATCCATGCCTTCTTCCCCACCGCCATTGCTCGAAACCTATAAACGGCGAAGAAACAGAGCGCGGAGATGAAGAAGTAGAAAAAAGCAGAAGCAGACAAAAGGAAAGAAAATGCAGAGAGTCCAATCCAATGAGAGAGCTGCTCTGCTGCAAACCCAACGGCCGTTATATAGCCGAGCCAAACACATCCCAACAAAACCGACGCTTCTTAACGGATAAAGTTCGTTACTCTCACGTCGTCAATTAACGCTGTTACTTCACCTCACCGACAGCCTTTAACATTTAACTAACTCCGTTACATTAATAACCGCCGGTAATTCATTAAATTCACTGCGGCATTGGGTTGGCCCTCGAGATGATGACACGTGTCCTTGGGGTGAGTATTTTGTTGGACCGTTGAGAAGAGGCTAGTTACGTGGAGTTTTTTTTTGTTGAACAAGTGTCACGGTTTTCCGTTGAATTACATTTAATTTTAAATTTTGGTTTTTGATATTTTTTCTAAGCGCTAATCAAGGCGTTTCCCCTCTTATCAAAATTTGGTTTCTTTAAGTTGAAAATTTAAAGTAAAGAGTCGTGATTTTTGTTTGTATTGGGATTTTGGAATTAGTGAAATAAATGTTCCATTTGGAATTTGAGTTATTTACAAGCAATCTTATCATAATCACACGAAGGACGAAGGAGCTTTTCATGTGTTTGTTTATTGTAATATTTAATTCCTTAAGAATAATGAATGAACAAAATCGATTAGGTAAGATGGATGCAAAAGTTTAAGATCTTCTCCATTGTTTTATAATATTGGTTGCAGGGCCGCGATTGAAACACTTTTCCCACAATACAACGTAGTGACTCGATTAATGGGACTCGAAAAAATTACAGTAATTATGTATAACTCTTTTCGCACCCTAATTTTTATCACGCACTAGATCGAGCTAATTTAATGTTGAAAATGCCTCTTAACTCAAGATGGATTGCGTTGCGTAGAGCATTGCTACTCGTAATGATAGGGTTTGATTAACCTCTTACCATCTTAACCGACTTTCAATTAAGTCTACTTTGCAATTCAACATAAGAACCTTAAAATTCAAATGGAACAATTTAGGAATTGGTCCAGTTGGACACGCCGATTTAAGACACGTGGTTCGCAACGAATTCCTACATCCACTTTGAGCTACTCAAACTCGATATGCACTATCTTCTTTTGCCGAAATCGCATGAATCGCGTCGCACTTGGTTATCTCGATTACACACTCTTGACCAGCAAATCTCACAACTCGAGATTGCTATATCCTCCCAATTGAACGCACGTATACAATCTTCGATATCCGTCTGACAGAAGCGTTAAGATATCTTGATTTTTTTTCTTTCAATGAGAGAGCGTGAGAACATAATGAACCCTAGCTGAATGAGCTCGAGGTCTTATTCTCCGTGGGCGAATAGCAGCAGCCGTTGAATGCCCCTTGATGGATCAAATCTCGATCGTCTGATTCTCGTCAATCCGCACCGATTGAAGATTCAATTTGATTGGCTTGTTTGAACCTTTAGCGACGAATTGGAATTCGCGCCTCCCCTCAGCCCACCGCACGACGTCGTCCAACCAAACGAGCTTCACCTTCAGTAATCTTGTGAGTTACGAGTCGGGATATAAAAAATTTCATCTCACTCATAACTTTTTATTCATAAAATATATTCACGTAAATGGACAATTAAACTTTCTTTCTTTAGTTATGAGTGGGGTGTACTTATTAAATTAGTGGCGATAGATCACCAAAACTTCGATGAAAAGAGATAAAATTATATTAAAAAAATATGGCTGACAAGTTTTTTAGTCAATGGAGGGGAAACAACTCACAATGACAACTTTCACAGTTTCATGTAAGATTTGGTATTGACTTTTGTATTTCTTTGATAAAGTCTATTTTTTTTATGGGATTGATAAAGTCTATTTAAGAACAGCTAACAGAATGTTAAACCTAAACGTACGGCATATTCCCATAGAAATGTAAATGTTGGACTGATTGTGCTCCATAAATCACGGCTATTTAACTGTTTAACCTTCGTATATTATTTATGATGTAATGGCAGTTTGAAGATGATTAATGGATTAAGTATTTAGTTACAGCTAAAAATGAAGCTGTTCGGTTTCCCACGTAGACATCTTTTTTTATTTTCATTTGGATGTGGTCATTTATCTCTTGTTGGATCCGGCTGTTTATGTATCAGAGTGAGGATTAGGATCAGGTGCAAAATTTATATTCTTGTAAAAAAATACAAAATAATCACATCCTTTAATTTTGTAATTTCGATGGATGAGATTAAGTGAAAATAAATAAATATAAATTCAAATTTATATTAGATCATGGTTAAATATGGAATATAACATCCTTACTCTCTCTCTCCTCCTCTCGATTAAAAAATTCACATCTATCTTCATAAGTGAGATCCATGGATTTCATCTCCATCAATGGCGACCAGAGGAGACTCCATTCGTAAGACCATGGACGTTGACTTTTTGACAGAAAACCATGGACGTTTCACCCGCCGTTGATTTCATCTCCATCAAAAGGCAACAACTAATAGGGACAGAAAACCCATCCGTTGACATAAGACCATGGCTTTCCTCCCCGTTTCACCACCAACAACTAACAACAACCATGGCTTTTTGACAGAAGACCATGGACGTTTCACCAGTCGTTGCCTTTTAGACAGAAAACCCATCATTCCCTTTGATCGATGGATTCTTTTCGAAATCTCTCTGTGTCAACAATTTCTTCTGCTGCAAGAATTCATCGATTTGGCTGGTCGTGAGTGAATTTAGGGGGAGGGGGTTCGGATTGTGGGAAAACATCGATGAATTCTTAACGAATTATAGTCCAATTTTGACGAATTATGTCATAGTTCGTCAAAAGTGGACTATAATTCGTCAAGAATTACGACTTATTGTAATACACTTCGACGAACAATGCTATAATTCGTCAAATGTAAACTAAAATTCGTCCAAAATTTGGCAGTATCATTGTATAATTAGTCATGACATTTTATAATTCGTCACAACCATTATATAGTTCGTCATGACCATTTTTGAATTATTCTTTTCGAAAACCGTCGATTGCATTTTGGATTGAGTTCCATTTATGTCGAAGATGATCCAGAGTGTGAACAACTAAGTTCGACGAGTTTTACTCCTTCAATTTGATCGATTAATGCTGAAAAAATTGAAACTTTTCTGAAGGTTAGGGTTTCACGAGGTAGATGATGATGAATAGTAATGAACAGTAATAAGAGAGAAAAGAAAGGAAAAAATATGTCTATTTTACCTTTAATGAGCTTATTAATAGATATTGAAATAAATTAATTGTGTTTATTCCTAATTAATAGGAATCCTTGGATTTACCTGATCAAAGATCTCAAATAATTTATATTTTATACATTATTTGAACTTTGCACTAGATCTGGCCTCATCAGAGTGAATCAAATTTATTCACTATGAAAAAAAGTTCATCAAAGTGTTGCCGTTATGCCAAGTAAAATAATGCAACAGAGACCATTTGGGTGCGATGATTATCCGGTATCATGCGTGCACAAATAATCAACTTTTGGACTCAATTCTCAATGTTACCCAAAAAAACGAGTGGAGACAAATGCCGCAAGTTTCAAATTGGCATTGTATCAAAAAAAATGATGTCGTTCTGTTTGATACATTTTTTGAAATATAATAAAATGATGCCGTTTTCAACACATTTTAACGCGTTGCACCAAATCCGAATCCGCCAATGTCAAATACTTCTTGAGTGATATTTAATGTTTTACATGTGTATTTCACCTAAGTGTGAATAAATTTGTGCAATATTATGTTTTTTTAGTTATATTGTATTCATATTACATACAGAGTATATCAATATAGAGAAACATAATGATCATAATTTTTCTTTATTTCAAAAACTTAGAGGATCACATTTACACATTTATAAGTGAATAATCAAGTCGTTGAGATGCCGGTGCGAGTCACATTCATATGTTTGAACTTGCATCTTGTCAAAAATCAGAATCAGCAAGTTTGACTTTAATGCTATTGGGATATATATCAACACCAAAACGCCTTAATCATGCACATTCAAAAGTAGAGATAAAATTCAGAAATTCTCAAAATGAAAATAAATTCTTAATGGAACCCTCCCTATGAATTATATGTCTCAAATACTTAAACACAGATCACACAAAGACACCATACTTTTAACTGTAAAAGCAATAACTTCCCGGATGATCCACCTATTCTACATAGTATACTTGCTTGAATAAGAACAGAAATGACATAAAATGTGCATTTAAACAGATTATTAATTTTGGAGAAAAAGAATTCGGTGTAAATGATATAGTTTTATAAAAAAATACAAACCAATCACAGTCATTGATTTGGTTATTTGGTGGACGTAATGAGATTAAATCTCGTTTATGGTTAATTTCTCGGTGGCGAAGTATAAATTATTCGTGACGAACTATGTCGTAATTTTGATTTCTCGGCGAAAAATTATAATTCATTTTTGACGAACTTTACATTTTGTACCAAAAATATGATTTGTACCTGATATTTACTCATTAATCGGAACATATTGTAGTTGTAATTACATAACACACATTTGTAACAAAAAAATTAAATAAACTTGCCATTTTAACTTGCACGCATAATTTAAGCTGCCATTGATCAAAACTGCCGAATCAGTTTGGGAAGCACGAGTGAAAAGTGCCAGTGGGACAGCATCATGGTAGCGTAGTTCGGGAACCATGTCGTCCAGTGTTGATGATGTTGGACCCTTGTCCAGCAAACATGCGTCGTACAGCACACGTCGTCGCTTCAGTTAACCAGCCATCACTCCACGTTGTCTAATTACTAGTAGCTTAATTTAATCACCAGCTATAGTCAACTTTTTTAGTAAATGGCCTCATCTAATCTACTTTTTCACAAACTTCAATCAAATTTTCAGTTGTTAGACCTAAATTATAGTATGGCAAAATGTAGAAAAAAAAGGAAATTTTTTATGAGGATAGTTTTCTTACACATTCACTGTCTTTTTTTTTATAAGAGTAGTTTTTTTTATTGATAAGGAGTGGACAATCCCATATGTCTCGATAGAACTCAAACCCTTAATTTTACAAGTACAGTAAGATATTTACACCATTAGAGCATCAATATGTTGGCTTACACATTCACTCTCATATTGACATATATTTTTTTTATCAACTCATATTGACATATTTAGACATCAAAAAATCATCATGTCAGAAGTGGACTAATGAACAATTACGTACGCATTAGGTCGTGCCGTAATGTCAAGAGGAGAGGTATAAAGTATAAACTGTAAAACACTCAAGATCACCCAGGTTCGAATTCTAATGGAGGAGTAAAGTTGTGACTTTGGCGGAAATCGTGATAGAATAGGGGGAAAAAGAAAGTGTCCATAAAAATATTTCCATTTTCAAATACATTAATTAAAAAAAAAGCTGACATACACATTTGTTTTTTTTTTGTCTCACAAGCATCCAAAATATACACGTATGAGCAAGGATCGTCATCCTTGGTATAATCCAGTTGCCGGTCATTAAGGGATGTATCCCATCCAACTCTCATACGATCCCAACCACTTTAATAATTCGCATTTATTCGTATCATATGGTTCTTCAATTCCACCCTTTATAAGCAAGTCACTTTCATTGCCTTAATTAAGCGCCTATTCATATTTAAAATGATTTAAACAGAAAATGCATAATCATCTTTCCAATATTTCAGACTTAATTTTGTTCATTTGTTTAGGTAGTGATGGAGTGATTGGTGGAGGATATTTGACTTGACACAAACTTTTTCTTACATTTGAGATTTGACAATTATTTCGGTCAATGAATTAAGGCGAGAGATTTTTTTTTGATGGTAGGTTTTTATATCTCAATTTAGATTCTTGGAGCACGGGTCACAGGCGGCACCAACCCGAATTAAGCATTTAAATTGTTTTCATTGAAGCGCATCTCTCTCTCTTGAAACCCACACGATCATTGAATTGACACTTAGCACATTCACGTGTACATGGAAGGAATAGACAAGACAGCAACAACACGTCCACGCCGAAGCGGAATGAAAACACTCCTACACAAAAGTGAGGAGAAATATACTCCTCGGAAAAGTCGAACTCTTGACATCTTGTCAAATTGTCCAGAGATCAAAACACTTGACCAAAGCCTCTTACACATAACGAGAGATTTTGTAATTGAATAGAAAGTGCAAGAAATATGACAGGCCAACAGCCACGTGCTGCTCCGGACAGGTTGGTACAAATCTTGGTGCAACTATCCTAACGGTCCTTAAATTCCTCCACCTTACCATATTAAAATCAATTTAGTTCCTCATTGATTGACAATCTACGACCCCATTGTACAATATTAATAACCTGGAGTCCTGCACTAATTCATAGTAATAAAAAAATTTGTGTTTATTATTTATACAAAAAATAGATTGATTATGTATTTTTTTTATTTTTTAATTTGCAGTAAATTTTGGGCTTTTATTTTCAGCCCAACAACTAGATTATCAGTATTGTGTGGTTGTATATCAATTTTTATTTGTTTATTCAAAGTAAGCAAATAAGATATAGTTTTTTTTTATCAAAACATATAGTTATATATAACAAAATTTTAAAAAAAATGGGCCCTTATGAATGATGGGCCCTTGGCTTTGTCCACCCTAACTTCTACATGAGTGCCGACCCTGTCTATAAGAACAACACATCTACATGTAAGGTGAAAATAGAAAGTCATTCATTAGGGATGAAGAAATCATCCACACACGATGAGGGAAGAAGAGAAGTGAAAGAAAGAAGAAGAAATAGAAGACATTTGAAAAATTTGGTGACCCCAAAATTACAACCCGGGATATAAGGATTCATGACAAACTTATTAACAATTAAGGCACCAGCCACAATGACGAGAATGGTAGAAGTTAAATCACTTAACATCCAATTTTCATTTCCAATTCAAACGGTGATAGTGAAACCAACGGCAAACGTGTCTGATTATTAATTAAAATTTCAGGTTTAACATATCATTATTCATTAATTTTGCAATTTGATACGAAAGTGAGGTCCTATTTATTTATATTAATATTTAACAATAACTCTCGAATAAACTGCCACGTAGTAGAAATATTCTAAAAATGTTCCAATTATTCATACACATGGGAATATAACCTGTGTAATTTGCTATATTTATGAATAATTTGGTATTCGCTGAGTAATTTGATATTTAGTGAGCAATTTGCTATACTTTTCCTAAACACTTTGTTATATTTGTAAATGAGTTAGTATTTCCTGAAGTTTTTTTATATTTTTGAAACAATTACAAATAATTGGCCTTCATAAGTGCTACAAATATATCATGATTATATTAAATATTATGATCTTTTTACCCAACTATAAAGCTCAACTCCTATATTAATTCCCCATCAAAAAAAACTCCTATATTAATTTAATAAATAAATTTGATAGTTGTTAATCAAAATAACAAAATTAATAATCAATCGTAATCTCAAAACAAACGAGGTTGTTCTTATTTTTTTAATAATAGGGTACAACAACTCAGAACATTATTACAATGCGTATTACTAAAGCTTTATCATATAGTGCATATATATATATAGAGAAGGGATCAGGTACAAAGTGCATATTATGGTAAAAAATACAAATTAATCTCAATCATTCATTTATTATTTGGATGATCAGGATTAATTGAGTATAAACTTATTTAAATTCAAAATTTAATATAAACAGGGGCAAATATGGTATACCATTAACATATTATTTTTAATTAACCTAATCAAAACTGTACACATGTCCTTCTCTACCATTTCACGCCCGCTCAAAACCCTATCCTCTGTTTCTCTCTCTCCCCTCGTCCGAGAAGGCCACCGCGAAGAACAGCTGCAGCATCGTCATCGGGCTAAAAGATGAAGATGCGGATTGAATGGGAATGGGTTTGAACTTTGAAAATTTGACTGGGTTTCGGTTTTCGGCGATTCAAGGTAGGAGATGACGATTCAATTTGACTGGGTTTCGAATTATGACGAATTTGACTGGGTTTCGGTTTCAGTTTTCGTCGCAAGGGTTGGTTATAATTCGGCGATTCAAAATTTGACTGGTGGCAAGGGTTGGTTTGGCTTGTTGGTTGAGCGCCGGCGGGACGTTTTTCAGCAGTTATATTCTCCAGAATTCTTAACGAATTATAATCTTAGTTTGACGAATTATATCATAGTTCGTCAAAATTTGACCATAATTCGTCATGAATTACGACATATTGTAGTACACTTCAACGTACAATGCTATAATATGTCAAGAATTTTATAATTCGTCACAGCCAAATTATAGTTCGTTATGTCATAGTTCGTCCAAATTGGACTATATTCGTCAAGATTTCGGCGAATTATAGTGCACTTTTGACGAATTATGACATAATTCATCACATTTGGACTATCAAGGCATCTTTATAGGATCCGAAATCATCTTGTATATCTCTCTTCTTCCGAAGCGTTGGCCAAGTTCGGCACCTTTACCATGGATCCACACATCTACTCCATCGGTACATTCTTCAACACTTAGAGCTCATGCCACATTGGGCACCTTTACCGTTGCAAGACACCTCCACGAGGGAGGAAGAACAAATTCACACGCGAGCATGAAGAAGAAGGCATCCACGAGGGATGTAGGAAGCATCCACGCACGAGGCGGGACAAGGAAGGCATCCACGAGAGATGTAGGAAGCATCCACATGCGAGGTGGGACGAGGAAGAGGAAAAGGAAAAGAAAAATGAAGAAAATCTCACAAAATTATCAGGAAAATTGGTGACCACGTAGAATTCGAACCTGGGGTGTAAGGATCTATGCGGGACTCTTTAACCAACAGTCCACCACCTCTGTTGGTAAAAGAGGCTGGATCTTATATTAGCTAAATTTCAAAATTACCATTACCAATCGTCAACATAAAAAATACGGGATTTGAATAATAAAATTATTTTAAATGTTCTCCAAAATGCCTTTACTTGGTTGTTTTTTATTATTAAAAATCAGATCATATGAGTTTTGTCAATTGTTTTTGATAGTGGGTTTTACATCTCATACATATCAATTACCATATAAATACATCTAATACATATTGTATGAGAACTTTCTTTATCGGGTTCATGTGAATATTAGACTCTTGGAGAACAAGCCACTCACTGGCACCTATGACATTGAAACTCATGAGCATAAACTTGAACTCAGCACCTACATGCGTACATGGAAGGAATAGACGAGGCAGCATCGCCTACCTCCATGATACAACATCCACATGAACGAATAACACCTCTGCGAGGAAAGAACAACACGTCCACGCCGAGGCGGGACGACAACACATCCACATGGGATGAATAACACTCCTCACAAATTGAGAAGAAATATGCTAATCAAGGGAGTCGAACCCTTGACCTATTGACAATTTATCAAGAGTTCAAACCACTTGACCAACACCTCTTTCACAAGAGTTTTGTCATTAACATTCATACTAACCATATTTTTCCGATTTTTTAAATCAACGAACTACATTAATTTTAAGTTCACATGTAAAATGAAGTGTTTACCACTTTACCTTGAACGAACACCCACAAAATACTCTAAATCTATTAGGGCATATGCATCGGTAGAAATGTTGGTCCAGCAATTGAAATTGTTAAATGTAGTTTTATGTCTATTTTTAGCAGCTGGTGACAGAAGCACTAATTTAGCATGTATGCCAATAACTGCGGTTAAAAATAGGCATAAAATTGCTCCCATGTCCCAACACCAACGACTACTGGAACAGTACTTCAACCGGTGCAAATGCCTTTAGTGTACCTTGGTCAGCTCTGGTTGAAGAAATTATAAAAGGATCATCATTTCACTACCGAACACTACTGTTGAAATCTATCAGTACATATTTCTTTCGCAGCTGTAAAGCTTTATTCATCTACCAAGCTCAGAATCCAACTTTAACTTACATCAAAAAAAAAAAAAAAAGAATCCAACTTTAACTATAAAGTTCCACTATAAAAATAATATAAAGTTTAATTATTAACACCCAATATCTGTACTAAACCAAACATACTTCCGCATGATTGTGGGAGTGGGACAAGGACAACATTGTTTAGGTGTCATTTTATTTTATCAAAATGATGTCAAGAAATAGGCAACTCGTTCCACTTAGTTAATATCTTTCGGGTTTCTTAGTTTTTTTCTTCCAAAGTCATAATATAAATTGTTTAATAAAAAGTGTTTCTACGTAGCTATTTTAATCCAAAATAAATGCTGTAAGTAACGAAACAATGTCGTTTCGATAAAAACGGTGTCATTTTTGTCATAATTTAAAAAATATCAATTGAAATAATTTCGTTTTCATTGAAAATTGCCGATTTGACATTCTTAACATTTGACTGCGCTACACCAAATCTTTTACTAATAAATACCGTTTTATCAAAAACACAATATATTAAACAAAACTAATACAAGATCACTTCAATATTGATTTATATTTCAATTATAACATATATATCTTTCTTTTCTTTTCTTTTTTTGTTGTTGATAATTATAACATATATCAGAAACTATTTAGATTGGAGGAGCGCTCAAATGAGAACCCCTTAAATTTCGAGAACTTGAGACCCTAATCTTCACCTTCCAAAATGCAAGATGCATTTTGGTGGTGACAAGTGTTCCATGTGCATTTTCCAAGATGCATTTACTGCAAAGTCAAAGACATCTTTTTTTACGTTGCTTTTTGGACATGTGTCACATGCAGATTCAAAGATGCATCATGATCTAATGGTGAGATTTGAGTTCTCAATCTCAAATTTTAAGGATTCTCAACCGAGCGCTCCCCATTTAGATTGTGATTCAAATATTAGAATATAAAATAATCTTACAAACATTTGATAAAATACCCTTGATGTAGTTGTAGAATGTGTAACCATATTACGGAAAAAGATCAGGTACAAAGTTGATTTTTTGGTAATACAAACAAATCTTAGTTCTTGATATTGTGATTTGGATGGATGAGATTAAATCCTGATTTTTGGTCCATTTTCTTGGTGACGAATTATATGCAAAACTGACGAACTATACCGTCTTTTTCATTTTTCGGCTATGAAAAGTAATGTATTATATGTTGATTTTGACGAACATCATTTATATTAAAAATTAACTTTATATCTGATCTTAACCCACCATTTTTATATACAATAAAATTCGTTTTGCATAATGTCATCCTTTTGGTTCCAGGCAAGCGTCTTCGAGCAGGCCCGAGACTGGCTCATCCCAATGGGCTTTACTTTTTAAAATGCAGCCCAAACTAGACAGAAACAAGGTCAGGCCGCTCGCGGCTGTAAGCTCAATTCAATCTTTCCGCTTTATTGGATTGGATGGTTGAAACAAAGTTTCTGTTTCTCATAGGCTGATGGATAACATCCGGAATGAAGCACATACATGCATGATGCATCACATGACGGATCCAGTAATTTTTTGGACCGGGGGCAAAATAAATATTTTCGAACCGGGGCGGATCCAACAATTTATTTTTATACTAGAGGGGCATATAATCAAAATGACTAGGGGCGAGATATAAAAATCATTCAAAAATACATCGCATTAGTATAATATTAAAGAAAAATCGGAAAATCGACCAGGGGCGGCTGCCCCTCTCCCCACCATGTGGATCCGCCCATGATGCATCAATACTACTATCTAGAGGAGCAAATGAGAATCATTATTTTCTTCGTGAACTTGAGACCCTAATTTTTACCTTTAAAAGTGTATCATCACGTCATTGTGGTGGTGACACGTGTTACATGCGCATATTCAAACTTGCATTTAATGCGAAGTCAAAGCCACCAAGTTTGACTTTACTTTTTAGACATGTGTCATATACAGATTTAAAGATGCATCATGATCAAGATTTGAGGTTTCAAGTTCTCGAAGTTTTGAGGGATCTCAACCGAACGCTCCCCTACTATCTATGTCTTATGTATTCATTTTATTCCAACAATGGTAGAAAAAAATAAGGAAAAAAGATTCGGTGCAAACATCATATTTTTGTGAAAAATACAAACAAACATATTTTTGCAAAAAATACAAATACACTCTTGATTTGATCATTTGGACGAATGAGATTAAATCTCGTCATATGAATGATATTTTGGCGACGAATTATAAATCACTAATTATGTCGTACTTTTTATTTTTTGACGACAAATTATAACTGATTGTTGACGACACTTTACACATAATTTTTTTTAAAAGTGCTTATTTTATTCCAATATAAGTAGTTAAATTAATACATTAAAAGCAATCGCAAACAGCAACCCAAATTTAAACTTAAACTTTAAACTTTCAAGTTGAGATGCTGTGTAGCACAACAGTCTCCACGGTCAAACCCGGCCCGAACCCGAACAGCACACCCCATTCAAGTCCTTCCCCGAACGTAGCCAGCTTGTTCTCCTTCGACTTCCTCCTCATCTCGTCCAAGATGAAAAGCACACAAGCGCTCGACATGTTACCATACTCGCTCAACACATGCCTCGTAGCTTTCAGCTTCTCCTCCTTCAGTTTCAGCTTCAGCTCCACCTGATCGAGGATTGCCGGGCCGCCCGGATGAGCGATCCAGAACAGAGAGTTCCAGTCGGTGATTCCCAGTGGCTTGAACGCTTCCACCAACGCTTTTTCAATGTTCTTCGAGATCAACCCGGGCACGTCTTTCAGTAAGTGGAATGTGAGCCCGACCTCACGCAAATGCCCATCGATCGCGCCTTCGCTGTCGGGTAGGATCGTCTGAGCAGCCGAGACCAACTCGAACATGGGCTTTTCAAGAACCGGATCCGGGTCGGATCCGATTATGATCGCTGCAGCTCCGTCTCCGAAAAGTGCTTGGCCGACTAAACTGTCCAAATGAGTGTCGCTCGGTCCACGGAAAGTGACGGCTGTGATTTCTGAACAGACGACTAGCACTCTCGCGCCCTTGTTGTTCTCTGCTAAATCCTTGGCTAAACGGAGCACCGTGCCGCCAGCGAAACAGCCTTGCTGGTACATCATGAGACGCTTGACGGAGGGGCGGAGGCCGAGGAGCTTGGTGAGCTGGTAATCAGCTCCAGGCATGTCGACGCCGCTGGTGGTGCAAAAGACTAAATGGGTGATTTTGGATTTAGGCTGACCCCATTCTTTGATGGCTTTAGCGGCTGCTTCTTTTCCGAGCTTTGGAACTTCAACTACAACCATGTCCTGCCTCGCGTCCAGCGACGGCGCCATGTATTCACACATTTTTGGATTCTCATTGAGAATATCCTCCGTCAGATGCATGTATCTCTTGTTGATCATCGATTTTTCACCTGTAAAATTAAATCATTCAATTTCGTATCAGCAAACCAATTAATTAATTAATTAATTAATTAATTAATTAATTACAGAATCAAAACAAAACAGAGCATATCAATATATGCTTACACATGCGCTTGAACTTCTCCTTGAGCTCGACCTTGTGTTCGCTGTTGGTGATACGGAAGTAGAAATCAGGATACTCGCTCTGGAGAACGCAGTTGGCAGGAGTGGCGGTTCCAATGGCCAAGATGGTGGCTGGTCCCTCAGCTCTCTGAGCATTGCGTACTTCTTCAACAGTCACCATTTCGTTCCACACAAAAAATCTCAGAGAGAGAGAGAGAGAGAAAAAGACACTGTTAATCGTTCAAAGATTGATTGATCGTTGGATGGATGAAAGAAGAGAGGCGATGAGGTTTTTATATATACACGGATATGATGGCAGAGCAGAAGAGAACGTTTAATTGAGATGAGGTGATGAAGAAAGTAAAAGTGTGCATGCGTTGGGTTGGGTTGGAGAGGTAGATGGTCACGTGCATGAAGACGAAACTCAAGAAATGGGTGGGAAGGGCGGCACGTGCAGGAAGTGGTAGGTTTCATACTTGGGTTTGATTGAGCTTACGTGAATCTTGTGTCCACCGTAAGATGAGATGTATGAAGGAGTGGTAGGTTGCATGTGTGGGCAGCTACTACCAAAATGTCAGCAGCAACGTTGTATTATTTTTTGGGGCTGTGTTAAATTTGAAATGTCAGCAGAAAGACTGTGACCTTTCAAACTGGGCTTTGAAACCTGAATTCACATCTGAATCTGATCCCCTGCCATAAGCCACGTTTGAAACACGAGATGTGCCTCAATTCTCAACTACAATAACACCAATAATATATGAAAATATCAGTTTAATAGGTTTCCCCAAACACAAAAATTGAAACCAAAACTAAACCAGTGATTGAAATTTGAACGGCATAGTTAAAAAGATCATAAATAAAATAAAAGGAACCGGTATAAATAACATATTTTTATAAAAATAAATCAATGACAGTCATTAATTTGGTTATTTGGACGTATGAGATTAAATCTCGCCGTATAGATGATTTTGCGCGACGACTTATAAATCACTTTTGACGATTTATGTCGTACTTTTGATTTTTCGGCGACAAATTATAAAAACCCACTTTTGATGAATTTTGCAGTTTGTACCAAAAATATGATTTATGTCTTTACACAAAAACTATATATAAAATGGATTCATATCTTGTGCAGCCATACCAAAAACTATTATTTCAATAATATAATTTCTAAATTTAAAACTACCCAATTTTTACTTAAACACACTTAAAATTATGCAGTTTTATTAAATGACTGTTTTTGTGTGGCTGCAGAATTTTCCATTCCAAAACTCATCCCGCTCTCAAGTTCTCAAAGATCCAAACACCGTATAAGGAAAGTCCTAACTCATAAATAGGTTTATTGTTTGACAATTTTGCTAACAACATTCAATTGTTAGTCTTTCACTGCAAATTTGGCTCAAATATGCAATGGTTTTATTTCCGCAGAAAAAATATACAACAGTAATACGATAATGGATATGCAGCGGTTTTAAAAATAACTTGATTTTGCAGCGGTAATTTCAGCGGTTTTCTAGGACTATTTGCGATGACAAATATGTAGTAGTAACTACCACCGCAAAAGACAAAAATTGTGATGACTTTACAGCGGTTTTGCAACAAAATGTATTATACCATGGTCTTTTTCGCTGCAAAACCGTGGAAAAAATGAAATTTTTTTTATGAATTTCCCACTAAAACTTTTAGAAAAAAAGAAGCGGTAACTGTAAAAAGGGGGGCTAAATCCTAAACCAAAATCTAATATTATTTTTATTCTACATCTTTTCCTCCCAAAAGTCATATAATCGGGATTTCTACCCTAGAACGCCACCGAATGGTCTGGAGTAAGAACCACTGGAGTGAATACCCAAGCTTTTTCCTCCTTTCCTTCCATTCCTACTGTTTCTCCGCCCAGCTGAACATCTACTCGCTGTCCACATCTGCTCATCCCTCAGAATATTGGAGGTATGACTTAGGTTATGTAATGGTGTTGGTTGGAATGAAATCAATCATTCAAAGTTTTTGTGTTGTTTTTAGTTCGTTTGAGATGCTTTAGTGTTCATTTCCAACAGAGTTATGTTGATTTACAGGGTGTTGATTTTAGTTATTTTTGGTTACCTTGGTTGATTTCGTAACTCTTGGTTGGGCATCAAAGTTGTTAACTTTCCTTAGTACTCATATTCAAGCTGCCGTGCGGCCGTGTTCGTTGCCTTGCCTGGATGTTCTCAATACTTATGTTCAACCGTAATTTGTGTTTGCAAGTTTCAGAGCTTGTCAATAATTAAGGGTGTCTTAGCAAGTGTAATCATTGGTTCTAGTTTGCCTAGTTCATGTTCTCATAATATTATGCTCATTGCCTTGACGACACTTGATGATAATCCTCGACTCTGAAGAAGATGCCAGGATTGCCTTGAAGTCACCTGATGTTTCCATGAATGGCATGTCTTTGGTAAAACGTCTTTAGACAGTTCTAGCAAGAGTTTAAGGAGAGTTCAATCGCAGTCTGGAACTCAAGTACAGCGTGGAGCAGACGCAAGAATGCAAATCAGAAGGTTCTAAAGATCGAAGATCTTTTTGGTTGAAATCGGTCAGCGAGGAAATAGATATTCAGATATTCAAACGAATATTTCCTCATCAGATTGAAGATCGTTTGGCTGACTTGTCGTGGAAGATATCTCATGATCTTCCTTAAGATTGGAATGAAGATATCTATCGAATATTTAGGAATATTTCCTAAATATTTGACAGATCATCTGGAACAGATTTGGACTGCACCAAAGCATATAAATAGAAGGCTAGGGCATCCAGAATCCGCATCGCTTTCTGAGAGAAAAATACACGAGTGTATCTTGTTGATCGGAGAAGGAGAGAGAGACGGCCGACTGACTTTCCCCACTGGAAAATCACCGACGCTGATACAGTCTGTTCAGTGTGTTGTTTAGACTGTTCGTGATTGAACTTACCGCTGCACATGCCAGTGACCACTGCTGGCTTTCAGGAGAAAGTCACCGAACTTCGGGAGAAGATCGAGCACGTTCGGAAGGGAGTTTCGGACAAAAGAGATTGAGGGGGAGCCGAGATCATAAATCTACGTGAAGTAGTAATAGAGGCTAGGTATCTTCGTTCGGGAGATTGTAAGAGTAAGTCCACGTGTAGCTCTATACTATTCAATAAAGATTTATATCCCTTTAGGGCGTGGGAAGCCCCCCAGAGTAGGCTGAGGCCGAATTGGGAAGTACACTACATGTTCTCTTTATTTATTATCCCAGATACTGTCTACCAAAGTGTTCACGGTCTGTCTGAACATCTTCTGGAAGAGTAGCTTGTACCGATAACAATATTTCAATTGGTATCAGAGTAGACGCTCGACATAGTGAGTGTGATCCTAGAACTGTTCAAGATGACTTTAAAGGAAGGACAAAGCATAACCCGACCCCCGCTGCTTAAAGGATCAAACTATGCCTCGTGGAAGCCCAAGATGAAATCTTTTCTGAAATCTATCGATGAGAAGGCTTGGAAGGCTGTTTTAATTGGATGGACTCAACCCATGATGGGAAATCTTGTAGGAGAAATAGTTCCTAAACCAGAAGCTCTGTGGACTGATGCAGATGAAAAAGCGGCTATTGGAAATTCAAAGGCTATGAATGCAATCTTTTCTGGAGTAAATGAGAACGTGTTAAAGCTGATCATAAATTGTGAAGTCGCGAAAGAAGCTTGGGATATCATCCAAACAGCTTATGAAGGCACCGACAAAGTTTGCAATTCTCGAATGCAGATTGTGACAACAAAGTTCGAGGATATGAAGATGAAGGACAGTGAAACCATCCCTGAGTTCAATGCAAGAGTTCTAGACCTATCCAACGAGGCTGCTGCACTGGGAAAACCCATTGACGGAGAAAGAATGGCTAGCAAAGTTTTGAGATCACTTCCTCTGAGATTTGCCATGAAAGTCAATGTCTTTGAAGAGATGGATGATATCTCCAATCTTAAACTGGATGAGCTCATGGGTTCTCTTAGAACTTACGAGATGAATCACGAAGTCCAACCCAGAGACGAGAAAGGGATTGCTCTAAAAGCGGAAGTGTCTGAAGACATGCTTGAGTCTGGCTGCACCATTGAACAACTGGCGATGATGGCTCGAAACTTTGGCAGAATGATCCGAAAAATCAACAGACGTGGCCCTGAGCAAGGTCAGTCATCCTCGAGTAATTTTTGTAACTGGAAAAAGGGAAAGACAAGGACCATTGAAAATAGGCAGGATTCCTCTGAAAAAGGGAAGGAGATTCAGTGCCGGGAATGCAGGGGCTTCGGTCACATTCAGGCAGAATGCGCCAACACCCTCAAGAAGAAAAGGCGATGGTTGCAAATCTCAGCGACAGTGAGTCAGATGATGAGGAGGAAGGCAATGAAACTACCAACTTTGTTGCTTTTGCTGCAACCATAGAAGAGTGCAGTGAATCTGATGAAGGTATGTCCCCTCAGTTCGAACATCTAGCTGACGACTCCTCAGACAGTGATGATGAAGAACTCACGCAGGAGACTCTAGCTGAAACCTACAAAGAATTATATGAGAAGTGGCTGTTGGTGATCAATCTCAACAAAAGATTACCGACACAATTGCCAGTATGACTGTTGAAAAAGACAAGATGTGGTAGGAGGTCGAGATACTGGTTACACAGAAGGTGGAACTCCAAAATAGGGTTGATTTGCTGAATACTCAACTAACTGAAATGAAACAGGAAAGGTCGTCTCTGCTTGCACAGAAAATGGAACTCCTCGGTACTATTTCTTCTCTGAAAGTTGAAATGGAGAAAAATCGTGACACCCATCCAGTAGGCATGGTGGGTCTGAAAAAAATGATAGCTGATCTGAAACGCAAGGAGGTGCTCCTCTTAAATCAAGTGGAATCTCTGGAACTACAGGTGGAATCATAAAGGATGGAACATTCAACCACCATGAAGGAGCTAAACCAGTTCAAACAGTCAGTAAAAATGTTAAACTCTGGTTCTAAAAACTTGAACGAGATTCTTAATGCTCAAAGAATGGAGTCCGGACACCAAGGGATGGGGTTCGTAAAAGAAGGCAGCTCAAGAGGTACAACTTTTGTTAAAGCAAAACAAGTGACTGAACAACACCCTAGACAGAAGGTGAATCAGAACCAAGGAAAAGCCCCAGCAAGTCAAAGGAAGACTCGCAATGCTCACATCAGGTCTTACTCAGAACAGAAGAGAGACTCTCGCACATGATGGTACTGTTACCAGATTGGACACATCAAACCTAAGAGTCGTCTGTTTCTTGCTGAACAAAGGGCCATGGAACACAGAACTAAACCCCGAATGCAACAAGTCTGGGTACCAAAAACAAGCAAGACCGTGTGCATGGTTGCCTTCAGCTCATCAAGTCACATGGTGAAAGATCGATGGTACTTCGACAGTGCATGCTCTACTCACATGACAGGTAATTCCAAATATCTTACACACATTACACCTGTTACGAAACGGTAGTTTGTCACGTTTGGTGATGGAGGGAAGGGTCAGGTGATTGGCTGTGGGACATTGAAGATTCCGGATCTGCCTGTACTCAAGGATACCCTCCTCGTTGAAGGATTAAAGGTGAACCTTATCAGTATTAGTCAACTGTGTGATGGTGGACACCATGTCAAATTCACTCACGACTCATGTCAAGTATTGGATAAGGAGGGGGGCACACTGATGAAAGGCAGCAGGGCAGCCAACAACTGCTAACTCATAGGTTCTGTTGGAACAGTAGCTGCATCAGCCTATTTAACGAGTCAAGTGGATGAGATGGCACTATGGCATAGGCGCTTGGGTCATCTAAATCTCAAGATCCTAAAGAAGCTCTCCTCAACTGGACTCATCCGAGGAATGCCCACTGTGACAGTTGATATAGATGTAATCTGTGGAGAGTGTCAAATAGGGAAACAGACGAAGGCTTCGCACCCCAACACCTTACAGATCAGTACTTGCCGCCCTTTGGAACTGATCCATATGGATCTTATGGGTCCGATGCAAGTTGAGAGCTATGGGGGTAAGAAGTATGTTCTGGTGTGTGGATGACTTTACCAGATTTACCTGGACTAGATTTCTTCGAGACAAGACTAAAGCAGCTCAACAGTTCATTTAACTCGCTACCTTACTCTAGAGAGAAAGGGAGGACAAAGGAGAAATTTGGTGAGTATCAGGAGTGACAACGGCACCGAGTTTAAGAGCAACACTATGGCCACCTACTGTGCCGAACATGGCATAGCACATCAGTTCGACTCTGCCATCACCCCTAGCAGAATGGAGTAGTGGAACACAAAAATCGCACAATTTAAGAGATGGCTCGTGTGATGATTCATGCCTAGAAAATTCCTCTGAAGTTCTGGTCAGAAGCTATGCATACTGCATGTCACATCATCAATCGTGTGACAATCCGCGCTGGAACGAAGATGACCTGCAATGAACTGTGGAAGGGGAAGAAGCCCACCGTCAAATACTTCCACATCTTTGGGAGTGGGTGCTACACCCTGAATGACCGTGAGTACAGACAGAAGCTGGACCCGAAGAGTGATGAGGGTTTCTTTATAGGCTATTCCTCAAATAGTCGAGCATATCTGGTGTTCAACAAGCACACAGGCTTAGTCATGGAGTCAATCAATGTCAAAGTAAAGGATGAAGTGATTGAACAGGCTATCTCAGACGATGCTGAATATAGTATTGGCACAGTACCTGTGACACCACCGTCGTCTCAGTAGACTGAGAATGATCCGACAAGAGGTGTGCCAACAGCTGACAATCACACTGGAATCTCGTCATCTGACGAGGCTGATGATGTCAACACTCAAGAGGATATGGCTACCTTACAACCCTATCGAATTGCCAGAAACCACCCAATTACCGAGGTCATTGGTGCACCAAGTAACGGAATGAGGACTCGTGGCAAGGAGATTAACTTTAGAGAACTAGCTGCTTGCTCGTGCTTTCTGTCTGCAATAGAGCCAAAGAACATAAAGGAAGCACTGCTTGATGAGTACTGGGTCCTAGCCATGTAGGAAGAACTGGAAGAGTTTACTCGCAATGACGTTTAGGACTTAGTTCCAAGACCTGATGGTGTAAATGTCATAGGCACAAATGGATCTTCAAGAACAAGTCAGACGCCACAGGTAATATCACACAAAACAAGGCTCGCCTGGTGGCACAAGGCTATACTCAAATAGAGGGGATCGACTTTGATGAAACTTTTGCGCCTCGAAGCTATTCGCCTACTTCTTGCTCTGACATGTCACTTAAAGTTTTGGCTATTCCAGATGGATGTTAAGAGTGCCTTCCTAAATGGTTTTTTGAATGAGGAAGTGTACGTTGCTCAGCCGAAAGGATTTGAGGACCCACATCACCCTGCTCACGTGTACCGCCTGAAGATGGCTCTGTACGGACCTAAACAGGTGCCCAGAGCATGGTATGAGCGTCTTACCGTGTTTCTCGACGACCATGGATATGTGCGCTGGGGAGTGGACAAGACCCTATTCGTGAAGCACGCAAGGTCAGATTTTATTATCGCACAAATCTATGTTGAGGATATAGTGTTTGAGTCCAACACACAGAAGCTGGTGGATCAGTTTGCAGAACAGATGCAGAAAGAGTTCAAGATGAGCATGGTTGGAGAGGTGAACTACTTTATCGAACTCGAGGTGATACAGAAGGAGGATGTCATCTTCATCTCACAAAGCAAGTATGCCAAGAATATGATTAAGAAATTTGAGCTTGAGAAAGCAAGTCACAAAAGAACACTAGCTGCTACGCACTTAAAAATCACTAAAGACGATGCTGGAACAAAGGTCGACCAGACTCTGTACAAGAGTATGATTGGGAGTCTCTTGTACTTAACAGCCAGCAGACCAGATATAGCGTATGCCGTAGGAGTGTGTGCAAGGTACCAGGTGGATCCGAAAGAGAGTCATCTTCTGCAAGTGAAGAGGATCATAAAATATGTGTGCGGAACTGTTGACTTTGGGATCTGGTACCCCAAGGACACCAACCCATACCTAGTTGGTTATTGCAATGCTGACTGGGCAGGAAACGCTGAAGATCGAAAGAGCACGTCTGGAGGGTGCTTTTTCCTGGGGAACAACTTAGTCTCCTGGTTCAGTAAGAAGCAAAATAGCATCACGCTATCTACAGCCAAAGCGGAGTATATAGCTGCAGGAAGTTGCTGCACTCAACTGCTATGGATGAAGCAAATGTTGTCTGAATACGGAGTGGAAAAGAAGGAGATGACCTTGTACTGTGACAATATGAGTGCCATCAGCATATCTAAAAACCCAGTACAAGACTCTAGAACGAAGCACATCGACATCAGACATCATTTTATCAGAGAGCTAGTGGAACCGAAGGTGGTGACTCTAAAGCATGTGACAACGGACAAGCAATTGGCTGATATCTTCACCAAACCGCTGGATGCTACTCAGTTTGAGACACTCAGATCCTCCTTGGGTCAAAAACTAAGCGTTCTAGGAAGTGGTCAGTCAAGAGCAGAACACCAGCAATACAGTTGGACTGACCATATGAGGAAGAGAGCTGGAACAGATGGTGCATATCAAGAAAATGAATATTTTTAAATATTTCGAAGATTTTTTTTTCGTGCCGTTATGAGGAAAGAGAAGATATCCTCAAAGATGGTTTTGGGAAGTTGAAGAGGCCGTGTTTGATTTGAAAATCAAATCTC
Organism: Rhodiola kirilowii; assembly: GCA_033675215.1. Lineage (NCBI taxonomy): Eukaryota > Viridiplantae > Streptophyta > Magnoliopsida > Saxifragales > Crassulaceae > Rhodiola > Rhodiola kirilowii. Next base: position 23,420,705 of record CM066203.1, read on the forward strand.
TCATTCTGTTGACAATCTCGCTCTTGCTTCCAAAACCCTAGAACGACAGCACCCCTCGACAAAATCTCCTAAAACTTCAGTACTTTGGCGACCATGGTGAACACAAGGAATGCATCCAAATCCGTTGTCAAGACATCGCCAGAACCAAAGAAGACGACCAAGAAAACGTCCAAAGTTCTAGCGACGAAACCCAAAATATCCAAATCGGAGAAACCAGGGATGCCGATGGAGAAAAAGGTGACGCCTTTAGTTGTCGAAACTGCTCCAAAAGCCAATGTCAAAGCACCAATTGAAGGAGAAGTCTCAGCAAACCCTAAAGCCGGTGCGGTGGAACATAAAAGATCAGAACCTGTTGCGAAGCAGAAGGTGGTGCCCTCGCAAGACTCGGAGGGGACTCCTAAACCAATCGATGCTAGTTCGACATCAACAAGGCAAGTTCCACCGCCGACTGTGTCTCAGTCTGAGGTAATCCCTAGCCCTAAAGCTCCAATTGTTGTCCCGTTGCCTTTGAAAGATGTGATTGGTGAAAACATAAAGAAGGATAAGGGAAAAGATGTAGTGGTTAATGGGTTAAAAGAAGCCAGTAGGGCTGAGGTCGAGAAGGATGGCCGAGGAGTGGTGAATGATGACAGACTGAACAACCCTGTGTCCAAGACAAAAGTTGGCCCTAGTGTGTGGAGGGACAAAATACATGCATCCGACTATGTAAAGCCATCCGGGCTTTGGAGGAAAGTAGTTACCCGTAGAAAAGACTCCCCAAGGAAGTGCTTAGCCAGGATCACTACTGTGAAGGGTCATCTGGTGGCTATGTCAGATTTAGAAACGGAGCAACTTCTTGAGTCTTCCGGTAAGAGAAAGGTTGTTCTTGAGGAGGAATCTGAAGAAGTGTTAGGAGAGCAGAATGTAGGTTTTGTTGGTGAGGAGCAAGCGGATCAAGTAAGTGTTGAGACCGAGGAGTCAGAGCCGTCTGAGAAGGATGATGATCTCGATAAGATTTACAAGGACATTGATGAGGTGGTCCAAGATCTGTGGAAGGAGGGGGAAACTGTGCAAGTGGAACAGACACTGGAACAATGTCAAGTTGCCGGGAAATCAAGTGTGGACGTTGGTGCTGATTCAGAGGCTCAGCAAGAAGTTGAGACAATCCAGCCTCACGTGAGCTCTGTCCCAGAGCAAGGCTCAGTTGGAGAGCTAGCTGGTGTGCAAACTCAACCCGAACATGCATCTCATCAGGCAGATGTGCAGATTACTATCGACATGGCTGAAGCTTCTCAACCTAAAGAGGTTCCAGACACTGTAGCATGTAGTGTTCGTGATATTGATCAAGTGAGGGTTGAATCAGATGCCCAAGTTGAGGTGGATACCTCGGTTATTCCAGACGTTGAAATGGAGGAAGCTATTTAGGGAGCCCCCAAGTCAGTCATGGCACTGGATGATGCTCAGGATTCCATTTCCTTATCTGAGCTCAAGAGGGCTGAGAAAGTGAAGGGAAAGAAGAAGGTCGTGTTTCAAAATCCAGTTGAAAAAGAGGTCACTAGTGAAGCAAAAGGGAGGCAGGTTGCAGGGGGAGCTGATGCAACCAAGAAAAGGAAATGTGAAGTTCCAATACCAGTTTCAGAAGATGCTAGGAAACGTGAAGTCCCAACCCCTGATGCTTCAGCTGGGATTGTCAAGAATGACATATGGTTCGTTAATAAGGATATAGCGAAGAAGTAGAAGTCAGTTTTGAAGAGGAAGATCATCCTAGAAAAGATACTTGATGAGAAGCGTTATAACGAGAAGGAGGTCATCCATGTTTTGAAGCAATCGTGCCTGATCTGGACCCTGACCAAGTGCAAACCGTTCAATGAACAGCTGGGTTGAGAAGCTATTGCTAATCTTCCTCTGCAGTTTGATGTGGTCGGAGACAAAGACTATGGAGTGGTCTACGTTCGAGGAAGAAGAATTGAAATTGATCCAGATCTAATCAACATTTACTTCTCCATGGATGATCCCCCGTTAGATGAGGAGGAACCCGACTACGACAAGATTGTAGACACTATTATGGCGGGTACGTATCCTTGGTGGGGAGACAAGGCCATCCCAGTTGCAGACTTGACAACATTCTACTCCATGCTCTTCTTCATCGCCATTACCAATTGGATGCCGACCTCTCATTGTTTCTCAGTCAGCAAGGACCTGGCACAGCTGCTGTATCAAATTGGGAACAAGATGCTCTTTAATCTGGGCAGGGTTATGTTCAAATAGATTGCTGAACATGCCACATCAAACCGAAACCTCCACCAGATTATGTTCCCATCTCTCATCTACGAGTTGATCATCTATGCAGTCCCAGAACTGAAGACTCCACATGATCGTCTCTCCAAAGGCCCGCAAAAATTCATGGTGGATCATAAACTATTTAAAGGTCGCCATAAGAATGATCTCCAAGAACCGGGACAGAAAAGGAAGGACATTCCAGAATCATCGAGGAGAGGAGCCACTGGGGGCTTGAAGATGGGTCGTGCTGAGAGGGACACGCTGCTGAAAAAGCTGGAGATCATCCTCACCGTTGACAAGGAAAAATGTAAACGCATCAACAACCTGGTTCGTATGCTTCGATATCCCAGTGATGATGAAGAAGAGGATGATGCGGACGCTGGAGGTGACTCTGATGATATCTCGTCTGCATGAAGGTTCATTTCTGAACATTGTCTTTTGAACTCTGCTACACTTTTGTTCGTTTTTGTTTGATCAGTGCCTGTTCTGGCACATCTCTATAATTCTGTTCAAACTGTGATTGGACCCCTTGCCGATTTATGGCAAAAAGGGGAGGAGTATTTTTGAGGTGACAGTTTTGTTCCCTCAAGTTTGTCTAAAGCCTAGATAGATAGATCTAGCAGATTTGGTTTTGCCAAAATGCCAAGGGGGAGATTGATGTTCCCATGAATGCCATGTCTTTGGCAAAACGTCTTTTGACGGTTCTAGCAAGAGTTTAAGGAGAGTTCAATCGCAGTCTGGAACTCAAGTACAGCGTGGAACAGACGCAAGAATGCAAATCGGAAGGTTTTAAAGATTGAAGATCTTTTCGGTTGAAGTCGGTCAACGAGGAAATAGATATTTAGATTTTCAAACGAATATTTCCTCATCAGATTGAAGACCGTTTGGCTGACTTGTCGTGGAAGATATCTCATGATCTTCCTTAAGATTGGAATGAAGATATCTATCGAATATTTAGGAATATTTCCTAAATATTTGACAGATTATCTGGAACAGATTAGGACTGCACTAAAGCATATAAATAGAAGGCTATGGCGTCGAGAATCTGCATCACTTTCTGAGAAAAAAATACACGAGTGTATCTTATTGATCGGAGAAGGAGAGAGCGACGGCCGACTGACTTTCCCCACTGGAAAATCACCGGCGCTGATACAGTCTGTTCAGTGTGTTGTTCAGACCGTTTGTGATTGAACTTACCGCTGCACACACCAGTGACCACTGCTGGCTTTTAGGAGAAAGTCACCAAACTTCGGGAGAAGATCGAGCACGTTCGGAAGGGAGTTTTAGACAAAGGAGATCAAGGGGGAGCCGAGATCATAAATCTGAGTGAAGTAGTAATAGAGGCTAGGCATCTTCGTTCGGGAGATTGTAAGAGTAAGTCCACATGTAGCTCTACTATTCAATAAAGATTTATATCCCTTTAGGGCGTGGGAAGCCCCCCAGAGTAGTACACTGTGTGTTCTCTTTATTTACTTTCCCAGATACTGTATACCAAAGTGTTCACGGTCTGTCTGAACATCTTGTGGAAGAGTAGCTTAAACAGATAACAGTATTTCATCACCGATCCGAAAGGTGGGACACGCTATGTTCCGTTTGTTTCGTTATACTTCGGATTACAATCCTCGCCACGAATCTACAACAACAACTAAATGGGTTAGACTCCCTGTTTTACATCTGGCTTATGTGGCAGGTATTGTAAACTCCTTTGGTGATTTTTTGGACCTTGACAATTATACAAAAGTTTGTGCTTCCCTTAAATATGCACGAGCATGTGTGGAGGTGGATGTAGCAAAACCTATCCCGGGAGAGGTAACCATTGTACTATCAGATGGAAGATAATTCTGCCAAAAGGTTGAGGTGGAAAGGAATATGGCTTACTGTGCCTTTTGTAAGATACATGGGCATTCCCTTATGGATTGTAGGAAAAAAGAAGAAGGAAAGAACCTGTGTTGGAAAGGTCCATGAGGTCACCAATAATCAAGCTCCTGTCAAAGAAAAGAACGTGGATCCTAAAGCCATTTCTAGTACTATTCAGGGTGATGGTAGTGAAAATGGAAATAAATTTGATGCCAAGGATTCAGAGGAGGGCTGGACAGAGGTTAAGACTAAGAAGAAAAATAGGAAAGTTAAGTTCACCTCAATTCTTAAGGAGAAATAAGACAATGAAGAAAAGGTGTTTGAACCTCTGGACAATGGCGATATCGCAAAGAGTGGGAACAATGAAAATGGGAATAATGAGGATGAAGATATCCTAGAAGGGGAGCTGCTGCCAGAATTGCATAATGATGATGATAATACCAAGGAGGTAGTGGATGACATGGGCCTGGTGGTGTACACAGGAGATGAAGCTGGTGGATCTGCTCACGGGGAGGAGAGGGAGCAGGTTAAGGGCTCAAGTGATGGGGTGGTTATTATCACGTATCCCATTTCTTTCATACAATCCACTGAAAGGTTTGAGGATCACGTGCTCCATACTAAGGACGATGGTTCAATTTATTGTGAAGAGCTTGGTGGTAAGAGTTTCCAAGACATGGAAGAACTTGTCAAATTTGCCAGGGAAAATGGTTATGTCGTACAGGAAGTTCCGAGTATCCCAATAGAGGAATCTGGAAAAGGTTATGAAGATCGCGAAGTGATTCATAATAGTAATAATGAGTCATGTGACCAGGTTGATTATGTCGATCCCTCCCGGATGCCAATCATATCTTCTCAGAAAAGAACCCATCATCGGAAAGAAAATGTGTCTCGCTCTTCAGCTCGATCATGCCCTAAAATGAAAGACACCAATTTTGTTTGGCCTTGATCTCTTGTACTCTGTTTCTATTTCCGTCTCATGAAATAAAATTACCTTTTAAAAAAATTAATATTGTGCTCATTGTTGGTCCACAATATCTAGTTGGACACATTACTATAGTTGCTGATATTTTTCAGAATGTCATTTTTTAAACCATGATTAATTTTGTTGCAGATATGGTTCTTACTAGAGTTCATGGATCTAGATCGGCGAAGGGTAAGTCCTCTGCACGAGGTTGTGGAGGTGGCCCGGTTACAAGTGGGCGTTGAAGCAGATGACATTCACATCCTAACAAAATCCGCCTTGACTGGGACTCATTTTATCAACTTGGGACAACATAGAATGTTTGAGCTGCAGTGAATGAGTTGCTGCCTAAGATAGTATGCAAGTAGATGGCTCAAATAACAATGATGATTCACAAAAAGTTCTCATTGTGCCAATCGGAAAGAAGAGGTATGGATCATGACTATAAATCATATATATTTTGTAAGTAAGTCTTTTACTAACAAAGGTATTCATATGTGTTTTCCGTGTAGTTTTAAACCTCATGAGATAATACGCGAGATTGTTGTTCGATGTATTACAACAGATTACAGAGTTGGTGGGATGCGTGATATTCCGCTGGAAGCATTTGATCATTGTTTTAGTCGCTTTTGTGTAAGTGCTCTGTTTCCTTTTTTACTTGTGCTATTTAAAAAATGCATTGAAATAACCATCTGCCAAACATGTTTGAGCATTTGTATTAGTGAATCCACCATCAGCCTGTGAATTGAACAGCCATAGTTTGTTGTTTAAAAAATGCAATTTGTGTTGTCATTGTTCACATTTTAACATGTCAGAATTCAATATTTGAGTTTTAACACTCCAACTAATTTTTGGCAATGCTCTGATTTACTTGTGAACGGACTCGTATCAAGTATATTTTTGGTTATGTAAAACAACTTTGTCGGTTTTTTGATCAGATTACATTGTGATCATATTTACTTGTGATCAAGTATATTTCCTTTTCCCATGCTTTTTTAATCTTCTGACAATCTACATTGTTATTTACTTGTTTATATTAATTGCCATGGTTGTGTAGCAAATTGCAAGATGGAATCCTGATCATAATCTTCAGGTGCGCCAGAATTTTCGTCGTAAGTGTGGGGAAGTGATCAGGAATTCGTGGGCATCAGTCCGGGCAGGGCGTTCGAAGAAAGGTCATGTGTTTAGTTCACCTACCATATAGGCTGCAAATAAGTTTGGACATCTAGAAACTAGATTTTTAGTTGTTTATCTTTTTGGTCGTAGGATTAATGTATGCATACTTTTTTAGAGATACTAGAAATATTTTGAATGAAGGAAAAGGATCCGTTGCAAATTTAATTTTTTGGTACAAAATACAAATTAATCATAGACCTTGATCTTGTGATTTGAATGGATGAGATTAAATCTTGTTTTTTTGGTATTTTTATTGGTGACGAATTATAAAATGAAACAGACGAATTATGTCGTCTTTTCATTTTTCGGCTCGAAAAGTGGCGAACTATAAAATAAACTGACGAATTATAAAATGATTTTGACAAATTTTGTACCAAAATTTAACTTTGTACATGATCTTAATTCTTTGAATGAATATGCATACTGATTTGGTTTAAAAAAATATCGTAATTGTTTATTAATCGCAAATTTTATTTAATAAATACATTAATTTAATCAATTATAATTTAAATCTTATTCGCTGAAACATCACCGTATATCTTAGGGAAAATTGATTTATACTAATTGCAGCATTTTCACCGCAAAATCGAATCATAATAAACCACCGTAAAATCGTGGTACACTCAAGGTAATTAAATAACGGGATGATTCAGCAGTTTTACAATAGTAATAACAAAAGTACAATTTCATTGCAAAAGCCACGCATTCCTGAGGGTACATCAGTTACGAAAATGCGATGTATCATCACCGAAAAATTTACGTGGGTACGCGACGCATTTCCTTCGTTTCTCCAGTGGTATTTTTGACCGCTGTAAAACCACTGCAAAAAACCACGTGAACGTTGTGTAAACTTCACCGTAAATATTTTTGTGGTTATTCGAAATGCAGCGAGAAAATTACCGTTGTATTATCGTGTTTTGTTTCACATATCCCGCAATTTTCTCAGGGGATTCGACCACCGAAATTTGTCCAAATTTGTAGTGTTTATCAATAATGCCTCACACAAAGTAAGTAAATTGAGAATGAATTTCCCAATTGTTTGAGAATTAGTTTGTTCAATTTGACTAAATTAATTTTTCAAAATTTTTTTTTGACTAAATTAATATTATCAAAAAAAAATTCATATTATTTAGCATTAATAATATAAAACAAATAAATAAATAAGAAAGCTAAAAAAAAGCCCAATTTAGTGATCCCATCACGTCTTCCAAAACCTACATTATTAGCGGCCCAACAATACGCAAATCCAAGTTGGACCAGGACTTTCTGTTTCTTCGCACCACAAGTCAGAGTCACTAACTCTAATTTCATAGCTCGGCTCGGCTACTTTAAATTTTTACTTACTACTAATTACTCTCTTTATTTTAGTCGTCTTTGGGTCGTTACATTGAATTCTTCAATTATAGAAAAAACAGCTATGGAAAGTATAGGATTAAAATCCGAGAGTCAATATAAAATAGTAAATAAATACAGAGTTATATAGTTTTATGGTCTTTGAATTCTATATATAGTTTTAAAAAAACTGTATGGTTTTATAATTAAAAATTCATTTGCATTTGACTTGACTGCACTGAAATTGATTCAAAATTTAATAGATACTGAATGGCAGTTCAACAGTTGAGGCGTTATAGTCAACATGTTGGTGGCGTGTTGGTTAAAGATGTAGACATGATTCCTTACACTCCGGGTTCGAGTCTTTCGATCATCAATTTTCTCACAGTTTTATGAGATTTTCTTCTTCATTTTCATTTTCATGCGGATAAAGGTTATCGCGATATGCATTATAATATTATGAATCGTCGTATCCATTCATAAAAAAACAGTTGAGGCGTCATAAACCAAAATACAATTCGTGAAAGGGGATTTAGATGAGCTCCTTAAGCTATTGACTACAATGGAAGAAGTCAGGGGGTTAACTCCATGAATAACATATTTTCATCTAATTTATGGTGGAATCTCTTAATTGCTTCGGTGTGGACCTTTCTTAGCCCCGCAATAGCGAGGGCCCTTTCTATCCCGTTTCCTTTCACTTTGCAAGATGTTGAGTTGTCCGTGGATTGACGGTTAATGAGTCGTAATAGCAAAACACCCACTTTTGAATTGTTGAGATGGATCGCGTGTGTTATGGATAGTCCGTGCTTTAGTTACTTGTAATTCTACATGTACTAGATAATATGTCTTAGAATATGTATTTCAGTCATTTTGTTTGAATTATAACTCATCAATAAAATGAAACTTAATGTGTGAAATACAAGTAAAGATCAGGTGCAAATCGTATTTTTGGTGCAAACTATAAAATTCGTCAAAATGGTTATAATTCGTCGCCAAAAACCAAAAGTACCACATAGTTCGTCAAAAGTGATTTATAATTCGTCGCCAAAAAACCATCCATACGATGAGATTTAATCTCATCATTCCAAATGACCAAATAAAGAACTATCATTCGTTTGTATTTTTTACAAAAATATGTTATTTGCACGATCCTTTTTCGTGAAAATACTACAATTAAATTTTATGAATTATGATACTCCCACGGAAAAACCGCTAAACAATATAGGAGCTTAATAGTAAATGATCTCATTTGGTATAAATAAATGTTGTAACTAAAACTGATCATACTGTAGAAATGATGATACTATTAAATAGAATTTGAATGGATTATCAAAAAGAATATGAATGGAAATATTTATTTGCAAGAGAAAAAAAAGAAACGCAATCCCTGGAAAAAAGGAGAAAGCAGCTCCTCTCCTGCCCCATTCTGCTCTCACATGGCTTCTCCTTACAGCTTTTTTGGACTCACCTCTCTCTCTCAACCCCTCTGTCATTTAATGATAAACAAATCTCACAATCTCTTCGTATTCATGTAGTATAAATTAACTCCTAATCAGACATTAACCAAGAATTAATTACTTCACACTAATTACTACACTAAAAAACCGTGTGTAAGGTTTTGTCAGATTCAAAGCTCATTTTCAAACTTCCAATCAAAACCCAGTTGTTATCCATTTTCAATCTTCTTCCCTAGTTTCCTTATCTGCATCTTTCCTTTTGTTTATTTTTCTTTCTAATTGGGTAATAAATTTAGTGCAGTGTTTCTGGCCTTTTGCTTGGCTGGCAGGCCATTGAATTTGTTTTCTGATTTTTTACTTGATTATGATTTAGGGGTCAATTAAATTTGGCTACAAGATTCCTCCCTTCATTCGTGTCTGATAAAGTTTCTACATTTTTGTGTTTCTTTAATCAGTTGTGCATGTTCTTTAGATTTGTCTGGTCTGGATTGGATCGCAGGCATCCCTCTCCTTCTCTCCCATTTTTAACACAGTCGGTGTGGTTGGGTTGGCTGGTTTGTGCTGGCTTTATAGCAAGTCAAACTGTGTAAAATAACAACAACAAGAAGCCGGCCAGAAACAGGAGCACAGTGCGCCGCTCAAGGTAACGTTCTTGCCCTCATTTCTCTCTTTCTGCTATTTTGACCTGTTTTCTGTCATTCTATTTGAGGAAAAAAAAAAGTTCTTTGGGTTATTGGGATTGTTGTGGACCGTGTGTCTAATTAATGCCTGTTTTGAGTGATTAATGTGATTTTTCTTGCTTGGTGTTTTTTAGGAACTGCTGCTCAGATTGTTAGAAATAATGAGCCATTAGGTTATTGGAGATTTGAAGTTGTATTGTTGCACATTTGCTGGTTGAGTTGGTCAGTTGTAATTTTGAGTTTGTGAGGCATGGTGGGTTTTGGTAATTCAAAATATGCGCATAGTCATGTGCATCAGGCTGTAGTCTTGAGGGATTACGCTGCGCTCAGGAAGATATTGTCATTGTTGCCTAGGCCTATTGATCCATCAGAGATCCGCAATGAGGCAATTTCACAGGTTGAGGAGAAGAAAGTCGATGCAATATCTGCTGTGATTGACCGCCGAGATGTGCCTAATCGGGACACCCCTTTACACCTAGCGGTGAAAATGGGGGATGAGACATCAGTCGAAATGCTTATGGCTGCTGGGGCAGATTGGAGCTTGCAGAATGAGCAGGGTTGGAGTGCACTGCAGGAGGCAATTTGTAATAGGGAAGAAGCAATCGCTATGGTTATAGTTAGGCATTATCAGCCTTTAGCTTGGGCTAAATGGTGTAGGAGGTTACCGCGCTTGATTTCAGCTATGAGAAGAATGAGGGATTTTTATATGGAGATTACTTTTCACTTTGAGAGTTCTGTGGTTCCTTTCGTTTCGAGGATTGCCCCATCGGATACTTACAAGATATGGAAGAGAGGAGCAAATCTGAGAGCAGACATGACGCTGGCGGGATTTGATGGGTTTCGGATTCAGCGAGCAGATCAGAGTATTCTTTTCCTTGGTGATGGTTCTGAAGATGGAAAGCTACCATCGGGTTCACTTGTAATGATTTCTCACAAGGATAAAGAAGTGATGAATGCTTTAGATGGTGCTGGAGCTCCGGCCAGTGAAGCAGAAGTCAAACACGAAGTGACTGCAATGTCGCAAACAAATATATTCAGGCCTGGAATTGACGTGACTCAGGCTGTTCTTTTGCCACAAATGACATGGAGACGTCAGGAGAAAACAGAATCAGTGGGCTCGTGGAAAGCGAAAGTTTATGATATGCATAATGTGATAGTCAGCATAAAATCGAGGAAGGTACCGGGGGCAATGACAGATGATGACTTTGTAGCAAATTGTAATGAAAATGAAACCGAGAGTGAGGGGCTTGATGGAATTTTAACTGAGGATGAGAAAAAGAGACTGGATATGGCTCTGAGTTTAGATTCTTCGGAGTTGGAAAATGACCGAAATCAAAATATTAGGCACCGTCACAGCTGTTATGAACAAAGTGAAATGCCGTTAGAATACGCCAATGAGGGTGTAAGTGTAGATTTTAAACAAGAGAAAAAAGGATGGTTTGGTGGTAGGAAAAAACGTGACTCTAAACATGATAACAAAAAGAAGTTTGATGCTCCCAGAAGTTCGGTTTGTGCAGGGGAAAAGGTAAGTGATCTTTTTATGGATTCTCATTCTAGTAATCAGACAAAGCATGGAAGATTTTCTGTTGATGGAACACGAGGCGTTGAGCTTGGGAGAGGAAATGATGAAAATACCTCTTTGTCTATGAGAACTGATAGTGGAAGTCGTCGTAAAGATGGAAGCCGTGAGAGTGAATCTGAATACAAAAAAGGATTAAGACCGATTCTTTGGCTCTCTCCTGATTTTCCTTTAAAAACTGAAGAGCTGTTACCATTGCTAGACATCCTAGCCAACAAAGTAAAAGCAATTCGTCGATTAAGAGAATTATTGACGACAAAACTCCCGATGGGAACCTTTCCTGTCAAGGTATGCCTTTTTTCTCTTTATTTTTTATTTTTCATTTCATTATTCTTGTTCATGATGTTTCACTCAGTTCAGTACATGAGATTTACAATAGCGTCAATAGGTTTATATTGAGCGTCTCGTCTCTTTGGAGAAAGTTGATGGCTGACGACCATCATAGTATGAATTAAGGGGGGGGGGGGGGGGGGGGGGGGGGGGGTGCTAGTTGTGTAAGTCTGTATTCAATACATCTAAGCAAACAGGCTACCGAGTTGGTATTTATGTGTAACTATGCGATTCGAGACCCAAAATAGTTTTTTTGCACTGCAGATATTTTGACAAATGTTAGCTACCGAAAGGCTGTGGTGAGTTTGCTACTCTATTTGCAGTGTGTAGCTATCACAGATGAGTTATCATTTACATATAAGGAAATTATACATTGACATCTGAAGATGAAACATTATACATTCTTGCGCATTTTCTTATCGGACAGCTTAGCTATCAGTAAAGGACGATTGCGTTAGAGAAAGGATGATTTCTTCCATGAATTTATTACAGAACTCACAGATATTGTCGTTGTAAAATCTGAAATGCTTCAACTAATAGCATTGAATCATTAGTGACATGATTTCTCGTCTTTGTTTTGATCCCGAGTTTTAGCACCACAACCTAATCTTTTTGGTGAAAAACTAACTTCTAAGCACACATGGCCAATATGTCAGGTTGCGATTCCAGTTGTTCCCACAATCAGAGTGTTAGTCACCTTCACCAAATTTGAAGAGCTGCAGCCCCTTGACGAATTCTCAACACCGCCTACAAGCCCTACAGCTGGATACGCTCGAACCCCATCAACAGCTCATCCATCCACGCCCTCCACTTGGTTTGGAATTGGATGGATGAAGAGTCCTTCCCATAGCCGTCAGACCTCTTCGAACGGCAGCAGGATAGAAAACATCCAGGATCCATTTGCAATTCCATCTGACTACGCTTGGATCACAGCTGATGCAAAGAAAAAAAGAACACAGGAAAAGAGTAGAGCTAAGAAAGCCAAAAGCCAACAACAGCGGAAAAACACTGCATCTGTACTGTAACATAATCAAGTGCTCCGTTTAAGTAAGAAAATTTGCCAAACGCTAAGTTCAACAGTTTTTCGGTATTAGTGTTACTGATTTTTAGTTTTGTTGTTTCTGAGACGGATAGTCGCCATGACTTGTATTCATTTTCATTGCCTTGTGGGTGAAGTAAAAAATGAAAATTTATTTTTGTAGTCTTTTTTGTGTATCTGGGAAACATGTGTACTTCATCGTGATTTAATGCTACTTTATGATTATGGAAAAATTACCAGAAAGAAGAGAAGTGACTTCTGGCTTATCCTTAATCCCTCGTTTGATTCATAGAATCATAAATTTTTTGAGGAATGGATGGAAAAATTAGAGAGTATGTTCGAAAAGCAAAACAAAATAAAAGAAAGCAGTACAAACTTTTCCCCTCAATTTTCCATGAGAATTTTTCATTTTCTTTCTACAACATTTTCCAATAACGGATAAGTGTAAACTTTCTAGTCCAATATATTCTCAATATACTTTTATTGAATAATATATAGACCATTAAAAAAGAAAAAACAATTACAACAACATGATTAATTATTTCGACCTTCGAATTCTTGATCATTTTCATTATTTTTATTAAGAATTCAATAATAGTAATAGTAATAATAATAATAAGGGAAAAGTACGTAGGGGTGCCTTGAACTATCACGTTTTTCCAATTAACGGTCCGAACTAATGATTTTTCCAATCAAGAGGCAAATTCCAAAAAATATAACGGTTTTACTAATCAAATCTAACGGAGTTAAATTAAGGTTAACAACGTTTATTCTAACAATATTATTTTAACCACGACTAATTATTCTAACAACGTTTATTCATGACTTTTTATTTCTCAAATTGAGAGAAACCCTAGTCGATACACTAGGTCGGAGACCATGACGTCGTGATGAGAGAAACGCTAGTGAAGTTGAATCAATTGAATTCCAATTAGTTTGGTCGGAGAGTTAGCTTGGTCGAGAGTTGGCTTGGTCGGAGGATTGGCTCTCCAGGGTGAAGTCTTTCATATATTTCAAGCTAAACCTTGGTTGTCAAGCACTGAAAGAGGGTCGAAGAAGAGGGTGTCGAAGAAGAGCGAAAAAGGGGATTCATAGTGAATTGCTTATCATCAATTTCTCCTTGGTGATTTCATCTTATTTCTGATAGTTGGTTGCTATTAGTGGTGAGCATATTAAGTTCATGTCTTTTGTATAGACAAACAAGCTGGCAACAGACGACTTCAATTTAGAGTTTCTTCAGTGAGATGGAATTGGTTGCCGCTGCAGCAGGGCACTCATTTAGATTTTGATTTTAAGCAAAGAAGCTTGCTGCGTGATCTGCCAGTATGATGATGAAGGATCAATTAAATTTCTTTTTGAATGTGCGTGATCTGCCACATTGAGAGACAGATGATCCAACAGAGGTTTTGGTATCTTGAAGAAACAATTACACTGTCCAAACATTAATAAAACAACTCTCTTTTGACATGTAGCTTGAAAGCTTTTATATCCCAGTTTGGATTGTCTCTAAAAGCCTCCAAATAATAGTTAGCCAAATACTCAGAAGATAACCTTGAGCCTGTGCAATCTCTACCGCAATTCAATTCATCATGCGGGCACATTGATTTAATTTGAAAACAAATATCTCCATTTTTATCAACTTGTTGTGATGCATGAATTCGCCACAGACATGCCTCTGTTGTACATTGTGCACTAATTCTATTCTTCTTATTGTTGATGTAGTCAAAATCAAATCCTTTCCATATCGAAAATTCTTTCAGTGCACTTCTAAATACTTCTTTATTGCGAAACTGCATTCCAACAACCAACGTTATATTTTTTCCATAATCTGTCTTCTCATTAAAAAAGGATATTCTCTTTGACCATTTTCATCCTCGCTAAAATCAGAAACAAGATCATCTGAAGGTGGGTAGCCGACATCATCATCAATTTGCCCATACAACAAAGCACTAGTAGAAAAGATTTCGTTCAACGACTTACTAATGTTGATTCTAACTTGCTCAATGTTCTCATCTTGCTTGCAAAATAAGTCTTCCTTGTCTTGTTCCATTTCAAGATCTGAAAAATCTGTTAGTTCATCGTAAATTGTATCAAGCTTATCACAAGACCTATTGCTGACAACTTTATCAAAGGCCTCCAGATTTTGAGCTGCAATATCAGCTTCAGCAACATTCTCAACTTCAAATTCATCAGTCACATGCTCTACTTCAGTCACATTATCACCATAATTTTTAGCAATATTATCTTCAACATGAGCAGTATTTCGACCATCATCAGTGGCTGGAACTTGAGACAATGGCACTTTAGTTACATCACTCGCTAGAATTAGTGCCTCTGTCTCTATATTCTGTTTTGCTTGGTGTTCAACATATATCTTTACTAAATCTCCATCACACATCATGAAAATCAAAGAGCATATAAGCCAGTAGTTTAATCGACTTTATAATCCGATATCCGATACACCCCTCTAT
Organism: Rhodiola kirilowii; assembly: GCA_033675215.1. Taxonomy (NCBI): domain Eukaryota; kingdom Viridiplantae; phylum Streptophyta; class Magnoliopsida; order Saxifragales; family Crassulaceae; genus Rhodiola; species Rhodiola kirilowii. The sequence goes on from CM066203.1 coordinate 23,435,846, forward strand.
TCGCACATAAAACTTAAAAAGCATATCGAACAATACCTGAAGCCAACTCTCCGATTAAGCTAATTCGACAGCAATCGATGCGAGTTCATCTGCGTTTTGAAATCTGATATCGAGCCCGCAACTACAGCTTCGTCCGATTTGAGAAATAAGAAACCGATGAAAATAATAGGGTTAACAGAGTTAGTCGTGAATAACCGTTGTTAACCCTAATTTAACTCTGTTAGATTTGATTAGGAAAACTATTATATTTTATTAAATTTGCCCCTTGTTTGGAAAAATCATTAGTTCTGACCGTTAGTTGGAAAAATGTGATAGTTCAAGGCACCCCTCCTTATTTTTCCCTAATAATAAAATAATTATTGAAGAAAATATGGAGGAAAATGATGTATTTCATTGCTACCTCTCCGGCTCTCACTGTGAAGGAGAAAGTCACACATACCCTAATTATTTTACAGGTTTCCTGCACGGTGCACGCCACGTGGATATCGTCGTCGCCGCTACCAGTCAAAGCGATCCATTGAGGAGAGCTACTAAGAAAATTTTCGCATCTCCGAGTTGCATCTTGCAATTTCGGAAACTCAATCATAATGAACAGGTAGACTCAAATGCAAACTCTCATATTGTGATTCTACTGAATCCATGGGCGTAGTTATCATCGCTCTTGAATATTCATGTATGGGATTGAATTACATTTTTACTCTAATGCACTAGATGTTTGTAACGGAGGTTTGATGTTGTATTTGTTTTGATTAGGGCTGTTGTTAGAAGTTTTGGGGCCGGGGTTCAATCCATGAGATTTTTGCACAAGGGTTTCTGCAGCAGTACCGGGCTGCATGTTTCCAGTTCTACTGCTTGCGAATCCAGCCAGGGCCACGTAATTCTTTCAGCCATTTCTTGCTGACATTTGTTTGTGTGGTAACGAAGCATTATTATTTTTTTTAAAACCTTTATATCCCATCCCGTCTGTTTCTTGGAAAATGAAGATTTATATTTGGCTTGATGTGGAAAATTGAAAGAAAAAAGAATGCAATTCAAATTGTCCCTATAATTTTTCATGGGAATTTATTTTCCCATTTGGGTTTCCTTTCATTTTATTTCCACCATATTTTCCAAGATCCAAACGAAGGATTAATATCTTATCGCCATGTTGCCTTGGCATTTGGGATATCATGGTGCATATAGCTTTCTCAGTTTCTCCTAGTAAGTAAGAACACGTAGGCTTCTTTCTAAGATTGTGGTGCTCCAGGACATACATTTCTGTGCTCGATGAAAAACTTGGCTTGATAGTGGTCATTATTCATCTTTTTCCTCCACAGGAAAACTGCTTATGATTCCTTTTTTTTCTGTTGATTACCACTGACACCTTGAAAACTGTTGTCTCTTCAGGAGGGAAAGCCAAGCCTCTCGAGTGATGGAAATGAGTGTGATGTGGCGATTGTTGGGGGAGGAATGGTTGGCATGGCCTTAGCTTGTTCATTGGGTAAGTAGTAGATTTTTTGTGTACTATATTTAAATTTTATGTGGCAATTTAAAATGGAAGACGTTGCCCCAAAATCACTTAGCCATGTGATTAATGAATACATGTAGACTCACCGGATTTTTTAGTAACTGCTCTTCTAATCATACAGCAACCTCACCGCTGACTGGGAAGCTGAAAGTTGTTATCGTTGATAGCAATCCCGCCTTACAGAATAAAAACCTTATCAACAAAGACGATCCTCCTGATGCTAGGGTCAGCACCGTCACTCCTGCAACCATATCCTTTTTCAAAGGTACCCAAGTTTATCCTTTCCTCTTTGTAAGTTGATGGAAGTAAGAATGCAGTGGGCTATTCAGTTCCAGTAAAACCACTTTACATATTTTGTCATATCAACCAGTTATGCACATCTGCCTTGATGATAAGAGTTCCATAATTCACTCTATTTCATAGTTATTAAACGGCTCGACTAGTCTCGACTAGGCTCGACTAGTCTCGACTAGTCCACAAGTCGGTACATGGACATCGACTTGTATTGTCGACTTGAAAAAATAGAGAAAGTCCATCGATCAGATTGCTAAATCAACGTTTAAATGATTTAGTGTATGTGCAATACAATAGAAAGATTGCTACGAGGTTTCAAATGCATATCATTCCATTTTGAATGATGATATGGATATTGAGAACGAGGCTAATTGAGTGGAACTTGATGATAACATTTAGTTGTATTTGGAAGTTTCATTTATGTTTTCTTTTTGAACATCGTCGAACTTTTAATGTTTACATGGCCATGAAAACTTCTTTTTGAGCTATTAAGTGGAACATATAACATTGTCGTTTTATTTCTGTGAAATGTAATACTTAATTATTTATACAACGTATCTCAAGTCTCGACTAGTCTTCGACTAGTCTACGACTTTTCGACTAGTCCACCAGGTGAAACTCTCTCGACTTGACTCGACTTGTCGACTCGATAACTATGCTCTATTTTCACCGCCTATTGCAGTGTTTATCTAGTGAATCGGCTCATGTGTACTGTGAAAATTATAAAGCATGATTGACATATAGAGAGTAGGGTATTTACACCACGTGGAGCTTATATCCCCTTGTTGCTATACATAATTAGCGGTACATGATTCAAGTTAACACCCTGCCCTTAATGCTATGAAGAATCACATCATGTCAGTTCATGGCTAGGATTCCTAATTTACTCTGTAAATTATTTCCCTTCCAATTTTGAAGAGAAGAAAATGAAGGGAGCAAACAGACATTCTTCTTCTATCTAATATGTATAGATCATGATTCATGTGAAACATTATGTTACCCTACCTGGAAGCAAAACTTTGCTATTTGGAGGAAGTATTTTTATTTGTACCTTGAATGTACTCTCGTAAGTGTATGTTGCCCTAAGTAAGAAGAATCCTTGGTTTCAGATGCTGGAGCATGGAATTATGTGGAACAGCATCGCCATGCATATTTCGACATAATGCAGGTGATTTCCTTGGTTATGTTTTCAGGGTATTTCTTTCATTTGTTCTCTTATAAGCTATTTTTATTGATTTCCTTTATGTTTTCACCACAAAAAAAATATTGCCTGAAGGGCTGAGTAATGTAAAACCATGTGCCAATGATGCCACGTGGAAGGGCTTGCATGTATTTTTTGCAGCCTTCTCTAACTGTGAAATTTATATGGTCAAGCAACAAAACCAAAGAAGCTTTAACCTTTAATTGTGCTTGCTTTCTGTTCACCTGGAATAAAAAGTTTTCTTATTAAGATAGCTATTGGAACATTCTATGATACAACATTGACAACTATGCATTTCACGTTTATCATATACCTTCTTTTTTTGTCTCTCGATACCTCCGCTGTTTATCATAATATCTCTTTGAGAGTGTTGATAAGCTTGAATGTATTGTCAACATATATGACAAGCAATACAATATTATATCTTTGATAGCTGCTTTTTGCTCAGAATTTCTTCATTCTACCTATGGCATTTTTAAAAATCTGAGTTAGTAAAATTGTTTGTCTTATATGCCATCCATGGAAATTTATCTAACTAGACTAAAGATTTGATTCAGGTTTGGGATTATACAGGCTTAGGGTACACGCGATACAAAGCCAGAGATGTGAATAAAGACATACTTGGGTATGCATGCAACTCATGTAGGAGATGCTGTGCTTGCTTAAACATTTCCTTCAACTGTAAGTCACAAATATTTTGCTACTCGTAGGTGTGTCGTGGAGAACAAGGTGCTTCTTAGTGCCCTTTTATCTCGTATTCAGGTGTGTGCTACACAGTAAACTAATTTGTGTGATTGTGTCATACGTGTTTATAAGATTTCAGTCGTTGTATTCTTTATTACTACATTTTCATCACATTCACAAGGGATGTGCATTCATGAGCAACTATTACACACTAACTCATTGAAGGCATTCTAATAAAGACATACTAAATTAACTTCTTCCGTCGACCCTTACTACTGATATCTTGTGACATACTACTCTCCAGACCATGAAGGCCTCGACATCGATATATCCTTCTAAATTATCTACTATGAAACTAAATTCAAGTTCGGCATCTAAAGGAGATAGGACTGAAGGAGAAGCATGTCCTCATAGACAATTGGCCAAGCTGGAATTGAGCGATGGCAGTAGCATGTATACAAAGTTGGTTGTAAGTTCTTATCTATCTCAGTATTGTGATACAACGAAGTTTATTAAAGGTCGAGTTATAATGTTACAAGTTAATTTGTGTTGGTTATCGTAGGTTGGGGCTGATGGGGGCAAGTCACGAGTTAGGGAGTTGGCTGGGTTGAGAACAACTGGATGGAGTTACTCTCAGAATGCAATCATCTGTACTGTTGAGCATTCCAAAAAAAACCATTGTGCTTGGCAGCGATTCCTACCTAGTGGTCCAATAGCACTCTTGCCCATTGGGGATACATTCAGCAATGTTGTCTGGACTATGACCCCCAAAGAGGCATCAGACTTCAAGTCAGTGACAGAGGATGAGTTTGTCTATGCTTTAAATCATGCTTTAGATTACGGATACGGTCCTCATCCTGGCAGTGGAAACATATTTCCGTGGCTTGGGTCAGATGCAACATCTTCTGTCAGTGAGGCTTTTGAAGTTCCTCCGAAAGTAGTCAAATTGTCATCTGAGAGAATGGTTTTCCCACTGTCACTAATGCACGCTAAAGATTATGTAGCCAAACGTGTAGTTCTTGTTGGGGATGCTGCTCACACTGTTCACCCATTAGCTGGGCAAGGTGTGAACTTAGGTTTTGGAGATGCGTTTGCTTTGTCAAGGATCATCTCCGAAGGCATTGCAGTAGGCAGTGACATTGGTGAGGTATGCAAAAATTTCGATACGTGCATTACTGTTTAGGTTTTTGTGTATGCCTCTACCGGCTTGGAATGCTGCTGACTCATTCCATTCCAGGTACCATTATTGAAAAGATACGAAACAGAGAGAAAGGCAGCTAATGTTGCAATGATGGCCATTCTGGACGGATTTCAGAAAGCTTATTCAGTGGACTTTGGTCCTCTAAACATATTACGAGCTGCTGCATTCCACGGCGCCCAGTATATTAAACCGTTAAAGAAGAGCATAATCTCATATGCCTCGGGCGAGCAGAAATTTCCGTTCTTATAAAACAGCAGTGTATATTGAAAGGAAGAGTTTAGTTAGCTTCTTGATGTGGTCTCGCATTAGCTGCCTAAATGTAGAGAGTGTACACTTCTCCAATTCGCTCCAGAAGACAGATTTGGCACAAGATTATAGATAAGCTATTGATTTGAGATTTCATGTGTAGCTTGATGGTATCTGAGTGTTGTCATATTTGACCCATAGCAAGCTGCTAATTTCGTGGTCACTGTGCTTTGTTATGAGATGTTGTTCATAGTGGTTCCAATGCCAAATAAATGAGCAAAATATGTGTTCCACAAGCGAGTTTGGTTATTGTGAAATCCGTGAATCCTTGGCATACTTGAGGATTGTGGGAAACAGGTAACAATTGATGTCCTGAACTCTTTGCTTTGATTAAGTTCTCAACGTGCTTACAAGTTACAACACTGCAGACTATACATGGGATAAAATACAACCGGATTACTGTTTCAATTGCCAATGGCATATGTACAATAAAATATGACTATGGGATGTTACATCATAAGCCCTTCACTGAATGCTACTCTACAAAAAAGTATCCCGAATTACACGTGCAAGTACTCTAGATGATAACCGAGTGATAACTTCAGGCAACACCTTAGCTGAGATGCCTGGCAATATAGGAAGAAGCTCCTGGACAACTCTAGCAACGTCTATACCCTGATAACACCATGGCAAATAAAATTAATTTTTACATGCCAGATTGCCTAAATATGAAAGACTCATTGACTGAGGTTTGAGAAAATCTGACTGTTTTTGGGGGAATATATGAATCAGGAAGCATGAGTGTATGCCATTCCACAAGCGGAATGAGAAAACAGTAAATTCAAGTATGAAATAAATACCTGGCCTGGCTGTCTAGAAATGGAAGTTCCTTCTGTCAAAAACTCAACTATCTTTTGAACATTGTTCAGTATTATTCTGTCTTCTTGCGTTATAGTGGGCACAAGCGCCGTGGTTCTAAAAGACCCGAAAGCAGGAACCATACTGAAAACTGGATTAGGACTGCGAATTCCTAGTCCCGACATCAGTTGTACCAACTGTTCTCTAGTTACAGCATCTATTCCTTTCACAATCTGCCCATCAGCAAGGTCATCACATTAGTTACAGCAAAACAATTAACATCATAATTCGTTAAATTTCTAGCGCCAAATTTGGAAGTACCTCGTCTAAGAGAAATTCACGGAAGAAGTTTCCCTTGTCAGATAACAAAAATGATAGAGCCGCTCTTGTCTGAAGAGGCGTTCCGGCTTGAGATAGTGCAGAGGGGAAACCAGGTAACAAGAATCCTTGCGAGGTTTGACTTTGAAGAATACCAAGTTCAGCCATATCTCCATTAAGATTCTCCCCTCCTCCACTTTTTGCTGCTGTAATGAAATTCTCAAATGCTTGCATGACATCAATAAATCTTTCTGCATCAAAAACTCCAGATTTTCCATATATAGTGTACCGCAAAGCACTCCTGAGCCTTGGAGACTCATCAGTTAGAAGCCGCTATATATTTAAGAAAGAAGAATGTATAAACAGTATCAGTGATAATTTCAGGAGAAGAGGACACAAAATACACTCCCCACATACGCATCGCAGAATAGCAATACCTGTGCAATATATGGGTAAGCTTCATCGACAATGGCAAACTCAGGATTTCCCACCAAAGCAATGCCTTCAAGAACCCCAATGGCTCTAATAATAAGAGCAAAGTAAGGGGGAATTCTGAATGGATAATCGAATGTGATTTGTGCCAAATCAGCTGCAAGCTCTTGAAAGTTGATGTTCTTTGCTCCTCCACCTTCAAGAGCCTGATCAAAAACCTTCGCTAAAACAGGTAATATAGGCTGCAGATTAACTCCATCAGGAATGAAACCGAGCTTGACAAAATCTTTGACAATAGCACCATAATCCCGGTGGATAAGATGAGCAATTGCTTCAATCATTCCATACTTTTGATCATCTGTTAGCTTCGTGACAAGGCCTGCCAACAAAAGATTCAATAAAAGAGTTAGGGATTGACAGCAAGGTTTGGAGAAAACAATTACAGGATGTCAGGTATATTATCCATTAAGTAGATACAAACCACTTAACATGCACACTTTCCATTTCCAGGTTTCTATATTGATATTTAATGCACTTGAATCAGGTTTATAGTGCCACCCCATAAATGTTATCGAATCCACCTGTGATGACCAAATTTGCTGGGAAATAATATATCGGAGGCTTGCACCATCAGTAATTTATCTTTCACTGCAGATATTTGTCTATCTTCTAAATTTAAATGTATCCTTCCTTCATAACACCATTGCAAATATTACTGGTTGTCTACGGCACCTAAAACTAAACAATAAAGATACCAAGGCAATACCAAAATCAAGTATAGCCAGCTTCCCGTCTGGAGTACGAATCATATTTCCAGGGTGCGGATCAGCATGAAAAAATCCAGTATCAAGTAACTGCAAACATAACAGATTAACAAGATATATAAGCAAAAAACAAAATAAAATCATCCCATAAGTATGGCTTATTACATAAAGATTGGACTATTATGGCTGCTACAGGGGAAGCTAAAACCTTAAAGTAGTATGCGATTTCGGAATTACTACCACTACATAATTAGCTGGCAACAAACAGAAGATGACTTAGTCACAACTATAATTCCTATTTGGTTACATTCCACATTGCAAAAATAAATAAGATTACCTGCTTCAGGTAGCATATAACTCCAACATTAACAAGCTCCCCAACATCACTTTCTTTACTCTGTGATAATTTTTCTCCTTCTATCCAGCTTGTCGTTAGTACTTTCCTCGAGGTGTATTTAGTGTATGTCTTGGGAACCACGACCTGATAAAATAATGATTTTTAAAACTACGACAATTGACAGCTAGCACCCCACAAAATGATAAATGAGAAGTTCAACTTACCTGAGGAAGGTCTTTCTTCATCATCTCTGCAAAATGAGTTCCATTTTCACCCTCATTGATGTAATCTAATTCCTCAAAAAACCGAGCCGCCCATTCATCAACCAAACCAACCACATCAATGCTGACCTGAAAGGTAAGGAACGGAACTTAATATATTAATTTAAGAACAGAAAAGGAATTAACAGATCACTTATAGATAGATACATCTTTGCATTTGAATGCAAAAGCGATACCGCATAAGTAACTTATGTCAGTTACCGAGAGAAAAGAAATAAACCTGAGGAAATTTTTTGAGGAAAAGTCCCAATTTACGGATGATGAACAAATCAACTGTCACCGTTTCGAGAACGTATGGTCTTTGAACTTTTACGGCCACCACATCTCCATTTTCTATAAGCTTACCCTTGTATACCTGTCCAAGCGATGCTGCCAAAAGAATTCACAACAAGTGATAAAACGTTATATGGGAGCAACAATAACTGTTGTTTACTGGACCAGGTACCGATTAATATGAAAAGGATCACCAGCATAAGAAAAAAAAAACTATGGACAAGTATTGGGTTTACCAGCAGCTATTGGAGACGGTGACAGCTCAGAGTAGATCTCTTGCCATGGTTTGCCAAGCTCCTCCTTAATAAGTTCCATGGCTATATCGTCTGGATATGAAGGGACCTTCAGTGATACAGCAACGGCAGTGAGATGTGATTAAGAGGAAAGGACAGAATTAATTGAATCACATAAACCCAACAAAACAGCTAACATCTGAAAATGCAGCTACTCACCTTGTCGCAAAGCTTCTGCAGCTCCACCATAGCTGCCGGTGATAGGATATCTGGTCGAATGCTCAATGCTTGACCAAGTTTTATGTAGGCTGGGCCAAGTGACGTTACAATATCCCTCAACTCAATGGCTCTAGCCACTTCATTCTGGTTTCAAGAATAAAGATTGTCAAACAACGGATATAACAGCTTAGTCCGGAATCATGGTTCAATCAAACAATACCACATGTTTTGGACGTACGAAAGATACATGAAATGTCATCTAAATTTAAAGCAGACAATGTGAACCATAATATAGGGATAGATAAATTACACAACCATAAGAAGCAATTAATTTACTGATGCATGTTACTTCAATGAAAAATGTCTAGTCATACAAAGTATGACAATATGTATATATAAGTGAAAACATTATCTGAAATTTCAGCGAATACAATAGAACATAATATAATTGAATAACAAGTCAGACAGAGTGGCCTCACCTCCTTAACCTTCTTGTTAATCAAGTCCCAAATAAGACTTGAAAGGAACCCACCAGCAACTGAAAGCAACTGAACTATGCGAGTTGCAACAGCCTGAGGCCTTTTCCCCCAATATGCAGAAATGGTAGCAGGATCATACACCATTGGTAACAGATCACTGCTCTCATCCACCTAAAAAATTATTCTCAGCCTATAGCATTAGCATTACACATCACACTGTAATTAAATACAAGGCGAAGGTCACCAGTTTCACATCCATTAAAGAGCAGATTTAATGAGTTGAAGGATATCATAACACTGACCTCAACAAGTTTAAGCTGCACACTGTCATCAGCAAACTGGGAATCACTCAAATTCTGACCTCTAAGACCTCTCATGAGTATGGCCAAGTCCTCATTCTCCTCCATCTGTGCTCTCACTCGTTTAATTTCCTGCGAAACATCTCCTATTCTCTGCAATAAAAATCAAAATAAAGAAAAACCAAAACCATTGTTCACAACAAAACTAAAGCCACTGGAGTCAATACCGTTGAAGTCCCATTGAGAGGCTTTGACGGCGGAGATGACGCCGATCCATTAACGAGCTTCGGAGGCGGCGACCGCGAAGGCTCTACTCGAGTCGGCTTCGGCTCAGTAGCGACAGCACGCGCCACTTCCACCCGTCTGCTCACCCTAACTCTTCTCCGCGAAAATGAAGCCTTGTTCGGAGAAATTGACTGAATGCGTGACGTAAACGACAAACTACGAGCGTCGATTCCCGAGTAGACAGCTTCCATCTCCGAATTCGAAAGAAAGAATAATAATCGTCAGCCGATCAGACGAAGAATTGGTTAAGAAATTGCGAGTGACGAAAGCTGAGCACTGGCGAGCTGTGCTTGTTTGTGAAAGCCGCAGTGGAGATGGAGGTTTGTATATGCGATTCCGATGTTCAGATCGTTACGTGGCGCTCGGGCTGCCAAGGAAGCATCTGCATTTCCCACTCTAAAATGTCACCGTTCGTCTCCTGCTTGTTTCTCTACCATTAACCACCAATCGGCATCTTGTGTCGTCTTCTGCGTCAAAATTCTTAACCACACAAAACGACATAATCTACCGCGTTTCATCAACAGCAGAGTAAGCGGTTTGATATTTACGCCCTATTTTTTTGGCTTTAAATTTGTATTATATAAACCATTTTAACACCACATAACATAAATTAACATAAATTAACACAACATAACATAACATAACATAAATTAACATAACATAAATTACCACCATCATCATATTACCACCATCATCATCATGTCATCTTCATCATCATCATATTACCACCATCATCATCATGTCATCATCATCACCATCATGTCATCATCATCATCATCATCATCATGCATCATGCATCATCATCATCATCATGAATAGTAATAGTAATATGATGATGATAGTGAGATGATGATGATGAACAGTACTATGATGAATAGTAATATGATGATGATAGTGAGATGATGATGATGAATAGTAATGTGATGAACAGTACTATGATGAACAGTAATATGGTGATGATAGTGAGATGATGATGATGAATAGTAATATGACATGATGATGATGTTGTTGATGACATGATGATGATGGTGAGATGATGATGATGATGATGATGCCATGATGATGATGGTGATGACATGATGATCATGATGACATGATGATGATGATGATCATGATGACATGTTGATGATGATGATGATCATGATGACATGATGATGATCATGATGCCATGATGATGATCATGATGACATAATGATGATCATGATGACATGATGATGATCATGATGACTTGATGATGATGATGGTGATGACATGATGATGGTATGATGATGATGTAATGTTAGGTTGGTATAAACTAAAATAAATTAAAATAAAATAAAATAAATTAACATAACATAAATTAACATAAATTAACATAAATTAACATAACATAACATAAATTAACATAAATTAAATTAACATAACATAAATTTAAGCTCAATCAAACAGACCCTTAGTTTGTACAACTCTGAGGACTGAATTATAATTTCCGGAAAACCAAGTCTTGCATAGTTGCATTGCAATTTGCAACATTGGAAAATAAGGTACGCACTACCTGTTATCAAAAAAAAAAGGTACGCACTTAACCATCATGTTCACTAACGTGTTTTTTAATTCTAAAAAATGATTACGCGAAAAGACAAAAAATAAATTATGCACTACACTGCACGGATAATTTTTTTAATTTATGAAATTGGTCATCCCATTATCAAATTTTATTTTTGGTGATGAGGTATGAACGTATTATAGTATGCTTTTATAGAGGAAAGAGATCAGGTGTAAAACATATGTTTGGTGTAAAATATAAAGTTCGTCAAAATTGGATTATAATTCGTCGTCGAAAAACTAAAAATATGACATAGTTCGTCAAGAATATTTTATAATTCGTCGCCGAGAAATTAACCATAAACGAAATTTAATACGAGATTTAATCACATCCGTCCAAATGACTAAATCAATAGCTGTCATTAGATTAAATTTTTATAAAAAATATACCCTTTACATCGGATCTTGAAATTGTTCTATCTTATAATTTAAGAAGTAAAAAGAACTAAAATAAATTACCAATTTTCAATAGTTCTGATAATGTATAAAAAACAGAAACATGCATTTTGATATATATTTTATACAATTTTGATTTTTTTGGGTCATGGGTGGTATGCACCTGATGGAATAGGTCATGACTAATATTTTTTTTGGGATAATTGTTGGCTATGAGGAGCGCGTAAATGGGAATCCCTTTAAATTTCGAGAACTTGACACCCCAATCTTCACCATCCAAAATGCAATATGCATGTTCTAAGATGCATTATGGTGGTGACACGTGTCCCATGTGCATTTTTCAATATGCATTTAATGCAAAGTCAAAACCATCTTTTTAACTGGGTCTCAAATTCTCGAATTTTTAAGAATTTTCAACCGAGCCCTCCCTGTTGGCTATGCTCTTAGTCTTAGGCTTTTGTTCTTTAAACATAGTTTACATTGAGATCTTCAGGTCAAATATAGAAAGGGACAGGCAGGAGTCACATAGCCAGAAGACGAAATAATTAAAAGAAACTTAACATTCATCTTTACAAGGAACTAAATAAAAAGGACACAAGGCATAAAACACAAGTGGAACAAACAAACCAGGTTTATCCAACCCCGCAATGCACAAACCAGTCTGGTAGAACAAGGCAGGGTTGCCCAATCATGAAAGGGATTTGAATGCTGTTAACCAGTAATAAGGCCACTGGATGCTGCTTACAACCAGAGACCAACTCGCCTAACCATGCAGATGATGGCGCATGCTGCTAGTAACCAAAGACTCAAGCCTAATACAAGAGAAGAAGACAGATGCAGCCATCCATCACAAATATCGGAAGCCTAGTCGTGTAGTGTAAGATTAATTTGGGTTGCCAATTATCCCAGACAGCTAAAGCCCCGGCAGACGGACAAGAAAATAATGAGTATCAGGCTGAGGAATATGCCAAAAACAATGAGTTTGATTTTCATATTTTGGATCCACATCTTCCTCCGAATCTTAGTTCCTTGCTGCCTAAAATCTTGGGCCTACAACAAATGGTGGGGGTGATAAAGCACAGTTTGAGCAGCACAGTCTTTTTTTTTCTTTTCTTTTTTCAGAATTTTTTGAAGTGGAAATCTTTTGTCCAAGAGTACAAAAGTGAGAATGAACTGACCTGTGAGCGAAGGTTATCAGTTTTATCCACTAGGACCTCAATCTTTTCACCACGCTCAAGAACCTGTAACCAAAATGTTAGCACAGTCGAGCTTCACCAAAATATGATACACAGCTTGTAGATTAGGTTGTGTCCTGTGAGTGTCATTTTAAGCTGACAAGAACTCAACTTATCACAAACAAATACATAAGGACTTATCTGAAAGTATCATATACATGTGCTCTTTTTTTATATTAAGAAAAATAGAAGTTTGCATGGGTTGTAATGTAAGCATTTACAAGCGAAAAATAAAATGGTTCATTACCTTCTCAATATTCTCCATCATGACTCCCTTCACTTCCGACACTTGCGCCTTCACTTTTGCAAGCTTGCTGATCTCTTCTGGGTGATCTGTACAGTACAACATGTGTTCCTTCAGTTTGGGCCTGCAAATTCAGATTCACAGTCAGCTTAAGCAATGGCTATTTACCTACCAACTGTGACATAATGGATGAGGTCATTAACCATACCCAAATTCTCGGTTAAGGCTTTTGGCAACTGCAGTTGCAGCTTTACCTCCACCATATCTTTTACTGAAGTCATCCTTAACTCGCTCCAAAAATGCCATTGGGATTTGTCTACCAGCAGACTCAACCGCAACAATACAGTAAGCTACATCAGTAAACATTAAAGTTGCAAAGTTAATATTACAGAATATCCATGTAACTTGTATTTACTAAATTGGTGACCGTAGAACCACACTGGCAATGATATAATAAAAGCATTAGCAATATCACGAAGTAGCCATCCTGCTGAAATAGACCAAAATAGTAGTCTCATTAAGTTTAACGAATTCAGAGGAAAAATATAATTTAATAAGGTAGGCACAAGGAACAGTGTAATGGAATATGTGACCTATAAGAAATTGCATATCAGCCTTAACCTATGTTTGTGTCCTTTATTCAACAACGCTAAACACAAAAAAGCAAACATCACCTTTGAGAACAAAATAGTTTTTCAAAATGTTACATCCCTGGTAATCAATAAAAAGCCATTAATCTAGGGCCATCCGGTATACGTTCCCAAACATTTCTTGAGCATTAACAGTTATGGCCTCGGAGACAAAACTCTCTATACAGCCATTCATAATGGTAGTAAGTCATAGAAAACCCCAGGGCACTGAAATGTACTACACAACTTCCTAACGACCTATATACATCAGCCAACACTTTGACAAAATAACCTCACAAGAGTACATTCCGACTTTACAGGTACAACCACGACGGGGTTATAGGCCAATCACCATCAACTCCGCAATAATTAGAGAACCCAATATAATTGATTCAATCGAACACAGCAAAATTCACCAACATCAGATATAATGGCATTATTTGATCAAACAAAATTTGACGTAATCGAATGTACAAATCCATACAGGTATAATGGCATTATTTAGCACAATACAAATCCATGTACAAACAAACATATTATTTTGAACAAAACCTACAACAACAAAAAAAATCAAATATGAGAAAGAAAAACAAGACAAAAGAAAACGTGAAAAAAAGATAAGGAACTCACTGAATCCATTTTCGACGAGGTAATTGAAGGTATGGCCATCGCAGTTGTAAGTAAATTTATTGTTATTAGCAGGCAGTTTCTGGAGGCATTGAGCCGCGATGCTCGTAAAATTTCCGGTGAAGGCGGTGTACTCGGCGAGAATCACCGTACCTCTAGCCACGAAGCTGTATATCAGCGTCTGCTGCCCCATTTGTCCTACCCTACACCCTAATCAAATACCCGAAATCGAAAAATAACAAATGAAAAATCTGATGATGAAAATCGGAATCGAGATCGCTGAGATATGCGTTGCAGGCAAGAGTAAATCGGTGGAGAAGGTAGCCGGAGAAGAAGAGCTTAATGCCTGGATTTGCGGTGAAGTTCGTGTATACGTATGGTGAAGAAGCTGATGGATTCCACATAGAGAAAGAGATGCCAGATATTGCCTATACATAGATATTGGACTGAACTGAAAATTTGTTACGTCCAATTTGAGATTTGAAAACTACTGGGGCTAACTTGTAATATCACAATTCGTTCACGCGGTAGTGGTACTGACTACTGAATTTGAATTTTGTATTAAGCGATTGGACCGGTTGCGGTTCGAAAACTTAACGGTTCGATAGAAATTTCCAGAGACGAGGATAATGGGCTCAGTAAAATGAAAGCATCCAATTTCGCGGAGGAGCTCGAGTTGCGGAGGTAAGGTAATGGTCGCTAAGTTTAGTGCTCAGTATTTTGGTTCTGAATCAGGAGGTAACTTTGCATTTTTACAGTCAGTGCGATATCTTATTTGAATGTCTTTGGTTTATGATTGTATTTTGCAGTTGTGCATTTGATATGTTTGATAAATGTCTAGCTTAGATATGTTGGTTGGGGGAACAAGATAATTGCTTATCTTGAGCCTTTATGGGTGTCAATATTGAGCCTTTATGATTGCTTATCTTGATAGTTGTACTAATCTTACCAAAGATTGCTGGAGCAGTAAATAGGTATATATTAAAGAAACAGTATAAAGGTCGACTGAACTGTATGAGTATGCCATTTTCATATAACATTTAAATTGCTAGAATATATAATCTAGTGACAGAAATGGAACTGCTTGAAGGATTTGGAAAAAAAAACTGAATTGAGAAATCTTTTAGAAGTTGTTTCTATTTCACTTTACAAGGTTAACCATAGCAATTACTCTAATGGATACCAAACCTGACCACACATATATGATGAATAGTAAATTAGTTCGAGTAAGCATCGATCCAACCCGCGGTTTTTGGCCTTGTGTGCATGCTTTATAGAAAGTGTAGTTAGGACTTCAGTCGAGATCAAAAGCTGGTGGTTGTGCCACTTTGTCTGTTTGACCACCGTGGTGTGTTATGGATTTGGGACTTTCTCGGGTGAAGACTTTGCAACAATTGCTGGATGGCCAAGCTCCAATTCGGATTACGCTACCTCGTTTTTCTGAGTTTAGTTGTTATCTAGTTGATTTTGTTGTATTTTTTTCATTATTGTGTCGTGTCCTGGTCTGTACTGCCTTGTTCCATAAAAAAAAACATTGCATTTGCTCTAAAGAAACACACTGCTAGAAACCTGTTCTACTGTAGCATGAAACCATAGATGGTTCTTGAAATGCCAACCAATTAAATAGCCACCAGATTAACTAGTCTGTCTGTCTGACACGTAGGATGGTGTTATTCTGTGGTTGGTTGAGGTGGCCATTCTTTTGTAACTTAAAGAAAATCACAATAAACGAAGCACTCAGTGTTTACAATTTTAGAAGGTGGCAGAAAAAGTTGGTCAAGATTCGCTTCTACCCATTTTCACCATGGAAGCTGGTGACGGGCTCTGTTGCAGCAGCAGAAAGAATGTACAAGAAGTTGTTGTAGATGCTAAGACTCTTAAATTTCTTCAGGGAGTTGCTAATGCTCACCCCAGGAAGCTATATATTAATTCAGTTGCAATATCGCTTTTCCATATCTGTGATTGAGATTTGATATGAACTAGTGAAATTCACTTTGGTCTGACCTCGATACCCTCAATTATGATACCAGATTTGCAGTTCAGAACTTCGACTTCCTTTATCTGCATCCTAACAATACCAACATCATCGTCGCTGGGAATGGTGAAGTCGCCCATCTCTATCTCCTTCCAACCGTCTTCCCTCGCCCTTGGAAGCTGCTGGTTTCTACTCTGATCTTGATCAACATTTGGGAGTCTATGGCGACGTCTGGATGATATTCTGGGCCTGAAGTAAACTGGTTTAAAATGGCTTTGATCTGGAGCAGTCCCAAGTTCCATTTGTCCGACAATAGTGACATAGGATTTGAACAGCTCACCAAATCCATATGTATGGGGTCCAAACTTAAACACCAAGTATGCAGCATAGGTTGTGCTTGGAGATAGGAGTCTAGTCTCTATGTGGCCTTTGATGTCGAACCAGAAAACAGTGTTCAGACATGCAACTTCCTCAAATCTGCAGACAAGCATGTAACTTTTCTTGTTTGATGTTATCGCTCATCAGGATAAACCTTGCATTGTGTATGGATTAAAGAAGACTAGACCTGGAGTTGGGATCAGAAATCCAAGCCCAGTAGTGTGGCTCCTCTTGCCATGCTATGGAGAGCTCTCTAGCTCCCACCATGTAACACTTCTTCCCAGTTGCTCTATCCAATCTAAAGCTCTGTAATCAACAGAGTTTAAGGTATTACTTATCACCACTTTCATGTATATGCTATATTCTTGGATTTCTCAAAAATATAAATGCTTATTCGTGCGATCTATCTGAATTCCTTGACAAGTGTGTGTTTGCTTACCTTGGTTCCAAGATCCACAAGGATGGGATGATGGCATAGGCTGAAATATAAATCTTTCTTGGAGAGGAAGAAGAGGGAAGGAGTGGTTGACCTTGAGATGATGTCTTGATAGTCTAAGGGTAGAAAACGCTCCCAGACAGAGTTTGAATCAGCAGCGGATTTGAACAGTTTGGCAAGGATGGTCGAGCGGCACACATCTAGCGGAGATGTCCAGGAAATGATCTCAGATATGCATCCCTCCGGAAGCTCTTCAAGTTTGGTCTCCATTCTTGACAATTCTTTCAATCTGTCTCAGGTTTGTGTGTTGATTTGGCAGAGAAAATTTCAGCGCTAAGTCGTGGTCTTACTGGATTTAACATTGTTTTCTCCTCCACTATTATTTTACCAATTCTTTATGGATTCCAATTGGCTTCTAAACAAGACCGTTTCTGACATTTTCAAAACTTCATGGGGAAGTAAATATTTGCGCTCATAGATAGTCATGGTTTACAACTCCTAAGAGTCACATCAGCTAGAGGTGGCAAATAGGGCGGGCAGACGGGTTAGTGGACGGATTCTCAATGGACAAGGGTTAAAAAGGTTGAACCCTATAAAATCCTTTTAAGTTAAAGGGTTCAATGAACGAATTATGGGTAGAGGGTTAAATGGGTTAAATTCTTCAACCCTTTAAGAGCTCTTTTAATCCTTTGAACCGTCTTAACCATTTGGATCATTTTAACCCTTTTAGTCATTTTAAACCATTTTAACACATTTAAGCATTTTAACCCTTTTAACTCATTAAATGGAAAATTAAATAAATTTTAAATCTTCTATGTTTTATATCTTTTATTTGTTTGTAAAAACTTTTATGTACATATGTTAAAATTAATAAATTAATTTAAACAATTTACTAGGTCGGTGATGAAGTGATGTTCACTTGAATTAGCTTGCGGAGTCGACGAGTCACGATGTGTGAGGGACTGAGGGCACTACGGCTTCCGGAGTCGGCACTCCGACAATTTTATTTCCGAAGTAGCTAACTTCCGTCAAGCGTTTGACTATTTTTATGTTTATTTTATCAGTCTTTTTGCCCAATAGACTACATGTAATTTGAACTTTGAACCAGGCAGCACCAAGTCTTAAATTATAGCACTATCCAGATCTCCACTTTGACTGAAACTTAACTGATCTTAACTGATCTTAACTTATCTTAACTGATATTAACTTATCTTAACTGATATTAACTTATCTTAACTTAACTGAAACTTATATTGACTAATGAATAGTAATATTATGATGATGGTGAATAGTAATATTATGATGATGGTGAATAGTATGATGACGATGGTATGATGAATAGTAATATTATGATGATGATGAATAGTAATTTTATGATGATGGTGAATAGTAATATTATGATGATGGTATGATGATGATGAATAGTATGATGATGAGAGTATGATGAATAGTAATTTTATGATGATGAATAGTAATATTATTATGATGATGAATAGTAATATTATGATGGTGATGATGAATAGTAATTTTATGATGGTGAATAGTATTTTATGATCATGAATAGTAATATACTGATGATGATGGGTGATGATGGTGATGAATAGTAATTTTATGATGATGAATAGTATGATGGTATGATGATGATGGTATGATGAATAGTATGATGGTATGATGATGATGGTGATGGTATGATGATGATGATGATGGTATGATGATGAATAGTATGAGGATGGTATGATGATGAATAGTGTGATGGTATGATGATGATGGTATGATGATGAATAGTGTGATGGTATGATGAATAGTATGATGATGACGGTATGATGATGATGATGATGGTATGATGATGAATAGTGTGATGGTATGATGAATAGTATGATGGTATGATGATTGTGAATAGTATGATGATGATGATGGTATGCTGATGATGAATAGTATGATGATGATGGTATGATGATGGTGAATAGTATGATGGTATGATAAATAGTATGGTGGTATGTTAAAAGTAACTTAACTTATCTTAACTGATCTTAACTGATATTAACTTATCTTAACTGATCTTAACTTATCTTAACTGATATTAACTTATCTTAACTTACAAGTCAAAAAAACAAGTCAAAGTGGACAGGGCCTAAAGCATCAATACCTCAGTTGAACCCAAACTGACAACTTTAAGGAACTAAGATGGTCATTTATCCAGCCATTGAGGGACTCTAGCAAATACTGAGTCTTGTGTTTAACTTCATCTCTTATTCGTTTTTATCCAGTTTATGCACTGCACCTGTTTTCAATTAGGGGGCAAATTCAAGATATATTTTGGGGTTCGAACTACCGCTCAAATTGGAAATGGTGGTAGTTCGAATCTCAAATTGGAATTGAGTGGTAGTTCGGAGCCTCTATTTGTACCTTCACCAAATATATCTTGAATTTGCCCCCTAATTGGAAATTGTGATAGTTCTGACCTCAAATTGGAATTGAGTGGTAGTTCGGGGACCCTTTTTGTACTTTTTCCAAGAAATTATTATAGAATAAATCCACAAAGCATTTGTCGAAAAAAGCTCACCTCAAGGCAGACATCAACGACAAGCTTGAATCGAACCAAGACGAGATGAATCGAATTGAACAACGCGGAAGAGACCGAGACGAAGTTCATGTTTTATTTTTTATATTTATTATTGTTATATTAGTTAAAATGGTTGTTAAAGGGTTGGAGGGTAAAACCCCCTGAACCCTTTTATAAAAGGGTTCTTAATGGACAAGGGTTTTCTAAACCCTTTTATTAAAAGGGCTGACTAATGAATGTGTTTTATAGGGCGGTTAATGGACGGGTTGGGGGGTTTAGGGTTTATTTGCCGGATCTAACATCAATCATGCACTCCTCCGTCAATATTGGTTGTCCTGTATTGTCAATATTTGTGAATTATTCTTTTACTACAGGATATTGCTGCTAAGCCTAAGTGAAATATATAGGATGTCGTGGATCATTGTTTAACACAGTCCTCGGCATAATCGGCAACATTATAGATTTATAGCTGATGATCGATCTTGTTCTCCAATTTCTTCTTAAGGCCATAACTCCTGGTATACTACTTTGACTCTTTAAGATGAGGCTTTCACAGAATCCGCTGACCATGCATATTTATTGCAAATGAAATGTTTGGCCGCATGAGTGCAAGTAAGACTAAACTTACGGACGGTAGATCTTTTTGTTTAAAGTATCTTTCAGAGTAATACTTCACGTTACTCTCCGGATGAGTGTATATATGCTTGCTTTTTAAGTATTTAATACTTACCAGTTAGCAGTCATTTGCATACTTCTTCTATTATAGTTGTCTCTTAACATGTGGTAGACTTAAAGCTTTGGTCATAAATTGATGTTCGTGATATGGAAATAATTTCTTTATTTTAACCTAAGATTTTTTTTCGTTTGTCATACCTATCTCAATTTCTGAGTTTATTCCTATTCGTCTTGCATCACGTAAGCGTTTTGAGTGTTATTGGACAAGATCACCAGCCTTAGCTGATGAGTTTGTTTCATGCTGGACTCAATTGTATTTTTATTTTAATGTAGGTCTGCCTACTGTCAAGGTTTAGAAGTAGAAGGGTCATTTCGTTATTATTTTGTAACTATAAAAACAGATGTTCAAATCTGTATTAGCAATGAAAATCTTTCTCACAAAAACTCTCGCTCGTCACTAAAGCTTGAGTTCTTCTTCTTCGTCGCTCCGACGTGATCGCCGCCGCTCCAGGCGCTCCGATCATTTTCTCCAGACGTTCAGTTGTGTCCGATCTACATGGTATCAGAGTGAGATGTGCGTTCTTGAAGTTGGTCGCCGACAATTTCTTCGTTCTTGTTTTTCTGTTTCCACTCATTTTTCTGTGATGTCGACATCGTCTGTTCCTATTAACGTAACGACTGTTGCGACATCATCTACGTCTGGCGTCTATGTTCATCCTTCGGATGATCTGTTCGTGAGCCACAGCGAAAATGACAGGCGTCGTTTGACCTGCAAATTTAAATTTATAATTTCCTTGCGAGAACCCTAGTAAAGTGGCAAGCAAGGGTCGAACCCTAGAGAGCTGGTGTTGGTGAAGTCGTTCTGTAAACAAAATTGATTGGGATTTGTGTAAGCAATTTTTGAAAAGTGCACGAGAAAATAAAACGAGATAGTAATTCAATCAGAGGAAGCATTCGGTCTAGGGTTCCCTATTGTGACTCGTTTATCATTGACTTCTAATTATCTGATTTTATGTTCCTAAGTGTGGTTACTCCGTTTCAGGTTATAACCTAAAGTAAGGCCGTTTCAAGCACTTACTCCACAATCTACTCCGTTTCAGGTTATAGACTTCTAGTTTTAGCAAACCTAATACTCCGTTTCAGGTTATATCAGGTTAACGTGCGACTAATTGTTATAACGGTTTAGTATCAAACAAGCAGCGAAAATGAGGGCTGAATTGCTCGGCTAAGTTTTACCGTTTCAAGTCTCCACTTAGCTTCGCAATTCAAACCGAGATAAATAGCACAAAAACAAGTGGAACATAAAATAGCATTAAGCAAAGAATCTCAAAACTTCGTCACAATATATTGAACCCTAAACCGAATAATGAAATTAGCTACTCATAGTCATGACAAAAACAGAAGTATTTTCCAATGAAAGTAGTAGAAATTCTCTTCTCTTGTTGAAAGCTTGATCTCCTCTCGAGTCGTTTTTCTTCAAAGCTGGGATTTTCGTGTGTGTGGATGATGCTGTCGAAAACCTAATTCATAAGAAAGTTTCTAATTTCGTTTTGGGCCAGGCTTCTAAATCTCGATTTGCCGACGTCAGCCGCGGACGCTGTACATTTTAGCGCCACGGACAATGAACATATTACCATCCGCGGACGACCCTCTTAAACTTGCCTGCGTCCGCGACCTGGTCTGAGGTGCATTTCCTCTTCTGCTCGTCAGTCTTGACTTTGGCTCTCGATTCGACTCCGTGAACTCCATGTGATGATTTTAGCATCGAAATGCCGTCTTTAAGCGCATATTCCTTCCAGAGCTTCCGAAACACCTGAGATGAAAAACAACACTAAAAAGTAACTGTTCGCATAAGAAAGTGTCGAAATAGATGGGATTAGTTGATTCGACGAGTCGTATAAATACGGCTCATCAAACCACCCCACACTTAAACTTGTTCGTCCCGAACAAGAACTAAGTCATAGAAGAAACAAAAAGACATCACACTCGTTCTTCGATGTCCTGAATAAATGCACATGAATATGAGTCGCTAGTCTAGACTTGCTTTTCTACGCATAGCTCAATCATTACTCAAATCATTATGCTCAATCATGGAATTAACTTAATACATGTTACCTCATAATCTCGAATGGCTCGGTCTAGTCTGGTGCTTGAATAATGGGCACACTGGTGAGGGCTTGTTTCAGCTCGTCGAAGGCCTCCCTACATGAATATGTGAACTCAAAAGAAACATCCTTCTGTAAAAGGTTAGATAGAGGCAGTGCCTTCTTCGAGAAATCCTTTATAAATCTACGATAAAAACCAGCATGTCCAAGAAAGGATTTAATATCACGCACCGTATAAGGATAAGGCAGAGTAAGAATTAAGTCAATTTTCGCTTTGTCTACCTTAATACCTTCGTGTGAAATAATATGACCAAGGACCACACCATGAATAACCATAAAATGACACTTCTCATAATTGAGCACCAAAATCATAGAAACGCAACGTTCTAGTACTCTACTCAAGTTATCCAAACATGCATCGAAGGTGTCACCATAAACAGTAAAATCATCCATAAACACCTCAATAAAAACACCTATCATGTCAGAAAAATGCTAGTAACCACCCGCTGAAAAGTACCGGGTGCGTTACACAAGCCGAAAGACATACGTCGAAAGGCAAACGTAACGAATGGACATGTGAAGGTGGTCTTTTCCTGGTCCTCAGGTGCAATGGGAATTTGATTATAACCAGAAAATCCATCGAGAAAACAAAAATAAGGCTTACCTGCCAGCCTGTCAAGCATCTGGTCAATAAACGGAAGAGGAAAGTGATCCTTACGCGTCACGGCATTCAGCTTCCTGTAATCGATGCACATGCACCATCCGTTCTTGAATCTCGTAGTCACCATCTCACCCGCAGCATTCTTCTCAACTGTAATCCCTGTCTTCTTTGGGACTACGTGAACTGGGCTCACCCACTGACTGTCTGAGATCGGGTAAATCACATCAGCATCTAGCAATTTCTAAATTTCCTTCTGTACTACCTCCATCATAATCGGATTCAATCTCCTCTGAGGTTCTCTAGAAGGCTTAGCTCCATCTTCCAACAAGATACGGTGCATGCACACAGCTGGGCCGATTCCTCTAGTGTCTGCAAGTGTCCATCCGATAGCCAGCTTATAGCGACTCAGCACCTCGATCAATCGCCTCTCCTGCTCTGTCTCCAGCCCGTTTTTGATGATGACTGGCAGCGTGCTGTTCTTCCCCAGAAATGCATATTTCAGGTGCTCAGGTAGAGGTTTCAGTTCCAGTTTCGGTGCCTGCACAGTAGAAGGCAGAAACACGTTAGTTTTAAATAAACGAACCTCATTAACTTCATACCTGGGTGTGAGAGGTCTTGCGATCTCTAGCTGAGATAGCACATCAAGAATTGTCTCAGCAAACTCGTAGGAGTCCTCATGTGAGTAAACCACATTTTCTAGCGTGAGCTCGAGTGGGTCTGCTCCCCTTTCCGGTCTCACCTCCTGGACTAGATCATCCAGTGTATCTAGAGCGTGTACCGATGCAAAATCTGGTGGGTGCTTCATGGCCTGAAAAATGTCGAAGCGAATCACTTCACCCTCCACCTCCATAGACAGTGTGCCACTGTCGCAGTCGATCTTCATCTTTGAAGTCTTTAAGAATGGGCGACCTAATAAAATAGGAGCGTGATCCGTCGGGTCGCTGCTGTCCATCTTAAGCACGTAGAAATCAGCGGGGAACACCAGTTCCCCCACCTGCACTAGTACATCCTCAATTTTTCCTTCTGGTTGCTTGCATGATCTGTCTGCTAGCTGTATGGTAAGACCTGCAGGTTCTAATGGACCAATACGAAGACAAGAATATATCGAATATGGCAAGACATTAATCGATGCACCAAGATCGAGCATGCAATTCTCAATGCGAATATTACCAATAGTGCAAGGGATGGTGTAAGTACCAGGGTCACCGCATTTAGGAGGTACCTTTCGCTGAATAACAGCTGAGACATTCTTACTCAGTAGTTCCTGGTCAATGCCAGTGGAACGTCTCCGGTTGATGCACATCTCCTTTAAGAACTTCGCGTAGCGCGGAATTTGTTTGATCGCCTCGAGGAGTGGGATGTTGATTTCCACCTTGCTAAATAGTTCCTAAACTTCTCGATCAATCATATGTTTCTTTGAAGCTCTGACCTGCACAGGAAACGGAAGAGAACGATCAGATTTAGAATTTTCGACAGACGGGATCGCGGACGGTGCACACTTTACTCGTGCTGTCCGCGGACCCTTAATCTCTTCATTGTCCGCGCCTGTAACCTGTTCGGCGTCCGCAGAAAATTATTCTACCGCGGGTTCTTTGAAGTTTATATCCGCGAGTGAGGGGCATTTTAACTGACCGTGGACGGCATTAAAATGCTCTTCGTCCGCGATCCTCTCTGAGGCAGACTCCTTCATTACTTCATTCAAATCTTTTCCGTTCCTCAATGTGACTGCACTAACGTTTCCTCTTGGGTTAGGTATGGTCTGCGACGGTAGTCTTCCCGGATCATTCTTGAGTTCAGAAACTGTAGAGGCTATTTGAGACATCTGCTTAGACAGATCGGAGATCGCTCCATCGGGTTTGACCTGAAATTGGTGCACCGAAGCAGTGAGGTCCTTTACGATGTCTTCTAGAGATTTGCTTTGCTGACTCGGGCCTACCTGGTTCTGATGCTGTGCTCGCGACTGGTACTGGGTTGGTCCGTTGTGTTCTCCCTGTTGCCGGCGGTACGGAGGACGGTAGTAACTGGACTGCTGAGCTTGATGAGGGGCTGTCTGCTGTGCTGGTTCCCTCGGCGCATGGTTATCATTCCTGCAGCCTTGACCGTTGGCTCCTTGCCCGTACTGTCTGTTCGGTCCAGTCCGGTTGTCATAGCTCTGGTAGTCGCCCACTGCATTGACTTCGCCCTGGTCATCCTCCACTAAAGTCGGGCACGCGTCCGTTTTGTGGTCTAATGCTCCACAAAACTCACATGGTTTGGCTTGAACCGGCTGCCTCCTGATGACCTGCTGCATCATCTCTTTGAGTTGCTTAATTTCTTCCACCATAGTACCAGATGGGGGCTCGAGTTGTGAGACGTTCCTGGTCCGACTGAACTCTTCTTCATTGTTGGACTCGTCTTGGAACCTTGCATTTTCGGCCACTTCCACTATCTTTCTTCGCACACCGGCTGGAGTAAGTCTCATGAGGGTTCCTCCGGCCGAGGCGTCCAGCAACTTTCTGTCCAGCTTCCTCAGTTCATTGAGCATATATTCTACGATTAGTTTTTATGGGAGTCCGAGGTTGCAACAGCTTTGCTCCAAAGCGTTGAACTTTTCCACGTACTCATACATCGTCTCATTCGGCCCTTGTCTGAGATCTTGCAACTGCATGCGTACCTGCATTGCTCTGCCCACTGGGTAATACTTATCCAGGAACTTCTTCTGCATCTGTTCCCATGTCTGGATGCTACCTGAAGGCAGAGACGAGAACCAATCGTTAGCATCATCTACAAGTGAGAAATAGAATGCCTTTAATTTAAAGTCCTCCACTTCAACTCCATGTGGCTTGAGGTTCTGGCAGATTCCATGATAGCGCTGAAGGTGTGTAGTTGCGGACTCTCCTTGGCGTCCCGAGAACTTGGGCAGGTTATGGATAACTGCCGAATTGATGGCTATTTCCTCAAGTTCTGGTCCCTCATAAATGCACCAAGGCTGATTCAGGATGTTTGGAGCCGACATCTATCCCATGGTGGCCCCTTGAAGGTGGTCCTCTTCCTCTCTGATGACCGGCTGTTGTGGAGGCCGTGGAGGCTGTTGATACTGCTGTTGAGGTGGGTATTGTGGGTAAGGCTGAGGTGGGTATTGTGGATATGGCTGTGGTGGGTATTATGGATATTGTGGGTATGGTTGCGGTTGATATGGTTGTGGTTGATATGGGATAGCTCCGTGTGGTGCGACCGGGGGTCTTTGGTTTACTGGGGCAGCCCCCCTATTTTCTCCATTCTGAATCATCTGATTTTGATTTTCATGATGTGGAAGTAGCCCTCCCATGTCCCGAATGCCTTGCTCGACTTACTCGTTGTTTTCACCGACCTGGCTACCAGCATGAGACATGGTGAAACAAGTAGCAAGCACGAAAAATAACTAAATAAAAAAAAATAGCTTCACCGAAGCGCAGCTCCCCGACAACGGTGCCAAAATTTGACATGCGTCGTTTGACCTGCAAATTTAAATTTATAATTTCCTTGCGAGAACCCTAGTAAAGTGGCAAGAAAGGGTCGAACCCTAGAGAGCTGGTGTTGGTGAAGTCGTTCTGTAAACAAAATTGATTGGGATTTGTGTAAGCAATTTTTGAAAAGTGCACGAGAAAATAAAACGAGAGAGTAATTCAATCAGAGGAAGCATTCGGTCTAGGGTTCCCTATTGTGACTCGTTTATCATTGACTTCTAATTATCTGATTTTATGTTCCTAAGTGTGGTTACTCCGTTTCAGGTTATAACCTAAAGTAAGGCCGTTTCAAGCACTTACTCCACAATCTACTCCGTTTCAGGTTATAGACTGCTAGTTTTAGCAAACCTAATACTCCGTTTCAGGTTATACCAGGTTAACGTGCGACTACTTGTTCTAACGGTTTAGTATCAAACAAGCAGCGAAAATGAGGGCTGAATTGCTCGGCTAAGTTTTACCATTTCAAGTCTCCACTTAGCTTCGCAATTCAAACCGAGATAAATAGCACAAAAACAAGTGAAACATAAAATAGCATTAAGCAAAGAATCTCAAAACTTCGTCACAATATATTGAACCCTAAACCGAATAACGAAATTAGCTACTCATAGTCATGACAAAAACAGAAGTATTTTCCAATGAAAGTAGTAGAAATTCTCTTCTCTTGTTGAAAGCTTGATCTCCTCTCAAGCCGTTTTTCTTCAAAGCTGGGATTTTCGTGTGTGTGGATGATGCTGTCAAAAAACTAATTCATAAGAAAGTTTCTAATTTCGTTTTGGGCCAAGCGTCTACATCTCGATTTGCTGACGTCAGCCGTGGACGCTGTACATTTTAGCGCCGCGGACAATGAACATATTACCATCCACGGACGACCCTCTTAAACTTGCCTGCGTCCGCGACCTGGTCTGAGGTGCATTTCCTCTTCTGCTCGTCAGTCTTGACTTTGGCTCTCGATTCGACTCCGTGAACTCCATGTGATGATTTTAGCATCGAAATGCCGTCTTTAAGCGCATATTCCTTCTAGAGCTTCCGAAACACCTGAGATGCAAAACAACACTAAAAAGTAACTGTTCGCATAAGAAAGTGTCAAAATAGATGGGATTAGTTGATTCGACGAGTCGTATAAATACGACTCATCAGAAAACATAGGAGTACCTCTCGTGACTCAATTACTTATTGGCTCGGAGAACTATATACCATGGTGGAAGTCCATGGAGAGAGCCTTTGGCGTGAACATGAAGATAGGTTTTGTGAAAGGAGATTTTCCAAAGCCTGTCGATGCATATCATGGCGCTCGTTGGGATAAATGCAATAATGTGATGTTAACTTGAATTTCTAACTCTGTGTCAAAGGAGATAGATGTGTCTGTAGTTCATTGCAGTGACTCTCATGTTGCTTGGGAAGATCTGTATGAAAGGTTCGCAGACTCTGTTGATTCCAGTTTGTTTGCAGTTCAATAAGAAATTGTTGAGCTGATGCAAGGTGAATTGAGTGTTGCTGGTTATTATGGGAAGCTGATCCAACTTTGGGATGATGAGGATGACCTTATAGATGACGAATCTTGTGATCTTGGCCAACTGTGGAAGGCTGCTAAGTGCTCTGCAGCAAGGAAGATGAAAAATAGGATCATGAAGTTCCTTATGGGACTCATGAAGACTACCTTACTATGAGATCTCAAGCACTTCAAATGCAGTCCTCACCCACTCTTGCCCAAGTTTATAACATGGTGGTTAGACATGAAACTCAAAGAAAGGCCAAGAGATCCATGGTGACTCCTGAAATCTCTGCAATGTTTGTATCTCAAGGTGCTCAAGGTGGTCAGTCTTCCAAAACTCAAACCAGTAAAGTCAATCAGCAGGCTAATTTTGTGAATAAAGGGAAGAGGCCTTTTTGCACTCATTGCCAAACTCGAGGGCATGTTGATCAGTCGATATTTCGACTAAACATTCACTACATTCGATGAAGGATTTCGCTCATTCTCCCGGCAAATTGTCTATATTTGATGTCTTTCTCTAGTGTTTCAGGTAGAATCGACATATCATCGCCCCTTGGAGTCGAAATGTCAAAAGAACGGAAAGATCGATCGAAAAAGACCAAAAACCAGAATTAAGCCAGCACTGCCCGTTACAGGTCCACATGCCGTTACACACCAGGCTGTAACGGGTGTAACGGCTGCATTATTCCCCCGTGAGTCGAAGACCACCCGTTACAAGCCTGGGAGACCGTTACACAGAGGGGTGTAACGGCTGTAACGGTTTTCAAATTCATCCGAGGCTTTTAGCTCCACCCGTTACAGCCGTTACAACCGTTACAGACGCTGTATGCACGGTTGTAACGGGACGGCAGATTTGGAAAAGTTTACAAATTGTTTCTAAGTTCGATTTTTGGGCTTTTCAGCCCTTTTAGACGGTCTATATAAGGAAACACTATCAGAATGGACTGGCTATTTTTTTTTGGAGAAAAACCCTAACTTGGGAGAGAAGACAGAGCTTTCAGCATGAGGATCATCGAGCTACACCGCGTCTTTACGGTTTACTCGTTTCTTCCTTTCAATATACATTGTTTTTGGTTAACTACCATGAATAGTGAGTAGTCTTCTTAATTCCGGGATCCTACGGATCCCGTGCTATGTAACCCTAACTCTCATGTGATCAATTGAACTTCATTATTTATGCAATTCGAATATTCAATTTCATTGTGTGCTTAATTTTATCGTTCTATGCATGTATTTACAAGAAAGGGCATGTTTGCATTGGTAGAACGTACTTAGGTTATATGCCGAAAGGTGGATGGGCCCTAGGGATTAACCGGATTGCATGAAATTGATGTTAGGTCATGTTTACATGATTTAATAGGAAAACCTTTAATTTAATAAATCGAAATCGTTGATAATCCGTGGATGGGCGGCGTTCAACGATTGAGATTAATCTAGACAATGATCTGTGGATGGGCGGCTTGTCTAGTGTTATTTCGGTTTTATTCCATATTCGATAGCATGAATAATTAACGTAGAATGATTGCATGATTAGCGGGGTTAGCACGGGTGAAGTATGGATTCTGGGATTCTCTCTCTGAATAAAAACACAACATTTATTTTCTGCTATTTAATTTCTGCACTTTACAACCAAATCAAACCTTTGTCATTCGGAATTGCTAAATAGGTCACTTGTTACCTAGTACTCACACGCATTGCTCCTAGGATCGACCCTTGGCTTACCAAGGATTATAAATTTTGTTTGACTGCAATTTGACCCCTAAAACTCACCTTTGACAACTATAAAGGGTTAAAAATACGCGTGTCAAAATGGCGCCGTTGCCGGGGAGCAGCGTTTAGTGTGATATTAGATTTAACTTGTGTAGTTTAGACTATTCCATTTTTTTTGTATATACTTCCTTGTACATACTCTATATACTTCTGACCTTCACTAATCACTTTTATTTTGTATGTTGCGAGGATGTTCTCTTTTGGTCATCAAGATGCCTACCCAAGGGAAGAGCCTTATTGTAAGACATATTCATATGATGCAAATTGGGAAGGAAATCAAAATCAGTTCTATGATCAACAGAATTATCGAGATGACCGTTATTATGAGAACTGTCAAGACCAGTCGCAGCAACAACATCAGTTCTATGATCAATCATATTATCAAGATGACTGCTATTATGAGAATTACGAGGACCAGCCGCAACAGCAACATTGGTTTTATGATCAACAGTACAACAACCAGCCGCAGCAGCCCAAACATTAGGAGTCTAGCAGCTCATCTAGCATGGAATCCCTACTGGTGAGCTTCATGGCTGAGCAGGATAGGCGAGTGAAAAGACTCGAGCAGACACTCGAGCAGCTGACCATTCGGAATGAGATACTAAAAGACCAGCTGGAGCAACAAGCCATTGCAGCCAACAATACATGCAGAGACGAGGACATCGAGATGACAATGGCCAATCATCAAGAAGTTCAAGTCTATGAACCATATTCATCTTCAGCTTTATTTCCAATCCACGTGGAAGATGATCAGGATACGAGAATGCTCTCTATACCAGAACAACCTGTTTGTGAGGATGGTTTTGAGGCATTTAGAATGGTTGCCAAGGCTTACACTGAGTTGGAGGATGATGAGTTATGTACTGAAGACGTCTCAGAATATGAAGATCCATCTCCCTCCACTACGACTGCTTCAAAAGGTCATTTAGATGGGCAAACAGAAGAGAACATCATTCCACCAGTTTCTCTGAGCGGTGATGAGCTATCAAAGGATCATACATACAAAGACTTTGTTGATGTGTACCTGAGTTCATTCGAAGAGGATCCTCGCATACATATGAATGTGATATTGAAGGAAAATTTTGAAGTATGGGAACGTGAGTTCTTAGCTAAAGAGTACAAGGGAAGTGTTCTTGATGGAGCCAGCCCTGAATATATGTATCTTGACACACCACCTCCAGACAAGTTTCGACAGTTCTTGCCTTACGTCTTGAAACTGTTATTAGGGAGCCTCCACAGTCCCTTGATTCTTAAGGATCTTGAATTTTTGAAGGGACTGCATGCTCTACTTAACGTTCATGTCATACTTGATGGACGTAAATTTCAATGGGATTTGAAGGTGGATTGACACTACCTCCCTTGCTGAATCTCGCCAAGACGTTAAACTAGGTCTCTTCGAGGAGTAACCCGCACTGTAAGTTTTTGTTATTTGCATTTTTCACTTGCATTATGTGTGGACATTTCAAGGTTCTAAGTGTGGAGTGCCCTGATGAGTCGTATTTATACGACTCGTCGAGTCAATTAATCCCGTTTATTTCGACACTTTTATATGCGAACAATTACTTTCCAGTATGGTTTTGCATTTCAGGTGTTTCGGAAGCTCTAGGAGGAAACGTGCATAAAAGACGGCATTTTATGCCGAAAACATCACAATGGCAGATCAGACCTTTGGACGTTCGGCGGAGCACTGGGAATGGACCGTTGATCAGAAAAATACGAGCTACATGGCGTTGCGTAGCTGACTCAATTCCCTACAACTTTCTAGTTCACACCGAGAGCATCCGAGGTCATTTGGAGGGTCAAAACGAGAGTCAAAGTCGGAATTGGCGCGCAGAAGAGAGCAGCAACTCAGACCGGATCACGGACGCAGGCAATTTTAACTCACCGATAAAGTGTTCATGGTCCGCGCCAGTTAAAATGTACACAGTCCGCGTCGATGACGTCATCAACACGTTTTGATGACGTCAGCGAGTCCGAAAATTGGAAATTTCAGCCCAAATCAAACTTGGAAACCCTATCTTTTTTTATAAATAAGATTTTTGGGTTAGGGTTTCCATCATCCATCAACCAAGACGGCTCTGGAGGAGAAGACGAAGCTTCGACGAGAGAGAAGATTTTTCTACTTTTAATTATGCGTCTTTTCATAATTATGTGTAGCTAAACTGTTTATTCGGTTTAGGGTTCAATATATTGTGACGAAGTTTTGAGATTCTTTGCTTAATGCTATTTTATGTTCCACTAGTATTTGTGCTATTTATCTCGGTTTGAATTGCGAAGCTAAGTGGAGACTTGAAACGGTAAAACTTAGCCGAGCAGTTCAGCCCTTATTTTTGCTGCTTGTTTGATACTGAAACGTTAGGACAAGTAGTCGCACGTTAACCTGATATAACCTGAAACGGAGTATTAGGTTTGCTAAAACTAGAAGTCTATAACCTGAAACGGGGTAGATTGTGGTGTAAGTGCTTGAAACGGCCTTACCTTAGGTTATAACCTGAAACGGAGTAACCACACTTAGGAACACAAAATTAGATTATTAGAAGTCAATGATAAACGAGTCACAATAGAAAACCCTAGACCGAGTGCTTTCTCTGATTGAATACTTTTCGTTTTATTTCCCTTGCGTTTTACAACAATTGCTCACACCAAACCCCCAATTTTATTGTTTACAGAACGACTTTACCAACACCAGCTCTCTAGGGTTCGACCCCGCTTGCCGCTTTACTAGCTAATAGCAGGAGACATAAATAATTAAGTTTGACGCGTCAAACGACGCGCGTCAAATTTTGGCGCCGTTGCCGGGGAGCTGCGCTTCGGTGAAGTTGTTCTTTTTCTTTATTTATTTTTCTGTTCTTTTTTTTATTTAGTTTTGCTTTATGGTGCACCATGTCTTCTTATTATAGTACAGAGCCTTGGAACTATGAGGAGTTTTCCCCACCATCCTTCCAACTTGAAGTCCGCGAGAAGATCATCAACCTCAAGCAATCCCGGGACGAAACATTGGACGAGTACTTGTCGTACTTCGATTCCATTGTGATGAGCTGCCCGCACCATGGATTCACAAACCTCTATCTTCTTCAAAGATTTCTCGGTGGAATGATGCCACATGAGTGGAATTGGCTTAATGATGCGGCGGGAGGCTCGGTGAATAACTTAGACATGGACGATCTTTGGCACTTGATAGATGATTTGGCCGAGAGGTCAAGACCAAGACAAGATCAGGCCGAGACGCTAGAGGACGATGTGGCAGCTAGCCTCCAACAATTGGCTGACACGATACAACAAAACCAGGCCAAAGCCGAGGAATCTTGGGCAGAAGTAGAGGCGGCTCTAAAAGAAAGTGCATATCGGATCAATGAGATGCTCGAGACAAAGCCAAGGGACAGCGAGGTAGAGCCTATATTGGATTACACGGAACCAACGGAGGATGAGGACCCATGGTTGACTGAAGAAGAGCTCAATTCAGATTACCCCGGGCATTTAGAAGAAGACGGCCCACTGGCGCCTGAAGAAGAGCCGGCCGAGCCACTCGAATCGGACCTCATTGCCAAAATACCCGAGACAGTCCCTGTGCTCGCTGCCGAAATGCCCGAGATCGTGCCCGACATCATATGCACTCCCATCGAAACCATAACGTCGCAGAGCAGAAAGGATTTGAACGAAGTAGCAAAGGAATCCGCCTCAGACCAGATCGCGGATGAAGTACATGTTAATGTCATCCGCGGTCCATTAAAATGCACATCACCCGCGGAGATAAACTATGAAGAGACCGCGACAGAGCAGTTGACCGCGAATGAAGAGCATATTAAAGCCGCGGATCAAGAACATGTTAACGTTCCGCGGAAACACTTAAAGTGTTCACCACCCGCGACATGGTCTGCCCCAAATTTTGAAATTGATCTTCCTATATCGCTTTCTGTGCAGATGATAGCTCCCGAAGACCATGTGAGCGATAATGATGAGAAAGAAGATGAGTTGGAGGCAAGTCATGCCTCGGAAAAACCAACGACGGAGCACTTACTCATTACGAGTCAAGAAGAGCCGCCTGAAAAGTGTAAGATCTCAGGTGCCTTGACAGTCACCCGTGGTGTTGGTAAGACCCTCATACACCACTGCTTAATCGATTTGGGTGCTAATATTAATGCCATGCCATACTTTTTAGCTTGCTCTTTGAAATTGGGACCATTGAAATTTCCTAAAGTGTTGGTAGAGTTAGGAAATACATCACGTACTCATCCTGTTAGTTTACCTGAGGATCTAACGCTCCATGTTGGAGACATTGTTGTTCCTATAGACTCATATATTTTGCAGATGGGAGATGGTAGAATAATGATCCTCCACCACTTATTCTTGGACGACCATTCATCTCTGCTAGAAAGAGGAAGATTGACATGGGAACATGCTTGATGTCACTGGCGTTTGCTGGCAAGAAACTAAACTTCCATGCCGACCGCTCATTCATAAAGAAACGACCGAGACATGGCGCGTTTGAATGGAAACCAGGATGGAGAAACATTAGAACACGACTCGATGGACCAGTAGCTACGATGAAGGTGTCCTCGCCAGCTCGGAAGGATGTAAAGGTGAACCCGCCTGATCGATGGAGAGCAGACTCGAGCACATCATTCCATGAGGATTTTGGGCAGGTTGAAGGAATAGCTGAGGCAAAATTTGACATCACACGTCCATGGGATCCTAACTTGTGATCCCTAAAGAGGTAACGTCGAGCCAACGACGTAAAACAAACGCGCTCGCAGGGAGGCAGCCCGGCATTTTTTATTTTTTTTTGTTTTCAGTTGTTATCTTATTTACTTATGTCATTTATATTTTCTATGTTTGAGTCTTTATTCATGTTATCACATTGTCTTTTGGAAAAGAAGAACATTTTTATGCAGGAAACAAATGCAACTCAGAACAGGTCGCGGACCACGTATACATTAACCTCCGCGGATGGAGTTCAGTTTAAGTGTTGACCGCGGCGTTAAAATGAACGTGATCCGCGGTTGACCTTTGACCAGCGTTGACTGACTCGTTTGACCAGAATTTTCATCTTCACACGACGAAACGAGGGGAGTACCTGTTCACTTTAATATCTTCCTTTTCCATTTGTTGCATGCATAGCTGTGTCTTTGAATTTCAGTCGTGCCGTGAGGACACGTCAGTTCAAAAGTGTGGGGTGGGAAAGTCAGTCTGTTGTGTCAACACGTTTATTTTTTTTGCACCTGCATAGTGTCAGCACGTTTCCCTTCAAAAAAAAAAATTGAAAATATGAAATTTCTCTCTATTTCTTGGATATGCAGTATTGAATTTCGGTGATGTGAAATAGATGAGCTGATTAGATGCGTTTCTCTCGTGAAATTTGAATTGTGTGACTACATGTGAATTTAACCCAGTACGTGTCCTTCTGAGTTGAGATAAACAGGGATGTGGAGTTGATAGAAATGTCCTAGAGAGACTTGACGAAGCATTCAAAGGACCGAACTCGAGTTATATGGTTATGTGGATTTCGTGGAGGCTAGCACTTCGAGGCGACATGGTTACGAGTCTGCTCCGCCACTGCGGTACTTTTGCGGTTGGTCGGGATGGGAATACATCACACCGTCCAAACTCTAGTCCAAGTAGCCGGGAAAATAGTCAAGCGACCCTTGGCTTGACTCGCGTCAAAAGGACAATGATGAGTGAGAGCAAGTAGGTTCGAGCAATCACAATCCGCAACACAAGGAAACAAATTCGATCAATTGTGAAATCTTACACCGCAATAAAGTGAAGTGTCCCATTGATACATCAAACCGAGTCACTACAAGCTGTCCGAAAAGTACTCAAACACCTTGAAGCTCGAATCAATCACGTGCAAGAAGAAGCAATGAAGCGTAACCATATAGCTAGAATTCGGGACAGAGAGTGCAGATCATGGGTCTAAAGAGGACTATCTCCCACTCATCCGAATTGATTTGGATTTCAGCTCTCAGGTAACATGTATCAAGTAATTCCATGTTGAGCATGATGATTTTAGTAGCGATTGAGTTATGCATAGAAAAGCGAGTCTAGACTAGCAACTCATATTCATGTAGCATTATCTGGGACGTCGAAGAAATTGTGGTGTTGCATTTATTTTCCTTCTATGACTTAGTTCTTGTTCGGGACGAACAAGCTTAAGTGTGGAGTGCCCTGATGAGTCGTATTTATACGACTCGTCGAGTCAATTAATCCCGTTTATTTCGACACTTTTATATGCGAACAATTACTTTCCAGTATGGTTTTGCATTTCAGGTGTTTCGGAAGCTCTAGGAGGAAACGTGCATAAAAGACGGCATTTTATGCCGAAAACATCACAATGGCAGATCAGACCTTTGGACGTTCGGCGGAGCACTGGGAATGGACCGTTGATCAGAAAAATACGAGCTACATGGCGTTGCGTAGCTGACTCAATTCCCTACAACTTTCTAGTTCACACCGAGAGCATCCGAGGTCATTTGGAGGGTCAAAACGAGAGTCAAAGTCGGAATTGGCGCGCAGAAGAGAGCAGCAACTCAGACCGGATCACGGACGCAGGCAATTTTAACTCACCGATAAAGTGTTCATGGTCCGCGCCAGTTAAAATGTACACAGTCCGCGTCGATGACGTCATCAACACGTTTTGATGACGTCAGCGAGTCCGAAAATTGGAAATTTCAGCCCAAATCAAACTTGGAAACCCTATCTTTTTTTATAAATAAGATTTTTGGGTTAGGGTTTCCATCATCCATCAACCAAGACGGCTCTGGAGGAGAAGACGAAGCTTCGACGAGAGAGAAGATTTTTCTACTTTTAATTATGCGTCTTTTCATAATTATGTGTAGCTAAACTGTTTATTCGGTTTAGGGTTCAATATATTGTGACGAAGTTTTGAGATTCTTTGCTTAATGCTATTTTATGTTCCACTAGTATTTGTGCTATTTATCTCGGTTTGAATTGCGAAGCTAAGTGGAGACTTGAAACGGTAAAACTTAGCCGAGCAGTTCAGCCCTTATTTTTGCTGCTTGTTTGATACTGAAACGTTAGGACAAGTAGTCGCACGTTAACCTGATATAACCTGAAACGGAGTATTAGGTTTGCTAAAACTAGAAGTCTATAACCTGAAACGGGGTAGATTGTGGTGTAAGTGCTTGAAACGGCCTTACCTTAGGTTATAACCTGAAACGGAGTAACCACACTTAGGAACACAAAATTAGATTATTAGAAGTCAATGATAAACGAGTCACAATAGAAAACCCTAGACCGAGTGCTTTCTCTGATTGAATACTTTTCGTTTTATTTCCCTTGCGTTTTACAACAATTGCTCACACCAAACCCCCAATTTTATTGTTTACAGAACGACTTTACCAACACCAGCTCTCTAGGGTTCGACCCCGCTTGCCGCTTTACTAGCTAATAGCAGGAGACATAAATAATTAAGTTTGACGCGTCAAACGACGCGCGTCATGCCCCTCCATGATTTTCGATGCTAACCTATTACTTGTGAAGCTCTGTGTTTCTATCTATATATCTTTGCCAGCTCACAAGTCGTGTTCCACTCCCCGAGCATCGCTTAATCTCCATGGATATCGAATTTTCACACACGAGGGAAGTTCCTATGTGCTTTTTCTTATCTTTTATTTCCTTGCTTAGGGACTAAGCCTATTTTTAAGTGTGGAGTGGGTAGCACATAGTCACATATACATTCATCGCATGTTACACATTCACTCTTGCATATGCTCAACATGTCTATGTATTGCGATTGAAGTCCTCGTTTTCTACGATACTCCTTGACTGATTGACACTCATTTGGATTTGAAGTCTAGGACTTGAAATAGTTTTAACCGTGTGTGTATTCTTTTGAGTCAGTATCATTGCTAGCCTTTGACTATCACATGTTCTACGTATTTCTTAAAGCATGTTTGAGACTTGAAATTAGTAGGCACCGGTTCAAAAATTTCAAAAACTTAAACTACATCTCTTCTTCTAGGTGACCTTAGTGCTAGTATGTGTTTCTCTACACTCGTCGTGATTTGCATGCACCCGCCTTTATTCATACACTATGTCAAGCTTTAAGTGTGGAGTTAGACAATTGACCTTCAAGTTTTCCCCTAAAAAACAAAGTTCTTAATTTTGGAAGGTGGGTGAAACATTGGCCCCAAGCATAGTTGTTTTTGAAAGAAACCAGTTAGAACGAGAAAAAAATGCTTTTGTTGATTCTGCGAGAGCAGAAAATACCAAGGACCTGGTGAGAAAAGTCACCCCTGGTATATGGAAAACACTCTTGAAACAATTTCTGCCCCCTTCTGCTTGATATAGTGTAGTTCCATCTTCTCATTGCGTGCAAATCATAACTTGTCTTGAGAATTCATGTACTAGAAACTAAGGAACGATCCTCGTGCTTGCACTAAATTTTTGATGCAAATTTTTGTACTATTTTCAAAAAATTCTTAAGTCAGGCTCCTCTTCTCTTACGGGTCATTGTCTAATCCTTGGCACTTGAGAATGAGCTTTGCGCCAAGAGCCCGTGGACTATCCCCATATAGCATAGGTGAATGGCGAGCATGTTTTGTGCAACTGTTCTCGTTCTTATCTCGTTGCCGTAGAACTATTTAGAACTTGTGATGAGGCGTTTGTTAGTCGTGTGTACTGACCGTTTGAATGCAAACTCGTTTAATCTATGATTGTCTGAAACTTTGATGAAGATGTTTGTCTTGAAGTCGAGGTAACACGATGAATCTGAGGTATGACATGACTTTACTATGACTTGTTGAGCATCATGCATGCATGCACGTTAGTTGTATAGGGGATTTGTAGGTAGTCCCATTCCTGAAAACCTTCACGAGACTATACTCGTCCTACTAGGGCAGCCTATAGGTTTAAAGGCTTGATGCATATGCTAAATGCATTCGTGTCCTCTACGACAGTGAGTTATCTCTTTATTTTTATGTCTAGTTAGAATTGATCACATGTCACTTGAGTAGGTAGTTCATGGTCGTTGAACACTGCATCCTCCCATGTTTTTTTTTCTCTCTGCCATATTTTCAACATTTGTTCAGGACGAACAAATCCTAAGTGTGGAGTGTTTTGATCAGTCGATATTTCGACTAATCATTCGCTACATTCGATGAAGGATTTCGCTCATTCTCCCGGCAAATTGTCTATATTTGATGTCTTTCTCTAGTGTTTCAGGTAGAATCGACATATCATCGCCCCTTGGAGTCGAAATGTCAAAAGAACGGAAAGATCGATCGAAAAAGACCAAAAACCAGAATTAAGCCAGCACTGCCCGTTACAGGTCCACATGCCGTTACACACCAGGCTGTAACGGGTGTAACGGCTGCATTATTCCCCCGTGAGTCGAAGACCACCCGTTACAAGCCTGGGAGACCGTTACACACAGGGGTGTAACGGCTGTAACGGTTTTCAAATTCATCCGAGGCTTTTAGCTCCGCCCGTTACAGCCGTTACAACCGTTACAGACGCTGTATGCACGGCTGTAACGGGACGACAGATTTGGCAAAGTTTACAAATTGTTTCTAAGTTCGGTTTTTGGGCTTTTTAGCCCTTTTAGACGGTCTATATAAGGAAACACTATCAGAATGGACTGTCTATTTTTTTGGGGAGAAAAACCCTAACTTGGGAGAGAAGACAGAGCTTTCAGCGTGAGGATCATCGAGCTACACCGCGTCTTTACGGTTTACTCGTTTCTTCCTTTCAATATACATTGTTTTTGGTTAACTATCATGAATAGTGAGTAGTCTTCTTAATTCCGGGATCCTACGGATCTCGTGCTATGTAACCCTAACTCTCATGTGATCAATTGAAGTTCATTATTTATGCAATTCGAATATTCAATTTCATCGTGTGCTTAATTTTATCGTTCTATGCATGTATTTACATCAAAGGGCATGTTTGCATTGGTAGAACGTACTTAGGTTATATGCCGAAAGGTGGATGGGCCCTAGGGATTAACCGGATTGCATGAAATTGATGTTAGGTCATGTTTACATGATTTAATAGGAAAACCTTTAATTTAATAAATCAAAATCGTTGATAATCCGTGGATGGGCGGCGTTCAACGATTGAGATTAATCTAGACAATGATCCGTGGATGGGCGGCTTGTCTAGTGTTATTTTGGTTTTATTCCATATTCGATAGCATGAATAATTAACATAGAATGATTGCATGATTAGCGGGGTTAGCACGGGTGAAGTATGGATTCTGGGATTCTCTCTCTGAATAAAAACACAACATTTATTTTCTGCTATTTAATTTCTGCACTTTACAACCAAATCAAACCTTTGTCATTCAGAATAGCTAAATAGGTCACTTGTTACCTAGTACTCACACGCATTGCTCCTAGGATCGACCCTTGGCTTACCAAGGATTATAAATTTTGTTTGACTGCAATTTGACCCCTAAAACTCACCTTTGACAACTATAAAGGGTTAAAAATACGCGTGTCACATGTCAAGGATACTTTCTACAAAATACATGGTTATCCTGTGAATTACAAGTCCCAAAAGGGTTCAGGTCAATCCCAGAAATCTCAGACTATGTCTGTTGCTAATTCTGCCATCAACTATAACAATGGTGACGAAGGCAATCATTCTTCAAATACACAGCAGGTGACTTCAGCTAGTTCTTTCCAATTCACTAATGAGCAGCTCACTAATCTGTTTAGCCTGTTGAATCAACCAACTGTGGACTCATCTGATAATCAGCACATGGCATGTATTACTTGCCTCACTAGTTATAAAGCTAGTTGTGATATTTTAGTAGTAGATAGTGGTGCTACTGACCATATTACTTCACATATGAGGTTATTGACTGAGGTTAGGTCTCTTGATGTGCAACATGATGTTGGTTTGCCTAATGGACAGACAACAAAGGTGACTCACATAGGCACTTGCATCATAAATGACCATCTGAAGTTGGAAAATGTGTTTTATGTCCCTGATTTTCATTTCAATTTGTTATCTATTGGGAAGTTGATTAAGGATACTGGTTGTACTATGACATTTGCTCATAACAAATGCTGTATTCAGGGCCTTCACAATCAGACTGTGCTAGGGACTGGTGAGTTAAATGTTGGGCTGTATGAGCTTAAGACAACAAGTCCTACAAGGTGTCTCTAGTCAAGTCTATCAGATAAAGATGTTGTTCTGTGGCATAATAGGCTTGGGCATGTTTCATACCATACTTTGTTTTCTGATTTGAAAAGATACATTGTTGATTTGCAGTGCACATATTAAGCAAGTTCATGAGCAAGCCTACTTCAGATCACATGACTGTTGCCCATAGAGTCCTGAGATACATCAAAGTTGCTCTTGCACAAGGCCTATTTTTTTAACAGTGATGCAAAGCTGATTCTTGAAGCCTATTGTGACGCTGACTGGGCAGCTTGTCCTGTCACAAGGTGATCTCTCACTGGTTTCTGTGTCCTCCTTGGGAACTCTTTGATCAGTTGGAAGACCAAGAAACAGTCTACAGTCTCAAGATCATCAGCAGAAAGTGAGTATAGATAATGG
Organism: Rhodiola kirilowii; assembly: GCA_033675215.1. Classification (NCBI taxonomy): domain Eukaryota; kingdom Viridiplantae; phylum Streptophyta; class Magnoliopsida; order Saxifragales; family Crassulaceae; genus Rhodiola; species Rhodiola kirilowii. Next base: position 23,477,538 of record CM066203.1, read on the forward strand.
CACAAACTACTTGCGAGATAATCTGGATGAGTGGATTACTGAAGGATCTTCACGTAATGGTTCCCACTCTTGTTGCTATCTACTGTGACAATAATGTAGCATTACATATTGCTAGTAATCCAGTCTACCATGAGAGAACGAAACACGTAGAGGTGGACTAGCTGTCACTTAGTCAGGCAATATGTCAACAGCAAGTTTCTTGACCCTCGTCCTATCAATACAATTGAACAACCAGCAGATATCTTCACGAAGCCGGTTAGCCATGATGTTCTCCTCAAGCACTGTGGCAAATTTGGCGTCTCGAACTTCCTCCACACGCTTCGTTTGAGGGGGGTATTGGATAAGATCATCAGCCTTAGCTGATGAGTTTGTTTCATGCTGGACTCAATTGTATTTTATATTTTTATTTCAATGTATGTCTGCTTACTGTCAAGGTTTAGAAGTAGAAGGGTCATTTCGTTATTATTTTGTAACTATAAAAATAGATGTTCAAATCTGTATTAGCAATGAAAATCTTTCTCACAAAAACTCTCCTTCGTCGCTAAAGCTCGAGTTCTTCTTCTCCATCGCTTCGACGTGATTGTCGCCGCTCCAGGTGCTCCGATCGTCCCGATCGCTTGCTCCGGACGTTCAGCTGTGTCCGATCTACAAGTGTTCACCTCAACTATTTGCGTCTAACGCTTTCTCCGTAGGTATGATGATACTTCGGCCATTTGTTTAATCAGAGGCATCTTGGTTGGATGTTTATCGAATCGATAAGTGATGGTTGAATGATTATATGCATATATAGAAGTCTTATCTGATTTAAGAGACCTCCAAAATTTAAATATAGTTGATTTATCTCGCAACATAGATTTGACATTGTATCATACGAGATATTCATGATCTCTTTCTGAAAAGCGAAGACGCACAACATCCTTAAGAGTCCCCGCATTTCTATGCATGCTAACAGACTCTTATGGCAATGAGGTTTCACTACAAACTATTTATCATAAATTGTATTCTTTTAAATATTTTTGTGCATGAATTTTAGTCTCGAATTGTTATATTCATCTAATTCTTACGTCGCATTAACCAAACTTTTGAAATTTGACATACGATAACTCTTGCATTTTGGCCTTGTGAAGAATATCAGACACTCGATATTCAACATAAATTATAAAACAGTAATTAAATAATTCCATGCTCGAGAAGAAAGGGGTCAGCAATATTGCTTCTCTTGACCAGTTTCTTAATTATTCAAGACTTTGATGCTAATGACTATGAAACTGCTAGTTTTTGAGAATTTTAGATGCAAGGATCTTTAACACCAATAGACACGGAGAAAATCCTTTTGTGAGCAAACTTAATGACGATGGGAGGTTTGGTCAAATAGATGATACCATTTGACCACATGCGTCAATTTCATTTTTCAATAATGAAACGATGTATATTAAGAATCAAAATCCAGTCCATGATGCTCAAATGTTGCATAAACAACTTCCAATGGTACGAGAGGGAGGTTTGTGAAATGATGAGTGACAAGTCTCGTAGTCCGGTAGAGAATACAAGTGAACTTGTACTAGTATGCTTGGAGAGACACTAAATGATTTTCGAGATAGAAATATGCTCACATCCTTCTGTTGGCCGTCATGTAAATTTTCAGTTTGATGTTAACCTATGATGACTTGATAATTAGAGTAAAAATGTATGGTGTGCAGTTGTATATATAGTGTTTCAACCTCGGGCTACATTGGCCATAAGGGAAACAATGTATCCTAGTTGTTTTGTATCTTGCACGATTTTGTTATTATATTTTCAAATAAGAAAAAAAAATTTAGTAACGGTAAAAAAAACGAGACAATTTTGTAGTTACAAAAATCACCTCATTGATTAAAAGTTTGCATACGTATTTCTTTAGGAAATTTACTTATAATTTTTGAGTAGGTTATTAGTTATTCATTGTATTACATTCTAATTTATATACTAAGTTACTCCCAAATGAAAGGCTGTTATTTTTTTCATTCAAAGCCTACAATTAACCCATCTAGAGAATTCCATACAAGTATCTCTTTTATGTTCCTATTCTTACTTATATAGAGGACACTCTTAATCTACAATCTTCTTTGCCGGACTCTTTCTTTAATTAATCGTGTACTTCTCTATCTTTGGTTTATCTTGTTCTATTACATTTGGATTTATTAAGTTGGGCTAATATTAACACTTAATAATACAAATACAACTCCCACCCAATAAGAAGCTGCTGGTTGTTTTGTCCGGATTGTGGTGAAGACGAACATCCATCTTGACTCTTGTCGTTTCCATTGCTGCCTTGCTGGTAGGTGGTTTCACGATGAAACCAGAGTTAAGCCTAAAACCTCTTAGATGTGAGACAATGAGTCTTCACACGGCGAAGAATTCCAATGGTGATAGCAATAGCATCATCCAATGTTTTGCAGGAACTTTATTCCTTCAGGTAACAACACCACAATATAGGACAAAAGAAAAGGACAAAATAGACAACATTAATTTTCGAAAAATGTTATAAAATAAAACTAATCGACGCCTGAGAGATTCGAACTCTCGCGGGGAAACCCCATGTACTTAGCAGGCACACGCCTTAACCACTCGGCCAAAGCGTCTATATTGTTTGAAGATTATAAAACTCTTATTTATTCTAATAATAAATAAGAACCATTTTGAGCCTAGGGTTAAATTCTCGTTCTTCTAATTAGAGTCGATGGGGTAAATTGATTTTTAAATTTAGCTTTGAAACAATTGGCAACGTATATGCATTCCAAATTTACTTAAATCAGAATGAGTCAGGAGAAAGAATCGAAGTAAAGGTAAAGTAATATTGTATGGGTGTGATGTGTGAAAGCTGAAATCCCCATTTTGTCTTCGCATTAGAGTATGTCCCTTTTATAGCCCCTAATTTTGTCTAAGCAAAGAATGTGACATTATTATCGAGCCACAAAACTAAATATACTACAATTCTTATATTTATTGACCTATATTTACCACTTTGTTTATACTGTGTCTTCATCTTACCATGGCCAGCAACCCTAGCAAATATAGGGTCTATTTCCATTTCTGTTCAACTAGTTTCTGGATAACAAGTTTTAACCATTTTTATACACCCTTCCGATAGGATCTTCCATAAGTTTTTCACACTATCATAATCATAATCTTTTTCATCTTCAATAAGATAACTTTATGTTTTTTTATTGATGTGTTACAATTCGAACAAGATTACAGAAATACTCATTTTCATTTTTATGACAAATATCATCTAGTTCACGTATCATAAGCAGTTGAAGCGTAGATCATCCATTCAATACCGAACCCAACTCAAATTAATTTGAAGCAAATATTTAACGAAAAAGGCTCAGGTGCGCACTGTCAATTTCACATCAGCTCACACTACTACAGACGGGGGAATATGCATCGGTTCCGTGTTAGGCATATTGCATCGGTTTTAAGATTATGCATCGGTTATAGACAAACCAATGCATAAGCTTGACCTTATGCATCCGTTATAGACAACCCGATGCATAAGGTCTTAAATTATGCATCGGTTTTTTCAGAACCGATGCGTAAGGTCAAGCTTATGCATCGGTTCAACAAAACCGTTTCATAATCTTGACCTTATGCATCGGTTTGTCTATAAACGATGCGTAATGGGGAGGAATATGCATCGGTTTTCGTTTAACCGATGCATAAAGTCAAAACTTACCCTAATTTTGTTTTTACTTCTGCGAATTCACTCTGATGCATAAGTTTTCTTACTGGAGATTCAAATCTAGCTGTTGCCTGCCGTCGCCAGTTGCTCGCTCGTCTCCGACTGTCACCATTGTCTGGCTTTGCCAGTCCTCGCTCGCCAGTCCTCACTCGTCTTCGCCAGTCCTCGCAGCTTGACAGTCCGCCAGTCCTCGCTTTTCTTGACAATCCTCCCTCGCCAGTAACAGTCAAAGGTATTTGAGTATCAGTGCTTTGAGTATGAATCAGAATTATTAGGGTTTATGCATCGGTGCTACAAGTGGCATATCTGAAGACCCTTCGGACAGAAATCTGTTTGTTGTCCTCCATGGCAAACAACAAGTAACCAATGATGCTACAAGTGGCATATCTGAAGACCGCGCTGAAGATTGCATACCTGTGTGTGCGATCGTTCATGTGGAAAGCGTCGACATTAAAATTGATGACGAAATGCAATTAAGAGAAGATCACGACGAAGGAATATGGATTGATAAACAAACTTAACTTATGTGTATGTTGTATGTTACTTTATCACTGATGTTCATCACACGTCATTTTTTATTGTTGTGTACACCTATGTATTTACATTTCTATTGAACTAACATTTATGTGATATTTTAGGAATCATGACACAAGGTAATAGCAGCGGCGAGGAAGACTTTCGTGTGGAAAAGCGCACGCCCAACAAGAAAACTAAGAGGGGCCCATCGTTAATGCTCGATTTGATTAGGAGACATAGGGAGGATGGTACCAAGATCACAGTCGAATTTAACGCCACAGGATATCCCTTAGGGAAGGCTGGTGGCAACTGGAGGAGTTACCTAAGCGATGTGGTCCGTACTCGAGTTCTCATCGACTATACACTGATTGGAGGAAGGTGCCTTAAACGGTTAAGGATGTTATGTGGAACGAAGCAACGGTAATATATTCTATAATTCCATTATCATAGTGTTAGCAACATTAAATGTTGATTGTACTAAATATAACTTGTTATATTTTTTCAGAAAGTGTTTCTTGGACCAGAAACACACAAAGAGCAAGAGGTCAAATATGCATCCAGTGCGTGGAGGAACTTCAAATCGAGACTCGCATCAGACTATATATTCGGTAAACGGAACAACGAAGATCCCTTTAAGGAGTATCAATACATTGATTCTGTACAGTGGAAGAAATTTTTAGAGCATAGACTCAGTGAAGATGCGAGGAAGCTATCTGCTCAGAATAAGGCTCTAGCTGCTAAGAATGAATATGCGCACATCATGGGCCGAGGAGGGTATAGAAAAGTGAAGGAGGTGCTAATAAACGAGAAGTTGGCCGATTTAATTGCGCATGGCGTAATTGAAGAGGGAGAGACACCTTCTATCACTGTAGAGAGATATGAGGTGTGGAAGAGGGCACGCCTCAAGAAGAATAAAGAGTTCGTCACCCTGGCAGCTCGGCATGTGGCTGAAAATATTGTGAGTAGTTAACTTTTTTTCTTCAGTAGTTTAACTTTTTCCGTACACTAATCTTTGGTACTAATTTCTTGATAATAGGATCAATTAGTAGAAAAATCAAGTCAGGGATCTTTTTCACCACATGGTCGATATGTTATACTGAATGAGGTGATTGAGACGCCTTAGTATCCTGGACGTACTAGAGGAATAGGTACACACGTTCCGTGGAAGATTGGGTTCCCGAAATCCACATCTTCTAAGACGACACCGAGTTCCAGTACTTCTCGCGTAGAGATGCCTGATCGCCTCGGCCGTCACTGTCATATTGATGTAGACCCGACGACGAGCATACCCGAGGTACGTTTAGAATGTTTCTCTTTCTTTTTTGTGACAATTTGGTTTAATTTTTTTTGGAACATATGTAACATCAATTGTTCGTGCTAACAGGGTGACCTGAAGCGCGTATTATTCATCGAGGGGTAGTCGAAGGTGACCGAGAGCAAGTGGTCATTGGTCGATTCATGAAAGGTCATTTTATTAATTATCGACAGATACCAGAACATACATTGAATGTGATGTCCTATCTTAGTCCTTATAGCCTCTATATAGATGTTACATTCTTATTCGTATGTCATTCTAACCCTAAACATTTGTTCTTTATATATAGGTGAAAAGAGGTTGGGGTTTAGCCGAGTTGGTGGCATACCCTTGTAAATCCTCACCCGGCGTGAGATCGATTCATCACAGCTTCCTAATTTCTAACATAACATCTAACTACTAACTACTGACACTTGTATCAAAAAAAAGGTTGAAAAAGCACTCGTTCGAGGAACAATATTGCCAGTACCCCATGCGAAGTATAAGAATGTTATTGAGGCAGAATCTCAACATGTAGCATGGCCTATAGACTGGGTCGTTGTCGGTAATAGGGTGAGATAATCAAATAATACAAGTTCATTTGCATTTTCTATTATACTATACATAAAAATTAATTTCATATCATTAATCAAATTCTACATGCAGGAATATCATAACGTGTTATGTATTTATTTGCCACTTACCGATGATGAATTCATAGAGTGCTTGCCCATGTATTGTCGACTTTTAAATGATGTGTGGACACAGTTGAACAGACATATGCTTATAGTGAACGTCGACCAGAATGTGTTCGGTGATGACTATGTTATCGCTGTGAACACAAAAGACCTAAAGGAACTATACAAGACGGCAGCGTTGGGGAACTTTGCTTGTGAATTATTTATATGGTAATGTTCACGATTATTTTTTGATGATCATTTGTCCTAATGCATGGTCTAACTAACACAAATTTTTTACTTTGTATATGTTCTTTGAACAATGAGATGAGGGGTTGGGATATTAAGTTTGGTTTCTTCAATCCTTCCACATGACGCCAACAATCAACAGAGATGAGAGGTTGATGACGTTTGTGGCAAGGTTGAGTATGCCGGACCGATCGCAATTTTTGTTACTTCCTACCTTACGTGGATCATGTAAACTAAGTTCATGTTTGTGTTTATTTTATATGCTTTTTTGAATTCATTTTTTTAAATTTAGTTTGTGTTTGTTAGGTGGCATTGGATGTTATGTAAATACCATGTAGCGCATTGGCTTGATCCATCGAATAGTGATGAAGGAATAAACGTCGATGCAAAGGATTTGGTGAACACGTAAGTTTTAGACTCACTTTTATCTTGTAACTTGTATATTAACAATCACTAATTATGTTATGTTATTCATTTTAGGGGAATGTACCTATACTATCAAGGATGTATACCGAGAAATACACAAAGTGTACGTTGGAAGGTAGTTGAGGTACGAAGTCTCATATCTACTATCTTTTTTAATAGCTTTAGCATTAATATGGTGTGTGATAAGAAATTATTGATCGTGCAGTGTCCAAAACAACCGCCGGGTCACTTATGCGGTTATTATGTTTTGAATTATATTCGGGACATAATCCAGTTTATACGAGCTAATAACGGAGCGGAGATTGATGATCTTAGCCAAGTAATCTTTTAGACTTGTATTATTCATTAAGTTGTAGTTGACTTTGGTTGGTTTTGAACTAATTGGAACTTTATTGTATTGATTTAGTTTTCTCTTGCTTTTCATTGTTTGTAATGTTTTCCTACTGGAAGTGAATCATACGAAGACTCGAAGATTGATGAAGTAAGGGAAATAAGCGCCGCTTACTTGTATAACTATATATGCGATCGTTTACCCAGTCGGTATAGGACATCAATTTTAGGTTTGTTGTTTGTATTACGAATATTAACTTTTGTGTTGGCATTGTTGTATGGAAAGAAGATGTACTTGTATATTCCCTTTGATCTTTGAAATGAATGTATGTCGATGTTGAGCAACAGTGCATTTGTAATTGAACAATAGGGTATTTGTAATTGAATGGCAGGTTATTGATGTTTGTAAAAAGTTCAGGTGGATTTGAGCTATTAGAAGCCAAATCTACCAAATTTTTTAAAGACATTATGCATCTGTTCAGCCAAATAATTGATGCATAAGGTCCGAACCTTACGCATCGCTCGATTATGCATCGGATGAAAACCGATGCATAATCCCTTCCAAAACCGATACATATTCCCCAGTCTGTAGTAGTGTCAGTATCCTACAAAGGAGAAAGGAAAGGAAAAAGGCAAAGAGGGCTAGGAAAATTAAATCCTTACAAAAACGGAAAATATGTTACTCGGGAAAGTTGAACTTTTTTGGAAAATTCACCCTAAGCGGAAAATATGTTATTTGACAAAGTTGAACTCTTAACCTTTTGACAGTTTGTAGTCAAGACTTCAAAAAATCAACCATCACTCATTTCACAAAGAACTTTATGTTTTTCAGCTGGATAGTTATTACGTAATTATTATACATGAACAGTATTACATATTGAAGCTGGTACTCTGGTAGGGTCAAAGATGCATACAATCATGGAGACAAGAGTCAATTATGTTTTCTTCTTGCTTTCACCACAAGCTGATCAGAAGAAAAGAAAAAAAAAAGTAAAGCACTGATTGAGGAAATGATGCTGATAGCTTTTGCATCTTTATATTCAATCTGATTGTTTAAATTATTAGTCATTAGATGACAAGCCTAGAGTCACACCAATCTTAAATAAAGCTGAGATTACATCTGATGTTTTTCTTTATTTTCCTTTGTCGAGTCCACCAACTATTCTACTATACACTTTTGTGTTGTGTACGCCATTTTCTTCTTGCTTTTCCAAGGAGAGCCAAGGTCCTGAAAGTCACCACCATATCTCATAAATATACTACTATTTTCCTTACTTTGATCTTCACAAAATCTGAGCTCCATATTTCTCTTAATCTTATGTCTTCACCACTAATAAATTCTCCATTTTAGTCTAAGTAAGATATTTTGGTTGGAAAAGAGAGATTGTGTAACTTGTGGAGTGGTTCAAAAATCAGATTAAATTTGTACGGTTTTTCTTTAAAAGGGGTTGACCCGATAACCTGCAAATCAGGACAACTAGGTGCGGTCACTTCATTACAAGGTGACGGATTCAACCAAGATACCAAGGATCTTGAAAGTGTTTAGGAGAAATCAAATCTAGGACTTTACCGATTTCATCTATCAGCCCCACTCATCCGGCTAACAACTATGTTATATGATTTTACATTTGCGTAAACTGTAAAGTGACATTTTGAAATGGAGGAAGAGAAGGGTAGAAATGTCATTTTGGTGCAATGAGGGTTTGGAGACACTTTCACATGCATTAGCAGTTTAACAGTTGATGGGATCTTAAGGTATAAATGGCTTCCATAAGACAAGCATCTAAAAACAAGGGAATGCGATCACTTGGGGCCCTGTTTGGTGTCTCTCCCCAAAAGTCTAAGCATTGAGAGAAGAGAGGCTCAGCTTTGCTAGTTAATGGATATTGATCTCTTGTTGATCAGTGGGGGGTGGTTTCTTTCTTCTGATTCCTTCATGGCAGCGTCAGTAGCATCTACAAAAATGTCTCAAGCTGTGATAACGCTTCTCTTTGTTGGACTACTTCTGATCCTGGCTTGGAGTCATCATCGTCCCTCAGCATCAACGTCTGGTTCTAACACTGCTACTTCTGATGCTGTCTCCTTCACAGAATCACTGATGGGTACCAGAAAGCTTCTTCTCCTGTCATCTTCAACTCACCATCAGCCTGCATCTTCCATGGAGTTTCATCCACGCACTAGTACTGCTAACAGAAACAACAGATCATTTAGAGCAGCTGCTCATGAAGTTCCTAGTGGCCCAAATCCTGAATCCAACAAGTGAGAGCAGAGCAGTACACACGTTGAACTTTCTCCAAAACTATCAGAAATCATTCTCATGAGAGGTTTGTCTCCATGGATTTGGAGCCAGTTTTAGCTCTCTCAGCAATATAGTCTGAGGATGTATATGTGGTTTATTTAGTCCATGTAGAAATACTGCTTTACTTTTGGTATTGGGATAGTGCTGTGTTTTCTTGTTGTCATGTTGGGGCAAGCATTATTGCTGCACTCTTGGGAGTTGGTATACAAATAAAATCTTTGTTTAAGTACTACACATTTACATGTTATTTAGGTAGTTTAAACATATAATTAAGGCGATAATGCCATTAATTGTCACTCTGTCAGCATGACTGCATGAGTGACTGGGGTACAGTAATTAAGGCAATAATGCCATTGTCACTCTGTCAGCTCTGCAAAACAGTAGTGTGCATGCACACCCCAGCAAGGACTCATCAAGACTCTGAAAATGAAAGAAGAGCTTATAAGTTTGGATCATAAATGATGGAGTTGGAGTTATATACCAACAAAAGCATGGCTTTTTGCAACTTGTTTTATCAAGGATTTGGTCCCATAAAATCTGATACACAGAAAAAGTGAAGAAATCATGATGATCTTTACCGTGACTTAACCCTCTCTTTTCTTTGCTTTTTTTTTGTTTGTTGCTTTATTCGGCTTTGGTTTTCTTATGCTTTATATTTGAAGCCTTTGTATGGTGTTTTTGCTTTATTAGGGAAAAATGAGGTCTCACATGGTTATGTATTGTAGATTGTTGAAGTGCTTTTGGGTAGAATAAGATTAATTAGGATCTCTTGGAGATTGTGTTTGTGTGATTGGTTGGTTGGTCTTCTCTTGCCATTTGGAAAAATCAACAATCATAATTATAATGTGGAGGTTAACTACTAATTTATTCATGATTCTCAGAAATACATGAAATGAGTGGTAGCAGTGATATAGATGAATGGATATATTTTTTTTGATGGGTGCTCATTGGAGCATGTTAGTATCCGTTAGATGTTAGGATGAGGATTTGAACCCTAACTCGCAAGCGCAGAGGGGAGTGCTCCACTGAGCCACTCCACTTGACCTCAGATGAATGGATATAAACCTTAGTGACTGAGATTTTTTTTGATGGTGTGGTTTTACGGCTCATACATATCATCATATACGAATACAGAGCAGTGCTCAAATGAGAACCTCTTTAAATTTCGAGAATTTGAGACCCCAATATTCACCTTCCAAAATGCAAGATGTATTTTTCAAGATGCATTTTGGTGGTGACACATGTCCCATGTGCATTTTCTAAGATGCATTTAATGCAAAGTCAAAGTGACGCATCGGGAAAATCGGATAAACGAGTTCACCAGCAATGAGTTCGTGGATAGCTTGGAATCCACCAAGAAAGCTTGGAATCCTCCAAGAAAGTTTTGGAATCCATCAAAAACGAAAAAACCAAAGGTTTATTGAAAGGAAAAATAAGATACATAACTGAAACCCTAAGGTGGGTTTAAATAGGAAAACATAAAACCTAACTAAGAAAGGAAATCTAAAAAGATAACTATCAGTTGCTAAAAGATAATCATCAGCTGCTAAAGATAATTATCAGCTGCTAAAAGATAATCATTAGCTGCTAAAATATAAAACCAAAGAAATAAAGCTAAAATATTATTTTGGAGCCCTAAACGCTCCTACATCAGTCTCCTCCACTTCCAAAGAACTCGACCCCGAGTTCTCTTCTAAATGTATGACCTCATCTGCCTTGAATGGACCATGCTTGTAAGGCTGTATCACATCATCACCTTCTGAAATACTGTTGTATGTTCAAGCTAGTCTTCAAGGTGGTGTTCAGATGAACCTTGAACACCCAAGCAAACAGTATCTAGAACAGTATACGTAAAAGAACAAGCAATATACTTCCCAGTTCGGCAGCAACCTACTCTGGGGGGCTTCCCACGCCCTAAAGGGATATAAGTCTTTATTGAATAGTATAGAGCTACACGTGGACTTACTCTTACAATCTCCCGAATGAAGATGCCTAGCCTCTATCACTACTTCACTCAGACTTATGATCTCGGCTCCCCCTCGATCCCCTTCATCCGAAACTCCCTTCTAAACGCGCTCGATTTTATCCTGAAGGTCGGTAGCTTTCTCCCGAAAGCCAGCAGTGGACACTGGTGTGTGCAGCGGTAAGTTCAATCACGAACAGCCTGAACAGCACACTGAACAGACTGTATCAGCGCCGATGATTTCTAGTGGGGAAAGTCAGTCGACCGTCGCTCTCATCTTCTCCGATCAGCAAGATACACCCGTGTATTTTTCTCTCGAAAGTGATCCTTATTCTTGACGCCCTAGCCTTCTTTTTATAGGCTTCGGTGGAGTCCAGATCCAATCTGAATATTCTGTCAAATATATCGGAGATACTCCTAAATATTTGATAGATATTCAATCTTCTTTTATCCGTATCCAATCTTTGGAGATTACTTCCGTGCCAAGCCATCATCCGATATTTCCAAATCCAAGATGAGGATATTCATTAGAATAGTTGATCATTAATGATGACTCGTCGATTGATTCCAATCAGATAATCTCATCAATCTCCTGGATACGTAAATCTTCATGCGTCTGTTGTACGCTGTACTTCAGTTCTAGACTGCGGTTGAACTCTTATTGAACTTTTGCTAGAACTGTCTAAAGTCGTTTTGCCAAAGACATGTCATTCATGGAAACACAATCTCCCCCTAGGCATTTTGGCAAAACCAAATCTGCTAGATCTATCTATCTATCTAGGCTTTAGACGCACTTGAGGGAACAAAACAGTCACCTCTCAAAAATAGTCCCCCTTTTTGCCATAAATCGGCAAGGGGTCCAATCGAGTTCGAACAAAAAATACGAAATGTGCCAGTACAAGCACTAAACAGTACGAACAACCAATAAAAATAGAGTTCAGAGAGTTTTTAGTCATGGACCTTTAAGAAGACGACAAGTTATCAGAATCACCACCCGTTGTAGCATCATCATCTTCATCTTCGCTCGGATAGCGTAGTGCACGGGCCAGGCTGATGATGCGTTTGCGTTGCTCCTTGTCAGCTGCGATGATGATATCCAGTTCCTTCATCAGCTTGTTCCTCTCATCACAAGCCATCCTAGCTCCCCCTCTCCTTGATGACTCAGGGAAGTCCTTCCTTTTCTGCCCCGTTGATGAGTCGAGTTTTCGACTCGTTAATACCCATTTTCACTATAGCTTTAGTTCATTTCCGATGATAATTTGTTGCCATTTGATCCCCTTTTCGTGCGTTTCAGGTCAACACAAGATGTCTTAGGGTCGAAGCCATTATACGAAAACTTGGAGAGAATCGAAGATTTGGGAGCAAATATTTGCAGAACAACACGGCCAACCGATTGGTTGGGCAACTGCCCCTAGCCAACCGATCGGCTAGCTAGCTCCCTCAGAAGGCTCGTTTCTACCGTTTCCGTAACCTATCGGCTTGCCCTGCCAACCGATCGGCTGACTTCCCCTGCTCCAACCGATCGGCTGACTTCCCCTGCTCCAACCGATCGGTTGAAGACAAAGATTTTCCCAACCGATCGATTATGGAAGTTCTTCAGTAAGCAGCCAATCTTGCCCCCCTCCAACCGACCGATTGGCACCAAAGCTTCCTCCAACCGATCGGTTGGGACTGCTACAGTGCCGAATCTGCCCGAGGCTATAAATAGAAAGTGGTAAGTTTGACCTAGCATCTTGGCTTCTTTCGGGAAAAAGACAAGGAAAAGTGAGCTCAATCAAGGGATCCATCATCATCTAATCAAGGAGATTTGAAGACTAAGGGAGTTCATTAGGATCAACAATCCTACTCTATTCCTCTTCCTTTCTCTTAGATTTTTGTTGAAAACCTACACATCATGTTGTCTTACATGATGTGTGAGTAGCCCCTGATGTTCCCTTGTGTGGCATGTGTTTGGCAAAACGTTGTTAGACAGTTCGAGCAGGAGTTCAGGGGGAGTTCGAACATATCCTAGTACTCCTGTACAGCGTGATCAAGACGCAAAGGATATTTTCCGGAAGATATTGGGAACGAAGATTTCGTCAAGTTGAAGATGGCGTGCGACTTATTCGAACAAGATATTCGAATGAATATTCACAAGTGAAGATGGCATGACTTGCTTGGGAAAGAAGACGACTTCGTATATTCTTCCAAGGATTTGTGAAAGATATGCATCAAATATTCAGGAGTATCTCCCGAAATATTTGATGGGATTATCTTATGCGAATTAGGGTTTCGTCCGAGCATATAAATACAATGCAAAGGCAACCCTAATTCTTATCGCTTTCAAGATCAAAAATACACGAAGAAATCCTATCGATTGGAAAAGAAGAAAGCGACGGCCGTTGTGTTTTCCCCACTGGAAAAACATCGGTGTGAGCTCAGTCTGATACGTGCCATTCAGATTGACCAGAGGTGATCAAGTTCAGAGCACAAACAGAACGACCAGCTTTCAAGCCAAAGCGACCGAGCTTCAGGAAAGGTTCGAGTACGTTCGGACAGAAGGTGTGGACGAAGGGGATCAAGGGGAGTTGCGACGAACCTTGGTTGCAAATCTGAGAGACGGAGTAGTAGAGGCTAGGCAATTACAAGGTGTAAGTGTAAGTCCACTGAAAAGCTCTATACTCGTAATAAAGATTTGTTGTCCCTTTTCCGGGTGTGGGAAACCCCCCAGAGTAGGCGTAGCCGAACTGGGTTATCAATCTGTGCGTACTCGTGTTTTATTGTTCTGTTCGTACTTGTTGTGGAACTGTGGTAGAAAGAGTTCAAGGTCTGTCCAAACACAACCTAGAACACTTGCTTGAACAGGGGATATAATTTTAATTGGTATCAAAGCAAACACTCGACACACTGAGTGGGATCCTGAACTATTCAAGATGACCCTGAAAGAAGGACAAAGCATCACCAGACCTCCGCTGCTCGAAGGCTCGAACTATGCCACCTGGAAGCCCGTGATGAGATCATTTCTGAAATCTCTAGACGAAAAGGCTTGGAGAGCAGTGATGAGAGGTTGGACTGAACCCATGATGAACAATCTCACTGGAGAACCGGTTCCGAAATCAGAAGCTCTGTGGACAGAAGAGGAGGACAAAGCATCTATGGGAAATTCAAAGGCTATGAATGCGATCTTTTCTGCAGTAGATGAGAATGTCATGAAACTGATTATCAACTGTGAAGTAGCCAAGGAAGCTTGGGATATCCTCCAAACTGCATTTGAAGGAACAGACAAGGTTCGTAATTCTCGGATGCAGGCTGTTACCACCAAGTTCGAAGAGATGAAAATGAAGGAAAGTGAAACTATCGCTGAGTACAACACCCGAGTTCTGGAACTGTCCAACGAGGCGTCTGCTCTAGGGAAACCTATCGATGAAGAAAGGTTGGCCAGTAAAGTCCTGAGATCACTACCTCCAAGATTCGCAATGAAGGTCACAGCCATTGAGGAAATGCACGACATCTCAAAGCTAAAGCTGGACGAATTGATAGGTTCTCTCAGAACTTACGAGATCAATCATGACTTCCAACCCAGAGATGTGAAGGGAATCGCCCTCAAAGCAGACATGACAGAAGACAAACTGGACGGTGGGTGCACCACTGAGCAACTGGCTTTGATGGCTCAGAATTTTGGCAGAATGGTAAGGAAAATCAATAGACGTGGTCCAGAACAAGGTCAGTCTTCATCAGCTGGTTTCAGAAACTGGAAATCCGGGAGATCAAGGTCAAGTGATATAAGGCAAGACTCCTCTGATAAAGGTAGGGAAGAGATTCAGTGCCATGAATGCAAAGGCTTCGGTCATATTGCCTCACAATGTGCCAATACTCTCATGAAGAAGAAGGCAATGGTCGCCAGCTTCAGCGACAGTGAGTCAGATGAAGAAAAAGGTGAAACCACCAACTTTGTGGCCTTTACCACTACTCTGGGAGAATGTAGCAGCACCGGTGCAACAGTTCCATCACAGGCGGAACTCCCCGCTGAAGACCTCTCAGACAGTGATGATGAAGAACTCACACAGGAGTCTCTCGCTCAGACATACAAAGATCTGTATGAGAAGTGGCTGCAACTGATACAAATCAACAAGAAGCTGAATGACACAGTTGCAAGCATCACTACAGAAAAGGATAAGGTCTGGGAAGAAGTGGAGATTCTGGTCACACAGAAGGCTGAACTTGAAGGCACGGTAACTTCCCTAAACTCTCAACTGGCTGAAATAAAATAGGAAAGACTATGTTTTCTTGCTCAGAAGACGGAGCTCCTGGGCACTATCTCCTCGCTGAAAGTCGACATTGAAAAAGACCGTGAAACTCATCCCGTTGGCATGACTGGGCTAAGAAAGGTTATCTCAGATCTAAAACACAAGGAGGTGTTCCAACACAGAAAGATAGAACAGCTGGAACTCCAGCTAGAATCAGAAAAAATGGACCGAGAAGTTGCTGAAAAGGAGCTCACTCACTTCAAACAGTCAGTGAGGATGTTGAACTCTGGCTCAGAAAATTTAGATGAAATCCTCAACGCTCAAAGGATGGAGGCAGGACGTAGAGGATTGGGGTTCGTGGGAAAAAGGAGTTCAAAGGACACTATGTGTGTTAAAGATAAATCTGTGTCTGAACAGTTGCCTGAACAGAAGGTGAGAAAGCACCCTAGACAGAAAGTGGATCTGTCCCAAGACAAGTCCAGGACTACTTACCTCAGTTCAAATCAGAAGAAAGACTTGCTGACATGTTGGTACTGCTACCAGATGGGACACATCAGACGACAGTGTCGACTGTTTCTTGCTGAACGTCGAGGACACCAACAGCAACAGATCCAACCTCGACAGAAACAAGTTTGGATTCTGAAGGAACGACAGACAGTATGCATGGTCGCATGCTGCTCATCAGGAGATACAGTGCAAGCCAGTTGGTTCTTCGATAGTGGATGCTCTGCACACATGACATGTAACTCTGAATATCTCTCTCATATTAGACCTGTTGAGCAGATGCGGTTTGTCACCTTCGCGGATGGTCGGAAGAGTCAGGTGATTGGCTGTGGAACATTGAAGGTTCCGGATCTCCCTGCACTCGAGGACACTCTCCTGGTTGAAGGTCTGACTATGAATCTCATTAGCATCAGTCAACTGTGCGACAATGGACACTATGTGTCATTTTCTCGTGACTCATGCCTCGTTCTTAACGAGAATGGTGATTCCGTAATGAAAGGGGGAAGAAGGGCCAATGACTGTTACACCATCAGAATGGGAAATGAGAAGCTAAGGTCTACTCTCAACTGTGTTCAAGCCAAACATCGAGTTCTGCGAGGGGGAGTG
The DNA here is from genome assembly GCA_033675215.1 of Rhodiola kirilowii. NCBI lineage: Eukaryota > Viridiplantae > Streptophyta > Magnoliopsida > Saxifragales > Crassulaceae > Rhodiola > Rhodiola kirilowii. Next base: position 23,494,349 of record CM066203.1, read on the forward strand.
AAAAAAAAACCTACACAATAGAAGGATCGCACAAATCGATTTTGGCAACTGTACCAGGCGACTGCTGGATCAAAAGGTATCACAGTTACAGCGAGAGTTTGAACAAAAGATCACACAGTTGCAGAAGGAGTTCGAACTGCTTGCACAGATGAATGCCAGTTCACCAGAAAAGAAATTGAATGAGATTCCTCGGTTTGGAACTCCCAGATCCTCCTTGGGTCTGCGTGGGTTCATGAACTGAGTGTTCCAGGCAGTGGTCAGTCAAAGGCGAATCCCCAGCTACAACAGTTGGACTGACCACCTAAGAAGGGAGCTGGAACAGATGGGAAAGTTCTTATGATCAAATATTTTATTCCGAAAGATTCGAATTACGCCGTTTTATTTGGAAAGCGACTGGCGTATATTGAGAAGACGAAAAGGCAGGAGGATATTTTATTTTCAAATCTCAACTGTTGAGCGTGTCTTCTCTTCTCGTCTCCGAAACCCTAGATTGGAAGTCTCCCACTCTCGACTGCACCGAAATCGACGATGGTGAACACAAGGAAGTCAGCAAAATCCAGTGCTATATCCGCGGAGAAAAGGAAGGAAAGCATGCAAATCTCAAAGGCGATGACAGCGAAATCAAAGATTCCAAAATCCAAGGCTGCGAAGATGAAAAAGGCATCGCCTTTACACGAGGTGTCTGCCGAGGAGATAACTGCTGAAACTTCTCAGACAGTCACATCGGTTTCTACCCCTCAAGCGTGTCCACAATCGGAGGTAAATCCCGTCTTTCCTTTGGTTTCTGCTGTCGTTGAAGAATCTGTGGTTGTTGATGAAATTATTATGGGAGTTAAGAATGTTGGGAGTTTGGGTGCTGAAGCTAGGAGGGCTGTTAGTGATGAAGAAGCCGGTAGGGCTGAGATTTGTGTTGACAAGGACAAGATTGTGGTTGGTGAAAAGGGTGATGAAGTCTCTAAATCTGTTGAAGAAACGGAACGCAGAATGTCAGTGCCAAGAAAGTCTGGTGTTTCAGACGTTTGGAAGGCAAAGATTCAAGCTTCCGGGTACGTTCGCCCAGGAGGTTTTCAAAGAAAGAAGGTGTCTCGCCGAGCTGCCTCTCCCAGACAATGCCTAGCCAGGATCTATTCTATCAGAGGGAGGGTCCCTGATATTTCTAATGAGGAAAGGAAGAGTATGAGGAATATGGGTATGAAGGATGCACTTGTTGATAACTTGATTGAGGAGATTGGAGTCTCAGAAGGTGAAGTTGGTGAGACTGTGAGTAAAGGACCAGATTCATCTGTGAAGAGTGTTGGGGGGATTGATGCTGTTGCAGAAGAGCCTGAGACTGCTGAAGGGGATGAAGACCTGGAGGATATGCTCAAAGACATGGATGATTTTGTTGAGAATCTACCAAAGGAAGTCCCCGGTGTTCCAGCTGAAGAGGAGTTAATTGATACTCCAGAGAATGTTGTGAGTAAGGAGACGACAACTGTTCCAGATGTTGTTCAGGACAGTCACCATGGTTCCCAGATGGATATTGATGTCTCTCAGAAGACTGTTGTTGAAGCAGTTCCTCAGATGGGGGATGATGAGGATTTGGTTCCTCTTGTGAAGTTAAAGAAGATGTCAAAAGGGAAGGAAAAGGAAAAAGTGGCCTTTGCAAAGTCTACAAAGGATTCTGCCCAGAAGGGTGCTGATGTACGCAGTGGTGCAGGGCGAGCTAGTTCCTCCAAGAAAAGGAAGCGTGTCGCTCCAATGCCTGTTTCAGAAGATGCTGGGGGATGTGAAGTCCCAAGCCCTGATGCTGAGACTGTCCCAGTTGGCTTGGTTAAGAAGGGTGTATGGTTTGTTAACAAAGATGCTGCAAGAAAGTGGCCATGCATCCTGAGGAGGAAAATCATACCTGAAAGATTGCTAGATGAGTCCCGGTATAAGGGAAAGGAGGTGGTTAAGGTTCTGAAAGAATCGGATCTATTTTGGACGCTGGCTAGGTGCAAACCCTACAGTGAACAGCTTGTGCGTGAGGCAATGGCGAACTTGCCCCCTCACTTTGGGGTAGTTGGAGATCCTGAGTATGGAGTCTTCTTTGTTAGAGGGAGGAGAATTAAGATTGATCCAGAGCTAATCAATGTGTATTTCTCGATGGATGACCCGGCTGTTGACGAGGAGGAGGCAAATTTTGAGAAGATTGTGAGTACCATCACTGCGGGCTCTGTCAGGTGGAGACCTGAATCAGTTGTGCACACAGCAGACTTATCAACGTTTTATTCCATGCTGTTCTTCATTGCTGTCTTCAACTGGAGACCTTCTACACATCGATCAACAGTCAATAAGGACGTGGCTCAACTGCTGTATCAGATAGGGAACAAGCGGAAATTCAATTTGGGAAGAGTCATGTTCAAACAGATTGCTGAACATGCTACGTCAAAGAGGACTCTTCACCAGATCTGCTTCCCATCACTGATTCATGAGTTGATTGTTTATCATGCCCCTGCTTTGACGTCCTCCATTGATCAGCTCTCAAAGTCTCCCAGCAAGTTTGTCGTAGACCACAAGCTATTTAAAGGGCGTCATATTAATGATCTCAAGGAGGAGACCTCGAAGGGCAAAGATATTGCCGAGCCATCAAGGTGAGGAGGAGCAAGGTTGGCCCGTGATGAAAGGAACAGACTTCTCATGGACCTGCATGACATCATTGAAGCGGACAAGGAGCAGCGCAAGCGTATCAACAAGCTCGCTCGTGCCCTCAGCTTTCCTAGTGACGATGAAGCTGATGATACAGTCTCTGAGGAGGGCACCGATGATGGTTCGTCTTCATGAAGGTCTCCTAATAACTTTTTCTCTGAACTCAGACCGTATTTGAAACTCTAGTTATTGTGTGCTTGTTCTGGCACTTATTTGATTTGCTGTTCGAACTCGATCGGCCCCTTGCCAGTTTGTGGCAAAAAGGGGGAGTATTTTGAGGTGGTGACAATTTTTGTTCCCTCAAGGTTTCCTACTGTCTAGATAGTTAGATAGATCTAGTGATTTGTTTTTGCCAAAATGCCAAGGGGGAGATTGATGTTCCCTTGTGTGGCATGTGTTTGGCAAAACGTTGTTAGACAGTTCAAGCATGAGTTCAGGGAGAGTTCGAACATATCCTAGTACTCCTGTACAACGTGATCAAGACGCAAAGGATATTTTCCGGAAGATATTGGGAATGAAGATTTCGTCAAGTTGAAGATGGCGTGCGACTTATTCGAACAAGATATTCGAATGAATATTCACAAGTGAAGATGGCATGACTTGCTTGGGAAAGAAGACGACTTCGTATATTCTTCCAAGGATTTGTGAAAGATATGCATCAAATATTCAGGAGTATCTCCCGAAATATTTGATGGGATTATCTTATGCGAATTAGGGTTTCGTCCGAGCATATAAATACAATGCAAAGGCAACCCTAATTCTTATCGCTTTCAAGATCAAAAATACACGAAGAAATCCTATCGATTGGAAAAGAAGAAAGCGACGGCCGTTGTGTTTTCCCCACTGGAAAAACATCGGTGTGAGCTCAGTCTGATACGTGCCATTCAGATTGACCAGAGGTGATCAAGTTCAGAGCACAAACAGAACGACCAGCTTTCAAGCGAAAGCGACCGAGCTTCAGGAAAGGTTCGAGTACGTTCGGATAGAAGGTCTGGACGAAGGGGATCAAGGGGAGTTGCGACGAACCTTGGTTGCAAATCTGAGAGACGGAGTAGTAGAGGCTAGGCAATTACAAGGTGTAAGTGTAAGTCCACTGAAAAGCTCTATACTCGTAACAAAAATTTGTTGTCCCTTTTCCGGGTGTGGGAAACCCCCAGAGTAGGCGTAGCCGAACTGGGTTATCAATCTGTGCGTACTCGTGTTTTATTGTTCTGTTCGTACTTGTTGTGGAACTGTGGTAGAAAGAGTTCAAGGTCTGTCCAAACACAACCTAGAACACTTGCTTGAACAGGGGATATAATTTCAGCCCCCCTTGTGTTTTGAGGGTTTTATGATCCTCTTTGGTACTCAATGATCATTGTATATACATCTATATGGATTTTATGAAGTTGATTTCATTTTACTATGATCTTCATGTTAGACATGTTGCTAAGTGTTTGATAAAATGCCTAAGTGACATGTTTGTGTTAGAACTATGATCTAAGTATCGAGAGAGCTTAGTGATGGTTTGGATATAGTAAAATTGAACTTAACCAACATTTATGAGAGTAAACGCATGGTGAGAGGTTAACTAGAACTTTATGCATATAGCACTTGTGAGAATAAATGCTATATAGTGAATCAACACCCTTTAATTAGTGAGATTCTAACTAAGATGACTTGACTAGGATTAGACTTGCATGATAGTTTGTCTAGTCCTAGCCTAAGTTAGGGTTCAAACCTATCAACTCATAATTAATTGAACTCTTGTATGCATGATCATTGGGAAATTACCAAGGAGGGGAATAATCCCTCGAAACTCGCTTTTAATTGATTTTAATCCCCTAAAACCATTTCATACTTGTTTTGAATCATTGATAATCGTCACACTTAAATTTTAGGAATTAGCTGAGTTAGAAAATTTGATAATTCTAGCGCGTAATCCGTTTGCTCCCTTGGGTTCGACACCGGTCTTACCGGTCATTTATAAATTGTTTTTGACCGTATGCTAAAAACTTACAACGTCAAAATGGTGCCGTTGCCGGGGAGCAATATCTAGATTACCCCTAGGAAAATCATTTAGTGCTCCGACTATTCCATGTTTTACTTTATTTTACTTGTTACTTGCAATTCTTGAACTACTTCACTACGCTTACTTGTGTTAATTGGCTTCCCTTGTAGGTTCACTTCTTTTATGCCACCGAAGACCAAAAGGCTTACTCAAATCGTGGATAGAGACTTGAATCAACCTATAAGAGAGCTAGTTAATCCTCATCTTACAAGGAGTAAGACCAACAAAGACAAAGGATCAACTTCCAATACTCAAGAAGTCATGGGTGATAGAGAGAACAATAATAGACCTCCTCCTCCGCCCCCTCCTCATCTTAGGAATCAAGATGGCCTTCCTCCGCAATTGCCCCTAGCTAGAAGGGCCCTTAAAGATTATGCCATTCCTACGGCATATGGCTACCGTTCCCCCATCCAATTACCTACGGTAGATAACCGGGATTTCGACTTGAAGACGTCTACAATTCAAATGGTTCAATCAAACCAATTCTCGAGGAGAGACAACGAGGATCCTAATTCTCATTTGACGTCATTTCTTGAAGTATGTGCTACATTCAAGATAAATGGGATTTCGGAGGATGCTAAGCTTCTAAGGCTTTTCCCCTTCTCCCTCACGGGAAGAGCAAGAGATTGGTTGAGGAGTCAAACTCCCGATAGCTTCACCACTTGGGAGGAGCTAGCCGTGGCTTTTCTAAACAAATACTTCCCTCCTTCCAAGACGGCGCACTATAGAAGCCAAATCATGAATTTTGTTCAAATGGATGGGGAGACGCTCTACGAAGCTTGGGAACGGTATAAGGAATATCAAAGGCTATGTCCTCACCACAACTTGGACGACCTCCTTCTATTCCACACTTTCTATCAAGGTGTGGACGGCAACTCTCGTCTTGCACTTGACACCGCCTCGGGTGGAGCAATAATGGACCTTGCACCACATGAAGCGTTCGCGGTGATAGAGAAAATAACGAAGAATTATTTCATGTGGGGAAGCAAGAGAGGGAATCCAATAAGGAGAAATGAGAGGCATGAGGTGAAAGCGGTGAGTACTAGTGACTACGATGCTTTGAGGAAGGACTTTGATAACCTCTCAGATGAAGTCTTCAAGTTGAAACACCCGGAAAAAGAGCCTTCAACAAAGCAAGGGTGTGATATTTGTGAGGTCTACGAGCATGAGACCGTTTCTTGCCCCTTGGTTCAAAGGGATGTGCAAGGGCAAGGCTATGGAGAAGTGAATTTTGTGGGAGGAAACCAAGGAAGAGACTATGGAGGTAATGCCAACCAAGGGCAAAGCTCTCAAGCAAATTACACTACACCAAAGTTCTCCTCGGGATGGAGAAATCACCCCAATTTCTCCTACAAGACCACAAATCCTACTTGCCCCGACTTTGGATCCACACCTCCCGGATTCGGTCCTAAACCTACTCAATCCAATCAAGCGTTCCAACCTAGGAACCAATACCAAAGTCAAGGACCGACTTTGCTTCAAAGAAACCAAAACCAAGGGCAACAATACCAAGGTCAAGCTCAAAGGCCCTACCAACAAGTTGAAGCCTCGCCCCAATCTTCAAATGAACCATCCGGTGTGGAAGCTATGTTAGCCAAAATCCTTGCACAACAAGAGAGGGCAATTAGAGACGTTCAAGCTAAATTCTAAGACATGCAAACCCAATTTGAGAGATTGGAGACCAACAACAAGATGCTTGAGAACCAAATAGCTCAACAAGCCGAGGCATCTACAACGGCACCGGGCAAGTTACCGGCTAGACCTGACTAAGTGAATAGAGAGCATTGCAATGCGGTGACTTTGAGAAGTGGGAAAGAGCTAGAGAGTGAGCTACCAAAAAGGAAGAAGGTTACTTTCGATCTTGGAGGCCAAGCTAGTGCCGAAATTGAAGAGTTGAATGAAGAGGTCCCTAACCCTCAAGTTGAGAAAGAAAGTGAGATGGAAAAGGAGAAAGACGGACCTAGAGTATACACTCCTCCTATTCCATTTCCCCAAAGATTAAAGAAGAAGAGCAATGATAATCAATTCTCCAAGTTCGCCGAGATGATGAGGAAGCTCTATGTCACAATGCCCTTCACCGAGGTAATAACTCAAGCTCCTTCTTATGCAAGATTTCTAAAAGATGTTATTACTTGCAGGAGAACAATCGAGGATGTTGACACGGTGTCCCTCAATGGCGAATGTAGTGCCATATTCCAACCGTGCATGCCCCCAAAGCTTGAGGATCCCGGTAGCTTCTCCATTTCATGCTATATAAATGTTACTAAAATTGAGCGTGCCATGTGTGATTTGGGTGAAAGTATATCGTTGATGCCTTATTCTTTATGCAAAAAGTTGAATATGGGTGAGCCTAAACCAACTAACATGATTCTAAGGCTCGCGGACCGCTCCTCAAGATTTCCTAGGGGAATTCTCAAGGATGTCCCGGTTAGAGTAGGGAATTTCTACATTCCGGGGGATTTTGTGGTGTTAGAGATGGAAGAGGACAATGAAATTCCCATTCTATTGGGAAGGCCTTTCCTCTACACCGCGGGGGCTATATTTGATACTACTAAGGGGTCAATTACCATGAGGGTAGGAGATGAGGAAGTTGAGTTTAACTTAGAAAAGGCACAAAAAGGTCCTAGTTCTACCATGAGTTGCAATTATCTAGACCTTGTTGATTCTTATGAGCTATATGATGTGCCTAACTTGATTGTGAATGAAATTGACCTTGACAATGAGCTTCCCGACTTGGCCGATTGTTGGGCTATCTTGGAGGAAGAAAGTGAAGAAGGGACTCAAAGCGACAAAGGTAAGGAGTCTTGTTCGGTAGAGCTAAAGGCTCTACCAACAAGCCTAAGGTATGAGTTCTTAGGCCCAAATTCTAGCTTGCCTATCATTGTGAATGCTTCTTTGAATGATGATGAGACTTCTAAATTGCTTGATGTGGTTAGAGAACATAAGAATGCTATTGGCTACTCTATTGATGACTTAAAGGGAATAAGCCCAAACTTGTGCATGCATGAAATCAATCTAGAGAGTGATAGTATGCCATCTAGGGAGAGAGCGAGGAGATTAAACCCAATTGTGGGAGAAGTTGTGAAAAAAGAGGTTCTTAAATTGCTAGATGCGGGAATCATTTTCCCCGTTGCGGACTCCAAATGGGTGAGCCCCATTCATGTAGTACCAAAAAAGGGGGGAATGACGGTGGTTAAAAATGCTAAAAATGAATTGATTCCCACAAGAACCGTGACCGGGTGGCGTATGTGTGTGGATTATAGGAAACTTAACCAAGCCACTAAGAAAGATCACTTTCCACTTCCTTTTATTGATCAAATGTTGGAAAGACTAGCTAAGCATGACTATTTTTGCTATCTTGATGGATATAGCGGATTCTTCCAAATCCCTATTCATCCACACGATCAAGAGAAAACCACCTTTACATGTCCCTATGGAACATTTGCCTATCGGCGAATGCCCTTTGGACTTTGTAATGCGCCGGGTACCTTTCAAAGATGCATGATGGCTATATTTTCAGAATTTATTGAGAAAATTATGGAAGTATTCATGGATGACTTTTCCGTTTATGGTTCCTCTTTTGATGATTGCTTAGCCAATTTGGCAAAAGTGTTGAAAAGATGCATTGAGACGAACCTTGTGCTTAATTGGGAAAAATGTCATTTCATGGTGCAGGAAGGGATAGTGCTTGGTCACTTGGTCTCAAAGAGGGGAATTGAGGTGGACAAGGCTAAAATAGAAGTTATGGAGAAATTGCCACCTCCGAGGGATGTAAAAGGAATAAGGAGCTTTCTAGGCCATGCCGGGTTTTATCGGAGGTTTATCAAGGATTTCTCGAAGATTGCAAAGCCTTTAACAAACCTATTATGCAGTGACACCAAGTTTCGGTTTGATGAAGAGTGCTTGGTGGCCTTCGAGAAGTTGAAAAAGGCATTGGTGTCGGCTCCAATCATCCAACCTCCCAATTGGGATTTGCCCTTTGAGCTAATGTGTGACGCAAGTGATTATGCCGTTGGGGCGGTTCTTGGACAAAGGGTAGACAAGAAACTTCATGCCATTCACTACACAAGCAAAGTTCTTAACGGAGCTCAATTGAACTACACTACAACCGAAAAAGAACTTCTTGCTATCGTGTATGCCTTTGACAAGTTTCATTCATACCTAGTGGGATCAAAGACTATTGTGTTCACCGATCATGCGGCAATCAAGTACCTCTTGGCAAAGAAAGATTCCAAGCCAAGATTGATAAGATGGATTCTATTGCTCCAAGAGTTTGATATCGAGATCAAAGATAAAAAGGGGGTAGAAAATGTGGTAGCCGACCATCTATCGAGGCTAGAGGGAAATGAAGAGGTTGAAGAGGATACTAGACCCGTGGATGACTCATTTATCAGAGAACAACTTATGAGAGTTGAGGCGGAGGCCCTCCCATGGTATGCGGACTTTGTAAATTTCGTGGTTTGCGAGATTATTCCTCACGACATGAACCACCATCAAAAGAGGAAGTTCCTATCCGAGGCGAAGAGATACTATTGGGATGAGCCCTATTTATATAGGCTATGCGCGGATGGGCTATATAGAACTTGTGTCGCCGAAGAAGAAATGAGAGACATTCTATACCATTGTCATTCATCACAATATGGAGGACATGGTAGTGGAGCAAAGACGGCGTCAAAAGTCCTACAAAGCGGTTTTTATTGGCCTACTCTCTTTAGTGATGCCTATGAGTTCGTCAAAGCTTGCGATCAATGCCAAAGGACGGGGAATATCTCCAAGAGGCATGAAATGCCCCAACAAAGCATCCTCCCGGTCGAGATATTTGACGTGTGAGGCATAGAATATATGGGGCCTTTCCCATCTTCATATGGAAACCAATATATATTGGTCGCGGTCGACTACGTCTCCAAATGGGTTGAGGCCGTCGCTTCCCCTACTTGCGATGCCAAGGTGGTCACCAAGCTATTCAAGAAGATTATTTTTCCAAGATTTGGAGTTCCTAGGACCGTCATTAATGATGGCGGCTCCCATTTTAAGGAAAAGCATTTTGAAGCCTTACTTCGCAAATATGGGGTTAGCCACAAGGTTGCTACACCTTATCACCCCCAAACGAGTGGGCAAGTGGAGATATCAAATCGAGAAATAAAGTCTATCTTAGAAAAGACCGTGGGAAGCTCGAGGAAGGATTGGTCATCGAAGCCAGATGACGCTCTATGGGCCTATCATACGACGTTCAAAACCCTATTGGGATGTCTCCCTATCGTCTTATATATGGGAAACCTTGCCATTTGCCGTTCGAATTGGAATATAAGGCAATGTGGGCAATTAAATTCTTGAACATGGACATACAAGCGGCGGGAGATAATAGGGTCCTTCAACTCCATGAGTTAGAAGAGATAAGGAATGAAGCCTACGAGAGTGCTAGGATCTATAAAGAGAAGACTAAGAAATGGCACGACAAGAAAATCTTTCTTCGTGAGTTCAAAAAGGGAGAAAAAGTCTTACTCTTTAACTCTAGGCTCAAGTTATTCCCGGGAAAGTTGAGAAGCCGGTGGAGTGGTCCATTTATTGTCCACAAGCCTCACAAGGATGGACATGTAGAATTGCTCAACAATGATGGAACCACCCTCACGGCGAATGGACAAAGGCTCAAGCATTACAGAGAGGAAGTTCGAGATGAGCAAATGTGACCTTCTCTTTGACCGACCCATAGAGAGCTATTATCCACTTGAGGAGGGATCCTAGCAAAGGACTCCTGATGTGTGTTTCTTAATGAGAAGAGGATCGGCTCGGTCTTTGCCAAGACGTTAAACTAGGCCCTCACGGGAGGTACCCCGGTTTGTGAGTAATCCATTTATGCATAAGTGTGGTGTTGGGTTAATGCTGGATTCAGGTGATGATTGAAATTGCTGATTTCTTTTTGTTTGTTGTTCCAACCGATCGGTTGGTCAGGAACTCGAGCTCCAACCGATCGGTTGATGAAATAACTCAGCAGAACCATTTTTTGGTGCAGGATCAACCGATCGGTTGGCAAGAAATCGCGCCCCCAACCGATCGGTTACGGAAACATCTCAGGAGCCCTTCATTTTTGTCCAGCCCCAACCGATCGGTTGGGAAGTCAAATTAAGCCAACCGATCGGTTGACATTTGCCTATCCAAACCCCACTTCATCTCTCCCATTTCATTCCACCGTTCGACCGAAACCCTAAAACTCCTAAACCCTCCCAATCCAATTCCCGGCCGTCTCAACCCCTTCCCACCTTCGCCTCGCCGTCGCAAGCCACTCCCCAGCCACCTCAGCCCAGCCGAGCTGTCCCAGCCTTCCCGAAGTCCCTCCGCCGCTCGCCTCGTCGCCGAAGCTTCCTCTTGCCAGATCTCCTCGTCCGGCCATCAAAAACCGCCATTCCACCGCCTATTCCACTCGAAATAGCCTCTCCTACAATCCCCAAGCATCAATTTTGATATCCAAAGCCCCCAAAAAAACCCCAAATTATTGCCCTAAATCACCCCCCCCCCCCAACCGATCGGTTGAAGCCAACGCCTACTCCCAACCAACCGGTTGAGCTCCGTGCTCTTGAAAATTCAGTTTCATCCTTTGCCTCAAATTATGCCTCAAGCCGGTTCTTCATCCAAGAACAAGTCTAAGGGTAAGGAAATTTCCCATGAACCAACGAGGGATGCTCGTAATGAAGAATCGTCCGATGGTGAGGATGACGATTTGCCTCTTGTTGCTCGCAAGAGAAAGCAATTCAGAGCGTCGTTGAGGGAGCCTAGTACAGATGAGGAGATGGAATCTCCCCCGCCTTCGCCTCGCCCACCGGCAAAGAAAAGAAAGTCTTCGAAAGGAGTCTCGTCCACCTCGAGGAAATCCCAGAAGAAGACTCATGCACCTCCAGCACCTCCCATTGCGCGTGTGCCATCACCCTCACCTCCTGCCTCCCCGTCCAATGCCCTTGCTCTAGTTGCGCCCGATGATGGCCCATTGGAGGGTCCCCTGCCTATCCCCACCCCTTACCCCTTTGCCGAGCCTCTCGTATTCGAGGATGAGACGCATAAGAAGCGTCATGACATTATCACGGCAAAGGGAAAGAAAGCAGTTGCGACTCTCTACCCGGATATGGAGTTCCTCAGGGGCCTCCACCTTGAAGTCGCCGATGAGGTACAGTCTAAACTTCGTCATAGTGGATTGAATGTTTTATTTATGGATGATCCGGGCTCCTACCAAAGGGTAGTTGAAGAGTTTATTTGCTCATTTGATTGGATGACGGACGAGGAGGGGGAGACGTTTGGGAAATTTGTTTTGGGAGGAAGGGCATTCAAAATAAGGAAGACTATGCTTCTTGATTGGTTGGATTTTCCTCTTCATGGGGTAGAGGTGCGTAAGGTTAATGAGCATGAGAGGACTAGATTCTGGAGGAGGATCTCGGGGAGGAACAAATGGTTTATTTCATCTTATAACTCATCTGCCATCACCACTCCCGTTTGGAAGGTCATTCATTATCTCATTGCCTTTGGAGTAAATACCAGACTGGGGAAGGGTAGAGCGGTGACAATTCCTGATATTGATTTGATGATGGCAATTGACCACGGCGATGTCCTTGATTGGTTTGCTATCCTCGCCTCCCGGTTTGCTGACACTGTTAAGAGCTCCTCGTGAAATCTTGCCTTGGGAGGAGGTTCTTTGATCACATTGATTGCTTTGAGGTGTAACTTCACTTTAAGCAATGCCGGATGCGACGAGCCACCCAAGAAAATCCTCGATGCCTCTACCATGAAGAGTATGCACTTTCTCAAGGCAGACGGGAAGACTTGGAAGGAAGATACCAAGCCACACAAGAAGAACCTTAGGGATGATGCGAAGGATAGGAAGGCCATGTTCCGACATCAAAACCCCCTCTACTGCAGAGAGCACCTTACATCATCCCCTGTTGCCTCTCCAGTTCGTTCCCCTCCTCCGGTCGCCGAGCCTGCAGCCCCTGCCCCTGAGGAGCCTCCCGTCGTAGAGCCACGCATTGAGAAGCCGACTATTGAGGGTGTTGCCCCTCCTACAGGTGATTGGGTAGAGTGGAGAGAGCGAGTCTCCTATCTAATTTGAGGAGTGGGCTAGCTAGCCTTGATGCCTTCACTCGAGCCGAGGCGTTGAGATCCCGTCAGGAGTGGGAGTGGCTCCGTTCTACGGTCCAGTCCTTCATCAGTGGCCCCAGCGCTCCTTTCATCCCTTCTGCTGCTCCGGAGTTCTCTGCTACTCGTGGCGCCTCCCCTTTGCCTACCACGCCAGCTTCCAGAGTCGGGGAGGCGGGCTCGCATCTCACAGGAGGGACCTTGGAGCCAGTTCTCTCTTCTAGGGAGGATAGCCCGCTGATGACGGGTCCCACAGTGCCGCCTGATGATGAGGGTGTCGTTGATTCGTTTAGGCCCGGAGACGATGAGGCTACATCATGATTCCATGCTTCATCTTGTTTACACATGTGTGCCTTTTATTTTGCTTGTTGCATTGGATGATTATTTTGGATGTTAAGTCGCCCTTTGGCACAATTTTGATGATGTATGCCATTTTGATGCTTATACTCTTGACTTTCCTTTGGTTGAATGATCATTACTCTTATGATATTGAAGGTGTTTACCATTCATGTTGTTCACTCTACAGGATATCCATTTTCATATTCTTATCATGTCCAAAAACACCTACTTTATCTACAATTGCAACCAAAAGGGTATTTCTCACTCCCAAGAGTCTTATCACCGGGTCTACAAACGAGGGGAGTTCGTATGCGCCTTTGCCTCTATTTTTATCATTCTTTGCGCTTAGGGACTAAGTTAAATTAAGTGTGGAGTGGTTTGATGCGCATAGTTCACATGTTTGCATGCCATACATATCATTTTGAGATGGACACTTGCATAATTGCACCTTATCCCTACATAAGAAGTGTTCTTACCATATAGGCTTGTGACTATCGACTCTTAATTCCTATAAATCACATCTAGCCTATTTGCCACATTTATTGGATCTTGAATTTAGAACCGACCTAGTCCATTGAATGTGTATTCTTGAAAGCTAATATCATTGCTATCCTTCGTCTATCCAATCCTCTAAATATTTTCGTTGAAATACCTTGGATCAAGTTATAGCAAGCACCTTTTAAAATCTTCGTGAAAAACTTAGACCCTTTGAATGCTCCTTGGTGACTTGAGTTCTCTAACACGGTGCCTTGCTTATGTTTGATTCCCACACATTCCATACACTTTTTGAACATATTGTCAAGTTTTAAGTGTGGAGTCAAGAGAGGGCAAAAAATTGGCCCCAATCAAAAAAAAATTTGTTTGCGGTCAAAGAGGGCAAAGCCCCGACTAAAAATTTTCTCAAAGTACAAGAGAAGTTTTGATCAAAATATACAAATGCCGGGGGTTAGGGAGGTAAGTCCCCCCTCGAAAGCATTTGTAGGCCAACGGCCGTTTCAAAAAGAAAATAAGAAGCACTTAAAACTTGACTCTATGTTTTCCTCCATTCTTCATTTGTGCGGGACTCATCATTTGCATTGTGTGCTAGTTAGAACGAATCTTGGACGATCCATGTGTTTACACGTGAGTTATCATTTGGTCCATGCATGTTTATTGAGAACTCTAGTGTCGAACTCCTCTTCCCTTATGGATTACGGCTTAAGCGCCTAAAACTTGGGAATGAGTTCCATGTCGCAAACCCATGGACTAGCCCTAGCTAGCATAGGTGAGCGATTGACAATTTTTGTGCAAACTAAAAACTTCGCCTCTATTGAAAATGAATAGACTTTTGGATGAGACGATTGATAGCTCTAGTATTGATGATCTTGAATGCACAACCTCAAGGGTACTCAAAGTGGTTCAAAAGTTCTTTTGATGATATTGTGATGATGGACCTAGCGTGGGGTGAGGAATTTGTTTTGAGAAATCATAGCCTCGGTTGAGCACTCTTGAATTCATCCTCACGGGATAGGTGCAATCGGGATTTGTGAGTATTCCCTTTTCTGAAAACTCTCACGAGACTATAACTCATCCACTAGGGTAGCCTAGGGGTTTTAAGTCTTAATGCATACGCTAAATGCATTCGTAACGCCTACGTAAAGGAGCTAGTTAGATTGTACATTCTTGTCATTTTTCTTTCAATAACATGTTTAGAAACAATGATCGAGACCTTGTGAAATCTAGTGAGGCAAATGCACAAAAAACATAGCACCACTAGCATTTCGCCATTTGCACTTCCTTGGCATATTTGCATACTTTGTTCGGGACGAGCAAAGCTTAAGTGTGGAGTGTTGATGAGTCGAGTTTTCGACTCGTAAATACCCGTTTTCACTATAGCTTTAGTTCGTTTCCGATGATAATTTGTTGCCATTTGATCCCCTTTTCGTGCGTTTTAGGTCAACACAAGATGTCTTAGGGTCGAAGCCATTATACGAAAACTTGGAGAGAATCGAAGATTTGGGAGCAAATATTTGTAGAACAACACGGCCAATCGATCGGTTGGGCAACTGCCCCTAGCCAACCGATCGGCTAGCTAGCTCCCTCAGAAGGCTCGTTTCTGCCATTTCCGTAACTGATCGGCTTGCCCTGCCAACCGATCGGCTGACTTCCCTGGCTCCAACCGATCGGTTGAAGACAAAGATTTTCCCAACCGATCGGTTATGGAAGTTCTTCAGTAAGCAGCCAATGTTGCCCCCCTCCAACCGACCGATTGGCACCAAAGCTTCCTCCAACCGATCGGTTGGGACTGCTACAGTGCCGAATCTGCCTGAGGCTATAAATAGAAAGTGGTAAGTTTGACCTAGCATCTTGGCTTCTTTGGGGAAAAAGACAAGGAAAAGTGAGCTCAATCAAGGGATCCATCATCATCTAATCAAGGAGATTTGAAGACTAAGGGAGTTCATTAGGATCAACAATCCTACTCTATTCCTCTTCCTTTCTCTTAGATTTTTGTTGAAAACCTACACATCATGTTGTCTTACATGATGTGTGAGTAGTCCCCCTTGTGTTTTGAGGGTTTTATGATCCTCCTTGGTACTCAATGATCATTGTATATACATCTATATGGATTTTATGAAGTTGATTTCATTTTACTATGATCTTCATGTTAGACATGTTGCTAAGTGTTTGATAAAATGCCTAAGTGACATGTTTGTGTTAGAACTATGATCTAAGTATCGAGAGAGCTTAGTGATGGTTTGGATATAGTAAAATTGAACTTAACCAACATTTATGAGAGTAAACGCATGGTGAGAGGTTAACTAGAACTTTATGCATATAGCACTTGTGAGAATAAATGCTATATAGTGAATCAACACCCTTTAATTAGTGAAATTCTAACTAAGATGACTTGACAAGGATTAGACTTGCATGATAGTTTGTCTAGTCCTAGCCTAAGTTAGGTTTCAAACCTATCAACTCATAATTAATTGAACTCTTGTATGCATGATCATTGGGAAATTGCCAAGGAGGGGAATAATCCCTCGAAACTCGCTTTAATTGATTTTAATCCCCTAAAACCATTTCATACTTGTTTTGAATCATTGATAATCGTCACACTAGAATTTTAGGAATTAGGCGAGTTAGAAAATTTGATAATTCTAGCGCGTAATCCGTTTGCTCCCTTGAGTTCGACACCGGTCTTACCGGTCATTTATAAATTGTTTTTGACCGTATGCTAAAAACTTACAACGTCACCCGGTTCTTGGAGGTCATTCTTATGGCGACCTTTGAACAGCTTGTGATCCACGATGAATTTCTACGGGGCCTTAGAGAGACGATCATGAGGAGTCTTTAGTTCTGGAGCCTGGTAGAGAATCAGTTCATATATGAGGGACGGGAACATGATCTGGTTAAGTCTTCGTGTTGACGTGGCATGTTCAGCAATATGTTTGAACATAACCCTGCCCAGATTAAACAGCATCTTGTTCCTAATCTGATACAATAGCTGTGCCAGGTCCTTGCTGACTGAGGAAAAATGAGAGGTCGGCATCCAATTCACAATGGCAACGAAGAAGAGCATGGAGTAGAAGGTGGACAAATATGCTACAGGAATGGCAGTCTCCGGCCACCAAGGGAACGAACCCGCAGTAATAGTGTTTGCAATTTTTTCGTAATCTGGTTCCTCCTCATCTTCTGCAGGGTCATCCATCTAGAAGTAAGTGTTGATGAGATCAGGATCAATTTCAATTCTTCTTCCTTGAACATAAGCTACTCCATAGTCTTTGTCACCGATCACACCGAACTGTGGAGGGAGATTTGCAATGGCCTCACGAACCAGTTGTTCATTGAACGGTTTGCTCTTGGTCACGGTCCCTATCAGACACGTTTGCTTCATAACATGAATGACCTCCTTTCCGTTATAGCGCTTTTCATCAAGGATCCTTTCTGGAATTATTTTCCTCTTCAGAACTGACTTCAACTTGGACGCAACATCTTTGTTTACGAACCAAATTCCCTTCTTAACAATGCCAGCAGGGGCAGCTTCGGAGCCAGGGGATGGAACTTCATATCTCCCAGCATCTTCTGAGACGGGAGTTGGAACCCCACATTTCCTCTTTTTGGTTGCGTCAGCTCCCCCTGTAACCTTGTACCCTTCTGCTTGACTGGGGACCTCTTTCACCGCTGGACTTCAAAACATGACCTTCTTCTTCCCCTTTGCCTTCTCAGCTCTTTTTAGTTTGGATATCGAAATAGAGTCCTGATCATTAGCCGGAGGGATGTCTGATCTGGGTTCTGTAGGGACAGCTTCCTCCATTTCTGTGTCTGGAAAAGCAGAGGTTTCCTCCTCAACTCGATCATCTGAATCCAACCTCACTTGATCATTGTCACGAATGCTACTTACACCAACGCCTGGAACTCTGTTAGATTGAGGCGCTTCATCCATCTCAACAGTACTCTGCACATCTACCTGTCGGGACGCCGGTGCAGTCTGCGTTTGCACACCAGCTGATTCTCCCACTGATACTTGTGCTGGGGCATTGATTTCTCCAGCAGCATTGTCACCAGTGTCAGCACCTTAACCCGCCTCACTTTCTTCCTTCTCAACAGACCCTTCCTTCTGTAACTCATCAACCATGTCATCAATCTTCTTATAAATCTTCCGGAGAACATCATCTTGTTTTGTGGGATCAGACTCTTCAGGCTCAGCATTGTCTTGATTAACTGGTTTATCAACCACAAAACCCTTACCCTTTTCTGCTGCTGCATCTACAGACTCTTCATCAATCACTAGCTTTCTCTGGTTGGAAGACTCAATGAACTGTTTTGTCTCTGAGTCTGACATAGCAATGAGACGACCTCTCATGGCCGTAATCTTATCAACATACTTTCTTGGGGAATCCTTTCGACGGGTAAGCACTTTCCTCCAAAATCCAGCCGGCCTTACATAACCGGATGCATGTATCTTGTCTCTCCAAACACTTGGTCCAGTATTCATCTTGGACACAGGTATGTTCAGTCGGTCATCAATAGTCTGTTTCGGCACTCCTTGTCCAACCGTCTCGACCTCAGCCCTACTGGCTTCTTTAACCCCAACAACTACTCCCTCTTTTCCCTTATCCTTCTTTGTATTTCCAACAGTCACATCTTTAATAGGCATAGGAACAATAACCAGAGCATTAGGGCTAGGGATTACCTCAGATTGAGTCACGATTGATGGAGGAATTTGACTTGTTGATGTCGAACCCACATCGATTGGTTTAGGAGTTCCCTCTATCGTAACAGAGGGTGCCACCTTCTGCTTTGTAGCAGGTTCTAGTCCTTCCATCTCCACCGGACCAGCCTTAGGGGTTGCAGGACCGGAGCCGTCAACCACCTCTCTGACCGCCGTCTTTGTTGGGAAACTGACATCGAAAAGTGTCACCTTTTTCTCTTTTGGCGCCTTCAGTTTCTCCATTTTGGCGATTTGGGGCTTTGCCGCTAGAGCTTTGGACTATTTCTTGTCCGTCTTCTTTGCCTCCGGTGAAGTCTTGACAATGGACTTGGACGTTTTCCTGGTGTTCACCATGGTTCCCAAAGTGTTGAAGCTTTGGAGGATTTCGCAAGAGAGTCTGTTCTAGGGTTTCGGAAGTAAGAGCGAGACTGTCAACCGAGCGAGATATTTGATTTTCAAAATAAACATGGCCTCTTCAACTTGCCAAAACCTTTTTTTAGAATATCTTCTTTCCTCATAACGGCACGCAAATATCTCCGATATATATATATAGAGGTGTTCTTTTGAGGACATGTGTTTTTGGTGAGGGTGTAGGGACAAATTTGGACCATTTGATCAAATGATCCAAAGGTGCATAACAAATCCAAAAAGTTAAAGTTGTTTGTCATTTTGCACTTTTGTCTTTTACCTAAAAGACAAAAGTGCATAACTCCAAAAAAGCACTTTTTGACTCATTATGCACCTTTGGATCATTTGATCTAATGGTTTTAGATTTTTCACCACGACCTCACTTCTAGAGGTGTCCTCAAAAGAACGCCCCCATATATATATATAATATTCGTCTTCTTAATATGCCTCATCTGTTCCAGCTTCCTTTCTCATATGGTCAGTCCAACTGTTTAGCTGGTGTTCTGCCCTTGACTGACCACTGTTTGGAACACTTAGTTTTTGACGACACATAGACCCAAGGAGGATCTTAGTGTCTTGAACTGAGCTGCAACTAGTGGTTTGGTGAGGATACCAGCCAACTGTTTGTCTGTTGTCACATGTTTCAGAGTGACCACCTTCTGTTCAACCAACTCTCTGATGAAATGGTGTCTGGTGTCAATGTGCTTCGTCCTGGAGTGCTGTACTAGATTTTTGGATATACTGATGGCACTCATATTGTCACAGTACAGGGTCATCTCCTCCTGTTCCACTCCGTATTCAGACAGCATTTGCTTCATCCATAGTAGTTGAGTGCAGCAGCTTCCTACAGCTATATACTCCGCTTCGGCTGTAGAGAGCGAGATGCTATTTTGCTTTTTACTGAACCAGGAGACCAAGTTTTTCCCCAAGAATAAACACCCTCCAGAAGTGCTCTTTTGATCTTCAGCATTTCCTGCCCAATCAGCGTCGCAATAACCAACCAGATATGGATTGGTGTCCTTGGTGTACCAGATCCCAAAATAAATAGTTCCGCACACATACTTTATTATCCTCTTCACTTGTAGAAGATGACTTTCATTTGGATCCGCTTGGTACCTTGCACATACTCCTACAGAATAGGCTATGTCTGGTCTGCTGGTTGTTAAGTACAAGAGACTCCCAATCATACTCCTGTACAGAGTCTGGTCAACCTTTGTTCTAGCATCATCTTTTGTGATTTTTAAGTGTGTAACAGCTGGTGTCCTCTTGTGCGTTGCCTTCTCAAGCTCAAACTTTTTGATCAACGTCTTGGCATACTTGCTTTGTGAGATGAAGATGCCATCTTCCTTCTGTATCACCTGGAGTCCAAGAAAGTAGTTCATCTCTCCAACCATGCTCATCTTGAACTCTTTCTGCATATGTTCCATGAACTGATCCACTAGCTTCGGGGTATTGGACTCAAACACAATATCGTCAACATAGATTTGTGTGATAATAAAATCTGACCTTGTGTGCTTCATGAACAGAGTTTTGTCTACTCCCACTCGCACATATCCATGGACGACGAGAAACATGGTAAGGCGCTCGTACCATGCACGAGGTGCTTGCTTGAGGTCGTACAGAGCCTTCTTCAGATGGTACACGTGCCCAGGGTGATGTGGATCCTCAAACCCTTTCGGCTGAGCAACATATACCTCCTCATTCAGAAACCCGTTCAGGAACGCACTCTTCACATCCATCTGGAATAGTCAAAACTTTAAGCGACAGGCCAGAGTAAGAAGAAGGCGTATGGCTTCAAGCCGAGCAGCCGGGGCAAAAGTTTCATCAAAATCGATGCCCTCTATCTGTGTGTAGCCTTGTGCCACAAGGAGAGCTTTGTTTCGTGTGATATTGCCTGTGGCATCAAACTTGTTCTTGAAGATCCATTTGGTGCCGATGACATTCACACCATCTGGTCTTGGAACTAAGTCATATGCGTCATTTCGAGCAGACTCTTCCAGCTCTTCCTGCATAGCCAGAACCCAATACTCATCAATAAGTGCTTCCTTAATGTTCTTCGGCTCTATGGTAGATAAAAAGCATGAGCAAGCAGCTAGTTCTTTGAAATTGATCTCCTTGCCACGAGTCTTCATTCCGTCACTTGGGGCACCAATGATGTCAGTAATCGGGTGATTTCTGGCGACTCGTCGAGAGGGCTGTAATGCAGCAACATCCTCTCGAGTACTTGTAGCTTCAGCCTCGTCGGATGTAGGAATGGTGGTGTGATCATCCCCTATTGGGACTCCTCCTGACTGATCAGTGTCAATTTGTTGAGACGGGGATGGTGTCGCATGTACTGTTCTAATGGCAGGCTCTGCATCATCTGGGACACCTGGCTCAACCACTTCATCCTTTACTTTGACATTGATTGATTCCATTACTGAGCCTGTGCGCTTGTTGAACACCCGGTATGCACAACTATTCGAGGAGTATCCTAGAAAGAAGCCCTCATCACTCTTCGGGTCCAGCTTCTGTCTATACTCACGATCATTCAGGATGTAGCACACACTTCCAAAGATGTGGAAATACTTAACGGTGGGCTTCTTCCCCTTCCAAAGTTCATAACAGGTCATCTCCGTTCCAGTGCGTATTGTAACATGATTGATGATGTGACACGCCGTATTCATAGCTTCTGACCAGATTTTAAGAGGAATTTGCTTGGCATGCAGCATCACTCGTGCCATCTCTTAAATAGTACAATTCTTTCGTTCGACTACGCCATTCTATTGGGGGGTAATGGCAGAGGTGAACTGATGTGCTATCCCCTGTTCAGCACAGTAGGTGGCCATAGTGCTGTTCTTAAACTCTGTGCTGTTATCACTCCTGATAGTCACCAGGCTTTCTCCTTTGTCCTCCCTCTCCCTCTGAAGTAAGGTAGTGAGTTGAATGAACTGTTGAGCAGCTTTCATCTTGTCTCGAAGGAATCTAGTCCAAGTAAATATGGTAAAGTCGTCCACACATACAAGAACATACTTCTTGTCGCCATAGCTCTCAACTTGCATTGGACCCATAAGATCCATATGGATCAGTTCCAGAGGTCGGTTGGTGCCAATCTGCGTGGTGTTGGGGTGCGAAGCCTTCGTCTGTTTCCCTATTTGACACTCCCCACAGATTATATCAATGTCTCCTATTACAGTGGGCATTCCTCGGATGAGTCCAGTTGAGGAGAGTTTCTTCAGGGTCTTGAGATTCAGATGGCCCAACCGCCTGTGCCATAATGTCATCTCATCCGTTTGACTTATCAAGCACGTTGTTGTAGCAGCTGTTCCAGTAGAACCTATGAGATAGCAGTTGTTGGCTGCCCTGCTGCCGTTCATTAAAGTACCTCCTTCCTTATCCAGAACTTGACATGAGTCGTGAGTGAATTGCACATGATATCCGCCATCACACAGTTTACTAATACTGATTAGATTCACCTTCAATCCTTCAACTAAGAGAGTATCCTTGAGTACAGGTAGATCCGGAACCTTCAATGTCCCACAGCCGATCACCTGACCCTTTCCTCCATCACCGAAAGTGACAAACTGCCGTTTCGTAACATGTCTAATGTGTGTAAGATATTTAGAATTACCTGTCATATGGGCAGAGCATCCACTGTCGAAGTACCATCGATCATTCTCCATGTGGCTTGATGAGCTGAAAGCAACCATGCACACGGTCTTCCTTATTTTTGGTACCCAGACCTATCGCATTCGAGGTTTAGTCTTGTGTTCCATGGCCCTTCTTTTAGCAAGAAATGGACGACACTTAGGTTTGATGTGTCCAATCTGGTAGCAGTACCAGCATATGCGAGAGTCTCTCTTCTGTTCTGAGTAAGGCCTGATGTGAGCATCGCGAGTCTTTCGTTGACTTGTTGGGGCTTTTCTTTGGTTCTGTTTTACCCTCTGTCCAGGGAGCTGTTCAGCCACTGGTTTAGCTTTAACAAAAGTTGTACCTCTTGAGCTACCTTCTTCCAAGAACCCCAGCCCTCGGTGTCCGGACTCCATCCTTTGAGACCTAAGAATCTCGTTCAAGTTTTTAGAACCAGAGTTTAACATTTTTACCGACTGTTTGAACTGGTTTAGCTCCTTCATGGTGGTTTGAATGTTCCATCCTTCCTAATCCCACCTGTAGTTCCAGAGATTCTACTTGATTTAAGAGGAACAACTCCTTGCGTTTCAGATCAGCTATCGTTTTTCTCAGGTTCGCCATGCCTACTGGATGGGTATCACGATTTTTCTCCATTTCAACTTTCAGAGAAGAAACAGTACCCAGGAGTTCCATTTTCTGAGCATGCAGAGACATCCTTTCCTGTTTCATTTCAGTCAGTTGAGTATCCTGCAAATCAACTTTACCTTGGAGTTCCACCTTCTGTGTAACAATAATCTCGACCTCCTGCCACATCTTGTCTTTTTCATCAGTCACACTGCAAATTATGTCGGTAAGCTTCTTGTTAAGATTGATCACCAATAGCCACTTCTCATACAATTCTTTGTAAGTTTCAGCTAGAGTCTCCTGTGTGAATTCTTCTCCATCACTGTCTGAGGAGTCGTCAGCTAGATGTTCGAACTGAGAGGTCACACCTTCACTCGATTCACTGCACTCTCATATGGTTGCAACAAATGTAACAAAGTTGGTGGTTTCCTCGCCTTCTTCCTCATCATCTGACTCACTGTCGCTGAGATTTGCAACCATCGCCTTTTTTTTCTTGAGGGTGTTGGCGCATTCTGTCTGAATGTGGCCGAAGCCTTTACATTCGCGACACTGAATTTCTTTCCCTTTTTCAGACGAATCCTACATACTTTCACTGGTTCTTGTGTTACCCTTTTTCTAGTTACGGAATTGCTCAAGGATGACTGACCTTGCTCAGGGGCACGTCTGTTGATTTTTTGGATCATCCTGTAAAAGTTCTGAGCCATCATTGCCAGTTGTTCAGTGGTGCAGCCGGACTCAAGAAGTCTTCAGACACCTCCTCGCTTAGGGCAATTCCTTTCTCGTTCCTGGGTTGAACTTCGTGATTCATCTCGTACGTTTTAAGAGAACCCATAAGCTCGTCCAGCTTTAGATTTGAGATATCATGCATCTCCTCAATGGCAGTGACTTTCATGGCAAATCTCGGAGTGAGCGATCTCAAGACTTTGCTAGCCATTCTTTCTCCGTCAATAGGTTTTCCCAGTGCAGCAGCCTCGTTGGACAGGTCTGGAACTCTTGCATTGAACTCAGGGATGGTTTCACTATCCTTCATCTTCATATCCTCGAACTTTGTTGTCACAATCTGCATTCGAGAATTGTGAACTTTATCGGTGCCTTCATAAGCTGTTTGGAGAATATCCCAAGCTTCATTTGCAACTTCACAATTTATGATCAATTTTAACACGTTCCCGTCCACTCCATAAAAAATTGCATTCATAGCTTTTGAATTTCCAACAATCGCCTTTTCATCTGCATCAGTCCACAGAGCTTCTGGTTTAGAAATTGTTTCTCCTACAAGATTCTCCATTGTGGGTTTAGTCTATTCAGTCAAAACGGCCTTCCAAGCTTTCTCATCTAGAGATTTCAGAAAAGCTTTCATCTTGGGCTTCTACGAGACATAGTTTGATCCTTCTAGAAGTGGGGGTCGGGTTGTGCTTTGTCCTTCCTTCAAAGTCATCTTGAACAGATCTAGGATCACACTCAGTATGTCGAGTGTCTGCTCTGATACCAATTGAAATACTATTATCTGTTCAAGCTAGTCTTCAAGGTGGTGTTCAGATGAACCTTGAACACCCAAGCAAACAGTATCTAGAATAGTATACGTAAAAGAACAAGCAGTATACTTCCCAGTTCGCCAGCAGCCTACTCTGGGGGGCTTTCCATGCTAAAGGGATATAAGTCTTTATTGAATAGTATAGAGCTACACGTGGACTTACTCTTACAATCTCACGAATGAAGATGCCTAGCCTCTATTACTACTTCACTCAGACTTATGATATCGGCTCCCCCTCGATCCCCTTCGTCCAAAACTCCCTTCCGAACGCGCTCGATCTTCTCCCGAAGGTCGGTAGCTTTCTCCCGAAAGCCAGCAGTGAATACTGGTGTGTGCAGCGGTAAGTTTAATCACGAACAGCCTGAACAGCACACTGAACAGACTGTATCAGCGTCGATGATTTTCCAGTGGGGAAAGTCAGTCGGCCGTCGCTATCTTCTTCTCCGATCAGCAAGATACACTCGAGTATTTTTCTCTCAGAAAGAGATCCTTATTCTGGACGCTCTAGCCTTCTTTTTATAGACTTTGGTGGAGTCCAGATCCAATTTGAATATTCTGTCTAATATTTCGGAGATACTCCTAAATATTTGATAGATATTCAATCTTCTTTTATCCGTATCCAATCTTTGGAGATTACTTCCGTGCCAAGCCATCATCCAATATTTCCAAATCCAAGCTGAGGATATTCATTTGAATATCTGATCTTTAATGATGACTCGTCGATTGATTCCAATCAGATAATCTCGTTAATCTCCTGGATACGCAAATCTTCATGCGTCTGTTGTACTCTGTACTTCAGTTCTAAACTGCGGTTGAACTCTTCTTGAACTCTTGCTAGAACTGTCTAAAGTCGTTTTGCCAAAGACATGCCATTCATGGGAACATCACCTTCCTTAAAAGCCTTTACTCTCTCGCGCTTGTCAGCGTCAACCTTCTTCTTTTTCTTCTTCTTCCTCATAGCCTTCAATCTAGCCTTAACACTTTCCTTGATAGCTATAAATTGAATAAAAACTTTCTTAAGGTGAGGCTCCCTTTTCCAATCTTTAGGTTGGCTAATCTCTTCTCTGTAATGCTTCCCAATGGAAATAAGAACTCTATTAGTCGGCGACACTTGAAGCTGCAAACTGTTACTCACCCAAACGAGTGCATACGGCTTCTCATGAGGCTCTGTGGGCAACTTCAATTGACAAATCAATTTCTGAGAAATCAAATCTTTGGTACTCGACCCTGTGAGCAAATCAATCTGATGCTGAATAGCTTGTAGAGGGGGTAAATTATTTGGCAGCTCATTTACAATCAACTCTTCAAAATCTTGCAGGTTATCGCGCGCCTCATCAGAAATTATTTCCTCCTTCTCAATACTCTTCAAGTCGCTTGAATTCACCAACTGCAAATCATATTGAGCTCCACTAATCTTAAACTTATCATCTTCCTCCTCAAAATCATCAGACAAAATCCTCAGCATCGCCAGCTCATCAATCTCCTCCAACGCCTCCTCCGCAACAATAACCTCTTCTTTCTTCGGATTTGGCTTCGGAAGCTCTTGCTTCACACACTCATTCGTATACTCCATCACAGTTTTCTTTTCTTGAACGCATTCGAAGTACTTCTTATACGGGATCTGTTCGTAATTTTCAGGCAGAAACCACTTCATCAATAATTGTTTCATTCACCTCCACGTTCTAACAGGCCCTTTTCTTTCCAAGTTCCTCTAAATAACAAGAATGTCCCACCACACGGCAGCCATACTCTTCAACCTGATTGATACCGTCTTAACATATTTGTTCTCGGGAACATGCATGACATTGAAAAACGTATCAACCTTGACCTGCCAATCCAGAAACTCCTCTCCTCCCATGGTTCCATAGAACAATGAAATATCACTCTTCACTTGATAATCATAATTATTTTGTTGATAACCATGATTGACTTTGTTTTAGAACTCGAATTCTCAAAGATAGTACCTTGCGAAACCTTATTCAGTTCTCCTCTCCTGTCTCCACGACGACTCTTGTTGTCCACTTCTGTCAACTGGGTTGACATAGTAGCTATTTGTGTTCTCAAAGCAGCCAGGGCTGCGGCTATGTCCGCATTGACCCTCTCACCATTTGCTCTGGGTATGGATTGATCTGCCATCTGATCAAGTTAGCAGAGAGACAGGGAAAGACCTGCTTCTGATACCAACAGACGCAGTGGGAAAATTGGATAAACGAATTCACCAGTAATGAGTTCGTGGATAGCTTGGAATCCACCAAGAAAGCTTGGAATCCACCAAGAAAGTTTTGGAATCCACCAAAAACGAAAAAACCAAAGGTTTATTGAAAGGAAAAATAAGATACATAACTGAAACTCTAAGGTGGGTTTAAATAGGAAAACATAAAACCTAACTAAGAAAGGAAATCTAAAAAGATAACTATCAGCTGCTAAAAGATAATCATCAGTTGCTAAAGATAATTGTCAGCTGTTAAAAGATAATCATCAGCTGCTAAAAGATAATGCTGCTAAAATCTAAAAACAAAGAAATAAAGCGAAAATACTATTTTGGAGCCCTAAACGCTCCTACATCACAAAGGCACATTTTTTTTACTTTGCTTTTTGGACATGTGTCACATATAGATTCAAAAATGCATCATGATCTAATGGTGAGATTTGATTTCTCAAGTTCTCAAATTTTAAGGGTTCTCACCCGAGCGCTCCCCTACAAATACAGTTACATATATTGTACCGAATACATCAATTATCGGGTACTTGTAACCGATTCGGATATTATATTTGATTGTGTCCACTGAATAGGCCATAAGATATCTCTAACTTAAAACTCACGAGCAACGATACCTATGCGAGGGGAGAACAACACGTCCACAAAGGATGAATAGTACTTATACACAAAAGTGAGTAGAAAATATGGTACTCAGAAAAATCGAATCATAAACCTTTTAACAAATTGTTAAGAGTTCAAACCAATATCCCTTTGACAGTAAGGGGCTGTTCTTTTGAGCTTTATTGAGCTAGAATTTTAATGTACTGAACTTAATTTAACTGTATTGAGTTTATTTTAACTGTACTGAACTTAATTAAACTGTATCGAATTTAATTTAACTGTACTGAACTTAATTAAACTGTATTGAGTTTAATTTAATTGTACTAAACTAAATTAAACTGTATTGAGTTTAATTTAACTGTACTGAACTTAATTCAACTGTATGGAATTTAATTTAACTCAACTTTACTGAAATTGACATATATACATATATATGTATATGTAATTTTTCATTTATTTTAAAATTATACATCTTATTAATTTAACTTGCTCAAAAATTTAACTTTTTAAAATTTAAGTATATTTTTATGATTATATTTTAGAAAGTATAAAATATAATATTATGTAATAAAGTATTGCACATGAGTTATGCCTTAAGTGTCAGATGGGCGCCAACATGGTGTAATTACGACTAGCTTCACTTTGCACAACTTCATTCGCATTCTTAATTTTTGCAATACCCATTTTAGCTAATGAGACCGTGCTGGGAAGAGCTGATTCAAATTTATTTGATAAACAACGAAAAGAGCAGACGAATCCAGTACGCAACATAATAGCGTTTCAAAATATTGAGGATTGTCCAGATGATGTAGTGGAAATGAACATGGATGAAGATGACGATATGTAAATGTTTCCATTTGTCTTGCACATTAATGTCATTGTACGTTTCTATGTAAAATATATATTGTATTCATATGTTTATTTCCACATGTTCTTTAAATTCATATCAAGTGCAAAAAAGTTTACTTCCATTTTAAAACGAATGCAATAGTTTCCGAAGAGGTGTGGACAAAAACTTGAAAACCCATTAGATCATATACGTCTTACGGTTCTCCAAAAATTATTTAAAAAATTAAAAATAAATTAAAAGTTTTGAATAATAGGATGAAAACTATAAAAACTGAATTGACTTGAAAAAACTATATTAATTTTTTTATAACTTAAATTAATTTAACGTATATTTAACTGTACTGAACTTAATTTAACTGTACTGAACTTAATTTAACTGTATTGAATTTAATTTAACTGTACTGAACTTAATTAAACTGTATCGAGTTTAATTTAACTGTACAGAACTTAATTAAACTGTACTGAACTTAATTAAAATCTATCAAGTTTAATTTAACTGTACTGAACTTAATAAAACTGTATCGAAATGCAAAAGAACAGCCCTTAAGAGAGATTGATTTTGTTGGCGTGATAGTATGAAAATATAGGGATGCAAAAGAACAAAATAAAATATAGGGATGCATGCAACTGTACTGAGGTTTAGATTAATTGAAGTCAGAGGAGATCTAGATGTGGCGTGATAGTAAGAAAATACTCCATAAAAGGCGTGGAAATTTAGACCAAAATGAGTCCTCGAAATCTCAGAATAAGGGGTTGTTCTTTTGCATTTCGTATAGTTTAATTAAGTTCAGTATAGTTAAATTAAACTCGATACAGGTTAATTAAGTTCAGTAAAGTTAAATTTAATTCGATATAGTTTAATTAAGTTCAGTACAGTTAAATTAAACTCGATACAGTTTAATTAAGTTCAGTACAGTTAAATTAAATTCGATACAGTTTAATTAAGTTCAGTACAGTTAAATATACTTTAAATTAATTTAAGTTAAAAAAATTTAATATAATTTTTTCAAGTCAATTCAGTTTTTATAGTTTCCAACCCTATTATTTAAAACTTTTAATTTATTTTTAATTTTTAAAATAATTTTTGGAAAACCGTAAGATATATATGATCTAACGGTTTTTCAGTTTGTGTACACACCTCTTCGGAAACTATTGCATTCGTTTTAAAATGAAGTAAACTTTTTTGCACTTGATATGAATTTAAAGAACATATGGAAATAAACATATGAATACAATATATATTTTACATAGAAAAGTACAATGACATTCATGTGCAGTACCAATGGAATCATTTACATATCATCATCTTCGTCCATGTTCATTTCCACTACATCATCTGGACAATCCTCAATAATTTGAAACGCTATTATGTTGTGTACTTGATTCATCTGCTCTTTTCGCTGTTTATCAAATAAATTTGAATCAGCTCTTTCCAGCTTGGTCTAATTAGCTAAAATGTGTATTGAAAAATTAAGCATGTGAATGAAGTTGTGCAAAGTGAAGGTAGCTGTAATTATATTTTGGCGCCCATCTGACACTTGAGGCATGACTCATGTGCAATACTTTATTACATAATATTATATTTTATACTTTGTAAAATATAATTATAAAAATATACCTAAAATATATTGAATATATATATATCAATTTCAGTAAAATTAAGTTAAATTAAATTCGATACAGTTGAATTAAGTTCAGTACATTTAAATTAAACTCGATACAGTTTAAATAAGTTCTGTACAGTTAAATTAAACTCGATACAGTTTAATTAAATTCAGTACAGTTAAATTAAACTCGATACAGGTTAATTAAGTTCAGTACAGTTAAATTAAACTCAACACAGTTTAATTAAGTTCAATACAATAAAGTTCCAGTTCAATAAAGCTCAAAAGAACAGCCCCTAAATTATTAAATGCTACGTTTTCTGCCATGCTTTCAAGTTGCGGCAGTTTTGGTAAGCTGATTTTGAAACTTCGGATTGGAACTTCAATTTCTCCCACACTCATTTCACATTACAACAGGTAAAAAAAAATTTTGATTACATGGATTAGTAGGGTTAGCAATTAGGTGTTAAATGAGGTTCGAACCTGGGTTATTTTTGACACATAGGGTGGGCGCTCCACTAAGCCACCCACTGACCTCACAACAGGTAAATTTAACCAACCCACATTTCTGAAATTCTGAGCGACCCACTACTCTGCCTGTACGCACGATGTAAATGCTGGGGTTACAAGATGCGAGTATGTGGAATGGCAAGTAAATTATCACAACCAAAATGATGATAAAATGTGGTTCATTTTTTTTTCCCGATAAAGTTGTCACGCCAAAAGCCTACAACCAGACTTTCGCCTGATTTTTAGATAAAAATGTGGTTCATTTTTAGATACTATGATTTGAGGAAATTATTTCTTCTCTATTTCTGAAATTAAATTTTAATTTATTTATATATTATTATGCGCTGTTTATTAAACATTTATAATTTTAAGTGCCGCCAACAAGGTGGTGGTTGAGTTGGTAAAACTCTTGCCTTGCAATAGTAAGGTTAAGGGTTCAAACCTCACCGTGACATTTTCCTTCCATCATTCATGAATGTTTTTCCTCTTTCCTTTCCTCTTCCCCCTCTCTTGTGGAGGTTTCCAGGTGTTGAGGTTTGCAGGTGTTATGCTCTATCCTTTTGTGGAGGCGTACTTAGGTGCTACTATGCCCTTACAATGGAGGGGTGTGTGTCAACGAGGCGGGGTGCCCTTTGTGTGGCTTGTGCTTCAAACCGTCCAGAAATATATATGTACCCGAAACATGATATATAAGTGTCGTCTTCCTAGGTATGTTCCATGTAACTCATAATAAAAAAACACATTTGTAAGCGTCATGGTGTGATTTGAACAATTAACCTTGTGAATATAAGACAAGACTTCAAACATTTAGTCACACCCTTGTTGGATCCTACAATGCTTTAATCATACAACATTTGCAAAAATTAATTGAGCCTTAGTTGACCAAAATTTAATGACTACATCTAAGGCGATATTAGAAAGAACGTCAAAACACTTAACCTGTGTCTGTGTCCGCTGCTACCCTAAGTAAAGTCAGACAAATTAAGTATCAATTTAAAAAGTTAGATTAGAAAGGAATGGACTTGATGAAAATTTATCAGCTGGTATATATTTTTTTTTTGGAGATTTGGGAAGCGAAGGTGGAGTACGTATCCTTTGGAGTAAGCATATTTCTAGAGTATGTGTACTCCAATGAATTTTGATGTAACAATAATTCTGCTAATAAATTACTTGAGTGTGCATGTTGATGCACTGATACTCTGAAGGTAATGCTACCTCGACAGACTGCTTGAGGATGAGAATATTTGCAAGATATTCTCGGAGGATCTTCCGGATCCAAAGATTCGTGATCCAACAAGAATATATGTTGGGTAATTTTCCAAGATCAGGTCAAATATTGCAACACGCAAGATTAAAAAGATAAACAAAGATTTGGGAATATTGCGGGAGATATTTTAGGAAATTATATCTCAAACGCATATCCAATTAGATCGGTATGGGACGATCTGATTGGAAGGCTGGTCGAATTTTTATGGGAAGACTATATTAGCTTGGAGATCTTACACCGACTTGGTGATCAAGAGAGAGATTTTCGATCAAGAAAATCTAGGGCTACCCGGTATTAATACCTATATAAAGGATGCTAAGGCTGTCTTTTAAAGTGTGGTTTTGCGACTGGGAATCCTTGGCTGTGTGCTTACGGAAGTAGCATCGATTGGAGGAAGCTTTGGATTCGGAATTCAACAGCGCATCTCGGAGGGAGCATTACTGCGATCTGAGCCAGAAGGGGAGAGTTACTTGCAGTGCGGTGACAAGCGAGTTAGATCACAAACTAAGGTGCGTCTGAAAGTACGACGGTACACCAATGAGTGTGGTTTGGTGAGTGATTTAATTTGTTGTAACCGATAACACATCAATACAAGTAACTGTTCCAAAATCCTTCTATTCCTACTAGAAGGTAGTGATTTTTTAGTACTATTACCAGTATCTGAATTTTCACTATATATTATTGTGTCTTGCGTGATTTTACATACTGCATTAATTTCCTTTGCGTGGATACTTAGCGAGAAACATTACTAGCGTCTAGCTAGGTATCGCAACTAACTATCGTAACAGAAGGCCCTACTTAGCCTTGTAAATGGCGACATGCGCTACTCATTGAACCATTGGATGGTTATAGTTGGTGACGATGTGGCTCATTAATGTCCGTTAATCACATGCCTGATTCATGAAACTGTGCAAGAGCCAAGCAGGGAGGTCAATGTTCGGATGGATGTCAGATTTGCACTCGTGTTAAATCCATTTATTCATCGTACTCAACTGGAAGCCCAAAAAAGAAAGGCTGCCTCAAAGCTCCGCATCCGGCTTTTGGGCTTAAATTCTTCAACATGGGTGACACATTTTCACGTCGCATGACCTTGTGTAGATGCATTCTTATAAATCTCATTCCTTACTATTATGTGGGAAAAAGTGATTTTTGAAGTAATACACTTTTCTGTTTCTATAATAAGGTATTAAGGCCCCCCTTTTAGTTTGGCAACTCGCCATCGACCGTGATACAATTTTTACAAGGAATCGGTTCAATCAGCTGCACCTCAGCAACAACATCAATACCACCGTCCAGTGTTATTAAACCCGGACCGAATCGGCCGGTTCGATCGGGAATCGGTCATCGGATCGGTTCAATTTTGTTATCGGACCGGTATGCAGTTGATCCGGGTTTTCATTAAAACGGTGATTCGATTGGTTCGATTTGGTCTGAAAAATTATTTATTTAATTTTGACTTAGACAAGACTCGAACCCAACCCTCACTTAATAGTCATTCTCTTTCTTTCCACTAGGCTAAAAATAATTGTTGTTTTATTATTTGTTTCAATAATATATATTCATTTATCAAATCTATAAAATGTATTACTTATTATCAATTTAACTAGAAATTCAATTAGTCAATCCCTTATTGTTGTGACTTGCAAATTAAGACTAAAATTGTTATTATTGATCTATTATTGATTTGTACTTTATCAAATTCTAAATTTGTTATGATATGTTGTTGTAATCAGATCATAAACATGTAATATTTATTCAAGTCATAAATATGTTAAATTATAATATCATATATAATTATTTTATTTTTTAATATGTGCGGATCAATCCGGTTGAACCACTGACCCAGTGACTTGAGCGGGTCGATCCACGGGTCGGTTTTAATAACATTGCCACCGTCCTCCATCAATAAGGAAGTTACATCAATCAAGATCAATATCAGTAGCGAGGACAGAATAGCAGATGCCAGATAGGCAGGATCCAACAATTAGAATTTCAACAAGTCTCTGAAAGATGTGGTTAAGAAAATGGCTGCGAGCACCCACCTCTACTAAATCCGAATTGGTTGAGGTGAAGTCATGGAGAAAGTATTTTCAGCTTGAGCTCAAGTTATTTTTATTCTATTTTTTTATTATAATTTCGAGTATTAAGTTTTTTACATTTTTTCACAGAAATTTCATAGATACTCAAAGAATTTAAGATGTAATTTCTGGAAGAAAAAAAAACTAGCCCAAATAAGTTTTAATCCTGAGTTCCTAACTCTGTCCCCTCAACGCTCAAATGATGGGCTACCTCTTATCTTCGAGGGCTTGGAAATCAAAATGCTTGCAAATCATGATGAACAGGCTCAAATGCAGACTGTTTCGTATTAAAGAGACGCGAATGGTGAAGCAGACTTATTTGACTTTTACGGATGTTCATCACAGTGATCATGCCACGCACTGCATTCCCCAAATTACGCTCCACACTTTATTAATCTAACCAATCTGAACGAAAATGGAGTAATTTCATATTTATTTGGATTGTTGGTTACAAGTCGACACAGAATCACTACATATATGTATTAGTTGGCATATTTTTCTATTAATTGAAGTGCATATCTCTCGTATCAATTCTCATCCAAAGATCTTTTAGCGATATATCAACGTCCGCAATGCGCATCTCTAGAACTCTTCATTTTGAAAATCCAATGTAATAATGAGAAAGATTTCCACATATCCACACAAATCTATCGATAACATCCGAATCGAGGGAGTCGGTCCATGCTTGTTTTCTAATGGGATGCCCAAATAGATTACAAAATTTAGCATTAGCCAATGATGGAATAAGAGAAAAATGGGAACTTTAATATATAATTACTTAGTATCATTATTAATTAAAAACGAATTGTCTAATAGTTGACTCCGTTCAACTGAAAGAATTAATCTCGGATGGCTTGTGTAGTTACCGAGAATCGAATCCAAAACCTAAGGTATTGGTAACAATATCTCAATCAACTAGGCACCACCGTGTTAACGGAGTAATTAAAAAATTGTGTGTGTAATTTATTCATTTATCCCTAGACGTTTTGGTTGTTTTATAAAGAGTGACAGACATTGTGGTTGTGGCCTTGTGGGTAACAACAGTTAACACACTTTGTCAGTATGCATCCAAATACGTGCATACAATATTACCCCATTTTCCACGAATTCCGCATTGGCATTACTAGAGCTCTGTTCCAGATCAATCCAGACAAGGTTCCCGGTCAAGACGCCTTCTTCGCGGCATTTTTCCAACAAAATTGGGAGGTTCTTCAATATGACTTTATCTCTGAATGCCTCCAATTCTTAAATCATGGTTTTTTTAATGATGCAAATAACTCAACTCTTATAACTCTAATTTCTAAACAAAAAGGGGCTTCAAAGGTGACAGAGTATAGGCCGATAAGCCTAACTGGAATTCTAGCGAAGGTGGTGTCCAAGGCTATTACAAATAGGCTGCAACATTTCATCAATAAGGTAATATGCCCTGAACAGTGCGCTTTCATTAAAGACAGACTGATTACTGATAATATCTTGATCGCCCACGAGATTTCCCACTTTATTCACAAATCCAAAAATCAGCAACAAGTTTATGCATCCCTTAAGTTAGATATGGGCAAGGCGTACGATATGATAGAGTGGGAATTTCTCGAAATGATTTTGTTCCAATTGGGCTTTAATGAAATATGGGTAGCAAGAGTCCTTAGTTATGTGAAGTCTGTCAGTTACTGCATCAGAGTGAATGGTGACATATCTAAAATTTTCTCCCCCAGCAGGGGTCTCCGACAAGGCAACCCCTAGTCACCATACTTATTCATATTATGCACCGAATTACTTTCCTATATGCTTAAACATTATGCGGACCTGGGACTCATAGAGGGCATACAGATCAGTAGACGATCCCCCTCTATAAGTCACCTAATGTTTGCTGATGACTGTCTTGTATTCATGAGAATCAATTCCTCAACTATTAAAGCATTAAGGGATGTCTTACAATGTTACGAAAAGATTTCAGGACAAATAGTTAATTACGAAAAATCTGAAATGGTTGTCAGTAAGAACTGTCCTCCCAGTGTCCTTTCTGAAGTTACTAATATATTGAAAGTTCAGATTGTGCCACATTTATCCAAATATTTGGGTCTACCTCTACAGTGCTACCGAAAGAAGACTGAGACTTACTTGCCAATCATCGAAAAGCTCCAAAATAGAGTTCACAGCTGGCAGAATTGCAAGCTCTCCATCGGAGGAAAAGAAGTACTCATTTCTACAGTTTTAAATGCCCTTCCACAGTATTGGTTGTCCATGTTAGAACTAAATCACATATCCGAAGATCGATAAACCCAATTCATGTAAATCAAACACACAGAAAGTACAGAAGATGACAAACCTCCGTTGATGACTCTAAACTCTTCACCGTAGTGGATCTTCCAGTCTCTCCGCAGTACCCTTTCACTAGTGAACTCTTGAGAGAAAAGTAAACTGAGATACTTCGTAAGACCGATGACCACTACCCTTAATATAGTGTTGTACATAATCGTCATATTTTTGATAATTACGAGTCCTTCCCCTCAAAAGAAACGTTATTATCAAACAGGTATCTACACATATCATAATTCCATGATCATAACTTTAATTATACTCTAAAGTCACTTGAATAATAGATTACTTTAATATATGACTTATAAATTATGATAGTATACACATCATATTATATTTACATTATGATCCCAATATTAGATTATATAAAATAATCTAACAATCTCCCACTGGATCATACATGTAAATTCAGTTAGATGTGTAACCTTAAGAGCTCAAAATTTTGCTATCATATAGAGTATACCCAAAACAATCTCGTCCATCAATTATACTAACATAGGATCAAGCCAGCACTCGTAGCATTAATCGTTACGGGACCGAACTTATCACATATATTAGTACAACCAAATGACACAGATCAATCATGGATGTGTAGCATGGAAATTACATGAACTGTGATCTACACATGTCTATTTCCAACTGGTCACCTTTACTTTACGGAGATCAATTCTTAAACCAAATACAACAGAGTGCAATGTACACTTTATTTCTAAAGAATTTAAATGTACATGATCCATATACAACATAGAGCTAAACATAATCACAACACAAAACTCCCACTAAATCCGGATATTCTCAAATTTGATTACACCCATATAAGCAGTACGCTAGTGAAAGACCTTGGGTGCTAATCATGGAGTTTTGTCTCAAAGTGCTCTATGGAAATATGACTACTCTGTACCTTGTTGGAATATACTACCTTCTTATTGTCACA
The DNA here is from genome assembly GCA_033675215.1 of Rhodiola kirilowii. Lineage (NCBI taxonomy): Eukaryota > Viridiplantae > Streptophyta > Magnoliopsida > Saxifragales > Crassulaceae > Rhodiola > Rhodiola kirilowii. The sequence continues at coordinate 23,531,268 of CM066203.1, forward strand.
ATATCATTCATGGTCTTTCAGTACCTTCTGTAAAGTGCAGTCTTGTGACAAAATTTTGTAGTCATATTCCCCAATTAGATGCCTCACAACATAACGTGGATCTCTCACCAAATAGGCATCCTCTGAAATCGCAATCAGAATACATAATGATCTCCTACCGATCTGATTTCCTGTATGTGAACATGTAGTCTCATGTTCTCTTTAATAACCCAAAATTTTCTTGACTGCTACCCAAGGATCCACCCATGGGTTGCTTATATGTCTGCCAGACATACCAACAATGTATGCCATAACCAAATTTGTACATACCTTAGTATATAAAAAATCTCTATATAGCCGAAGCGTAAGAGATTTTTTTCTACATTTCTGAATTTCAAGAGTATTTTCAAGGTATTAACTGAGACTTAATTGTTTCCTTTAGCGATCGGGGTCTGAGAACTTAAACCTTACTCCCAGTGAACTTGTGATACACACATTCATCTATCAAGATTGTCTCAATATCGCACAAGACTATCACTTGATGTAACTTAAAGTACCACCACGAGAATCTTCCATAAATCCATTATGAAATTCCTTATTTATACATTTTAAGATGTCGTTGAGTTTGTATTTCAGAAATAGTGTTCTGATTCTCCTTCTGGGTAGAACAATATTTCTAACATGAATTCTCCCCCAAACTCAATATCCTCAAAATCTTACAATTCTCGTCCAAAAAATTAACTTGATGATGGGATCGCCCAACTTAGTTGGTGCCTTATTAATATATATATATATATATATATATATATATATATATATATATAAGCTGATGTCTTTAGTGCTTCACCTAAAGTCCTTCTGGTAAGTTGGAATGACTAATTATAGTCCTTACGAGTTTAATTTTACACTCTTCTAGGTGTCTAGCAAATAGTCACAGAACGTTGTTCACCTAATTGGTGACATCTCTTGTGATTTCACCACCACAATGAGATACAACACCCTTTATTCTTTAATTGAATCGTCCCTCAACTTTAGCCTTAAATTATTTGAACACGTTCAATGACTCAAGCCTCATGTCTAATGTAGGGATTTAATTCATGATTGAACAAATTCCAACATGGGCAGATTATTATATACATAATGCATATCGGTCCCAAAAATTGGAGTTTAATACTATCACCAAATGAACAAGAATAACCGAATTTGCTCAATATGGAAATATAAATTAAAATTTGCCTGATCGACGATAAACAAATGTCTATTAAATCCAAACAAAATGACCAAATGTTAATAATCTGAAATTCATCATTGCCTCATCTACCGCATGACCTATTCCCAAATAGATGCATCTTTCAGCGTCAATAGGTCATCGGCAGCTCAGACAATCCCTTTTTAACTCGCCAACCGATATACTTAGCCCACTTGGGACATTTCTTCTTCACGTGTACAGTTTCCTCACAGAAATGACATGTAACATGAGTATTGAAAACTGGAGCCTTAGAATTAGCAGCTTTATCATGCTTAAGCATCTCCTCTTCTTCCACACAAAATGAAATGACCTCATTGAGAGTCCACTTCTCCCTCTGACAGTTATAAGAAATCCTAAACTGACTGTACTCTGAAGGAAGAGAGATTAACACCAAATGTACGAGTAAGTTCTCAGATAACTCGAGCTTTAATGCCTTTAGTTTTGATGAAAGTTGAGACATTTTCATAATATGCTCCCTGACATTACCCTTGTCGGAGTACTTCATTGAAATCAAGTTTGCAAAAAAGCTAACTTGTTTTCGCCTTATCGTTTTTAACAAAACGTTTCTCAAAATCTGCAAGGTAATCTTTGGCACTGTAAATCTCATCAGGCACTATACCCCTGAAAACCTCTGGAATTCCGCGACGAATAATCATCAAACTTAGCCTGTTAGAACGCTCCCACGTTCTCAAATGCTTACGATCAAATGCATTTCTTGAATTAGTGAGATGCACTGGCTTCGGTTGTCGCAATGCTAAGTCCATATCCATGTTGCCCAATAAAATCTTAATATTTTCTTTCCACTCCTCAAAGTTTGTCCATTTAGTATGGGAATATTGAGGTTGACTGCAACTGAAGTGGCAGACATGTAAGCTGAAAGAGAACAAGACATAAGTCAGCTCTTAATGCTCACATAAATAAATAAATATGATATATCAAGATACCCAGCACAACATTAATAGCAAATCTTTGGATAGTACTATTAACTGTAAGTGGTACTCTTAGTGTAGTAATCAAACATTGATGATAAATGATGTCAAATAAATAGTTATCTTTGGATGTACTAATTATTTACACCAAATTCATCCTGACAATCATCACATGTCATTACCACATATAAGTATGTAATTACATTAGATAATAATTTTTCTTTGGGCCAATTAATTATCCAGGTAAATTACATACATATTCCTATTCAACACCTGTCATTTATTAACATACACATAAGAGGTCACTTTTGTGACAATTATGCTTTGATTAATACACTCTAAGGGTGGCCCAAAAAAAATCATATTTCATATATGTATGCACACCTTTAGTTTTCAGTCAAACCAGATTTAATTAATTAAGTGTAACTGAAACCAAAAATTGATTTGAACCGCATAACTGAATCAGTTCAACAAATCAGTTGAATTGAATCAGATTCAATTGGACCAAATTACAAAACTGAACCACATTGAACAAATTCTTGTATTGGACCAAACCAAATCAATTTAAATTGAGCCCGACTGATTTGATCCCAATTGAACCGCAACCGGTTCAATTTCTTGAACTCAACCATTAGGGTTTTGTGATTCAAAAAACAGTCGCATCCTTCTTCCGGCAGAATCATCATCAATTTCGACCGTTTCAAGCAACGATCAAAGCAAATCTGAATATGGCCAAGAGATGGTAGGAGAGTCCGAGCCGAGACAAAGATGCGCGACATCATCAATAAAATAATTTCTTATTGAAAAAACCGGACCGAATCGCTGAATGGACCGAAACCGGTTCATTCTTTACTTAACCGCAATTTCATTTGAATTGGTCCAATCTGCTCATTTCAACAACAAAATTTGAAGTCCACTTGAATCGAATCAACCTAATTTAGTTGGATCATCCTGAATTAAACCCAAAAATTGAATTGAGCCATATTAATATATTTGCTCAAATCACTTTAATTGAATCGAATTCAATTGGACCAAATAATCAAACTGGACCACATTGACTTGATTCTCGTAGTGAACCAGATCCAAATCAGATTCCAATTTGAACCGCTAACGATTCCAACTTAAATGGACTGCAACCGCATCAAACCTGACTCGTATTGATTTGATCTGAACTGAACTGAACCAAAATTAGAGTCCATATTAGGCTGAACCAAGTCAGTCGAAACAAACATAAATGAATCGCAATCGATTCGATCTGAATTGAACCGCAACCGGTTCGTTTCGAACTGAAGCACAATTGATTCGATTCCAAAAAAACTAACTAGGATTTCTATTAAAATTCCTTTCTGTAGCCAAATAATAATAAATAAATTTAAAAGAAATGGCTGCCATTGACGAACTTTGATGTAGCAACATCATCCACGTATGCCAAAATTAACACACGAGGCCCAAAATTGAAATCCATATAGCCCATTAATACAAACCCATGAAGCCCAAAATTAATTAGGGTTTCATCATATTCCTGCACCCACTAAATGACATTGATTAGAAATAATAATAATACAAGATTGCATAATTTGTTTTGACGCATCAAAACCAATCCGCCATCAATGCATGTTTATCGCGACCGACATAATTCAATCAGATTTTCAGCTTTTGGCATCCGTGCGATTTCACTGCTAAATCCGACATCTTCTCTCGGCATCCTATCAATGTCAACAGCAGCCGCAACGATCCGGACGAGATGCACCAATCGCTAGATTTTGCTGCAGTTTTGAGCCAATCGCGGAATGATTTTAAGTAGCGTCAGACCTAGCGGAACAACCACCGGAACCTAATGTGCACGCAGTGGCGTTAGACGAACGGTTGTGGATAGATATGAAGCAATCACCGGCAGTTTAACACACGTCTGGAGCAGTTTTCGATGGGTTTCGACCATGATTGAGCTTTTGCTCAATTTTTGACGAGCATCAATCTCTCCCCGACGCAGCGGAAGAAAATTCAGGGGGGGGAAATTATTATACCCATCAACCAGAATCAAATTTCAGTCGCGAATCTTTCTCGCTGAATTAACACAAAAATTGGGTAGCGTCTGATACCAATTGTTAGAACTAAATCACATACCGAAGATCGTGAAACTCAATTCATGTTAATCAAACACACAGAAAGTACAGAAGATGACAAATCTCTGTTGATGACTCTGAACTCTTCACCGTAGTGGATCTTCCAGTCGCTCTGCAGTACCCTTTCACCAGTGAACTCTTAAGAGAAAAGTAAACTGAGATACTTCCTAAGACCGAGAACCACTACTCTTAATATAGTGTTGTACATAACCACCATATTTCTGATAATTACGAGTTCTTCCCCTCAAAAGAAACGTTATTTATCAAACATGTATCTACACATATCATAATTCCATGATCATAACTTTAATTATACTCTAAAGTCACTTGAATAATAGATCGGTTTAATATATGACTTATAAATGATGATAGCATACACATCATATTATATTTACATTATGATCCTAATTATATAATCTAACAGTCCATCTTTTTATTGTCGAAGTCAACTATTCAGAAAATTCAGAGCTTTATTCATTCTTTCTGATGGAGTAATGGGCATACTAGATGAGGTGTACACTGGGTAACGCAGGAGACTCTGACAAAAATCGAGAAGGAGGGCTAGCCTTTCGTGACTGGAGATGCCTTAACATGGCTTTTCTAGCAAAGCAGGCTTGGCGTATCCACTCACACTTATTGGTTAGCCAAATTTTCAGAACAAAATATTTTCTGAACTCTCATATCTTAGACTCAAGTTTGGGCTATAAGCCTTCCAAGGTTGGTGTGCCATACATGTTGCTTTGCATATTCTTAATTTTGGTACTAATAGAAACTTGGCAACATGAGAGCTTTCTTGGTGTGCTAATAACTGCTCTGTTTTCTCTCTAAAACTGCATATGCAGTTGTGAGACTTCTAGAGGGTAGACGCAGGCCTGCGGTCCCAGAACAGTCAGACAAATCCCAAACAAAGGCCTTCTGGAAAATTATTTGGAAGCTTTCCTTGCCTCGCAAAATTAAACTATTTGTCTGAAAAGGCTTCCATGGGGCACTCCCAACAGGTGCGCAAAAGCTTAAACATCATCTTATAAGCAATACATGTTGTCCGGTTTGTCAATTTCATTTCGAGGATGAAATGCATATCTTCTCTCATTGTTAGTGGACAGATTCCTTATGGCAATTGCTGCATAATTGAGGGTCTGAACATATAAACCACTTTAACAACTTCAACGACTTCCTATATTTCTGTCAGCAACATATGATTCTAGCAGATTTCATGAAGATAATTGTCGCGTGTTGGTTCACATGGTACAATAAGAATCTAATTGTCCAAAACAAACCCACCTTTGACCCTCGGCTAGCATACCACAGAATTCTGGCACTTTTCTCAGATTTTATATCTAAAAGACCCCGTCACCTCTTTGAAGCCAATTCAAATAGCTTGGAGTGGAGCAGACCACCAGAACAGTTTATCAAAATCAACATTGATGGCTCCTGGTGCAATGAGACGAGGAAAGGTGGTATTGGAATGCTGGCAAGAGACCATAATGGTGTAGTCGCTGCAGTTAAGAGGCTTTTTAATTTTTATTAATTCCACTATAATAAGCAAGGAATGGACAAGTCCCAAACTCATGCTGGTGCATCCGAGGGGGTTCGAATCGTCGACCTTCTGATCATTCGACCAAAACTGTGACCGCTAGCCATTACCCATGATGCATAGATAGAGGCTTTCAAGTCACCTGCGATAATGTTATACACATTGAAGGTATTGCGCTGAAAGAGGCTTTCAAATTAGCACAGGAAATGCGGCTCAAGAATGTCATTTTTGAATCCGACTGCTATCACCTTGTCAACAGCCTTAACACAAAGATTATCAACTAAGTGTGGCACAAGGAATGGTTCACTTACTGCAGCAGGATCCTTCTGCAGGAGAAAATTTGGAACCTTGTGATGATTCGATGAGAGTCGAATGTTGCCGCTGACTCCATTGCTCGTTCGTTCAGATGCTCCGGAAGCCAGTGGACTAGACTTGATGCAGTGCCTAGATTACATTTTAATGTAAAGTCCTCTTGTCTGTTTTTCAGGCTTGTTTAGCCATATCAAAAAAAGAAAAAGAAAAAAGGCATTAACCCATTTTTAGCGTTAATTTAATTTAGTGTAATGCCAAACATTTAAAAATAAGAGTCTACCGATCTAATAAGAAGTTGACAGCTCACCAAATGTTACGGTAAAAGAGACTAACAACAAGACACCATGGGGAGGGATCAACGCACTAAAACAAATGTCAAATACCTAACAGGAGCCCAAAGAAGTGAACACAAGTCGACGACTCCCGATAAACTAAAATTAACCTAAAACCACAAGACAGCTGGACAACATACTCAGCAAAGTAAGGAAAGGGACAAACAACAATAACTACAACAGACGCACAAGACGCAATACGAAACTCCCCAGCTGCTTCCTGTAAAAGCCTCCAAGCCTACCAGGCCCCACCAGAGAAAGTGATTCTTCTGCAATCTTCACTTACGCTCAGGCCTTCATTCATTGATCCTCCTACTCCAGTCGTCTGTATGTCATCTACTTCTTGCCAAGGGAAACACGTCAGCTTTAGAGAAGACATGGGCGTAAAGCTAGGAAACACCATCTAGCTGGGAGCAGGACCAACAAAGACGATACTTCAGATTACGAACAGCCGATTGCTCCACTCCGCTTCACGCCCATAGAACTGAGCGTACCCCTTGGGCAGTAAGCAACAAACGACAAACCCAAAAGAAGACCCGAAAAGTAGGATGGAAAGTAAAAATAGAAAACTCTCAAGCGGATCCGCTTAGAGAGAAGGAACAACGTAAAAGAAATAAGTAAGAACAAATATAAACACAAAAAAGTGACTACTTCACAGTGAAGCGCCACTACCACCACAGATCCCCACCTCACCTCCATAGCATACGCCTTATCTATCTCCAAAATCCTCACCTCCTTCATCAGTCACCGCCGCTGCAACACTCCCTCCGCCCCCAACTCCACCATCCTCACCCTCAAAACTCCATCCCATGTCTCCGCTGCCATTCCCTGCGCCGAGTCTCTCAACCACCGTCTCAAGAGCCGCAGCGGCGGCCATGACTGTGACGGCCTCAGCAAGGTTGGGAGATGAGACATGGAGTCGCAAGGGAGTGAGATGTGGGGGGTAAGGCGGGGCGTAGAGGCGGTGGTGATGGTGGTGGAGGTCGAAAGGGGGTGTTAGGGTTTTTTCAGATCTGAGTGGAGTCGGCTATGGAAAGAGATGAGGCGGTGGTAGCGAGAGCAACGAAATAGAGGTGGATTAGCTAGCTAGTTGATGGTGGTGGAGGATTTGGTCGAACTCTGTCGAACTGGTCGCAAGATATTAAAATTGCAAATTAATGTTTGACAGCTCACCAAATTGGTACAAAATTACTTTGTTCTTCCTAAACCAAATTGGTCATTTTGATGAATGAAATTAAATCTTGTCATAAAGTAATTTTTGGTTAATTTTTCAGTGATAAATTATAAAATATTCTTGACAAACTATGTCGTACTTTTAATTTCTCGGCGACGAATTATAATTAAATTTTAATGAACTTTACATTTTAAATCAAAAATATACTTTGTATCTAATATTTACTTTTATTTATTAGGGAAAATGACAAAGAGGGGGTATGAACTATCACCCATTGACAAATCATGGTCCGAACTATGAAAATTGACAATTAAGAGCAATTTCAAAATATTTTGATCATCATATACATTTGATTGATGGAATATCACTTCGACAATTAACAAGGTTAACTAAACGAGTGAATTGAAAAATCCTTCTTGCTCTTAATTGTGAAATTGAAAATTAAAATATTTTGAAATTATCCTTAATTATCAATTTTTATAGTTCGGACCGTAATTTATCAATGAATGATAGCTCATATCCCTCTTTATCATTTTTCCTATTTACTCCTATTATTAATATAATCTGGCGAAATATTCTTAATTTTTCAGTTAGCATTATTTATGATTTATGAGTGGCTCTGTCCTCAAATTAAACTTTAAATCTGGTAACAATAAGGAAGGGAAGGTATCCAATGACTTCTTCTATACACCTTCCGATATCGTATCGCGATATACCGCGAGAAATAAGAACGATATTTATCCTGTAAAACCTGGAAACCCTTTTATCGTCACCGTCGTCGTCTCTCTCCTTGTTATTGAAGTCGTTACTCTGTAAATTTTCTGTACTCCGCAAATCCATCCTTCTGCCTTTCTCTCTCTTCATCATCATCATCCTAGTCGTCTTCCTCTCCTTCGTCGTCTCGTACTGTTATTTATTTTACTCACTCGCTTCTAATCACCACCTACACCTACTGTAATCCCTCTTTCTTAACCTCGTTCGTTCATGTGAGCTGAACCCGTTGTGGCGGCGGCTTAGGCGAGCTGGTGAAAGGGAAACGGCGGGTTCTGAAATGGGAAAGTACATGAGGAAATCAAAGGTGGCCGGAGACGCGGCGGTGATGGAAGTGGCTCAGTCATCTCTTGGTGTTCGGACCAGAGCGAAGACGCTAGCTTTGCAGAGGCTGCAGCAGTCGACTAGTGGCGGATCGTATCTTCAGCTGCGGAGTAGGAAGCTGGAGAAGCCCCCATTTCCGGCTGGTAACCAGGAATCGCAGAGGCAGACTGGGGTGAGACGGATGGGAGGTGTGCAAAACCCTAGCCCCAATTGTAAGACTAGGGCTGGTTCGAGATTGAGGGTTTCTTCGAAATTGGTGGAGGGAAATGAACTAGAGATGAAGGAGGAGGAGCCTGGGACGGAGAAATTGAAGATTGAAGACGTGATTCAGCATAATGGAATAGATGGAGATACAGAAGTTGGTGGAAATTATGAAGCTTTTACCGGAGAAAATTCACCAGATGTTGATGGAAGGGAGAGGTTGGTTTTCTTTACTTATTTTCTCTATTTTCATCTTTCATGCTTTCAAATGATGCGTTGTCTTTACTCTCCTGTAATTTGGCTTCTCAATTGTTTTCCCAAGCCTTTTGCTGGGCCTGAATTAGCTTTGAGGGTCTTTTCATCACCACATTTTGATCTGGCCTTGAAAAGAAAAGATTCAATCTTTTTAATTCTATAGTTTCTCTAAGTCATGAAAACTCCTCATCCAAGCATGTTATGGTTAGCTAAAGATGCATATTTTTTACCTTTAATTTGTTTCCTGAGTATTCACTTCAGTTGCTGCTTTGTTGAGGGTTTGTTCACTTGCTGGTTCCTTTGCTTTGCTTTTCTTCACTTCAGTTGCTGCTTTCCTTCTACTTTGTGGATTTCTTTTGTCTGACACATGTATTGTATATGTTATATGTCACTATTCTTCCGTAGAAAATAATATCATTTTAAACCAAATTGAAGTAAAGCTACCAGGTTTGTATATTTTTATGTAAGGCATTTAGCAGTGGGTTTCTGATCTCCTTCATCTTATGTGGTATGGTTATTTCTGCATACATGTGGAAGTAGTGACTATGTTACTATCTAATGTTCCTTTTCCACTGATGTTGACGATTCTTGGATTCCTGTAGTGTAATAAATGTGGTAGGAGAGAGCCTGCATATGATCCTGTTTTTTATTTGAGCTTGATGTGGTCCTGACAATGAGAGTTTTTGCAATTTAGAGTAGTGCTAACTTATTTTACGACAAGATATTGTTTCCTATTTTATTGAGTGTGAATTGTCAAGCCACATGGTTGCATTGTTACTTGCATTTCTATTACAATATGTCATATAAGTTGCTAACCCGGAATTTAATGTTTTTATTTGGGCCGCAAGATTTTATGTATGTAGAATCTTCCTATGATACTCAATTGTGTTTTCAGAGTTTGTAGTTTCTAATCTTGAATGTAGGTTAAGCTATAAATGCAGGATCTAGGGTCCGTTTATGTTTCATCAGTGAAACATAACTATAGTTCTGTGACAAACAGGAAAAATTACAATTCTTAGACCGACCTGGTAAATAGTAGTAATATTTTTAACAAGGTTCAGAAGAATTTTTCTTTGATGACATAACTGAAAATCTTGAAATTGCAGAAAAGACTCTGGTTTTTAGTCTTAGCAATTGCATGTTTATGTCTGGAATTTAGTTGTTTGAGTTGCTCTATACTCGCATGCTGACAGCACACTTTATCCGTGAATACTTCAGTGGTGTAGCATGCCTAGGAGAAAAACAACGTGACTGTTTTCTGATGCTACTGATGGGATTTTCCTTGGCTTACATGTCTTTCATTAGTATACTTAAATAAGTTTTTTTTCTTCCTTCCGATGGAATTTTGAAGAAATTTATGTTGTGTTTGCAATCTATGGAGTGAAACTTGATTTGTCGTGAGTTGTCTATTGGATACAGCCATTTACCTAAAACATTTCCTCGTTGAATCCCATATCAGCTTATGCTTTTACTTGTTATTTCCCGTCTTCTTTTGCGTCTACTGATCACGGGTTGTTATGGAAACTTATGGTTCTGCGACCGTGGTTCACTTTATTCAACAGGAGCACCAGGGAATCCACGCCTTGCAGCTTTATTAGAGATCCAAATAATGTGGGAACTCCTGGTTCTGCCACCAGGACTTCAAACTCGGTTGAAATCAGTGAAAGGATGCAGAACTCAGCTCATAGGCTTATGCCCACGGCCAAAGAAATGGAGGAGTTCTTTGCCAGAGCTGAGCAGCAACAACATAAGCAGTTTATTGAGAAGTAAATCATACATGTTTCGGCATTAGCCTTTTCAATTGTTTCGGCTTCCAGTTTCCACAAATGTATGTGTTAATATTGAACCAACGGCGTAATTTATCAGTGTTGCTCTGGCCCTTGTCTTGCAGGTACAACTTCGACCCTGTAAAGGAGAAGCCCCTCCCTGGACGATATGATTGGGTTAAAACCGATCTGTAGCATGCTTCAATCCTTCATCTTCTGCTAATGCAATAAGCAATCAAAATCAAGTGGGGGATTAGGATTCTTCACATTTAGGTCTAGTTGTGAATGTTATTGGTGGCGCTGGTCGCCAGTAACCCTTATTTTACTGTAAAAATAGGTGTAGGTCAGTCAGTAAGATTGTGTAGACTCATGGTGTGCAACTCAGCAGCAGCAGCTTATCATTTACACAATGAAGGAAGGGGATTCTCTGAAGTCCTTCGTCTAACATATCATCTGACTTACGAAAGAGAAGTGTTGGCCATGGCTGTTAGGTTTCTTGAACTAGATTTCAGCGTCTCTAGTGGTACAGAGAAAGTCCCTAGAAGTGGGTTTTTAGCCTTAGTGTTGTTCCTATCATCCTGTCTTCTGCTTTTGTCCATATTTGTAATGATGGAACTATCCTGTAAATAACTCAATGGGAATAAACATGGCCCATTTCCTATATCTCATTTCTTTATCACTATCACCATCAACGATTCAACATGTTCTTGATTTCAGGCATCAACCATTGGCTGGCTCATGCACCAAAATCCAACTTAAGCTGCAGCCAGGCTTGCTCTTCTCTGACTGGTTGGTGGGGCTTTTGCAGCTCTCTCTCTCTCTCTCTTTCATTCATGGTATGTATATTGTATTATTGTGAGGAATATTTTTTTTTTCCATACAGTAGTCTACTATTCACACCACCTTATCTTGTCTGGGACTGTACAAAAAAACTGTTTAGCTGCTAAGGTTGGGAGAATCTAGGCCATAAGCTGGAGAAATGGGGGCATCCTCTGACATAACAGGATTGTGAAATGGGTCCTCAAATCCACGCTTACACTATACTCCTAATTATGTTACTGTACTACAGCAGTAGTTCCTCTAGATTGTCATTATTTTTGATTTCCTGCATAAAGCAGCTATGCTGCAGCACTTGCAGGACAATGTGCTATCATGTCAACAAGTGAAAAGCTCTACAAGATGTAGATAGATACTACTACTAGTGAACACAAAAGTGAAATGAAGAATTGATCATGAATGTTGGTGGTATGTGATAGTTAAGGGTCCTGAGCTGAATCACTGAATGCAAGATGATCCCACCATTTTTTGGGATGTGGGTAAAACAATCAAAGCTCATATTATTCATTATGAGTGAACTTAATTTTTCAATCCAGGACTGACCCCTCTCTTCTCCCCATCCCTTTTCGTCCCTTAATGCCATGTGGTACTCTTCTGAATACCAGTAATAATTGAGCACTTTGTTTTTAAACACACACCATTCTGAATATCAGTTCTCCCACTTGGGAGTTTTAGTCCAACTGGATGGGAAGATTTCATCATCCTTAACTGGATTTGCGATTACTGAGAGATGCATGGGATTGTTCTTTTTCGGCACTTGGTTATTCCAGTTGAATATGTGTACGTTCTTCATGGAGACTTTACTGTAATCAAATCGATCATAAACCACCAATACAATACTCTGTCCAGTTTTAAGGTTTGAAATGGCGGTGTTCTGGGGGATTGAAAAGTTTCGTTTTCCAACTACGTACATGTTGAAAAGTTGGGTCGACAACATCATTCGTATCCTCTTGTAATCACGGGTGGGTGATATTAGAGGCCAAGTCGATCTGAAATTTTCGTCTACAAACAGCTGCTGCTGCTTTTTCTTTTGAAAAATGTTGGTTGAGTTCTCACTTGCTTCATGTGATCCTTTACAAGAAAAAAAAAATCTAATTCAACACAACTCGTGATCCTATGATCTGAATTCGAATCCAATACACACATAGCCGCCGGGGACTTGAATTTTTCTTCATTGTTGTTTGCACTTGGCTGTGTTTCTAATTCCTACAGTCTTATGCGCCTTTGCTATGCTACAAAAATACACATCAAAAAAAAAAAAGAGGCAGCACGGCAGCACCACATGTGACCTGGCACCAGACGGACGAATAATTGAATTGAGGCCTGATGCTTTGGGCCGTCCAACACAAACCTACTCTTTCAAAGTTTCTATAACTCCATGATCTCAATATCAATATATGATCAAGATTTCAAAATAACATCATGTAATAATGAGCGCATAAATAATTATTGATATTATCCAACCTTGCAACGGGCTTAATTTTAAGTTGCTTTAAATTTTTTACCCTTCAAAAATATAAAAAGGAGAGAGCGCATAAATATTATATTCAAGTCATATGTAATTAACTCGTAACAGTGTTTTTTTTCTTCTTCTATTTATTGTGATCCAAAATTACTGTAAATTTTGAATATATCTAGTTCGATATAGATGATGAACAAAGGACGGTAATAAAATGAACCAAAAAAAAAAGAGTATAGGAAGAGCAGCGTTGGTACTCCTGTGAGCAACATTTACTCCAAAAGGTGGCCGAACGTGAATATGCAAACTTTATCATAATGAAATCAATCCATCAATAAATTTTTCACCCCTCAAAATATATATCGATGCATATATAGTCAATTAATCATCACTCCCTTTTGTGTGTCCAAAATTAAATTTACAGGCTCCATCACCCCCCCATGCATAAAATCTAAGTATATATATATAAAAGCTATATACCAACAAATTAAACTTAAACTTCATATCTGGATCTTCATTGTAGTCGTTCATTGTTCGTGTCTTGTCTTCATATCGATCCTCACGTCTGGTCATATTGCACCATGTTCCTACAACCACGTTTTCTATCATTTCATCGTTAAGCCTTTCTCACTGTAGGGTTTTGTCCTTGCATCGATCATTTCAGTTTAGCAAGGGTTTTTCGATTAAAGCAAGGTTTTGTTTGTTTTTGTCTCTGTGTGTGTGAAATATCTACATGTTCATGGAGAAAAAAGGAAACTACTCGGTATACACTCTCTCTCAACTTTGTCTCTATAGGTTTATATATATAATTATGATCGATGCATCTTTTCAATGGTTTAAAAACACACATGTGTTTTTAGTATAGCATATTTGTGCTTGAGTTATATATTGATCTCTCACAGATATATGTTTTGGTTTTACAGGCTCCAGCCTCGTCGTCTTCTATGGCACCTGGAGCTCGGGCATATACAGCCGCCGTGCAGGAGTACGACCATGATGAGGACCATTTGCAGTTCATGAAGACTAGAGCACCTCACTTTGAGGTTGTTCCACTTCCACAACATGATGAAACCCATGGAGGGCCTACTTCCTCATCACTCATGGTTGATTATATGCTGAACAACAATAACAACTTCAGCCATCACCAGCTGCAACAGCAAGAAGAACAAACTGGGTTGCTAGGGTTTCCGGACGTGATGCAGTTTGCAGACTTTGGCCCTAAACTTGGACTCAACCAGTCCAAAATGTCATCTGATGAAGAAAACGGGATTGACCCGGTTTACTTCTTGAAATTTCCCGTGTTGAACGATAAGCCGGAGGAAGAGGTTGGTACTGATCAGCAGTTGTTAGCTGTTGTTGGAAGTCATGAAGTTGAAGGTGAGCAAACGGAAGGAACTAGGCCAGACCAACAGGTAGGGTTTGGGAAAGTTGGAGCCGGGGAGACGTCACATATTGCTGCAGGGAAGAACAAGAGGAAGAGAGGACGGGCAGTTAAGACGAGTGAGGAGGTGGAGAGTCAGAGAATGACACACATAGCTGTGGAGAGGAATAGAAGGAAGCAAATGAATGAGCATTTGAGGGTTCTTAGGTCTCTCATGCCAGGATCCTACGTCCAGAGGGTATGTTTTCTCTCTCTACTTCAAACCCTAATTAAACATGGCCTACTACAAGTTCATTATATTTTTTGAAACTTAAGGGTGACCAAGCTTCGATCATTGGGGGATCAATTGAGTTCATCCGTGAACTGGAGCAGCTTCTCCAATGTCTAGAGTCCCAAAAGCGTCGCAGACTTTACGGAGACAACCCTGCCGGAAACAACAACCAGGCCACCAAGCCGATTGACGCTACAATCAACACTGTTGGCCTGGTCCAACAGCAGCAGCAGGCCATGATTTTCCCATCACCCAACTGCTTGGCAAATGTTCCAGGTGACCTCCAGATATGCTTTGATGCAGCAGTTGATCATAATAATCAGGAAGAAGAGATTGCGGAGAACAAGTCATGTTTAGCTGACGTGGAAGTCAAGGTATTAGGGTTTGATGCAATGATCAAAATATTGTCTAGAAGAAGACCCGGGCAGCTCATTAGAACCATTGCTGCTTTGGAGGATCTGCAGCTTGTGATTCTTCATACCAATATCACCACCATTGAACAAACTGTCCTCTATACCTTCAACGTCAAGGTAGTGTAACTTCATCAACACGTCATCTGATTTTATGATTAATTATGCATTCTCAATATATACTGATGATTTGTCGCATGCATGATAAAAAATACATGTGCAGGTCTCAAGTGAAACCAGATACAGCGCAGAGGATATAGCAGGCTCAGTTCAACAAATATTCAGTTTCATTCATGCAAACACTAGCAATAACAGCATTCTCTGAAATACTGATGCCAAGTCGAAAGTCACATTGGATTTGATGTGTCTGCTTTGGGTTTTATATGATCATGTCAATTGTTTGTTATCCAGGAAAGTCAACAGACGGGGAATGACTTTAAATCCAAAATTTGTCAGTGAGGGGGCTGAGACTTGTCAGACAATATAACCAATTCTCACTGAGTTGTGTTTTGGATCACTATATATGGAACCCCTTGTCTCGTATTTCAGATTCTCATTAATTATATAAGATAGGGTTAGTGTCGACGTTTAAAATCATAATAATATAATTTATTTATTTTTGATATATAAGGGGTTGGTACAACAATGACTTACAACATTACAATGGACATATCTTATCTAATATTTAGTATGTATATATCTATATTAATCTCCAAAGCTCTAGCAAGGTATTTTGATCGCATCCGGAATCATCTGGTACATTTCTCAACTTCTGTAGTCTAGGTTCAACACTTTTACCATGTAAGAATTCGCACATCCACCCAAATCATCGGTACATTCTTTGACACTTGGAGCTCAGACAACCTTTGTCACATTTACCGTTGCAAGACACGACATATATCCATCTTGATACATCCGATCGAATAGCACCTCCACGAGAAAAGAAGAACTCATCCACGCGCGAGGCGTGACGAGGAAGCATCCATGAGGGATGTAGGAAGCATCACGCGCGAGACGTGAAGAGGAAAACACCCACGAGGAATGTATGAAGCATCCACGCACGAGATGGGAGGAGGAAGAGGAAAAGAAAATTCTCACAAAATTGTGAGAAAAGTGCCATGAGTGGGACTTGAACCCTCTCACAAGGCATGAAATTCTTTCGCTAGACCACATCGGCCTTGTCGCCAAATCATAGTAATATAATTGACGGTGTCATTGGTCTATGTAATATCAATTAAAATTAAGTTTACTCTGGATGATTATTTGTATTCCTGTGTTGAACCTAAACTTAGAAATGAAAAGCTTCCATTGTAGAAATCATTTACACTTTCACAACAATATTCACTCTTCTTGATTTCCAACAAGATTCATTTGGTCCTTGAAATTTTTAGCTCTCAAGCAAACACTCTCAATGAGTAGGAATCCTAAGTAGCCAATTTGATTTGGACTCTTTTTATAGGCGTGCCTCTTCTTTATCGAAGCTTATTTTCTTTTCTTCTAATTTCAATTCATGAAATTTCTTAACGATTTGATGTACATATGTCGTGTTCAACCTGTCTTTGTGGGTTTGATGTGCGTTCAATAAAAATTAAACTTAAACATTATAAAAAAATAATTACTAAAATTTCAAAGCGTGACATTTATTTACATAATACATAATTTTAAAGTTTTCATTTGACACTCCCTAACTTAATTCTTGGGTCGGCCCCTGACGAGACATCGTCTAAACTCTAAACTTTGGAACTGAGGCGTTGGCTGCACTACTAATTTTGCAAATAATTCCGTCGTAAATTTCCGTCGCTTCTTAGTCGACAAACAAACTGACGAAAAAAAACCCGTTATATTTCCATTTTAATTCCGTCATCAACTGAAAACCGCTGATATTCCAGCAAAATACCGTCAATATAATTCCGTCACACTTCCGTCATTGTTTCGGCAATGACAATTTTCAACATTTCCGTCTGTTGACCGTCCGTTACCCGTCAAAGATCTTTCGTCAAATGTCCGTTAATATTTAGTCGAACAAACATTTTCAATGTTTCCGTCATTTATACGTCTATTTGCCGTCAATATTAATCCGTCCAATTTCCGTCATTTGTCTGTTGGAAAAAAATATTCAATGCCTTAGTCAGTTGTCCGGCATTGTTCCGTGTCTTTCAACAGCGCTTTTGTATGAAAGGCGCTGTCGTACATATTAAACAACTATTCTTCTATCTGATGGAAATGTCATGGAAAAATAACGGAAAATTAGATTTGCTTTTGCCTATATAAAAGAACTCTTTACATCATTGAACCCACATTGTTCATGCCTGAGATGTGTTTCTTTTCATTTTGAATCATACAAATTTTGCAAGATGATGTTGAAGAATTTCATGGTTCTGAATGGTGTGCAAGATGATTTTGAAGAATTTCATGGTTCTGAAATGTGTTTCTTTACTTGAAATGGGGTGTAAGATGATTCTGAAGAATTTCATGGTTCTGAGATGTGTTTCTTCTAAGAAACTCATTTCATTACAGAGGCATGAAATTCTTTAAAATCATCTTCATCCCATTTGAAGTATATGTTTCAATTTTCCGTCATATTTCCGTCATTACTCCGTTACAATGTACCCTTTAATTACAGACCGTTGCTGAACCGCCGTCAATATAACATGTTATTTCCGTCAAAAAAGGACGGAAAATGGATGGAAATAGGACGAAATAATTATACAATTTAATTTCAATGTTGCGCTACATATATATGAGAACTCTGTAAATCATTCATCCCACCACATTCATTAACAACATACTTCCTTCCAATCCACATGTCTCCTTCATTTGACCGTGTGAGCTTACCTGATAATGCACGTGGATTTGCTCGTAGAGATCACGTTATACCTATTGGCAGACATCAGTAACACAACTTACTATTGTTATAAACATATTGTCTGTTTTGATAAATGCGGCCGTTATGTAATCCCCACTTTTGTAACAGTTTCTTCCCATTCGAGGTTCATCGAAGGATTGCTCAAGAATGCATCTTAAAATGTTGGGACTCAACGTCGGCATCGTGGACCATGATCCCAGCAAGCAGCAAGGAAATTTGGTTTGAGGAGTTTCAGGTACAAAGCGGTAACTCAGTAAATGTTTTACTTTCATTCGGGTGACAAACGTTAACGGATCTTACAAATGCTTTGCTTGTAGCGTATAGTTACCTGGGATGCACAATATGACAGTCGCATTCGGGGTAATTTTATGAGGAGATGCAAATTGATATTCGATGATCATCGTACGATGCGAAGGACAGGAAGAAATTCACTTTTGTCGTTGTCAATCAACCCTTAGATTGCAGAATGTTGGACTGGTCAACAATGTTGTTATAAATTCAATTTTGTATTCCATGAATGAATTAAATAATATATATATAGTGCTTTCGTAAAGCAAATTGACGGTTAAATATAATGTTGTATTCCATGGTAAATATAATGTTTTTATTTAATAAATTGTATTTGAAATCATTTGTCTAACGCAAATTGATATACAAAAATTATATTTAAAAATTTGTTTCGAAACTAAGACAGCGGTTTAATATATAAGCGCTGTCGTATATGTTATTAACAACAGCGTTTTAATACATAATCGCTGTTGTACAGGATTTCTTTTTTGCAGCTTTTTAAAAGGTTTTTTAGTAATTTAAAGGCATTTACACGGACAACGGCGTTTATGTCAAATGCGCTCTTGTATGGACACTTACAACAGCGCTTTAATAGATAAGCGCTGTCGAATAGTATATTGCAATAGCGTTTTATTTTAAGCGCTGTCTTACGACTGAATATACATTGCTTACATAAACACGCATAAATATTTATACAATTTATGTGCTTAACTTTTTTTTTTGATTAAATTTATCTGCTTAATTCAAGTGTATTTGGTTGACACGTCCATGCCACAACAATGCGTGACGTGTCTAACTGTTGTAATAATCTGATAAAACACGATTTCGAAAAATAAACAACATGTTTACATCGACCTGTTTCAATTCATAAATGTCGACCAATAATGTACATTTTATAATCATTCAAGTTTATACATTATGATACGTTTGTCGTATGTAAGCAATCAAACCATCGGCAAAGTGCTCCCGCATATCATCGAGCACTGCGTCATCATATGGAGCTAGCCCTTTCGGAAAACACTATAAAAAACAAAATTACAAAGATTGTTAATTACCTCACTTAATTGTTACTGCTTAATTAAAGATCGATGTACACCTACTTGTCTGATGTTATCCTCAAACGTTCCATTTGTGTCTTGGACGAACTTGATTATGTCCTTAATATATTGCAGGACATAGAAGGCACACAGTTCAGTGTCCGGGGGCTGATGCGGGCACTGAAATAAGACTGAATTTATAATGCACGAAAATATGCATATAATGAAATATTCATTGCCTGTATAACATTTGCTATATGTTAAGCAAATACCGTCACAGTCTTCCATTCTACTTCGCCACCTGACGGGTTGTTGAAGCAGAGACTCATGCTCCTGTAACAATAAGGTAATTTTTACATACGAATTTTTCCCTTTGGCCATGTTATAATGGTAACTAAATTGCACTACCATATTACTTACGTGTTAACAAAATTCACTGCATCAGCCCTCGGTAACTTGTCCAGTGAATCGAGCCAAAGGGCCACTCGCTTCTTTGGGAATAGGACAACTAACATCCAATGATACCTAACATAGATTTTGGATGAACATTGTAGATTAGTGAAAAAGCCACCACATTGATCATGGTCCAAAAAAGATGTGGATAAATATCAACTCACTCTTCGACATCTATGTAGGGAAGGAAGTAGCAAAAATTATGCTCATAGTCGGGCATTCTCAATCTGTCCTGGAAGAAGCCCACCCTGACATCGAATGGCTCTGACGGAGTCATATAACTCGGTCTGAAGAATCCAAACCGTATGCCCGGTTGTATCGTATCGTGGATGAATCTGCTTGCATTTCCTTTAATTAGGTCAATTCTTATAAACTTTAGAAATCATTGTACAATGCTTACGTGTACTTACCTAATGTACACTTCTGCTGATGCGGCACCCAAAGCTTGTAAGAGGGTGAACTCAGTAATGCAACTACCATTCAAAATAGCGAAGCAATCCTCACCAAACACTTTGCTACTGATGTACACCGAATATGTGGTTGACTTGCCCATCGTGGTGGTAGCGTGTTCGTGCAGAAAGCGGCATTGCATTTTCATTCTGCTAATCAATTCGTTGTCGAAACTGGAGCTTAGCATTTGGAAATATCGCGCCTCATCATACCCCTGTTGAAAATGAATATTGTCGTTCGACTGAGTATATATGACAAAGTGATAGCTGTTTATTTTGGAATACGTGAATATATGTATTTACCTTTTCATCAATGCGTATTAGAGATTTCGGCCACCCCACGAAACGACCCAATGCATCGGATACTTTGGCCATATCCCCAAACTTCTTTGGCAGCTCCCTCCATCCTTCCATCGCTACGTCTACCATCACCTTCACCATATCATCATCCAACTCTTGATATTGCACGATTCGGCCTTCCATCACTTTGCCAAGTGCCACGATAACCAAACCCCCATCCATACCGTCATCCACGTGTATTAAGCATTTCTTCCCAACCTTACGGGAAAAAAACAACAAACATATTGACATTCTGCATGAACATCTTACACCTTAATTTGTTACTTGTTAAACTACTGCATGATACCTCAGGTATATCTCCGAATGGGTCTGGATCGGCACCACCATCATGGGTCTGAAGCGCCAGCGCGTGCGATGTAACTGTGGATCGTGTTGATGAATATGAAGACGACTGCTTCCCGAATACATCCTTCCAACCCACAAAACTACCGACTCCACGTGTGCGTCCAGGGTACTCATCCTTCCCTGTTGCCTCCGTCAATAGGTCTTGGCGACCCTGGGACGTAAATAATCCATCCCGCACCTCCTCTTCTAATTTTTCCTGTTATCAATCATTTTACGTCAATCACAATCACAAATGAGTCATGAATGTTTTGAACGACTTTGCTATGTAAAATTAACTTACAATTTTTTCCGCAACCTCCCTCATTGACTCGTTCACGTACTGGTTATTCTTTCGGATGTGACCCTTCAGCCATACCTCATGCCTCTCAACGTGGATTACAGGCTCATCGCCAGACGATGTTAACCCCTGACGGTCCATCTCCGCTTTCTTCGATGCGATGATATCCGCCTTTGCCTTACTGTACCCTCCTCGAGACAAAGTATGCTGGAACTTGTTTGATTTTGCTCGAGCGATGCTCTTCTCCCTGATTTGTAGTGCCTCTGGAGTCGTCCGATGTTCCACGAACCTCCTCCATTGTTCCGCTGTAATTTGAGAATACTTCTCTCTTGGGTCATGTCCTTCATCGGACCCGAATATGTACCGATTTGCGAGTTCGCTCTTGAAGTTTCTCCACATAGTCGAGGCCGCTCGCATCTCCTTCTTCTTAAACTTAATAGTCCTGTCGTTATGGGGCACATCAAAGTATCTCTACAAATGTAAACAAAAATTTGTTATTAGTTTTTAACACGCAGAAAGTATCATTTGTTATTCATTTTAAAACAAACCAGCGTCTCGTCCCACACAGACTCCCTAATCTCTTTAGGTACCAACTTCCAATGCTCGTATGTAATTGGCACCTGCGATTTAGCAGTTGTTCCTGCATACACATACTATATCAATTAATATTCCAAGGCTGATACATAACATGAGACACTTTTTATTCTTTACGTAAACTGATACATAACATATCAATGTCATTACCGATAAATGTTCTGAATGATGTCCTTATTTTACCGGCAGGCATTGTACCATCTGCCTCAATCGTCACCTGCTCTTTAGTCCCATCCTTATGCCGATCTTTAAATTTATTCATAGAGGTTGGCCCCCTGTTCTTACGGTTTGACGATGAGCCTCCCTCCGTGCCACTATTGATATCCATAATCCTTCGAAAAGAAACACATAACAGAACCTACATTACATTGAAATACTAATTCCAAACGAATATTTGTACAAAATCAAAAACAAATTTCCAGCATACCGGCAGAAACACGAATATGCATTATTAACAAAGATACTTTAACAGTTGCTTCGCACAAATTGGGTCAACAGGGTGAAACATGTAGTAATCGATTTATTCAAACACGGACAATCGAATCGCAACTAGTGTTGACGGGTTATTGCCGGACGGCAGTCGGAACCCGATACATTTACGTGAATGGGTAGATGGACAGAATTGTAAAATGGAAGTGAATTGGACATACCCTATCGAGAGCTGAATCGTTTCGTATGCTTCGGCGGGCTACGTCGGCAGCAACAATTTGAAGGCGAGGTGAATCAGATTATCCGATCGAGTGAAAATGAGGAGTCATTTTGTTGTAAGAAAACCTACCCCAATTTTTGACAGCGTTTATTATATAAAGCGCTCTTGTATCCAACAATCAACAGCGTTTTTAATGAAAGCGCTGTGGAATGACCGTAAATAATAACGCTGTAATTTATCATTTTTGAATTTTTTTAAAAGGTGACTAGTAATTTAAAGGCGCATTTACACGGACAACGGCGTTTATGTCAAAATGCGCTCTTGTATGGACACTTACAACAGCGCTTTAATACATAAAAACGCTGTTGTATTTTTATCTGTATTTAAATTGCTTCAGCTAGGTTTTGGTAATATAAATTAGACATTTATACGCCTAACGGCGTTTATTTTACATGCGAATCTTGTATGGAAATTACAACAGCGTTTTTTTATATAACGCGCTGTTGTAAAATATATTACAACAGCGTTTTTATACAAAAACGCTGTTGTAAGATATCTTACAACAGCGCGTTATAAAAAAACGCTGTTGTAATTTCCATACAAGATTCGCATGTAAAATAAACGCCGTTGTAATTTCCATATTTGAAGTTTTTGGAAAATGAGTTTTTTTTTTAATAAGTTGTCTAACTTAAACCTTTACACGTATTTATAAATAGTAGCTGAAATAGGACGGAATTAGACATCGACCACTCTATAAATAAACGTTGTACTAGCACGCCTTTAACATTTAATTACTCCCTATACAATTTCATATAATGAGTTCGAATTCCGCAGTTGAACGTTTTTTCGCTGAGATGTCTGGAGACGAATCAAGCGGCAGCGAAGAATATGAGTGTTCCGCTCAAGACTTTATATACCCGTGTGACAATGGCTCGAAATGTTTAGGCGAGCATAGCTTCAGTCGGGAAAAATATAGACATGACGAAGCCAATAGTATACAAAGTATTTCGTCCAAGCCAATCCATTGTGAAGGCGATCAAGAAGTTGACCAGCCATCTCCCCGTGTGTCACCCGGAAATTAAGGTTCGCAACCGCGTTGAGGTTATGAAATTGGCGTCGCTAATCTCATATGAAATAATCACTTGTCCGTTGTTAGTGATGTTGAACGTATGTAATAAAGTTAACTTATAAAGTCTTGTAGTTGTTTAATTACAATAACGAGCTTTTTCGTGTATCAATGTTGTAATGTGATATATTCTTATATTTCAAAATAAGTTCCAATATTTGGCGCACGTGTAGTTTGTATGGTTTTTAATGTTATTAGACTATTTTCAGCGAATTAAATGTTCTATTACATTTTCAAAAAATTTAGACCGTTTTATTTTTTATTCAATATTATACATACATTTGTGAATTAAAAATAGCCTTCACATATATTCCATGCATATTCCGTTCCATTACCACATTAATGACGGAACTATAACGTATACTTGACGCTTTTGTTATAAAGGTTCAGGAAACATGCGTTGCTAATTCGTCTGACTTCCGTCACAAAAGTGACGGAATCCTGCTGCTGTGTTGACGGTATATGGGCTTCTAACTTGGTGACGCAATATAGCTGCTGTGTCGACGTTTAAAGTCTTGTAGAACTACACAAACATACCTTATATTTTCTATAAATAGATACATTTGCAACACACTAATTTTTATATTGACACTTACGATCCGCTGTTTCAGTTTCACCAACTGTTTGGTTTTGTTATATTGCTTCGACATTTTCCTTTTAAAGATCTCTTTGGATTTCTTGTGTATGTCAGTCAACGACACTAAATTTGGTTATATTCCATGATGAAGTCCGATCTGTTCTCCTCCGTCTTTTTCAGAATTATTCGCTCATCGTGACAGACAAATTCTGCAAAAGGCTGATGAGAACAGACACTAGCTTGTCATGAAACACAATAATATCGTTGACTGATATGCACAATGAATCCGATAAGATCTTAAAAAGAATAATCATATATTCCGTCTTCATTCCGTCAACTTACCGACATATGCATATCTAACATACAACAGCGGTTATAATAATAAGCGCTCTTGTTTACTTAAAATATAACAGCGCTTATTCACTAAAGCGCTGTGTTTTGATTCCGTGCAACGGCGCTTATGATATTAAACTCTGTCAATCGCTAGATTTGAATAAATAAGTTTACCAAATAAATATTTACCCGTTGTTATGGAACGTGGATATTTCGTTGTTTAACCGTCAATATGTGACGGATTGGTCCCGCATTTTTGAAGGCAAATTACCATCAAAATTCCTTTACCTTTCCGTCACTAAGTTGTAATAGTATCCAAATAAAATATATAATAAGGCAATTGACTTACGTATTCAACACAGCTATTTGCAACCTCACCAAAAAAATTATCAATATATTTTCACGATGGCTTGTTTTGGAATATCCAATCAGTTAAGCGTTCGGCAAGTTTCGATCGACCTCACTTGCTGATAAGTGCTTCAACCCAGTCACGACGTGAGGTATTCTATTTCAGTTTCCATTAAAAGAAAGTATACCGACTATACGTAGAAATGTCATATTTATATCACGAAAGGAAGTGGATGTACGAATCAAGTACTCACGGAGAGGCATACTCTAATGACTCTTTCATCGCCGGAGTCAATAATTTTATTGAGACAGCTGTGGCAAAGGGTTTTCTCGCAAGCGACAACACAATCCGCTGTCCATGTACGAAATGCAAAAACCGTCGATTCATCAATCTAAGGATGATGGAGGCACATTTGTACAAGTATGGTTTCACACCAAACTACTTCAATTGGACCCTACACGGAGAAGATCTAGTTGAAATGGAGTATGTGAATTCGTACCCAATCATGCCTCAACCAATCACAGTTGACCCCGTTCTTGATTCGGATGCCGAACATTCTACTCATGATCATGAGGCCTTCACAGATAACGTTCATGAATATGCCAGTGATGTAGATATTCCAGAGTCATCCGACTTTTGTGAACATCAAACCGAGAATTTTGAAGCAAATAGATTCTTCATCGAGCCTTGGAAACAAGGTTGACTTGGGTGCACTAAAACTGGTAGGTTACAAGTCACACGACGCACATGTCTTCCTCGAGCGACTCATGCCGATTGCATTCAAGGGGTTTTTACCAAACCAAATCTGGGAAGCTGTATCCGAGCTATGTACGTTTTTCCGAGATATATGTGCATCTGCACTTCAGACTGAGCGAATGGAACATTGGCAGAGCAACATAGCAATCACACTGTGTAAGCTGGAGACAATATTCCCCCCTTCATTTTTCGACTCTATGGAACACCTACCAATTCATTTGGCTGATGAGGTCCTACTTGGCGGACCAGTACACTACCGGTGGATGTATCCGTTTGAGCGTTTCATATACCGTCTTAAACAATTGGGACAAAAGGGGAACAGAGCTGAGGTGGAAGCCAGTATCGTTAACGCATACATACAGCTGGAGACTTCGTATTTGGGATCCGACTACCTAGATCCGGGCTTAATAACGACCGGCGTACACCTGCAACGAAATGAAGTAGCGACATCAGATTTCGAAGATCCCCATATTTCTATTTACAATTATCCGGGAGTCGGCGGCAGAATAATTAAACGCAGGGTATTAGACAGCATGGAATTTAAAAAAGCAACTCATTACACATTTAGCAACACGCCCGAACTGGAACAATATTTGGCGTTTTATGAGACAGACTTAAGACAAAGACACCCGCGATTCACGGATGCACAAATATACAATGGTATATTAAATGGATTTCCAGAATGGCTGTGTTCCCATGTAAGTGTAATTACCATGAAATTAAATTCGTTTCATTACGTGCAGCAAATTAAAATGTACTTGTACTTACATGTTTATCCATATTATGTATAGATTTGGGAGCTTGGCGAAACATTAGCACTACCACAGTGGATTCACTACCTGTCCGCTGGATTTCAATCCGACGTTGCATGTTCGGCTACATACAAAGTGAACAATTACAAATTCCATATTGAAAGTCATGGTGAAGGGAGGAACACGGTAAACAGCCATGTTTACGTGAAAGGAACGGAGGGTACACACTACTACGGGGTGATTGAAGAAATAATTCATATGAGATGTAGAACCAACCATCGCCTAAAGGTTGTCTTGTTCAAGTGCCGTTGGTACGACCCTGGGTTTGTTAGGTCATACCCATCCAACGGAGTTGTCATCGTGAACACTCAGAGACCCTACCGCAGTTACGACCCTTACATTCTTGCCCAGCAAGCGGTGCAAGTTTACTATGTGACGTTTCCGGGATTAGCTGGACAAAATAATCAGGGTTGGGTTGCAATTTGTCCTGTGAAACCAACAAACGCAATCGACATGGAGGTAGCAAATGTTCCGTTCCAAGATGAG
The DNA here is from genome assembly GCA_033675215.1 of Rhodiola kirilowii. NCBI lineage: Eukaryota > Viridiplantae > Streptophyta > Magnoliopsida > Saxifragales > Crassulaceae > Rhodiola > Rhodiola kirilowii. The sequence continues at coordinate 23,558,332 of CM066203.1, forward strand.
GGCGAAATGGGATCAGAAATGCCTGTATTGGTTAACGTAGACGAATCCTTAGCGAACCTCGCTGATGATGAGGTTTACGAGTACGACACCGAAGAAGACGTCAACAACGAGCACGTTGCTGATAATCCAGATACCGATGAAGAGTCCGACGAATCGTCGTGAGTGAATCGAGATATTCCAATTAAATCCCGGCCGATGTAATTTATTTACTTTTTGAGTAAACTGCAAATCAGTTATTAAATAATTATGGGGAGGTTTTGTCACTATTGGTGATCACTAAATTCAGGTACTAGTAATGCAAATGCCTTCGAGAAATAAACAAAACCAAAAAAACTAAATACAAATGGCTCGAACATTTCGTGTCATTTATTTTTCTGAAAAATGAATGTACATTAACAGCGCTTTATTTATAAGTGCTGTTGCAGTACACAACATATGACAACGTTTAAAATGTAAAGCGCTATCATATGTTACGAAATACAGCGCTTATTTTTAAAAGCGCTGTCATATTTTATTAAACACAGCGCTTATCTATAAAACAGCTGTCGTTTGTAATTTTATTTATTTGTAATGCAAATGCCTGGCAAAAAGAAACAAAAGCAAAACAAATAAATAGAACTGGCTCGGACGTTTCGTGTAATTTATTTTTCTAAAAAATTAATGTATATTAACAGCGCTTTATTTATAAGTGCTGTTGTAGTACACAACATATGACAGCGTTTAAGCTGTTAACCGCTATCATATGTTAATAAATACAGCGCTTTTTTGTAAAAACGCTGTCATATGGCTGTCTAAAAAAAAAAACCCGCCGGATTCGCCCGCTTAGACATTTAGGTTAATTTTGACTAAATTAGACGATTGCTTTTCATTTGCACGAATTGAAATTACATGCGCTGGAAAACCCTCAGTATCCTTCGTCGACTTCTGCAACCGATTGCTGCCGATTCCATAAGCAAGCTTCGTTGCTCAGGTATGTAATAGGCACCGTTTTTCTCCTGTCAGCTTCTCGTCGCAACTTCGGATACTCGAAGTTGATTTGTATGTCGCGGTATTGTTTGTTTGTTTGTTCGAACCCAGATTGTATATTTTTTTGGCAACTGATATGCGCGTGTGAAGTGGTAAGAAGACAATTTGTTTGTTCGGCGTTTGTTCTATTTGTGTTTGTGACCGCGTTCTGAAATCCAATGCTCGAACTGTTTGTGTTACAAATTAGGTGTCATTAATTGCTCAGGTATGTGATATATAGCTATAGCTCATCGTAGTCATGGTTCAATGTCGGCTTCAACGTCACACTTGTGATACGATTTGGTTTATATTGAAATGTTGATACAATTTGTACTTTGGTGGCAGGGTAAATGGGACCATCAAAGCGCAATGCACAAGGCAAAAAGAAAAACGTGGCTGGTAGAGGTAATGAGAGTTCATCACAAACGCGACTAACTGACGTACGCCAACCAAGACAGTCGAGTCAAAACATGCAACCCCACCATTCGATTGAACAGGGAATGTACAGCCATTGTGTTCCGGTTCAGGATCATACCCCTGCGAGACAAGGGGGTGAGTACAGGGAACGTACACCGGCCTCAACCGAGGACACACGTCCAAGTCCAGATGATTACAGACCTTCTATGAATGTACCGGACCCTATCTTGGAACATATGGATGAGGACAGACCATTACCAGAAGTGGATGCTTACAACTTCGAGGAAATCATGGATATGATTGGGGGGAACAGGGAGGTTGGCCAGGATGCTGAAGAAGTGGCCTCACCTTCGGCAAGTGATGACGATCAGGATGATGCAGTTCGGCCCGAGTTCGTTAGAGGAGGGACTTCGGCCGGTGGTGGTCCAAGTGAGGAGACACCGTTGGGTTCGATGCCATATGATACTCGACCTTGGATCACTCCAGCTGGGGATGACAAGTGAGTACCTTTTATAGGGCAAACGTTATGCAGTTTGTTTAAACTAACGTGAATATAAATATTATACCTTGTTGCATCTCCAGCTTTGACCCCCCTTGCGCTGTCAACAAAATCGGTCTTCAATGTATGGGACCTGGATTTAAAGTTGGTTGGACGACAATGAGGACGTGTGATCCACAAGCTCCGGTGAAGTGGTTTCGACACTTCAAGGTAATGTAAATTAAAATTATAGTACTTGCATAATTTATGGTTATTTTGTTTTGAATTGCATATGATTTATGTTTATATAAAACATATTCGTAACACAACTATGTAATGTATATGTAGAGCTTGTACCGGTGGGATCCGATTCACACCGACCAAATTGAGGCCAACTTCAGAAGAAGGCGGCTAAGATTCTACAAGATACATGGAGAGGTTTACGAACCGGTGCAACTAAAGGGCCAAAATGGCTGACGCAAGATCACATAGATGCGGGGAGGGCTCGATTTAACACGGACCCAGCATTCATAGCCCGCAGTGAAAAGAACAAGCAAACTTATTCTGCCCAGCTTGCCAGAAACGGCCCAGCAGTGCACCACGCATTTGGGTCTAGACCAGCACACTTTCACGTTGCTAAGCTGGTAATACATACTATTTTAGAATAATTCAAGTAGCAGTATAATATGTTATAACACATTTTATCGTTAAATTTGCAGGAAAAAGATAATAAAAGACAAACGTTGCTAACTGATATATTTGACAAGAAATATAAGCGGAAAGATGGGAGCTATATGATACCCGACGCGGATAACAAAAGGGTATACACGTTATCGAATTACATTTGTTTATTTAATTTGTTGTTTTTATTATATTATGTAATGACTATTGACAACTAATATGTTTGGGACTTTCACTACAATTTATTTGTTTGGGACTATCATTGTAATACCATCATTACATTTGTTTGGGACTTTCACTACAATTTTTTTGTTTAATTTGTACAAATGTGCAGAAACAACTTGAAGATGCTCAGGCTCTGGTCCTGAAGGATCGGGTTGCGGGTGAAAGGGTACCGGATGAGAAGCTGGTAGAGGCCGCTGCAACTGTCATGGGAGTTCACCCGAGGTCGGGGATACCATATTTGTATGGTCCTGCAGCCACATTAGTGTCGGACAAGTTCTCTTTCGACGGGTACTCAGTCGTGTGCGAGCTCGCACAGAGCAAGGGACCAATCATCGGTCGACTCCACTCAGGAGCTGATGCCGCGTTTAGAGCGCATGGAATCCCGACAGGAGGCTGAATTGAGACGCATAGAAAAGGAACGGGAGGATGATGTGAGGCGAATGGAATCCCGACAGGATGAACTGAAGGCCAGCATGGAACGGATGATGGAAATGCAAGCTGCTATGATGAGGATGCTCACTACTCCCGGATACCAGCCGACCTCCAGTCGAAGCCCGGATGGAAACGACCCTACTATTCGTAATCAGGGATCGAATGAAGAAAACCGCACATTATAATTTTGTTTTAGTGTTCTTTGATATATTTATTTGAATCGTCATTTTAATCATTTTTATTTCGAATATGGTAAATTAAAATTTCGAATTTTTTGTTTTTTTTATTTTAATCATTACAATTTCGAATTTTTGAGTTTTTTATATGATATATGAGTTTTTTAATCGGAATTCAAATTAAAATATGAAAATTAAAAATTGTGCCAGAATAGGAACGGTATCTAAACGGAGAATATAACTGACGGAATGGTGATGTAATCTAGACGCTGGTGCAATACACGCTAATGCGATGGAAAGCCGACGACCATATGAATGCCGTGATAACGACGGAAATGTCACGCCAGTGTAAGTAACGTAAATGAGGCGAAATATGGACGACAGTTTTTATTGATGGAAGTAAAGCGTAATATTGACGGAATTTATGCATGGCGTGATAACGACGGAAATGTCACGCAGGGCTAAGTAACGTAAGTGAGGCGAAATATGGACGGCAGTTTTATTGATGGAAGTGAAGCGGAATAATGACGGAAAATATTCTTAATGGAATATGGACGGAATTAGGATGGAAAATTAAAAAGGCGTAATGTTGACGGAAAATATACGCAGAAAATTGCCGACGGAAATGTGTTGGAATATGGACGGCACAGAATATACCGAAATTTAGACGGTTTTTTAACGGCTTATTTCAACGGACGAATGACGGAAACAAAACGGAAATATCTTAAACGAAATTATGCCGGACTGTCGACGGTACAGACCCGAAAGATAACAACGAAATGTCGACGGAATTATTTTTCCGTCGGGAAAATTTCCGTCACCATTTTTATTGAAGGAAAGTTGACGGAATTTTAACTTTTCCCGTCAACATTCCGTCACCCTTCCGGCTTTTTTTTGATGTCGGAAAATTCAGCCAAATTAGTAGTGCTGGTCCTCTTTTGGGCATATTTAGCTTGATTTCATCTCAAGCCAGATAGTCTAGATTTTTTTTGGGCATATTTGGACGTCTAAATTGTTTGGCATATTTAGGGTATTATTTGATGGAAAAGGATCAGGTACAAAGTTGATATTTTGGTATAAAATATAAACTAATCATAGTCCTTGATCTTGTGATTGAATGGATGAGATTAAATCTTAATTTATTGGGTTTTTTGTGTGTGACGAATTATGTCGTCTTTTTATTTTTCGGCACGAATTTTGACGAATTATAAAATAAACTGACGAATTATAAAATAATATTGACAAATTTTGTATTTTGTACCAAAAATTTACTTTACACCAGATCTGACCTCATTATTTGATTATATATTATTTCTTTCAAATATGTAGTTCATATTCGTCAATTTTAAATCATTTTCTTGTAGTGCTGTAATTAGAAGGGCATAGTTGAGGACTTGAGGCGCGTTAAGGTTTTTCTTAAAGCATTAATACTCTGTCACATAAGGTCTGAACTATTTGTTTTTTGTTTTCGTTAGAAATCAAAACTTTTAGTATCCGTTGATCAGATAATCTCAACGATTTAGATTAATTAAAATTTAATAATCTTTTAATCATTTTTATGGCTTAAAATGGTATATTAGGAAATGACAATATATATTTTAAATGTAACATCCTCGAAATATCGAGTGAATATCCGTTTAGATATTACGAACCCTAAAATTTTAAAATAAACTCACGATCTCTGATCTTATTTGTGTTCTACTTAATTTCTTTTCATCAGTCGACTACAAACTCCGATTTGAGAACTGCAACATAAGATTTGAGATAAAAAAACACGAACATAATGACGAACATATGTATCCTGGTTTTGCTGTATTCATCAAAACCACTAACATATAAAGCAAAACCACGAACAATGATTTTGCTGTATTTATCAAAATTACCACGAACATCTGGATCAACTGAGAACTTTAATTATTCGAGCACAGAGTGTTGTCGTCAACCGTCCACTGCAAAAATCACACGAGGATAATTCTGTTACGGATGAATGTACGAGGTCATCAAATCTTGTTCGAAAATCGTGGGATATCCCACGATCTTGTGAATTGTTTTCCAATCGACTATGCTCTCCCATCATATATATTGTAATTAAATAATTATTGAATTTGTTAAAATTAAGAGTCGTATATGATTTAATCGTACTTGATTTTGAAAACAGCTTCCTGCCAAGATACAATATCGATAAGTTGAGATTTTATACCTCTTAAGTTTTAAAAATAACAAGAGGCACAACAACCTTTAAAAGTGGAGATAGAGAGGTTGGACATGGCGTCTTTCATACATCATTTCAGTGCATCTTAAATGAATCGAACACGTGCTCCTGTTTTTATAGGAGAAAATTGACAATCTAAAACTCAATACATACATATTTGTGAAAAGAACAAAAAAGATGATATGTATGTAGGCAGATAGGGAGGGTGAGCAGCTAATGTACGTGTCTTAAACGGTTAGGGGTTAAAAGAGTTAGAGGGTTAAACGGGTGAAAGGATTAATACCTTTTTATGTAAAAAAAGGTCAAACGAACGAGTTCTCAATGGGTAGAGGGTTGAACGATTAATACAAATTTTGCATAAAATTGATAAATATGGAGCCATTTGTTTTTAAAATTGTGCATATTGTTTGAATTTATGTAGAGATTTAGTATCAAGTTGTACAAAGTTTGAATTAAAAGAAGGTATTTACCCTTGGCTAAAACATATATAAAAAAAATCTTATCCTCGATAAAGCTCTTATGCCAATCGCTTTTGCCAGTTTTAGTCGTCGGCTTGCGAGAATAATATCATACAGTGGAAGCGAAGATCATATCCACGTCATAAAAATTCACCATTCTTTTGACGGAATATTAAACACAAACCTTGATTCATTTAAATAATAAAGGTAACTTCACGGTCAGCTTGGATTGGTGCTTCCTGTCTCAGTCTAACCATGCGTTTCTTCTAATCAGTTTCTTTAAGAGTAAGAAAATTGAAAATTCTACTTGAGAGACCGGAGATCATAACCCTTTATTTATAGTTGTACATACCATACCAATTATAAATTTAATAACCCGATTCTGTCTCTCGAACAATATAACAATTATCCTTAGAGTATTTACACAAAATATTCCCATCGATAATTATATATATATATATATATATATATATATATATATATATATATATATATATATATATATATATATATATATATATATATATATATATATATATATATATATATATATATATATATATATATATATATATATATATATATATATAGAGGAGCGCTCAAATGTTACACCCAAATTAATGTGTTATGTGTTACACCAATCTTAGCCACACATCCAACCCCCCGTGCTTTGTGGGTGCGCCACGTGTCCAAATAGTAAACCCACTATCAACAGTAAAAAGCAAACAGTGAAATCCCACTACCAAAACACTATTCCGGCACTATTCCTGCCACTATCAACCAATCAAAACCTTCATAACACATAACACATTAACAACCCATAACATTTGAGCGCGCCCCTATATATATATTTTGTATACACCTGGATAATTATACTTTAATCAATCACAAATTAGATCACTAATGCACCACATAAAATGCTCGCTATTCATTAATTTAGAAATTAATCCGAAACGCCCCTGTTCCGACTGTCGCCACTTCACCTCTGCTAGCAGCCTCTGCCACTTAACCAGTTCAGAATAATCTCTCAACGCGTTTCAGGTTAGTGATGTAAGTCTAAACGTACCTTCCACTTCACAGAGATTTAAATTTTCAATTCATTGTCGACAAGCATGTTTGTTTGTCAGTTTCAATTCATTGCCGTGGCCTTTGAATGGGTTTTAAACTGGTCAAGATTTAGGTTTTGGTTGTCTATTGCACAATTCAGGACTTGAAGTTTCGATTCAGGCCTTTGAATGGGTTCTGTATTGTGATTTTTCTATAAATTCTTGTAGGAAGGTTACAGATGCATTCACTTGGGATATGATATTCAGAGGGATTATTATTATTTCTATATTTTATTTTTGTCATTATGCAAATAGTGTTGTTTGGTTCTGATTGAACATTGAAGAGTTAGCATAAATTTTCTAGGCAGTACGTACTTAAACTTTAAGGTTATGAAGTCTCATATCGTGAAATGGTGATGATGTCTCATATTGAATTGAACCATGACTTTACTGTGGTGGTCCTTACTACTTTATCTGTCCCATTGCTTGTTTATGTTCTGGCATTATTGAATTAGAACTATCTGTTGTAGGTAGCTGATCTCGTTTGAAAGCTTGTGCCCATATTCATAGCATCACCATCACCATCACCATCACTTGCTATTAGGGATAGCTTCACTGAAGCGAAAATTGCTATCATTGAATCATTTATATTGAAACTAGAAATGTTATACATATATGTGATGCAAGCAGGCTCTGGAGTGTTCAAGAATAGAGCGGCCGTCGATGGACGAAACCACATGCTGGGATGATTGCTGTCGATCGTTTCCAAGGAATAGATCAACGGGCAGTCAGAATTTGTAATTCATCCGCGGGTGACTTTACGTAGATTTTTTTTATTGTTCTTTTATGCAATTTATTCCCGGCCCAATTTTCTGTCTCGTGACTCAATTTGGCAAATTTTTCTGTCATCTACAATTCTGAATGATGCTTCAAATTATTAAGCTGGTTCTTTACACTATGACTGTTTGATTGAAGAACACATGGTTGCTGAAGATAAAGTGATTATTTGTTTATATATCACTAAAGAAAATTCAGTATGTACAGGATTTACACTATTCTTTGAGTTATTTGTGGAGCTGTTGGCTGCTTATTTTATTAGCTTTGCGTTTTCTGAGTTGTAATGTGCAATTGGACCTTGTTTATTTGTAGAGGGTTACCTGCATTATCTAGATTGAAGGCTATTGATGGGGTTCCGATTCCTACGATATGATTAAGAAGATGGACATCCTTGATGCTCTCAAGTGAGCTGTAAATTGCAACTAGTTGATGAATCATACTATCATAGGAACACATGCTTCTCAGCTTCTTGGGAAAAAAAGAAAGAAAAGGAAAATCAATTAGGTTAGTTGATTTGGCATCTATGTGTTTGCTGTATTGTAGGGTTTTGAGGCTAATTCGAGCTGGCCACAAATAATGCTTGTCTGGAAGGCTATTGACTGGGGTTGGTGGAACAGCTACGAGAGACCATCAAACATCAAAGTGAGCTTCGGTTTCGCATATTTTGGATTTATAGTTTAGTTCTCTAAGTAGTGAAGGTTGCCTATTTATTCACTCTCTCATACTTGGATGTTTTATATTGGCTATTTCCAATAGTTTCAAGCTATGAATTTCTATTAATATAGGTTTAGAAGCTTGCTTAGATATCATTTATGACATTCTGGTTATTAAAAGAATCACTATTTCAAGATTACTAGAATGTTAATCCATGAAAAATTATATATATTACTGATACAACTTTCCTAGAGAGTTATTACTCGTGATTTTAACTCAACTGGAACAAATTGATTTAATATTTTCATTTCCAACTAAAAAACGGAGAGTTATCCTTACTTTATACCAATGATACTAGAATGTTAATCAATGAAAGATTATATATATTACTGATACAACTTTCCTATCAAAAGTTCTTACTCGTGATTTTAAATCAACAGGAACATATTAATTTAAATTAATTCCAACTATAAAAGGGCCGGGAGAGTTTTTCTTACTGTATACCATTGAGACATTGAGTAAATCTTAATCTACTTGTTTAATATATGTTCCCCCCTGTGCCATTTGTGACCACTTTCTCAACAGGTAACATGTTGAATGTCTTAAATTTAGAGTTCAGTACCATAATCCAACAAAAAAGTACTAAGTAAAAAGGTGAAAAAGAACACAACTAAATGGTACTCATAATGATTGCAGGTTCCAAAAGCTAGCTCTGATAACTACTTTACTCTTGTTATATTTACAACTGTCATTCAAGAGTGGCAAAAATGACAAGGCCAGTAATGAAGACTCAGACTTGCCCAAATTCTGTAGACAGTGTGAGGATCCTACTGTATTCCAAGGGCTTGTATTCTCCTGATCAATGACAGAGAAGATGCATTTCGAAGATTCCAGTCTTCTACTGTCCCCTTTGTAAGCCCTTTGTTCGTTAACCATTCATCATTTCCGTCGAGTATTCTCACAATTTGTCTCATGCTTGGCCTCTCATCTGGATCTGATTTTGTGCAGGCAATTCCTAGCTTTATAAGTCTCATCAGTTCCATTTGATCATACTCCCTGTCCAACCTCCAGTCTGCCAGTTCCTCCAATGGCCTCTTCCGAGCCTCAAATCCCTGGACCCTTTTCACTAACAGAACTTCTGGGGTCCTGAAATCAACTGCTATGTGTCCGGTGATAGTCTCAAGGACAACGACTCCAAAGCTGTATACATCTGCAGCTGTAGTTGCCTTTCCTGATTCAACAAATTCCGGTGACATGTATCCGAATATCCCACAAGCTGATCTGCTCGTGTCTATTACAACGTGGTGCCCGTTCTCATTCCGTATCAAAAACTCTGCCAGCGCAAAGCCAGTGAGCCGTGGATTCATATCTGGCTCAAGAACCACCGCCGACGAGGTAATGTTCTTGTGAATAACTTGCTCGTCCCATTCTTCATGCAGATATAAAATAGCTGAAGCTAGTGATTTGATGATATTGTATCTGTGATACCATGAAAGTGTGTTCTGATAATTCCCAGGCTCGTGATGGTGCATGAGTATGTGGCTTAAAAGACGATTGGGCAGATAATCATATACGACAAGCATCTCTCCTTGCTCAGTGCACCAGCCACGAAGCTGAACCAGGTTCCTGTGTCTAAGCCTCCCCAAGTTGCGAAGCTCATTAGCAAAACGAACACGGAGTGCAGGACAGGTCTTCATATTGAGCCTCTTGATCAAAACATGATGTAAGTTATCCAGAATGCCATGATAAGCTGTTCCGAAATCCAATTCTGCTACTCTGTTGGCTTCTGAAAAAGCGTCAGTTGCAGAGATTATTTCCTTGTAAGAGATTTCCCTTGGTGTTTCGAACATTGGTAAACCGCTACGTCCCAGGGACTTTTTGCTACTTTTTTCTGTTGACAAGGCGGCATTGTTGGTTTCAAAATCAGCAGTCTGGTAGATGGTTTCACCTTTAGCTGTTACATACCTGGATGAAGTGCTTTTGGTTATACTTGAGCTACTCCTGGAACTGTCTGTGAACTTGTTGCGGCTGGTGTTGGTGCTGCAACTGTCACTTGATGAAGATAAGGAGACATATGATGGGTGTGATTGGAATGTAGGCAGGTAAGGCAGGTGTCCTGATAAATTACCAGAGAGTGCTTCCACTACCCACTTCATGTTCGGCCTTGATTGAGGCTCGTGTATCGTGCAAAGGAGCCCTACATGGATCAGCGTCTTTAGATCCACAATGCCGTATGACTCTTCAGGAAGCCGACTGTCCACGGCCTTTAGTGGAACTCCTTCATCGGACAGCCTTCTGATCCAGTCGAGCAAGATTATTTGATCATCAGGGAATGTCAGGTCCACGGCTCTTCTACCTGACACAATCTCAAGGACTACGATGCCAAAGCTGAACACATCTGACTTGGCAGTCGCAACATATCTCTTTTGGAAACTCTCCGGTGGCAAGTAACCGATTGTGCCTCCAATTCTGCTTGTCTCAGCCAGCCTGAACTGGCAGTTTCGCATAGATGGGGTTCTGGTTTCATACTCCAGATCATGCTCCAGCCATCTGGCTAGCCCAAAGTCTCCGAGCCTGGCATTGAAATGTGAGTCAAGCATGATGTTGCTCGTCTTCACATCCCTGTGTATAATCTGCGTCTCCAGCTGCTCATGGATGTAGAACAACCCTGCCGCTAAACCACTGACAATCCTCTTCCTGCGGTTCCAGCTCAGTACAACCGGCAGCCCTGAGCCCTTATGCTTACTAAACAGAACTCTGTCTAAGCTCCGGTTAGGCATGTAATCATACACCAAAAGCAGCTGCTCATCATGAACGCACCACCCCCTTAGCCTGACCAGATTCCGGTGGCGTAGATGGGCCACAGCCACCAACTCCGCGGCAAAGGACTTTTCGAACCTCTCACCCTTCTCCATCACACATTTCACCGCCACGGCTGTGCCATCACTTGGCAGAACAGCCTTGTACACCTTCCCAAATCCACCACTCCCCAGCACACCTTCCTGGCTAAACCCATTAGTCCCTATGTAAAGCTCAGAGAAGCTGAATATCCTCGGATTACTCTCTCCCACCACCTTGTCTGACAAGCCCACTCCGGCCGTGTCCTCGAAGACCGCCCCGGAGTGCCACTGCTTCCTCTGGTTATAATCGCACAAGTGCATCAGTTTTGAATCAAGAACACGACGCAGAATCCTCCTCGTCCGACTTGCAGGCTTTCCTTTTCGGCCACCTCGGTCATCTTCTTCCACCTTAACAAACGTTTTCTCCAATGATCCAGCATCGTTTTTCTCGGCATAAATTTTGTCAGATGGTTGGATCTCATTACTGTCGGCTGGCAGAATCATGCATAGCTTAGTGAAATGCATGGTGATGCTTGAGAAGAAGAAATGCTATGAAGAAGAGGTGGAGGTGGACATATGTGATGAGGGATGGATATGAAAACAATGCAATCGAGTGGTGATGTGTTCGCATTTATTCAAGTTGTTGTTGTTGTTGTTGTTTGATCATTGATGATGATATGTATGCATTCATATTGATTAGGTTGGGCTGCGTTGAATTTCATGCAGCAAATTTAGCTGATATCTGGCCAACAATAACCGACCTGACTTACAAATTCAATACAAGAATTTTTCAACGTGTTCCCTTCCTTCTAGTAAAAATATTTTCATTTTGAATGGTTCTCAAATATTTGATTTTCATAAAATACTCTCTCTCTTTTTTATGTCAATATGTTTTTGGAAAAGGCAAAAACTCGTTAATATTGCAAATTGAACAATTTCTCTAATAAAATAGGCAAAGGGTCTAGAAGTTATTTCTGTCCATATTTCAAATTGAATAATTTCTTTGATAAAATAGGCAAAGGGTCCCAAAAGCTAGAGCAATAAATTAAAGGCACGAGGTGTTGAAACTTGAAGCATGAATTATGGACACCTAATCCACTTTAAACAACTTTATCAACAATAAATCACACACATACTCTACATTAATAAAAAAAAGAGTAGCAAGTTAAAGAAAATATTAGATGTGTAGTGATTATTTCAAACCAGAAATGCAGATGACTACTTTACACCTTTTTTTCCAACTAGTGTACTTTCACTATAATTTCATGTCTAGTGTCTGATGGGAGACCTCCTTAATAGGAGGAAGAGAGAATAAGTCTCGTTTTCTATTCTCAAGTGATGGACATGAGAAATACTAGGAAAGGAAAAGAGAGTTTAAAGCAAACTTTGGATGAAGAAGAAACGAGATGAATAATCTACACAAGTTATATAGTAAATAAAGTAGTAACAAATCAATTCATTGTTAGAATTCAATAGATATCCAAACAACATTTGTTTGAGAGATTTAGAAGGAAAATCCTCACTTTGTCTGTGTGAGAGTCGTATCCCATTATTATGTTTTAATAGTGGAGAGTTTATTTCATTTGTGAGCCTATTTTACTACACAAGAGTGGGAAAAGTCATATCCTTGGCGATATAATTCCACTACATTTAGTCATCTTTCCCAAGAACTGGTATCACAACATCGGTTCTTTCGCTATTTATCTTGTGTGAGTAAAATGGAGGAGTACACCTCAGCATCATCTGCAATAATGGTCAAGCTAACTTCGTCAAATTATTCTATCTGGAAGGCAAGAATGGAGGACATTTTATATTGCAAGGATTTATTTCAACCCTGTGAAAATAAAGGAGTCAAACCAGCTTCCCAAGTCAGATGTTGAACGTAAAGTCATGAATCGAAAAACGGTCGGTCAAATACGACAATGGGTGGATTAGAGTGTCTCTCATCATGTCGCGCAAGAAACAGTTGCGTACACATTATGGAAAAAGTTAAAATCCATGTATGAATGAAAGACAGCTCAGAATAAAGCTTTTGTGATTCGGCGTTTAGTAAATCTCAAATATTGAGAGACCCGAAGCGTATCCAAACACTTGAGCGAGTTTCAAGGATTGGTGAACCAGCTCACCAATATAAAGATGGTGCTTGAATAATTACAAGCACTATTACTTCTCAGTTCCTTGCCTGACAACTGGGACACACTTGTGGTATCACTGAGCAACTCAGCACCACAAGGTGTACTGAAATTGAGCACCGTTAAAGATAGCATGTTCAATGAAGAGTCTAGAAGAAAGGAGCAAAGAATGCCATCAAAATCAGAGGCATTTGTTACACAATATTGTGGAAGAAACGCACACAGAGCATCCCACGATAGAGATAAACCAAGGGGGAGGTCAAAATATAAAATTTGAGGAACTTTGAAGAATAGAACCGACATTGAATATTATCACTGTAGCAAGAAAGGCCACTTGAAAAGAGAATGTAGACTTCTCAAGCGAGAGCAACATGGAAATGGTAATGCAAGCAATGTAGCTGCTACCATTTCACATGAAAAAGATGAGGTGACCCTTTGTGATAAGGGCAGTGTCAATCTGACGTCCCTAAACATGTGCTGGGTGGTAGATTATGGTGCATCATGCCATGTAACCACAAGGAGAGATTTCTTTACCACATACACAGACGGTGATTATGGTCACGTGATGATGGGCAATAGTTATACATCCAAGATAAGGAGATTTGCCTTAATAACGAACACAGGATGTCATCTAATCTTGAAAGATGTGAGACATGTACCTGACATGCGTCTAAATCTTATATCTACAGGAGTACTAGATGAAGAAGGTTATATAAGTGTGATTGGAGGCCGGAAATGGTAACTAACACGAAGTTCCTTGGTGATAGTCCGAGGTAGTAAAACAGATAACCTTTGGTGGCAGAAGCAAAAGTCAACAACGGGTGTGTGAATACCGTCGGAGAAGACTCATCTATCTAGCTATGACACAAGCAGCTCGGACATATGAGTGAAAATGGACTTCAAATTTTGGCAAGGAAGGAGACATTACTAGGCTTGAAGAGGAAGGACACGTTTCTCAAGCCTTGTACACATTGCTTGGTTGGAAAGCAACATATGGCTTCTTTCCAATACAAGGCCCCACAAAGAAAACCTAATGTATTGGATCTAGTACATTCGGATGTGTGTGGTCCAATGACCACCAGTTCTCTTGGAGGTGCGAGGTACTTTGTTACCTTCATTGACGACCACTCCAGGAAAGTATGGGCATATGCCATAAAGACAAAAGACCACGTGTTTAAATTTTTCAAACAGTTTCATGACAGTGTTAAAAGAAAAAGTGGCAGAAAGTTAAAATGTGTTCGTACTGATAACTGAGGAGAATATATGGGAAGATTCAGAAGATACTATTTAAGTAATGGAATCCGTCATGAGCGGTCTGTTCCAAAGACTTCTCAGTAAAATGGACTGGCTGAGAGAATTGACAGGACTATTATCGAAGGGTGAGATCAATGATATCTCATGCAAAGCTGGATAAGAGTTTTTGGGGTGAAGCTCTAAAGACTGCAGTTGATTTGATCAACTTATCTTCGTCAAGTCCGTTAAACAGTGAAGTTTCAAACAAGTTTTGGAAAGGTAAAGACGTTTCCTACAACCACCTGAAGGTATTTGGTTGTAGAGCATTTGTTCATATACCCAAAGATGAAATGTCAAAGCTCGACTCAAAATTGAAGGAGTGCATTTTTGTGGGATATGGAAATGAAGAATTTGGATACAGATTATGGGATCCTTTCAAGAAAAAGATTATCAGAAGTATAGATGTTATCTTCTTTGAAGATCAAAATATTTATGATATATTCGGAAAGTTGTGAAGCCTGATAATCCTAGAGAGCATCCAATCGACTTGGATTCAGCCCCTCCCTCAAACGCTGACGGAGACGATATGATAGATGATCTATAGATGATCGTGGGATTACACAAAGTGAGACTCATGTTAATGATCTAATTGAAGAAGTAGCTGAAGATAGCAATAATGATGACACAGCTAGAAGTGACAAGGATGAAGAACAAGATCCTCACGAACCTCAACCGAGAAGATCAAGTAGAATACCGCAGCCAAATACAAGGTATCCTACTAATAAGTATATATTACTGACTGACGGGGGAGAACCAGAGACTTATAAAGAAGCTCTGACGGATGATCACAAGAATGACTGGATGAAAGCCATGCAAGAAGAAATATAATCCTTGCATGAGAACCAGACATATGAGTTGGTAGATGATGGAGCATATTTATATGATTCATTAAGTACTACTAAACCCACCAATTAGACATTTGATGATACGAACAAGTGCTTGTTAATGCCATTTTGTGTATACAGGCTATTTTGGAGTCTAAAGAGGAAACACGCTAAAAAGGAGTTTTAAAGCTGAAAATGGATTACAAGTCATTCCAGGCCACGACCAGATTCCGACTTTACAACCGTCATGAACCCAACGTGGAATTACTCAAACATGTCCCAATGACTTGTTCCAAACCTCAACAAAGATCAAGAATTCAAGTGAATGCCAAGTCTAGCCACCCATGTGCAAGGCTTGTGCCTTGTCCTTTGATGTCAACCAAGAAGCAACCAAGGGGCAACCAAAGTCTAACCGGAGTTGGGAGGCAACCGATGGCTTTTGGAGAACAAAATATCACAACCCACTCAACTCACTTCCTCCTCCACCTAAGGCCGGCGGCTTCCATGGGAGAGTGACACATGGGCGGCGGCTTTGGGGAGTTGCCACCTCATGGCCGGCGGCTTTGGAGCCCTCCTCTCCCCCTTTGACATGTGTTGGCTCCTCTCCTCTCCTCCTTGCCTATAAATACCACACTCCCTCTCCTTTGTTCAATGTCATTAGTCCTTTGTTCGAAATCCCATGTTACCTTAGAGAGAAGAGAGCTTAACTCTCTTTCTCTTCACTTTCAATGCAAACACATTTTGTTCTTGATTTCCAAGCTTTGTTCACTTGTTCTTGAGCTCCAAGCTCTTATTTTCCAGCAGCCCCTCTTTACTTTCTTTGTCTTGATTTACTTTGTTCTTGAGTACTCTTGTTGGTTCTTGAAGTGCTCAAGCTTTTCCTTGTCTTTTACTTTCAAAAAAACTTTACTTTTTGTCTTTCGAAAACCTTTACTTTTCAAGCACTTAGCTATGATATCCTCTTCCGTGGATACTCGTAGCTAAACCCTTCATTCGGTTAAAGGAGTGTGCTTGTATCATAAAATGTTTTAGACCCTTCTCTTAGTGCCTCTTTGTGTTCAACTTGTTCTATGTGCCATATATTAGGTCAGAACGCTATTGGTTGAGTGGAGGCTCGAAAGAGCAAAGCTCTTCCATGGGTTCGTGAACTTCCGTGGATAAGTGGAGGCTCGAAAGAGCACAGCTTATCTGTGGAGTTCAACCTCTTTTAAACACCATTTGGTTGATCGGAAATGATTGATCAAATGGATGCACATAAGCTAAGATACTTCGAAAGGAGGAATTAGCCCAACTAGAACAAGAATTCTATGTCTTGAAAAGGACTAGACGGTGTGGCAAGTCAAGTGCTAGAAATAGCCTTGATACATCTTTGAACACTTAGTATGATCATTAGAGGTCGATGATAAACAGATTTATGATACAAGGCCCCTAAAACCGAATCCTTTCCTTTAATTAAAACATCACCTGTCACTTTACTTTCAGTCTCATTATCAACTGCTTATTTTCAGTCATTTACTTTCAGTACTATAATTTCCGCACATTTACTTTCCAGCAATTTACTTTTCAGCAATTTACTTTCTGTCGCTTATTACAGACCCTTTCAATATCAGTCCATACCAAAAGTATGTTGATTAAGTCGATATTGAATTCGATTGTTTCGGCAATTTACTTTCAGTAATTTACTTTCTTTCGCTTATTACAGACCCTTTAAATATCAGTCCATACCAAAAGTATGTTGATTAGTCGATATTGAATTGGACTGTTCCAGCACTTTACTTTTCAGTATTTACTTTCAGTCCTGTATTTACTTACTAAAACCACAACCAACCCATCTTACTTTCAGTACTAAAACCACAACCAATCCCAATCCCACTTAATCTCTGTACATTTCTCGCAAAGAACAACCATTCCACACTGACTCCCTTGGGTTCGACCCCTACTTACCTCTTTACTACCCAATAGTAAAGTCACGAGTAGCGGACTTATAAATTAATTTTGTACACATTGCCTCGCGACAAGGCAGTGCTGTCAGTAGACTTAGCAAAAGGTAGAAGGGCACTCAAGAATAAATGTGTGTATAAAATTAAGACTGAGAAAGGAAGCTCACGACCCAGATACAAGGAGATGTTAGTCGTGAAGGGATTCAGCCAAAAGAAGGGTATCGATTTTGAGGAAATTTTCTCTCCAGTGGTGAAGATGTCATCGATACGGGTAGTACTCGGCATGTCTGCAAGTTTAAACCTAGATGTTGAACAGCTAGATGTGAAGACTGCATTTCTTCATGGTGACTTAGAAGAAGAAATTTACATGGAGCAGCCATAAGGTTTCAAAGAGAAAGGCAAATAAAATCTAGTTTGCCGATTGAAAGAGAGTCTATATGGACTTAAGCAGGCACCCAGACAATGGTATAAGAAGTTTGGTTCCTTCATGATTGAGCATGGATATCGAAGGACAACTTCTGATCATTATACGTCTTTGTGAAGAGATTCACAGATGGTGAGTTCATCATACTTCTTTTATATGTTGATGTTATGATGATAATCGGACAGAACGGTGACAAGATAAGCCAGTTGAAGACAGAACTGAAGAAGTCTTTTGCTATGAAAGACTTGGAACTAGCAAAACATATCCTTGGTATAACCAATTTATGTGACCGAGAAAAGAAAGGTATGGCTATCTTAAGAAAAATATGTTGAGAAAGTATTGGAGCGGTTCCACTTGGACAAAGCAAAGCCAGTTGCAACTCCACTTGCAAGTCATTCAAACTTAGCAGCCGTGTCTGACAAGTGAAAAAGAGAAAGAAGAAATGTTAAAGATACCATATGCCTTAGCCGTTGGAAGCTTGATGTATGCAATGGTATGTACTCGATCAGACATCACACCCGCAGTTAGTGTGGTTAGTAGATTCCTTTCTAATCCAAGGAAGGATCATTGTAATGCTGTTAAATGGATTCTAAGGTACCTTATAGGGACTTCCAAATTGAGTTTATTTTTTGAGAGTAGCAAGCCTGAGTTGATTGGTTATACTGATGCAGACATGGCCGGAGATCTAGATTCCAGAAAATCTACTTCTGAATATCTTATTACATTTTCAGGGGAGTAGTATCGTGGCAGTCAAAGTTACAGAAGTGTGTTGCTTTATCAACCACAGAGGCAGAATATACTGCAACTAAAGAAGCTTGCAAAGAGATGTTATGGATGAAGCGATTCTTGCTAGAGTTAGGTCAAGAACAAGAAAATATATACTGCAATGTGACAGCCAAAATGCAATTCATCTGAGCAAAAACTTGAGTTTTCACTCGAAGTCAAAACACATTGATGTCAGATATCACTGGATAAGTGACATGCTAGAATCAAAGCAATTACAGATCGAGAAGATCCATACTGATGATAACTCATCAGATTGACGTGAGACCCTCCTTATTTGGAGGAGGAGGGAATGAATCTCGTTTTCTATTCTCAAGTGATGGACATGAGAAATACAAAGAAAGGAAAAAAGAGTTTCAAGCAAACTTTGGATGAAAAAGAAACGAGATGAATAATGTACACAAGTTATATTTAGTAAACAAAGTAGTATAAAAGCATCTGCATTCATTCGTAACAAACCATCATTGTTAGAATTCAATATATATCCAAACAACCTTTGTTTGAGAGATTTAGAAGGAAAATCCTCACTTTAATTTGTTTGTGAGAGAGTCGTATCCCATTATTATGTTTTAATAGAGGAGAGTTTATTTCATTTGGGAGCCTAGCTATTTTATTACACAAGAGTGAGAAGAGTCATATCCTGGGCGATATAATTCCGCTGCATTTAGTCATCTTTCCCAACACAGATATGATGACAGAGTGTTTGCCAAAAGAAAATTTTGAATACTGCAGACAAGCTGCGGGCATGATACCCTCCACGTAATAGTCGGGTGGGGGAGATTTGATGGGAGACCCTCCTTATTTGGAGGAAGAGAGAATGAATCTCGTTTTCTATTCTCAAGTGATGGACATGAGAAATACAAAGAAAGGAAAAGAGAGTTTCAAGCAAATTTTGGATGAAAAAGAAACTAGATGAATAATCTACACAAGTTATATTTAGTAAACAAATTAAGTAGTATAAATGCATCTGCATTCATTCGTAACAAATCCATTCATTGTTAGAATTCAATATATGAGAAAAGATCACATGAGAAGAGCTAATTACTGATGGACCACAATTGTATGAATCATAAACACAGTTAAACCCACCAAATTAGACTGTTTGTCTATCTAACTTCGATGTTTTAGTCCCGATACATTTCTACAGGGTATTTCAGAGCTTAGAGAGAATACACGCTAAGGAAGAGCTTTTAGCACAGAAAAGATATCAGGAGACAATCCAAGGTCAAGATCAGACGCTGAATGAAGAAATCTAAAGATCCTGACATGGAATCATTCAAAACAAATCAAACCGAAGAGAAATCGAAGACAATCCGGAGCTGGAATACACCGATAGTTTTGTGCAAACTGCACAAAACTCACAACCACTCTCCTCATGCCACATGGACCGGCGGCTTTGCCCTCACAACCCCTCCTCCTCCTCTCCCCTTCCTCCACATGTCACATCCTCCTCCCCTCTCCCAAAAGCCGGCGGCGGCTTTGTGTTGTCCCTCTCCCCTTGTGACACTTGTCTTCCTCTCCTCTTCCCCTCCTCTCCACCCTTGGATGCTAAACCACATGCCCTCATCTTGGCCATCCATTCTTCTCCTCCATGGCTATAAATACCAAGCCATCCCTCCTCATTTCATAAGCCATAAGCATTCACAACACACCACACTCCACTTCTCTCTCTAAGTTTGTTACTTTGTAAAGTTTGGGTTTGATATAAATAAAAGTTCAGTTTGTTCTCAAATACTTTAGTTCGATCTTGAGTACTCCTGTTTGTTCTTGAGTACTCAAGCTTTCAGTTACAGCTCAAGAGTTACTCCTGTTTGTTCTTGAGTAATCTCTTTCTCTTCTCTCTTTACTCTTGTCGGTTCTTGAGTATTCTTTTCCAAATCCCCAAGTATTTAGTTATGATGTCCAACTCTATGGATATTCGTAACTAAACTCTTCATTCGGTTGAAGGGGAGTTCTTGTTTTATAAAATGTTTTACTTCGTTTAGTTTCTTTTCTCTGTATTCAAAACTTGTTCTATGTGCCATTTATAAGGTCAGACTTTCCAAGGTTGAGTGGAAGCTACGAAAGGGCAAAACTCTTCTGTGGGAAGTCGTGAACATACTCGGGTAAGTGGATGCTACGAAATGGCAAAGCTTATCTGAGGAGTTCGATCTATCTTTAAAACCATTTGGAAACTGGACCAAAGGGACCAAATGGATGCACAAAAGGCTAAGATACTTCGAAAGGAGGAATTAGTCTGAAGTAGAACAAGGGTTTACAAACAGTGTGGCAAATTGAGCGCTACGAAAGGGCCTCGATACACGTTTGAATACTTAGAAGGGTTACTAAAAGAATGAACAGGATATAATACAAGGCCCCCTAAGACCGAATACTTCTCTTGCAATCACAGAATCCCCTTTGTCTTTACTTTTATTGTTCAATCAACTGCAACCATCAACCGCTCACAATCCGGAGGACTTGCAATTCACGCATCACCCACTGTAAGTCTTCGCTTTTAATTTCAGTATTTACTTTTCTGTAATTTACTTTTCAGCACTCAAAACCAAAACCAACTAAAAAGTCACGTAGTTGTTAGCACTAAAACCTCAACCAACCTAAAACACGCTCCTTCGCTGAACAAATCCCTTAAAGAATAACTTATCTCCTAATTCCTCTGGGTTCGACCCCTACTTACCAAGTACTACCCAGTAGTATAGTTGCGAGTAGCGGACTATTATAAATTTATTTGCACAATCGCTTTGACGACGAGCGGTTATGTCAATTACCTTGAGAAATGAGAACAAATCTTGACCATTAAATTATTAATGTAATGGTTGTTAATTAACAATAATTTAATTGCACAATCCCGATTTAATTATGGATTAAAGGGTAAATCAGTCATACTAAATATCAATTAACAGTTACAATCCGATTTTCTCGTCTTCGATCGGCTCTCGTGCGCAGGAATCTCGGCATGCACGAGTCGCACATCTTCATCTCAAACCCTAGGCGCGAGAAGCTTGATTGCGATAGGCAGTCTGTGGAATTGAACTCCATTGCATTCTTATTTGATGGCCGCCGACTTCCTTGCCTTCAGCTGCTTCTGCTGTATACCTAACTCGTTCAGTTGGTAATTGATCGTCGTAGTCGTAGCATCATCGGCTGGAAAGCAACTATCTGAGTCGAGATGTCGTCGATTGTGGTGGTTTTCGACTTTGATCGGACGTTATTGGAAGTGGATAGCGACGATTGGGTCGTGACGGAGATGGGTTTCAAAGAGTTGCTCCGGCAACTCATGCGGTCGATGCCTTGGACAGATTTCATGGTTGGTTAGCAGTTATTCTCTTCATCACTTTATTTACTCTGATACTTTGAATTCCAAAAAATAAAATTAGTAATGTGAAGTGTTTGATTTCTCCAAATTGAAGCAGTCAGCTGCTGATTTGATTGAAATTGATTAAATTTTAAACCTGAGATTGGATGAGCTTTGTATATTGACTGATCATGAAATGTTATGTAACCTTTGATTGCGATAGGCAGTCTGTGGAATTGAACTCCATTGCATTCTTATTTGATGGCCGCCGACTTCGTGCTGAACAAACTCCTAATGAGGCATGTCTCTTCCAACCCTATTTGCTCCTTAAATTTCTCTGTATTGATTTTGATAGTTAACTCATCAGTGGTCTGTCAACAATTGTAAAGTTTAGCATCTATATGTTTTCATCTTTGACTGTTAACTTTTCTAGACATTATCTCCGACTGTTTTATTTTACATATTTGATCTTGCTCATAACCAAACTTGTCTATGGGACTACTTCGTAACCAAGTTTTTTTTATTGCTCTATCATGTTACACATACTTTTATTTTGAATTTGTATGGCCTAACTTTTATTATTTGTTATTTGTAATGAATCAGCTCGAGATGGAAGATGGAGATGAAATTAATGCCATGCTGCACCAGTCAATGATGGAGATGAAATTGATGCCATGGAGATGAAATTGATGCCATATTTGATTGAGTCAAGAAGTCGTGTCGCCCCTTCAGAAGATATTGGCATTTTTGATGATGTTGTACAGGAACAAACTTAGAGTTTTTTCCTGATAATTTGTATTACTGTTATAATTGTAGACAAGAACGTATACAGTTGTTCATTAATTCGTTTGTATTTCGTTTGGACCAAGTAATAATATTCATATAAAATTGATATAATTCGTAGCTACCATTTGAGAATGTTGTACGTATACCTTGTCATTATGTACCATAGTTATAATTCGTATAAAGTTATTTATACTTCGTATCTCAGCAGATAATTGTAGAGCATGCTTCTTTTATAATTCGTACAATATCATTTAAAATTCGTATACACGAAACATTTAACTAATAATCAGATTATCACCGATATACTCCGTAGCTTACAACGGCAAATGGCTGTCAATTTTCAAAACAGTATGATCTGTCCTGAGTCTAAATTTGTTATACAAAATACTGATCAACATTGGTAAGTCGATGATGAGAATCTACTCGAAACATTCTTCGGGGGTCTTGGGGGACTTCAATGCAGCTTTTTAAGCATTGTCATAATTTTTAATTGCTTCAAACAGCAATTTCTTGGCCTTTTCTTGGGCTTCCATCAATTTCTGAGATATAAGAATAAACTGTTATAGCAAGATGAAACAATATGTACTATATGTAAGCTGTAATTCAATACGAAAGATAAAACTGCTACTACGAAAGATAAAACTATTACTACAAAAGATAAAACTAATACTACGAAAGATAAAACTGCTACCACAAAAGATAAAACTGTTACTACGAAAGATAAAATTGATACTACGAAAGATAAAACTGATACTACGACTAATAAAACTATTACTACGAAAGATAAAACTGTCTGTATTTTCTTGATGCTGTCTAAGCTTAACCATTTCTTGCATAAGAGCATTCTTATCAGTTTGTAGATTGTGCACTTGATCCCACAGTTCAAAGTTTTCAGCCCCGTCGCGCCAGTTTCGTTAGCCTTCTCATTTGGCTTCACAGATTTCCCATGATCAGTGCCCTGAATATTTTTTCTCCTACTGATGGTATTCAACAAATGCTTTTGACCTCTCACAAACCCATCATTCGCAAACTCCCATCGATCCGTATCAATCTTTTTGGATCCCTATTACAAAAACACAGGACAATCCAATAAAATCTTCTGTTCATTTTGAATCAAACGAATCTGAAACACAATAAATACACAAACCTTTTCAGTTAAAAGAAAAACATGAACCTACTATTCAATCCTAAACGGCAGCCAAGTGATAGGGAAAATTGATAGCATTACCCTGATTTCTGAAATGTCCAACCTTTTTTCCTACCGATTAGACATACACACACCATAAATTTATCGCAACTGGCTGAAGCACGCCTAAGTATACAATTGCAAAAATTACAGTTCTGACTTGGAATCTAAAAATCAACAATTTCACAACAACAATAAATTAGAAAGGCTGAGGTTTGTTAGGGCTGAGGTTCACACACCATAGAAAGGCTGAGGTCCACACACCATAAACTGATACTACGAAGGATAAAACTGATAGTACTACTGATAAAACTGTTACTACGAAAGATAAAACTGATACTACGAAAGATAAAACTGTTATTACGAAAGAAACTGATACTACGAAAGAAACTGATACTACGAAAAGACTACGAATAAATAAGATACCACGAACAGACTACGAATAAACTGATACTAGAAACTGATACTACGAACTCAGACTACGAATAAAGTATGCTAAACTACGAATAAATAAGACATCTTACTACGAATAATGTGTGCTACACTACGAACAAAGAAGGAACTCATTTGAACAACAGTACGAATGACCTGTATTCACTACGAACAATAATCAAAAGGTTGTATTATGGCGGCAGCGCCTACAGCTCCACCTCTGATGAAGCCATCCAATAATGCAACCTGGAAAGAACAATTGCATTCACCAAATCAAAATCTCAAAAAACCAAATTAATCACACAAACATAACCCTAAAAATTGCAACTTTATGCAAATCCACCAATTTAACAACCCTCAAAACTCCTAATTAGGCGGCAGCGCCGATAGCCCGAAATCCGGCACTTTAAATCACCGTTTTCGTCCAGCCCGAAATCCACCAATTTAACAACCAACAATACGTAATAAATTGAACACACGTCAATTTTGTCGCCGAGAGAAGCCGACATATCAATTTCCGAATACGTTTGCAACCACCGAATTGATCTCACAGTTCGCAATCAATTTTTGTTCACCGATTTGTCGTTCACCGATTAGGTCTGGAGTGTTCGTCGATTTGTCACCGATTTTGTTCGTCGATTTGTCGTCGATTTCGTTCATCGATTTGTCGCCGAGAGAAGCCACAATTTTCGATTCCGAATTCGTAGTTCATCGAGGTTTCATCGAAATTATCGGGATTATGGTTTACTAATTTCAATTTTGTACCGAGATTACCCTTAATACAGTATTATATCTGATTTAATTATTAATTACGAATAATATTTGATTTAATATCAGCCACACATTTGATTTAATGTGTGGTTCAGATCTGTTCTCATTTCTCACCTTAAAGGCATTTCTCACAGGATCCGGACTCTTCAATAAATATCCAAACAACAACATTTGTTTGAGAGATTTAGAAGGAAAATCCTCACTTTGTTTGTGAGAGAGTCGTATCCAATTATGATGTTTTAATAGTGGAGAGTTTATTTCATTTGTGAGCTTATTTTATTACATAAGAGTGAGAACAGTCATATCATGGGCGATATAATTTCGATGCATTTGGTCATCTTTCCCAACAGTATCGTCAATAATTAATCCTGAAAATGTTTGTTGAGTGACACTTGTGGTGGAATAGGTAGTTCGTTTTGAAGTTAGTTGATCAGATTGTAGCAGGGGTGGCTGAGAATTATAAACTGATCATATTGGTTTAAGCTATTTCGTACTTGTTTCCATTAGTATATTAGGGCTAAGGTTTGGCGTTGTTCTCTCCGCTAAATGGTGGACTAATGGTACGCATAAGAATGATTAATTTAAAATGTTGAATAAATCCATTAAAAAAGTTAGATTTGTAAACTGTGATAGTAAAGTTGTGGCACCTATTATGTATTCACAAGATGATGCGTCATGCGTGACATTTCATCAAATGAATTCGAGTTCTTCAAATCTGTCTAAATAATTTCTAATAAAGAGATAACAAGTACATTGCGTTTGAATCCCATGAGTTATAAAAAAATATATGATAAAAAAACAAAATGAGAAAATCATTTTACATATTTTCTTCCAAATTTTCATTTCATTTCATAAACACTAACCCTATCCAACGACATGGATCTTGTGTATTAGGCATGCAAATCACATCATGATTTTTGGTATGAGGTATATTAAATTCCCTTTAGCTAGTTGGATTTTCATGAATTTAGTCAAATGAGAAATGAAATTCTCAAATATCATACTTTTATTTCAATCGGTTGGTGATACTGATACCAAACTTTTTATATGTATGTCCATCCATTTCACAACTTAGTAAACTATGCATCAGTTTTTTTTAAAAAAATAAACCATCGCATGAATTCTTATTTATTTGAAAAGATGGACCGCGTGAGTCGTTAATTAAAATATCTATTGTGTGTGATCAAAGTCAATAGTTATAGGGATGGATAAATAAATAAATAAACAAAAGTGGGGTTGTGGAAGTTGTACCGACCTTTGACTTGGCATACAACAATCCAAATTGCAAATGAGCGCTGAGATGAGGCTGCCATTTTGTATTGATTTGCAGTGTAATATGTCTCATATATTGACCTACTAATACACAGCGTTACTATCATTAGATTTGTTGGTGATATCATTAGATTTGCTGATGATTTTAGGGTTTATGACCCTGTCATTATGTATAAGCGTATTAGGGTAGGATATTCTGATGAAATTAGACCTTTCGGACATCGTCTAAGCAACATTTGGTGTCTGGGTAAAAGAGGACCCCGCCCAGCAAAGACATTAAGTTGGGCGCGTCCGGTTAATGTCGTCACTGGGAGCGGCGAGCTAATTGTGCGCAGTGGACGCGCAGCAGAAGAACTCAATCACGACTTTCAGCTCTGGTCGCATCCATTTTTTGTCCCGGTTGATTTCCTATAATTTGGAGGTCGTAGTAGTCGGGAAAGCAATTAGAAAAAGTGCTGAAACACCCAGAGAATCATTCCATTGATTCAAAACCTCTCTTTGTTCCCAAAACCTCAAACCTAAGTTTGATTTCTACATCTTTAGCCAAGAGTAGATATTGCTCAATTTGATCATCCCCGTTCGGATTTCGTGTAACCCTCAGCTAATCTATAGGGTCAAAATATCGATTTCGGAAAGCGAGTACGCGATCAAATTTGATATATCTAGATTTCCACCGATTCCTTTAAAGAATCGCCAGAAGTAGAAGAACAAGATGCTGTTGTCTGCTCTCTGCCTAATTCCTGCACTACTACACTGCTGATTGAAGACAACTCTTGATGAGTCGTATTTATACGACTCATCGAACTAACTAATCCCATTTATTTCGACACTTTTACATGCGAACATTTACTTTTTAGTATGATTTTGCATTTCAGGTGTTTCAGAAGCTCTAGGAGGAAACACGCATAAAAGACGGCATTTCATGCAAAAAAACACCACAGTGGCAGATCAGACCTTCGGAGGTTCGACAAAGTGCTAGGAATTGACTACTGATCAGAAAAATACGAGCTACATGTCGTTGCGTAGCTGACTCAATTCTCTACAACTCTCTAGTTAAGGGGCTGTCCTTTTGCACATCGATACAGTTTAATTAAGTTCAGTACAGTTAAATTAAACTCGATACAGTTTAATTAAGTTCAGTACAGTTAAATTAAACTCGATACAGTTTAATTAAGTTCAGTACAGTTAAATTAAATTCAATACAGTTAAATTAAGTTCAGTACAGTTAAATATACTTTAAATTAATTTAAGTTAAAAAAATTTAATATAATTTTTTTCAAGTCAATTCAGTTTTTATAGTTTCCAACCTATTATTCAAAACTTTTAATTTATTTTTAATTTTTTAAATAATTTTTGGAAAACCGTAAGACATATATGATCTAACGGTTTTTCAAGTTTGTGTCCACACCTCTTCGGAAACTATTGCATTCGTTTTAAAATGAAAGTAAACTTTTTTGCACTTGATATGAATTTAAAGAACATGTGGAAATAAACATATGAATATAATATATATTTTACATAGAAACGTACAATGACATTCATGTGCAGTACAAATGGAAATATTTACATATCATCATCTTCATCCATGTTCATTTCCACTACATCATTTGGACAATCCTCAATAATTTGAAACGCTATTATGTTGCGTACTTGATTCATCTGCTCTTTTCGCTGTTTATCAAATAAATTTGAATCAGCTCTTCCCAGTTGGTTATTTGAAAATTTTGAATCAACTCTTCCCAATTAGCTAAACTGGGTATTGAAAAAGTAAGCATGCGAATGAAGTTGTGCAAAGTGAAGGTAGCCGTAATTATATCATGTCGGCGCCCATTTGACACTTAAGGGCTAAGGCATAACTCATGTGCAATACTTTATTACATAATATTATATTTTATACTTTCTAAAATATAATCATTAAAATATACTTAAATTTTAAAAAGTGTATATTTTTTAGCAAGTTAAATTAATAAGCTGTATAATTTTCAAAAAATGAAAAAAATACTTATATATGTATGTCAATTTCAGTTAAGTTAAATAATATTCGATACAGTTGAATTAAGTTCAGTACATTTAAATTAAACTTGATACAATTTAATTAAGTTCAGTACAGTTAAATTAAACTCGATACAGTTTAATTAAGTTCAATACAGTTAAATTAAACTTAATACAGTTAAATTAAGTTCAGTACAATAAAATTTCAGCTCAATAAAGCTCAAAAGAATAGCCCCTAATTCATTCCAAGAGCATCCGAGGTCATTTGGATGGTAAAATCAAGATTCGAAGTTGTCAACAGTGGGGACCGCGCCCAAAGAAGACATTAGCGCAGTACTGATAAAGTCAACGATGGGAGCGCTCGTAACGTATTTGATAAGTCGAGTTTTCGATTTATTAATATCCGTTTCTCACTATAGCTTTAGTTCATTTCCGGCGATAATTTGATGTCATTTTG
This sequence comes from Rhodiola kirilowii, assembly GCA_033675215.1. Classification (NCBI taxonomy): domain Eukaryota; kingdom Viridiplantae; phylum Streptophyta; class Magnoliopsida; order Saxifragales; family Crassulaceae; genus Rhodiola; species Rhodiola kirilowii. The sequence continues at coordinate 23,587,377 of CM066203.1, forward strand.
ATCTCTTTTTGTACGTTTCAGGTACAAAACAGGATATCTCAGTGTCAAAGCCTAAATACGAGAACTCGGAGAAAATCGGAGACTTGAGCAAAGTTTGGACTGAAAAGAGCTCCAGTCGGTCGGCTGGGAATATTCCCCTGCACCAGTCGATCGACTGGATGAACAATCAGGAGAGGCGCTCAGGATCGCCCATAGAGTCGGTCGACTGGAACCTCCAGTCGATCGACTGAAGAGAAGCTTAGCAGAGTCCAAGGCACGAGTCGGTCGACTGGTACCTCCAGTCGATTGACTGAGAAGAAGCTTCAGGAGGCCCTCCAAGCTCGTCAATCGAATCGGTCGATTGGATCGCCAATCGGTCGACAGGGAGATCACTTCATCAGGCAGCCTTCACACCTCCAGTCGACCGACTGGGCAGCAAGCATCCTCCAGTCGACCGACTGGAACGCTACAGTACCGAAACCCTACCCGAAGCTATAAATAGAAAGAGGGGTTTTTGACACACACACAAGGCTTCTTTGGGAGATTTTACAAGGAAAAGTGATCAAATCAAGGGCATCCATCATCATCCAATCAAGGAGGATTGAAGATCAAGGGAGTTTACTAGGATTAATCACCCTATTCTATTCCTCTTCTCTTCTCTTAGATTGTGTAAAAACCCTACTCACACCATGTTGTCTTACATGATGTGTGAGTAGTCCCCTTGTGTTTTGAGGGTGTTATCACCCTCTTTAGTACTCAATGATCATTGTATACACATTCACATGCAAATTTATGAAGTTGATTTCATTTTACTATGCTCTTCATTTTAGACATGTTGCTAAGTGTTTGACAAAATGCATAAGTGACATGTTTGTGTTAGAACTATGATCTAAGTATCGAGAGAGCTTAGCGATGGGTTGGATATAGTAAAAATGAACTCATCAAACATCTATGAGAGTAAATGCATGGGTGAGAGGTTAACTAAGACTTCATGCATATAACATTTATTACCTTGGGAGATGTTCCAAGGATAATAAGTGCTATATAGTGAATCAATATCTTTAACTAGTGAGATTCTACATAAGAAGGCTTGACTAGGATTAGACTTGCATGATAGTGTGTCTAATTTTAGCCTAAGCTAGGTTTTAAACCTATCAACCTCTTAAATGATTAAATTCTTGTATACATGATCGTTGGGAAATTGCCAAGGAGGGGAGTAACCCCTCGAAACTCTCTTTAATTGAATTAAAACCCACAAAAAACCATTTCATCACTTGTTTCATTATTGATAATCACTCCAACATTGAATTTGAAGGAATAGCCGAGTTAAAATTTGATTCCCTAGCGTATAGTCACGTTTGCTCCCTTGGGTTCGATACCGGTCTTACCGGTCAAACTATAAATTGTTTTTGACTATATGCTAAAATCTACACGTCAAAATGGTGCCGTTGCCGGGGAGCAATAGCTAGATTGTCCCTAGGAAGAATCATTTAGTACTCCGACTATTCCATGTTTTTCTTTATTTACCTTGCTACTTATGATTCTTGATCTTATTGCAACATCATCACTTGTTTCATTTGTCTTCCCCTTGTAGGTTCATTTCTTTTACGCCACCTAAGACAAAGAAGCTTACTCAAATTGTGGATAGAGATTTGAATCAACCGTTAAGAGAATTCGTTAACCAATATCCTATAAGAAGTAAGACAACCAAGGACAAAGGAGCTACCTCGAACGCTCAAGGAATGCCCCTCTTCCACTTCCCGCTCGACTACCACAAGCCCCTCAAGCTAGAAGGGTTCTTAAGGATTATGCCACTCCTACTGCTTATGGATACCGTTCCCCAATCCTTGTACCGACGGTTGACAACCGGGACTTTGATTTGAAAACTTCCACAATCCAAATGGTCCAATCCAACCAATTCGCGGGGAGAGACAATGAGGACCCAAACTCTCATTTGACCACATTCCTTGAAGTGTGTGCCACTTTCAAGATAAATGGTTTCTCCGAAGATGCAAAGCTTTTGAAGTTATTCCCTTTCTCCCTCACGGGGAAAGCAAGAGATTGGTTAAGAAGCCTAACCCCGGATAGTTTCACCACTTGGGAGGATCTCGTCGTAGCATTTCTCAACAAGTATTTTCCTCATTCCAAGACGGCGTTCTATAGAAATCAAATTACAAACTTCGCACAAATGGATGGGGAAACTCTCTATGAAGCTTGGGAGAGATATAAAGAGTACCAAAGGCTTTGCCCCCATCACAACCTCGACGATCTCCTAGTCTTCCACACCTTCTATCACGGTGTTGATGGTGCCTCACGACTTGCACTTGACACCGCCTCGGGAGGAGCTATAATGGATCTTGAACCACATGAAGGATATGCGGTGATAGAGAAGATCACAAAGAACTACTTCATGTGGGGAAGTGAAAGAGGGAATCCAAGAAGGAGACATGAGAGGCATGAAGTGAAGGCGGTTAGCACAAGTGACAAGTGACTATGATGCCTTGAGAAGATCACAAAATGCATGTATTCTAGAGCTATCAAATCACCCCACACTTATCGTTTGATCGTCCCGAGCAAACTAGTCATATAGATCATCAACAATATTGCAATTTCAACTACTAAGGATCTGTCCAAAAAGAACTCCATATGGATTCTAAAACCGGACAAAATACTAAAAAGTAAAAGCTGCTAATGATAAACCACTTTCGTAGGTGACACGAGTGCATTTAGCGAATGCACCAAGCCTTTAAACCCCTAGGCTACCCTAGTGGAGGAGTTGTAGTCTCCTGAGAGTTTTCAGACACGGGAATACTCACAAATCCCACAAAGAGAACAATCATCCAATTAGGCATTTTAAGGTCACAATTTTCAAAGTACTAGGCAAGGTGTTTTTCATGAAGTTCAAAATGTATTCAACTAGATATGTGCATTTCAATCACTACATGAAACCTTTTCAAATCCTTATAGAAATTCATGCATCAAGACATTCAAGCAAATCAAAACATAGACTAATAAGTCTTTGATCAAGGATTCTAGTCGTTTTCTATATTAGTGACTTCAAGAAGACAATCTAATCGTTGCAAAGCAATCTTGTTGGATCACTCACCAATGGTAGCAAGGAGGCTAGTCCATTGGCTTGTGAGCTTTGAACTCATTCTCAAGCCTAGGACGCAAAGGTCACTTAGTCATAAGAGAAGAGGAGTTCCAACAATAAGGTTTTTGTAAACACTTGCAAGTCACATCATGCCTAAGTATAAAAGAATACGAGGTTCGTCCCTTAGTGAATTCTTGCTAGTAAGCTTCAATGGTCTTATTGGTTTTCATGCTAGAGAATGGCGGAATAGCCGATTGTCAAGTCTAATTGAAACATTAAAGGGGGTAGAAGCCGTACTAAGCACTTTCGAGGGGGAACTTACCTTCCTAACCCTCGGCACTTAGCACATACTTCTTTAAAGTTCTTCCTAATGGTGATCAATCATAAGGAAGTGGTTTGGGGCTTATTTCACACTTTTTTTCTTTCTATTTTTTTCTTTTTTTCTTTTCTTTTTTTCTTGCCCTCTTTTGACCCCACACTTAGAACTTTGACAAAGGGCTAAGTGTTAAAAATGGAGCATGACAAACCAACAAGACAAATCCACAAGACAGACAAGGTCACCAAAGTCACCTAAAGGCAATCATGGCATGCAAGGGTTTTAGAATTATATTTTTTTCGATTTTATGCTTTCAAAGATCAACTCTTTAGTCTCAACGAGAAAAAGCTTAGAATAAATAATAAAGAAATGCTAGTAGATGCTTTGATCCTCAAGAATGAAAATCAACAATCCAATCCATTAGTCATCTAAAGGATCAATCAAGTAAAATCATGCACGACTAGTTGAATTTAAAGATGAAGTTTATCGAAATGTAGCCTTGCCTAGACTTTTTGTTTTCATTAATATTTCAAAATTTTGAATGAATTGTGCAATGGTGTAAATGTTCGCCCTTAGACAAAAGTTGATAAGATTTCGAATAAAAGAGCATATCAAATAGACACAAACATCTCATATAGACAAGACATGTCAATTATAGCCCACCCCACACTTAGCAATTGCTTAGTCCCTAAGCAATGAATAGAATGAAATACGGAGAGAGAGTTAAGAGAAACTTCTCTCGTTTGGAGGTAGCCATTATCGAAGAGTGAGATGTTGGTTGCTATCCGAATTGGTCTTGCTCCAAAGGTTCGATTGATGATTCCCCTCTTTTCACTATGAAGCACGAACTGAAAGTGAGAGTATTAAACATACGAGGTTAGGGAAATCATTATCGTAAACATGTCAAAATTATGCAGGTCAATTCAAATTTTAATCACAAAAATGCCCCATGCGATCGCATGAATCGGCTATGCGCTCGCATGACTGAAGACAGTCGCATGGATTATGCATGCGAACGCATGAGTTCATGCGACCTTGGCACAATGGGATATTGAACGTTCATGCGAGCGCATGAATGAATTCATGCGAACGCACAACATTGGACAGTCGCATGAGTTTCTCATGCGAGCGCATGAGCCCATGCGAGCTTGGCAAAGAATTTCAACACCCCACACTTGTGCCCTATCAATTCATCTAGTTAACTAAGCACATGCTAAGAAATCATCAAATATAGGCATTCACACATGCATAGTTCAAAATTTCAATGTTTCACATGAAAAGCTCAATCATTGAGGCAAATGGAAATCCAATCAACATAGACATTTTGAAGAACATGGGAAAGAACACTTACAAGCCTAGTTTAACGTCTTGGCTAAGACGGAGCCGAATCTCCTTGTAGCAAATAGGAAGCACACTTAGAGAAGTCCCAAGCGGGATCCCTTCTCTAGCGGTATTGCACGAAGTGGAGGATTCAATCCGGGTTCTTCGAAGAGTTGCAAGCAACTTGCTTAACAGCTTTTTTCCAAAGCGATGCTTGCTTCCTCCCTTTTACCGTTTTAGCTTTTGCTTTTTTATTCAACCTATCTTGGCAAGAGAACACATTTTGGTGATCAATAGGAGGGTCTTCGTCGGGATCAATCGACTTGTACAAGTCTTTCTTTGTTACTTTCTTTACCCCAACATTCTCGGCCCAAGTACTCTTTTGCTCTTCTGAATTACACGGCTTTTGTATAGCTTCTTGTTCATCCATAGGCTTTTCTATTCTAATCTTTTCTCCCCCAATTTTCAATGTCAGTTTTCCTTTCCCTAGATCAACTTTAAAATTGGCGGTAGCTAGGAAAGGGCGCCCGAAAATAAGAGATGTGTTGAGATTATTCCCCGTGTCCATCACTACAAAATCACAAGGTAAGTGGAATTTGTCTATCTTGATAGGAACATCCTCTATTAATCCCTCGGGTTTCCTCGTGGTTCCATCGGCGAGTTGCATCACCATTGGGGTACCCCTCATTCCTTCTAGCCCCAGTCTATGATAGGTCGCTAGCGGCATAACACTCACACTAGCACCAAGGTCGGCTAGTGGGTTTTCAAAGCTCATGGCGCCAATAGAGCACGGGATAGTGAACCGGCCGGGGTCTTTCATTTTGAGAGGTATTTGTTCTGAGAAAAGGGCGCTGCACTCATGGTTTAAGGCTACCATGCTAGATTCTTCAACGGCTCTACGTCCGGATGCAATATCTCTTAAGAACTTTGAGTAGATAGGATTTTGAGCGATGACTTCGTGGAATGGGAGAGTAACATATAACTTTTTCAGCATTTCCACAAACCGTTTGAAATGAAGATCTAACTTGCTTTTGTTGAGTCTTTGGGGGAAGGGGACCATCGGCACATATTTCCTCGTCAAAACTGGTTCTTCCTTTTCTTTCTCTATTCCTGCGGGAACTTGAAGTCCAATTTCAGGATTTTCATGGGTAATTTCCAACTCAATTTCCTTGTTACTAGAGCTCGGCTCTCCATGAGGATTGGGAAGGACTCTCCCACTCTTCAACGTTATGGCATCGACTTGCGTGATGTATTGCTCTTCATCTTCAAGGAAAATGGCATTGCAATGCTCTATAGACCTTACATCCGGTTGAGAAGGGAGTTTCCCTACTTGCTTCAATTGGGTGTTCGCTTTGGATAGCCTTTTGTTCTCGCTCGCCAATTCATTCAATTTAGCCTCCATTCTTCTATTGCTTTCTTTGTTCTCCTCCATCATTTGTGCCATCATAGACATCATGGAGCCTTCTTGAGAGCTAGAGGAAGAATTTCCTTGCTCATTCATATGAGCTTTACCTTGATACGGCTTTTGACTATGGTGGCTCCCTTGAAAATTCTGCGAATTTTGATTTGAACCTTGGCCTTGATTTGAATATGAATTCTGCCCTTGGTTCGAGAACGACCCTTGATTTTGATTGGAGTTAGAATTGTACCCTTGCCTTTGGTTGCTCCCTTGGTAGTTTCCCTGATAGTGTCCTTGATAGTTTCCTTGCCCTTGAGGTCTCGAGGTGGCATTAGAGTCATTATACATCCTCTTCTGCGGGGGCTCATAGTTCCTTGAGGTGGGATTCACATTCTGATTGTAGCTTCTTTGTTGGTTTATAAAATGTGCCTCCTCATAGCCCAATTATACTACACCAAAGTTCTCCTCGAGATGGAGAAATCACCCCAATTTCTCCTACAAGACCACAAATCCCACTCGTCCCGACTTTGGAGCTACGCCTCCCGGATTTGGTCCCAAGCCTACTCAAGCTAATCAAGTTTTTCCACCGAAAAATCAATTCCAACCTAGGAACCAATATCAAAGTCAAGGACCGACTTTGCTTCAAAGGAACCAAAACCAAGGGCAACAATATCAAAATCAAGTTCAAAAGCCCTACCAACAAGTTGACCACTCTCCTCAAACTTCAAATGAGCCCTCAAATATAGATCCTATGATGGCCGTGCTCCTAGAAATGAAAAGAGACCAAGAACAATCTCGTATTTCTCAAGAAAGAGTCCAAGCACAATTGATGGATATGCAAACCAAATTTGAAAGGTTGGAAACTCACAACAAGATGCTTGAGAACCAAATAACTCAACAAGCCGAATTGTCTACAAGGGCTCAAGGAAAATTGCCGGCTAGAACTGAACAAGGGCAAAGGGAGCATTGTAATGCGGTCACATTGAGGAGTGGCAAGGAGCTAGAGGATGAACAACCAAAGAGGAAGAAAGTCTCCTTTGACCTAAGAGGCCAAGCTAGTGCCGAAATTGAAGAGTTAGATGAAGAGGTCCCTAACCCTCAAGCCCAAAAGGAAAAAGTAGTGGAAAGGAGAAAGATGAATTAAGGCCATACACTCCTCCTATCCCTTTCCCACAAAGACTAAAGAAGAAGATCAATGACAAGCAATTCTCGAAGTTTTCCGAGATGATGAGGAAGCTTTATGTTACCATGCCCTTCACCGAGGTAATCACTCAAGCCCCATCTTATGCTCGATTTCTAAAAGATGTCATTACTTGCAGGAGGACGATCGAAGACGTTGACACGGTGTCCCTCAATGGAGAATGTTGTGCCATACTCCAACCTAGCATGCCACCTGATCGATTGTAATTCAGTGTAAATATTCAATAAGAATTATCAAATACTTATGCCAAACACGGTTAATCAAAACATTTATATTTTGACTTGGGAAACCCAAGGTCGTACCCAAAAGATAGGTGATTAAACTAATTAGTGCTAACGATTAAATCTAAGATGTCTATGGTTTGGGGGGGTTTGATCCTCAAAAAAGGTCGGTAGCAAAATGATTTACTATCCTAGAAAGAGATTTAGTCGATGAAATAGGTAAACAATCAATTAAAGATGACTAGGGTTCTAATCCCTCCTAGACAATTATTGTGACTGCAAATTAGAACACCATTAATGAACTCAAACACACACATTTAGAATTTAGCCATGTAACTTTAATACTAGGTTCAACTCGCGCTGCAACCTAGCACCAAGAGGCTACACCTCGCATAGCACCTCACACTCGCGCTCTATTGGTGCTATAGCACATTATTTATCTAGCCTCACACTCGCGCTTTATTGGCTAAATAAATCATGCACTTATTAAATTCAAGCCATTCTCATTAAGATTAAAGCATCGCCATGTAATACTAAAATCCTAATGTCTCTTCATTTCTATCATTTGAAATCATACTTTTCAGGGGTTAGCTACATCAAGCATGAAATCAACTAGAATCCCTATTTCGGACTTGTCAAAAACATGTCATAGGTAATTCAAAAACATTAAGTTCAAATGAAGAAAAGTCATGTGTAAAATCATTCATCAATGGTATTCATGGTATTCATATGGTCACAAACATGTCTAGGGGTTCATAGAACCCCAACCAATATCACTACTCACTCATGGTGAGATTACAAGCCATAACAATGGTGGAAAAATAGAAAAGCATGTAAAGTGTAGAGTTTTGAGATCTAGAACCAATATGGAACCCTAAGGATGATGATGATCACGATCCAAGTAGATGATGATGATCAAATAGGATATAGTCTTCTCCCAGCAGTATTTCGTCCAAAAAGCAGCTGAAAATCGCCCAGAAAAATCGACACCCGGTTTTGGAAACCCTAATTTCCTTTTATAGTAAGTCAGAAAAACTGCTGTTTTACGACATCATGCGTTCGCATGATGTAAATTCATGCGTTCGCATGGTCTGAAATTCGTGCGATCTTGGCCTGAAACGTGCGCTCGCATGATAATGTCATGCGACTGGTTTGAGTCATGCGATCGCATGATATGGTTTCATGCGTTCGCATGGTCTTGGAAAGTTGATCTTCAGTTGAGCTCGCATGGTCTTTTATGCGATCGCATCAATATCTCATGCGACTGATCTGAATCATGCGATCGCATGCTTTGTTTGTGCGATCGCATGGTCCTTCGGTTGTGCGATCGCATGCTTTCTTTATGCGTCTGGTCGGGGTCATGCGAGCGCATGAATTGATATCATGCGAACGCATGATTTTGAGATGAATTTGTTCCGACTTCTATTTTGCTCACTTATCGCTCGAGAAGGCTCGGTTTGCTCCGAAATCACTGTTCACTTGTGTTCTCAGCTAAATCTCTGAAATGGGCCTGAAATGAACCACAAGGCATCAAATAGCAGGTGAAATCGTAAAGGAATGACCGAAACAGTAAGCGTAAAGGTCGCCTAAAATGCATGTATTCTAGAGCTATCAAATCACCCCACACTTATCGTTTGATCGTCCCGAGCAAACTAGTCATATAGATCATCAACAATATTGCAATTTCAACTACTAAGGATCTGTCCAAAAAGAACTCCATATGGATTCTAAAACCGGACAAAATACTAAAAAGTAAAAGCTGCTAATGATAAACCACTTTCGTAGGTGACACGAGTGCATTTAGCGAATGCACCAAGCCTTTAAACCCCTAGGCTACCCTAGTGGAGGAGTTGTAGTCTCCTGAGAGTTTTCAGACACGGGAATACTCACAAATCCCACAAAGAGAACAATCATCCAATTAGGCATTTTAAGGTCACAATTTTCAAAGTACTAGGCAAGGTGTTTTTCATGAAGTTCAAAATGTATTCAACTAGATATGTGCATTTCAATCACTACATGAAACCTTTTCAAATCCTTATAGAAATTCATGCATCAAGACATTCAAGCAAATCAAAACATAGACTAATAAGTCTTTGATCAAGGATTCTAGTCGTTTTCTATATTAGTGACTTCAAGAAGACAATCTAATCGTTGCAAAGCAATCTTGTTGGATCACTCACCAATGGTAGCAAGGAGGCTAGTCCATTGGCTTGTGAGCTTTGAACTCATTCTCAAGCCTAGGACGCAAAGGTCACTTAGTCATAAGAGAAGAGGAGTTCCAACAATAAGGTTTTTGTAAACACTTGCAAGTCACATCATGCCTAAGTATAAAAGAATACGAGGTTCGTCCCTTAGTGAATTCTTGCTAGTAAGCTTCAATGGTCTTATTGGTTTTCATGCTAGAGAATGGCGGAATAGCCGATTGTCAAGTCTAATTGAAACATTAAAGGGGGTAGAAGCCGTACTAAGCACTTTCGAGGGGGAACTTACCTTCCTAACCCTCGGCACTTAGCACATACTTCTTTAAAGTTCTTCCTAATGGTGATCAATCATAAGGAAGTGGTTTGGGGCTTATTTCACACTTTTTTTCTTTCTATTTTTTTCTTTTTTTCTTTTCTTTTTTTCTTGCCCTCTTTTGACCCCACACTTAGAACTTTGACAAAGGGCTAAGTGTTAAAAATGGAGCATGACAAACCAACAAGACAAATCCACAAGACAGACAAGGTCACCAAAGTCACCTAAAGGCAATCATGGCATGCAAGGGTTTTAGAATTATATTTTTTTCGATTTTATGCTTTCAAAGATCAACTCTTTAGTCTCAACGAGAAAAAGCTTAGAATAAATAATAAAGAAATGCTAGTAGATGCTTTGATCCTCAAGAATGAAAATCAACAATCCAATCCATTAGTCATCTAAAGGATCAATCAAGTAAAATCATGCACGACTAGTTGAATTTAAAGATGAAGTTTATCGAAATGTAGCCTTGCCTAGACTTTTTGTTTTCATTAATATTTCAAAATTTTGAATGAATTGTGCAATGGTGTAAATGTTCGCCCTTAGACAAAAGTTGATAAGATTTCGAATAAAAGAGCATATCAAATAGACACAAACATCTCATATAGACAAGACATGTCAATTATAGCCCACCCCACACTTAGCAATTGCTTAGTCCCTAAGCAATGAATAGAATGAAATACGGAGAGAGAGTTAAGAGAAACTTCTCTCGTTTGGAGGTAGCCATTATCGAAGAGTGAGATGTTGGTTGCTATCCGAATTGGTCTTGCTCCAAAGGTTCGATTGATGATTCCCCTCTTTTCACTATGAAGCACGAACTGAAAGTGAGAGTATTAAACATACGAGGTTAGGGAAATCATTATCGTAAACATGTCAAAATTATGCAGGTCAATTCAAATTTTAATCACAAAAATGCCCCATGCGATCGCATGAATCGGCTATGCGCTCGCATGACTGAAGACAGTCGCATGGATTATGCATGCGAACGCATGAGTTCATGCGACCTTGGCACAATGGGATATTGAACGTTCATGCGAGCGCATGAATGAATTCATGCGAACGCACAACATTGGACAGTCGCATGAGTTTCTCATGCGAGCGCATGAGCCCATGCGAGCTTGGCAAAGAATTTCAACACCCCACACTTGTGCCCTATCAATTCATCTAGTTAACTAAGCACATGCTAAGAAATCATCAAATATAGGCATTCACACATGCATAGTTCAAAATTTCAATGTTTCACATGAAAAGCTCAATCATTGAGGCAAATGGAAATCCAATCAACATAGACATTTTGAAGAACATGGGAAAGAACACTTACAAGCCTAGTTTAACGTCTTGGCTAAGACGGAGCCGAATCTCCTTGTAGCAAATAGGAAGCACACTTAGAGAAGTCCCAAGCGGGATCCCTTCTCTAGCGGTATTGCACGAAGTGGAGGATTCAATCCGGGTTCTTCGAAGAGTTGCAAGCAACTTGCTTAACAGCTTTTTTCCAAAGCGATGCTTGCTTCCTCCCTTTTACCGTTTTAGCTTTTGCTTTTTTATTCAACCTATCTTGGCAAGAGAACACATTTTGGTGATCAATAGGAGGGTCTTCGTCGGGATCAATCGACTTGTACAAGTCTTTCTTTGTTACTTTCTTTACCCCAACATTCTCGGCCCAAGTACTCTTTTGCTCTTCTGAATTACACGGCTTTTGTATAGCTTCTTGTTCATCCATAGGCTTTTCTATTCTAATCTTTTCTCCCCCAATTTTCAATGTCAGTTTTCCTTTCCCTAGATCAACTTTAAAATTGGCGGTAGCTAGGAAAGGGCGCCCGAAAATAAGAGATGTGTTGAGATTATTCCCCGTGTCCATCACTACAAAATCACAAGGTAAGTGGAATTTGTCTATCTTGATAGGAACATCCTCTATTAATCCCTCGGGTTTCCTCGTGGTTCCATCGGCGAGTTGCATCACCATTGGGGTACCCCTCATTCCTTCTAGCCCCAGTCTATGATAGGTCGCTAGCGGCATAACACTCACACTAGCACCAAGGTCGGCTAGTGGGTTTTCAAAGCTCATGGCGCCAATAGAGCACGGGATAGTGAACCGGCCGGGGTCTTTCATTTTGAGAGGTATTTGTTCTGAGAAAAGGGCGCTGCACTCATGGTTTAAGGCTACCATGCTAGATTCTTCAACGGCTCTACGTCCGGATGCAATATCTCTTAAGAACTTTGAGTAGATAGGATTTTGAGCGATGACTTCGTGGAATGGGAGAGTAACATATAACTTTTTCAGCATTTCCACAAACCGTTTGAAATGAAGATCTAACTTGCTTTTGTTGAGTCTTTGGGGGAAGGGGACCATCGGCACATATTTCCTCGTCAAAACTGGTTCTTCCTTTTCTTTCTCTATTCCTGCGGGAACTTGAAGTCCAATTTCAGGATTTTCATGGGTAATTTCCAACTCAATTTCCTTGTTACTAGAGCTCGGCTCTCCATGAGGATTGGGAAGGACTCTCCCACTCTTCAACGTTATGGCATCGACTTGCGTGATGTATTGCTCTTCATCTTCAAGGAAAATGGCATTGCAATGCTCTATAGACCTTACATCCGGTTGAGAAGGGAGTTTCCCTACTTGCTTCAATTGGGTGTTCGCTTTGGATAGCCTTTTGTTCTCGCTCGCCAATTCATTCAATTTAGCCTCCATTCTTCTATTGCTTTCTTTGTTCTCCTCCATCATTTGTGCCATCATAGACATCATGGAGCCTTCTTGAGAGCTAGAGGAAGAATTTCCTTGCTCATTCATATGAGCTTTACCTTGATACGGCTTTTGACTATGGTGGCTCCCTTGAAAATTCTGCGAATTTTGATTTGAACCTTGGCCTTGATTTGAATATGAATTCTGCCCTTGGTTCGAGAACGACCCTTGATTTTGATTGGAGTTAGAATTGTACCCTTGCCTTTGGTTGCTCCCTTGGTAGTTTCCCTGATAGTGTCCTTGATAGTTTCCTTGCCCTTGAGGTCTCGAGGTGGCATTAGAGTCATTATACATCCTCTTCTGCGGGGGCTCATAGTTCCTTGAGGTGGGATTCACATTCTGATTGTAGCTTCTTTGTTGGTTTATAAAATGTGCCTCCTCATAGCCCAATTATACTACACCAAAGTTCTCCTCGAGATGGAGAAATCACCCCAATTTCTCCTACAAGACCACAAATCCCACTCGTCCCGACTTTGGAGCTACGCCTCCCGGATTTGGTCCCAAGCCTACTCAAGCTAATCAAGTTTTTCCACCGAAAAATCAATTCCAACCTAGGAACCAATATCAAAGTCAAGGACCGACTTTGCTTCAAAGGAACCAAAACCAAGGGCAACAATATCAAAATCAAGTTCAAAAGCCCTACCAACAAGTTGACCACTCTCCTCAAACTTCAAATGAGCCCTCAAATATAGATCCTATGATGGCCGTGCTCCTAGAAATGAAAAGAGACCAAGAACAATCTCGTATTTCTCAAGAAAGAGTCCAAGCACAATTGATGGATATGCAAACCAAATTTGAAAGGTTGGAAACTCACAACAAGATGCTTGAGAACCAAATAACTCAACAAGCCGAATTGTCTACAAGGGCTCAAGGAAAATTGCCGGCTAGAACTGAACAAGGGCAAAGGGAGCATTGTAATGCGGTCACATTGAGGAGTGGCAAGGAGCTAGAGGATGAACAACCAAAGAGGAAGAAAGTCTCCTTTGACCTAAGAGGCCAAGCTAGTGCCGAAATTGAAGAGTTAGATGAAGAGGTCCCTAACCCTCAAGCCCAAAAGGAAAAAGTAGTGGAAAGGAGAAAGATGAATTAAGGCCATACACTCCTCCTATCCCTTTCCCACAAAGACTAAAGAAGAAGATCAATGACAAGCAATTCTCGAAGTTTTCCGAGATGATGAGGAAGCTTTATGTTACCATGCCCTTCACCGAGGTAATCACTCAAGCCCCATCTTATGCTCGATTTCTAAAAGATGTCATTACTTGCAGGAGGACGATCGAAGACGTTGACACGGTGTCCCTCAATGGAGAATGTTGTGCCATACTCCAACCTAGCATGCCACCTGATCGATTGTAATTCAGTGTAAATATTCAATAAGAATTATCAAATACTTATGCCAAACACGGTTAATCAAAACATTTATATTTTGACTTGGGAAACCCAAGGTCGTACCCAAAAGATAGGTGATTAAACTAATTAGTGCTAACGATTAAATCTAAGATGTCTATGGTTTGGGGGGGTTTGATCCTCAAAAAAGGTCGGTAGCAAAATGATTTACTATCCTAGAAAGAGATTTAGTCGATGAAATAGGTAAACAATCAATTAAAGATGACTAGGGTTCTAATCCCTCCTAGACAATTATTGTGACTGCAAATTAGAACACCATTAATGAACTCAAACACACACATTTAGAATTTAGCCATGTAACTTTAATACTAGGTTCAACTCGCGCTGCAACCTAGCACCAAGAGGCTACACCTCGCATAGCACCTCACACTCGCGCTCTATTGGTGCTATAGCACATTATTTATCTAGCCTCACACTCGCGCTTTATTGGCTAAATAAATCATGCACTTATTAAATTCAAGCCATTCTCATTAAGATTAAAGCATCGCCATGTAATACTAAAATCCTAATGTCTCTTCATTTCTATCATTTGAAATCATACTTTTCAGGGGTTAGCTACATCAAGCATGAAATCAACTAGAATCCCTATTTCGGACTTGTCAAAAACATGTCATAGGTAATTCAAAAACATTAAGTTCAAATGAAGAAAAGTCATGTGTAAAATCATTCATCAATGGTATTCATGGTATTCATATGGTCACAAACATGTCTAGGGGTTCATAGAACCCCAACCAATATCACTACTCACTCATGGTGAGATTACAAGCCATAACAATGGTGGAAAAATAGAAAAGCATGTAAAGTGTAGAGTTTTGAGATCTAGAACCAATATGGAACCCTAAGGATGATGATGATCACGATCCAAGTAGATGATGATGATCAAATAGGATATAGTCTTCTCCCAGCAGTATTTCGTCCAAAAAGCAGCTGAAAATCGCCCAGAAAAATCGACACCCGGTTTTGGAAACCCTAATTTCCTTTTATAGTAAGTCAGAAAAACTGCTGTTTTACGACATCATGCATTCGCATGATGTAAATTCATGCGTTCGCATGGTCTGAAATTCGTGCGATCTTGGCCTGAAACGTGCGCTCGCATGATAATGTCATGCGACTGGTTTGAGTCATGCGATCGCATGATATGGTTTCATGCGTTCGCATGGTCTTGGAAAGTTGATCTTCAGTTGAGCTCGCATGGTCTTTTATGCGATCGCATCAATATCTCATGCGACTGATCTGAATCATGCGATCGCATGCTTTGTTTGTGCGATCGCATGGTCCTTCGGTTGTGCGATCGCATGCTTTCTTTATGCGTCTGGTCGGGGTCATGCGAGCGCATGAATTGATATCATGCGAACGCATGATTTTGAGATGAATTTGTTCCGACTTCTATTTTGCTCACTTATCGCTCGAGAAGGCTCGGTTTGCTCCGAAATCACTGTTCACTTGTGTTCTCAGCTAAATCTCTGAAATGGGCCTGAAATGAACCACAAGGCATCAAATAGCAGGTGAAATCGTAAAGGAATGACCGAAACAGTAAGCGTAAAGGTCGCCTAAAATGCATGTATTCTAGAGCTATCAAATCACCCCACACTTATCGGTTGATCGTCCCGAGCAAACTAGTCATATAGATCATCAACAATATTGCAATTTCAACTACTAAGGATCTGTCCAAAAAGAACTCCATATGGATTCTAAAACCGGACAAAATACTAAAAAGTAAAAGCTGCTAATGATAAACCACTTTCGTAGGTGACACGAGTGCATTTAGCGAATGCACCAAGCCTTTAAACCCCTAGGCTACCCTAGTGGAGGAGTTGTAGTCTCCTGAGAGTTTTCAGACACGGGAATACTCACAAATCCCACAAAGAGAACAATCATCCAATTAGGCATTTTAAGGTCACAATTTTCAAAGTACTAGGCAAGGTGTTTTTCATGAAGTTCAAAATGTATTCAACTAGATATGTGCATTTCAATCACTACATGAAACCTTTTCAAATCCTTATAGAAATTCATGCATCAAGACATTCAAGCAAATCAAAACATAGACTAATAAGTCTTTGATCAAGGATTCTAGTCGTTTTCTATATTAGTGACTTCAAGAAGACAATCTAATCGTTGCAAAGCAATCTTGTTGGATCACTCACCAATGGTAGCAAGGAGGCTAGTCCATTGGCTTGTGAGCTTTGAACTCATTCTCAAGCCTAGGACGCAAAGGTCACTTAGTCATAAGAGAAGAGGAGTTCCAACAATAAGGTTTTTGTAAACACTTGCAAGTCACATCATGCCTAAGTATAAAAGAATACGAGGTTCGTCCCTTAGTGAATTCTTGCTAGTAAGCTTCAATGGTCTTATTGGTTTTCATGCTAGAGAATGGCGGAATAGCCGATTGTCAAGTCTAATTGAAACATTAAAGGGGGTAGAAGCCGTACTAAGCACTTTCGAGGGGGAACTTACCTTCCTAACCCTCGGCACTTAGCACATACTTCTTTAAAGTTCTTCCTAATGGTGATCAATCATAAGGAAGTGGTTTGGGGCTTATTTCACACTTTTTTTCTTTCTATTTTTTTCTTTTTTTCTTTTCTTTTTTTCTTGCCCTCTTTTGACCCCACACTTAGAACTTTGACAAAGGGCTAAGTGTTAAAAATGGAGCATGACAAACCAACAAGACAAATCCACAAGACAGACAAGGTCACCAAAGTCACCTAAAGGCAATCATGGCATGCAAGGGTTTTAGAATTATATTTTTTTCGATTTTATGCTTTCAAAGATCAACTCTTTAGTCTCAACGAGAAAAAGCTTAGAATAAATAATAAAGAAATGCTAGTAGATGCTTTGATCCTCAAGAATGAAAATCAACAATCCAATCCATTAGTCATCTAAAGGATCAATCAAGTAAAATCATGCACGACTAGTTGAATTTAAAGATGAAGTTTATCGAAATGTAGCCTTGCCTAGACTTTTTGTTTTCATTAATATTTCAAAATTTTGAATGAATTGTGCAATGGTGTAAATGTTCGCCCTTAGACAAAAGTTGATAAGATTTCGAATAAAAGAGCATATCAAATAGACACAAACATCTCATATAGACAAGACATGTCAATTATAGCCCACCCCACACTTAGCAATTGCTTAGTCCCTAAGCAATGAATAGAATGAAATACGGAGAGAGAGTTAAGAGAAACTTCTCTCGTTTGGAGGTAGCCATTATCGAAGAGTGAGATGTTGGTTGCTATCCGAATTGGTCTTGCTCCAAAGGTTCGATTGATGATTCCCCTCTTTTCACTATGAAGCACGAACTGAAAGTGAGAGTATTAAACATACGAGGTTAGGGAAATCATTATCGTAAACATGTCAAAATTATGCAGGTCAATTCAAATTTTAATCACAAAAATGCCCCATGCGATCGCATGAATCGGCTATGCGCTCGCATGACTGAAGACAGTCGCATGGATTATGCATGCGAACGCATGAGTTCATGCGACCTTGGCACAATGGGATATTGAACGTTCATGCGAGCGCATGAATGAATTCATGCGAACGCACAACATTGGACAGTCGCATGAGTTTCTCATGCGAGCGCATGAGCCCATGCGAGCTTGGCAAAGAATTTCAACACCCCACACTTGTGCCCTATCAATTCATCTAGTTAACTAAGCACATGCTAAGAAATCATCAAATATAGGCATTCACACATGCATAGTTCAAAATTTCAATGTTTCACATGAAAAGCTCAATCATTGAGGCAAATGGAAATCCAATCAACATAGACATTTTGAAGAACATGGGAAAGAACACTTACAAGCCTAGTTTAACGTCTTGGCTAAGACGGAGCCGAATCTCCTTGTAGCAAATAGGAAGCACACTTAGAGAAGTCCCAAGCGGGATCCCTTCTCTAGCGGTATTGCACGAAGTGGAGGATTCAATCCGGGTTCTTCGAAGAGTTGCAAGCAACTTGCTTAACAGCTTTTTTCCAAAGCGATGCTTGCTTCCTCCCTTTTACCGTTTTAGCTTTTGCTTTTTTATTCAACCTATCTTGGCAAGAGAACACATTTTGGTGATCAATAGGAGGGTCTTCGTCGGGATCAATCGACTTGTACAAGTCTTTCTTTGTTACTTTCTTTACCCCAACATTCTCGGCCCAAGTACTCTTTTGCTCTTCTGAATTACACGGCTTTTGTATAGCTTCTTGTTCATCCATAGGCTTTTCTATTCTAATCTTTTCTCCCCCAATTTTCAATGTCAGTTTTCCTTTCCCTAGATCAACTTTAAAATTGGCGGTAGCTAGGAAAGGGCGCCCGAAAATAAGAGATGTGTTGAGATTATTCCCCGTGTCCATCACTACAAAATCACAAGGTAAGTGGAATTTGTCTATCTTGATAGGAACATCCTCTATTAATCCCTCGGGTTTCCTCGTGGTTCCATCGGCGAGTTGCATCACCATTGGGGTACCCCTCATTCCTTCTAGCCCCAGTCTATGATAGGTCGCTAGCGGCATAACACTCACACTAGCACCAAGGTCGGCTAGTGGGTTTTCAAAGCTCATGGCGCCAATAGAGCACGGGATAGTGAACCGGCCGGGGTCTTTCATTTTGAGAGGTATTTGTTCTGAGAAAAGGGCGCTGCACTCATGGTTTAAGGCTACCATGCTAGATTCTTCAACGGCTCTACGTCCGGATGCAATATCTCTTAAGAACTTTGAGTAGATAGGATTTTGAGCGATGACTTCGTGGAATGGGAGAGTAACATATAACTTTTTCAGCATTTCCACAAACCGTTTGAAATGAAGATCTAACTTGCTTTTGTTGAGTCTTTGGGGGAAGGGGACCATCGGCACATATTTCCTCGTCAAAACTGGTTCTTCCTTTTCTTTCTCTATTCCTGCGGGAACTTGAAGTCCAATTTCAGGATTTTCATGGGTAATTTCCAACTCAATTTCCTTGTTACTAGAGCTCGGCTCTCCATGAGGATTGGGAAGGACTCTCCCACTCTTCAACGTTATGGCATCGACTTGCGTGATGTATTGCTCTTCATCTTCAAGGAAAATGGCATTGCAATGCTCTATAGACCTTACATCCGGTTGAGAAGGGAGTTTCCCTACTTGCTTCAATTGGGTGTTCGCTTTGGATAGCCTTTTGTTCTCGCTCGCCAATTCATTCAATTTAGCCTCCATTCTTCTATTGCTTTCTTTGTTCTCCTCCATCATTTGTGCCATCATAGACATCATGGAGCCTTCTTGAGAGCTAGAGGAAGAATTTCCTTGCTCATTCATATGAGCTTTACCTTGATACGGCTTTTGACTATGGTGGCTCCCTTGAAAATTCTGCGAATTTTGATTTGAACCTTGGCCTTGATTTGAATATGAATTCTGCCCTTGGTTCGAGAACGACCCTTGATTTTGATTGGAGTTAGAATTGTACCCTTGCCTTTGGTTGCTCCCTTGGTAGTTTCCCTGATAGTGTCCTTGATAGTTTCCTTGCCCTTGAGGTCTCGAGGTGGCATTAGAGTCATTATACATCCTCTTCTGCGGGGGCTCATAGTTCCTTGAGGTGGGATTCACATTCTGATTGTAGCTTCTTTGTTGGTTTATAAAATGTGCCTCCTCATAGCCCAATTATACTACACCAAAGTTCTCCTCGAGATGGAGAAATCACCCCAATTTCTCCTACAAGACCACAAATCCCACTCGTCCCGACTTTGGAGCTACGCCTCCCGGATTTGGTCCCAAGCCTACTCAAGCTAATCAAGTTTTTCCACCGAAAAATCAATTCCAACCTAGGAACCAATATCAAAGTCAAGGACCGACTTTGCTTCAAAGGAACCAAAACCAAGGGCAACAATATCAAAATCAAGTTCAAAAGCCCTACCAACAAGTTGACCACTCTCCTCAAACTTCAAATGAGCCCTCAAATATAGATCCTATGATGGCCGTGCTCCTAGAAATGAAAAGAGACCAAGAACAATCTCGTATTTCTCAAGAAAGAGTCCAAGCACAATTGATGGATATGCAAACCAAATTTGAAAGGTTGGAAACTCACAACAAGATGCTTGAGAACCAAATAACTCAACAAGCCGAATTGTCTACAAGGGCTCAAGGAAAATTGCCGGCTAGAACTGAACAAGGGCAAAGGGAGCATTGTAATGCGGTCACATTGAGGAGTGGCAAGGAGCTAGAGGATGAACAACCAAAGAGGAAGAAAGTCTCCTTTGACCTAAGAGGCCAAGCTAGTGCCGAAATTGAAGAGTTAGATGAAGAGGTCCCTAACCCTCAAGCCCAAAAGGAAAAAGTAGTGGAAAGGAGAAAGATGAATTAAGGCCATACACTCCTCCTATCCCTTTCCCACAAAGACTAAAGAAGAAGATCAATGACAAGCAATTCTCGAAGTTTTCCGAGATGATGAGGAAGCTTTATGTTACCATGCCCTTCACCGAGGTAATCACTCAAGCCCCATCTTATGCTCGATTTCTAAAAGATGTCATTACTTGCAGGAGGACGATCGAAGACGTTGACACGGTGTCCCTCAATGGAGAATGTTGTGCCATACTCCAACCTAGCATGCCACCTGATCGATTGTAATTCAGTGTAAATATTCAATAAGAATTATCAAATACTTATGCCAAACACGGTTAATCAAAACATTTATATTTTGACTTGGGAAACCCAAGGTCGTACCCAAAAGATAGGTGATTAAACTAATTAGTGCTAACGATTAAATCTAAGATGTCTATGGTTTGGGGGGGTTTGATCCTCAAAAAAGGTCGGTAGCAAAATGATTTACTATCCTAGAAAGAGATTTAGTCGATGAAATAGGTAAACAATCAATTAAAGATGACTAGGGTTCTAATCCCTCCTAGACAATTATTGTGACTGCAAATTAGAACACCATTAATGAACTCAAACACACACATTTAGAATTTAGCCATGTAACTTTAATACTAGGTTCAACTCGCGCTGCAACCTAGCACCAAGAGGCTACACCTCGCATAGCACCTCACACTCGCGCTCTATTGGTGCTATAGCACATAATTTATCTAGCCTCACACTCGCGCTTTATTGGCTAAATAAATCATGCACTTATTAAATTCAAGCCATTCTCATTAAGATTAAAGCATCGCCATGTAATACTAAAATCCTAATGTCTCTTCATTTCTATCATTTGAAATCATACTTTTCAGGGGTTAGCTACATCAAGCATGAAATCAACTAGAATCCCTATTTCGGACTTGTCAAAAACATGTCATAGGTAATTCAAAAACATTAAGTTCAAATGAAGAAAAGTCATGTGTAAAATCATTCATCAATGGTATTCATGGTATTCATATGGTCACAAACATGTCTAGGGGTTCATAGAACCCCAACCAATATCACTACTCACTCATGGTGAGATTACAAGCCATAACAATGGTGGAAAAATAGAAAAGCATGTAAAGTGTAGAGTTTTGAGATCTAGAACCAATATGGAACCCTAAGGATGATGATGATCACGATCCAAGTAGATGATGATGATCAAATAGGATATAGTCTTCTCCCAGCAGTATTTCGTCCAAAAAGCAGCTGAAAATCGCCCAGAAAAATCGACACCCGGTTTTGGAAACCCTAATTTCCTTTTATAGTAAGTCAGAAAAACTGCTGTTTTACGACATCATGCGTTCGCATGATGTAAATTCATGCGTTCGCATGGTCTGAAATTCGTGCGATCTTGGCCTGAAACGTGCGCTCGCATGATAATGTCATGCGACTGGTTTGAGTCATGCGATCGCATGATATGGTTTCATGCGTTCGCATGGTCTTGGAAAGTTGATCTTCAGTTGAGCTCGCATGGTCTTTTATGCGATCGCATCAATATCTCATGCGACTGATCTGAATCATGCGATCGCATGCTTTGTTTGTGCGATCGCATGGTCCTTCGGTTGTGCGATCGCATGCTTTCTTTATGCGTCTGGTCGGGGTCATGCGAGCGCATGAATTGATATCATGCGAACGCATGATTTTGAGATGAATTTGTTCCGACTTCTGTTTTGCTCACTTATCGCTCGAGAAGGCTCGGTTTGCTCCGAAATCACTGTTCACTTGTGTTCTCAGCTAAATCTCTGAAATGGGCCTGAAATGAACCACAAGGCATCAAATAGCAGGTGAAATCGTAAAGGAATGACCGAAACAGTAAGCGTAAAGGTCGCCTAAAATGCATGTATTCTAGAGCTATCACCACCCAAACTTGAGGATCCCGGTAGCTTCTCTATTTCATGCTATATAAATGATGTTAAAATTGAACGTGCTATGTGTGATTTGGGTGCTAGCATATCGTTGATGCCTTATTCTTTGTGTAAGAAATTGAACATGGGTGAGCCTAAACCGACTCAAATGGTTTTAAGACTCGCGGACCGCTCCTCAAGATTTCCTAGGGGAATTCTTAAGGATGTCCCGGTTAGAGTAGGGAATTTCTATATTACGGGGGACTTTGTGGTGTTAGAGATGGAAGAGGACAATGAAATTCCCATTCTTTTGGGAAGGCCTTTCCTCTACACTGCGGGGGCTATATTCGATACCACTAAGGGGTCAATTACCATGAGAGTAGGTGATGAGGAAGTTGAATTTAATCTAGAAAAGGCACAAAAAGGTCCTAGTTCTACCATGAGTTGTAATTATCTAGACCTTGTTGATACTTATGAAGTGTATGATGTGCCTAACTTGCTTATGGATGAGATTGACCTTGATTATGAGCTTCCTAAGCGTGTTGATTGTTGGGCTATCTTGAATGACAATGATAAAGAGGATGCTCAAAGCGACAAAGGTAAGGAGTCTTGTTTTGTTGAGTTAAAACCTCTACCAACAAGGGTATGAGTTCTTAGGCCCTAATTCTACTTCGCCTTTCATTGTGAATGCCTCTTTGAATGATGATGAGACTACGAGATTGCTTGATGTGATTAGAGAACACAAAGGTGCTATTGGCTATTCTATTGATGATTTGAAGGGGATAAGTCCTAGTTTGTGCATGCATAAAATTAATTTGGAAGATGATAGTGTGCCATCTAGGGAACAAGCTAGAAGACTTAATCCCATTGTTGGTGAAGTAGTGAAAAAGGAAATTTTGAAAATGCTTGATGCGGGAATCATTTTCCGTATTGCGGACTCTAATTGGGTGAGTCCCATTCATGTGGTACCCAAGAAGGGGGGCATGCCGGTGGTTAAAAATGATAAAAATGAGTTAATTCCAACTAGAACCGTCACCGGTTGGCGAATGTGCATTGATTTTCGAAAACTCAACCAAGCCACTAAGAAAGATCATTTTCCACTTCCTTTTATTGATCAAATGTTAGAAAGATTAGCCAAGCATGACTACTTTTGCTATCTTGATGGATATAGTGGATTCTTCCAAATCCCTATTCATCCACGAGATCAAGAAAAAACTACCTTTACTTGTCCCTATGGAACATTTGCCTATCGGCGAATGCCCTTTGGACTTTGTAATGCATCGGGCACATTTCAAAGATGCATGATGGCTATATTTTCAGAATTTATTGAGGAAATCCTGGAAGTGTTTATGGATGATTTTTCTGTTTATGGTTCTTCATTTGATGATTGCTTGGCCAACTTGGCAAAATTTTTGAAAAGGTGTATTGAGACGAATCTCATGCTAAATTGGGAAAAATGTCATTTTATGGTGCAGGAAGGCATAGTGCTTGGACATTTGGTCTCAAAGAGAGGAATTGAGGTGGATAAGACAAAAGTGGAAGTTATTGAAAAATTGCCACCTCCAAAGGATGTTAAAGGAATAAGGAGCTTTCTAGGCCATGACGGCTTTTATAGAAGGTTTATTAAGGACTTCTCAAAGATTGCAAGGCCTTTGACAAACTTATTGTGCAATGATACCAAATTCCGATTCAATGAAGAATGTTCGGAGGCCTTTGAGAAGTTAAAGAAGGCGTTGGTCTCGGCTCCTATTATTCAACCTCCAAATTGGGATTTGCCCTTTGAGCTCATGTGTGATGCAAGCGATTATGCTATTGGAGCGGTTCTTGGACAAAATGGTGGACAAGAAACTTCACGCCATTCACTACACAAGCAAGGTTCTAAATGGAGCTCAATTGAATTACTCTACAACCGAAAAAGAACTCCTTGCCATTGTGTATGCCTTTGACAAGTTTCGTTCGTACCTTGTGGGATCAAAGACTATAGTATTCACCGACCACGCGGCAATCAAATACCTCTTGGCAAAGAAAGACTCTAAGCCGAGATTGATAAGATGGATCCTCTTGCTCCAAGAATTTGATATTGAGATCAAGGATAAGAAGGGGGTAGAAAATGTGGTGGCCGATCACCTATCTAGGCTTGAAGGAAATGAGGAGATCAAAGAAGACGCTAGCCCGGTAGATGACTCTTTCATCGGAGAGCAACTTATGAGAGTTGAAGCGGAGGCCCTTCAATGGTATGCGGACTTGGTAAACTTCATGGTTTGTGGGATCATTCCTCACGACATGAACCACCATCAAAGGAGAAAGTTCTTATCCGAGACGAAGAGGTACTATTGGGATGATCCCTTCTTATATAGGCTATGCGCGGATGGATTGTATAGGACTTGTGTCGCCGAATAAGAAATGAGAGATATCCTATACCATTGCCACTCTTCCCAATATGGAGGACATGGTAGTGGAGCAAAAGTGGCGTCAAAAGTCCTACAAAGTGGATTCTACTGGCCTACTCTCTTTAGTGATGCATATGAATTTGTCAAGGCTTGTGACCAATGCCAAAGGACGGGAAATATCTCTAAGAGGCACGAAATGCCCCAACAAAGCATTCTCCCGGTTGAAATATTCGATGTTTGGGGTATAGATTATATGGGTCCCTTCCCGTCCTCGTATGGGAATCAGTATATATTGGTCGCGGTTGACTATGTCTCCAAATGGGTAGAGGCCGTCGCCTCCCCTACTTGTGATGCTAAGGTGGTCACCAAGCTTTTCAAGAAGATTATTTTTCCGAGGTTTGGAGTTCCAAGGACCGTCATTAGCGATGGCGGTTCACACTTTAAGGAAAACATTTTGAAGCCTTGCTCCGCAAGTATGGGGTCAGCCACAAGGTGGCAACGCCATATCACCCGCAAACTAGTGGGCAAGTGGAAATCTCAAATCGGGAAATCAAGGCCATTCTAGAAAAGACTGTGGGAAGCTCGAGGAAAGATTGGTCATCAAAGCTAGATGACGCATTATGGGCCTATCGTACCGCCTTCAAGACCCCCATTGGGATGTCTCCTTATCGTCTCATATATGGGAAACCATGCCATTTGCCGGTTGAATTGGAATATAAGGCAATGTGGGCAATTAAATTCTTGAACATGGACATACAAACGGCGGGAGACAATAGAGTCCTTCAACTCCATGAGTTAGAAGAAATAAGGAATGAAGCCTACGAGAGTGCTAGAATCTATAAGGAAAAGACGAAGAAATGGCATGACAAGAGAATCTTTCGTCGTGAATTCAAAAAGGGAGAGAAGGTCCTACTCTTCAACTCTAGGCTCAAACTATTCCCGGGAAAATTAAGGAGCCGACGGAGTGGCCCTTTCACTGTTCACAAGCCTCACAAAGATGGCCATGTAGAAGTACTAAACAATGACGGAACCATCTTTACGGCAAATGGACAAAGGCTCAAGCATTATAGAGAACAAATTCGGGATGAGCACAATGCAACCTGCACTTTGACCGACCCATGAGAGAGCTTCAATCCGCTTGAGGAGGGATCCTAGAAAAGGACTCCTCAAGTGTGTTTCTTAAGAAAAGAATCGGCTCGGTCTTTGCCAAGACGTTAAACTAGGCCCTTACGGGAGGTTACCCGGTTTGTGAGTTGTCCATTTATGCACAATTAATTTCATATATGTTTGGCATGTGTTCATTGAACTATGTATATGAACTTGGTACTTAGATGTGAAAATGCATGATTAGGTGTGCTTGGTGAGGGATTGTGCTTGCATGAATTATCTTGGTGATGGTGATGTCCTAGCTTGCGTTTGGTTGAAAAGCATGTTTATGCTAATGATTTCTTGGTGAAGTTTTGAATTTATGTGATTTTTGTGCTGCTTATTCGTGATGCGGAGTGAAATTCTAAGTGTGGAGTGGGAATACAATAGGAGAAAAAGATCTGCAAAAATCGAAGTTTGAGATCCAGTCGATCGACTGGGAGAAAGCTAAATGCCCAGTCGGTCGACTCGATAGAGACTCAGGAGCGCTGAATCTATCAGCCAATCGAGTCGACCGACTCACCCTCCAGTCGATCGATTGGAAAATTTTTATCCAAAAACCCCAGTTTCTCATTCAAACTCATTCTTTCCCTTTCCACACAAATCGACCGACTCCTTTCAACCGCTCGACTCCGATCTCCGCCACCCCCGACCTTCACCCAACCTCGCCACAAGCTCGCCCTCACTCGCCATCACCCCTCCTTCATCCAACCATCCGCCCGATCGAGCCCAGCCAGCCACATCCATCCACATCTCCGATTCGATCGGAAAACACAAAACCCGGCCGATCTCCCCCGTCTGGCGTCGCCAGCTCTCGTCGAACCTCTCAAACTGCTCGGAAAAGCCCCACCTACAAAACCCAGCCACCAATTTGGTCCGGCAAAGCCGTTTTCGAAGAACCCCATTTGTGCCCTAAATTGCCCTCCCAGTCGATCGACTGGAATTCTGCTTGGCCCCAGTCGGCCGACTGGATTGAAATCTCAGTGGTGCACTTTCAGACTTCAGTTTTTCATTCCCATTTCAATCATGCCTCGTGCCGGTTCCTCATCCCAATCCACATCCAAGGGCAAGGAGGTTGCTCATGAGCCCTCGAAAGCCGCTTCCATTGATCACCATGAATCCGACGAGGATGACATGCCTCTCCTCACTCGCAAAAGAAAGACATTTAGGGCTTCACTGGCGGACTCTAGCTCAGCCTCGGAAGAGGAAATGGACGCCACACCGGTCTCTCCCACACCTCCTCTTAAGAAGAAAAGACCTCAACCGAAGAAACCAGCGAAGAAGAGGAGAGCTCCCATGCCATCCATCCCCAGAGTGCCATCACCCCCTTTGCCTAGAGCGCCCTCGCCCATTGCTGAGGCATCTCCCTCCAATGCGCTCGTCCCCGTAGTGCCGCATGAAGGACCATTGGAGGGACCTTTGCCCTTTCCGACCCCATACCCCTTCTCGGTGCCTCTAGAGTTTAGAGAGGAGACTCACCGGACCCATCATGCCACGATCACGAAGAAGGGGAAGACAGCCATTCCCACACTTTATCCAGATATGGGGCTCCTCCGAGGTACCAACAGTGGAGTCACCGATGAGGTACACTCTCGCCTTACTCACTGTGGCTTGAATTTCTTGTTTATGGATGATCTGAGGTCCTACCAGAGGGTAGTGGAAGAGTTTATTTGCTCTTTTGAGTGGGTGAAGGAGGAGGAGGGGGATGTGCATGAATTTTATTGGACATTTGTGTTGGGAGGACGTGATTTCAAGATTAAGGAGAGTGTGATTCGTGATTGGCTTGGATTCCCTCCTTATGATGCTACCATACGGAAATTCACTGAACATGACCAGAGCAGATTCTGGAAGAGGATTTCGGGGCGGAATGAGTGGTTTATCTCATCTTACAATTCTTCAGCAATCACCGACCCAGTTTGGAAGATTATCCACCACCTCATTGCTATTGGGATAAACACTCGGACGGCAAAGGCTAGGTCGTTCACCCTGCCCGACATGGAGCTTATGCTCGCTATTGATCACAGGGAGGTCACCGATTGGCTTGCTATCCTTGCCACCCATTTTGAGGCTATTGTTAAGAAGGGTGCGAGGAATCGTGCCTTGGGTGGAGGCTCTTTGATCACACAGATTGCCTTAAGGTGTAACTTCACCTTTGGCCATGAGGGATGCCCCATGCCATCCAAGAGCACACTTGATTTGGACACGATGAAGCACATGCATATCCTCAAGAAGGACGGCAAGACTTGGGAGGTCGACAGGAAGTCTCATCAGGAGGGTCTCGTGACTAATGCTGCATATAGGAAGGCGGTGTTCAAGAAGGAGAACCCCCTCTACTGCCTAGCCAACCTCACCCCATCCCCTCCTTCCTCTCCTATCCCTTCCCCCCCTCCGGCCGACGAGCCCGCTGCTCCTGTTCCTGAGGAGCCACTCATTCATAAGGAGCTGCCCCCCGTGGAACCTGCTGTGGAGAGACCTCCCCCTGCCACAGATGATTTGACCGAGTGGAGACAGAGGACCTCCTCTGACATTGCTGACCTGAAGGGTGGGGTGGCTGACCTGAGGAGTGGCTTGAGCCGACTAGAGGGTTTTGTCAGAGAATCAGATGCGAGAGCTCACCAGGAGTGGGAGTGGCTCCGGTCGACAGTATTATCTATGGTCAGTGGCTCCGGCAGTCCTGTCGCTTATCTTGTTGCTCCAGAGTTCTCTTCCCCTCGAGCCATCTCCCCATTGCCCACCACGCCAGCTTCTAGACAAGGGGAGGCGGGCTTGCGTCTCACTGGTGACACGTTGGAGCCGGGACATCCCCTTAGAGAGGCAGGCACACCACCCACTGTGGGCACGATAGTGCGGGACAGTTCCATCAGAGTGGAGAGCTCGCGATACACTGGTGCCACGATTGAGCGGGAGGATTCCATCAGAGAGGAGGAGGTTGGAGATTCAGCTAGACAGATCAGTCCGGGAGGTGATGAGGCTACATCTTGAGCTTGTATTGCATTATGTTCCTATTTTTGTCTATCATTTGATGCTTTCTTGCTTAGATCATGTACTTGGATGTTAAGTCGCCTTTTGGCGCAATTTTGGATGATGTATGCCATTTTGGGTGACTATACTCTCGACTTGCCTTTGGTTGTATGTTACATTTCTTATGACATTGAAGGTGTTTACCATTTATGTTGTTCACTCTACAGGTTCTACACCTACATATTATTCTCATGTTCAAAATTCACCATCTTTGTCTACATTTGCAATCAAAAGGTTATTCCCCACTCCAAAGAGTTATATCACCGGCTCTACAAACGAGGGGAGTTCCTATGCGCATTTGCCTTTATTTTATCATTCTATGCGCTTAGGGACTAAGCTTGAATTAAGTGTGGAGTGGTTTGATGCGCATAGTTCACATGTTTGCATACCATGCATATCATTTTTAGATGGACACTTGCATCTTTTGCACCTTATCCCTACATGAGAGTGTTTTCAACCACATAGGCTTGTGACTATCAATTCTTAATTCCTATAAATCACATCTAGCCTACTTTTCATATTTATTGGATTTTGAACTTAGAACCGACCTAGTCCATTGAATGTGTATTCTTGAAAACCAATATCATTGCTATCTTTCGTCTATCCAACTCTCTAAGTATTTTCGTTGAAATACCTTGGAACAAGTTATAGCAAGGACTTTTTGAAACCTTCGTGAAAAACTTAGACCATTTGAATGCTCTTTGGTGACTTGAGTTCTCTAACACGGTGCCTTGTTCATGTTTGATTCCCGCACATTCCATACACTTTTTGAACATATTGTCAAGTTTTAAGTGTGGAGTCAAAAGAGGGCGAAAAATGGGCCCCCAAAAAAAAGAAAAAAAAGAAAAAAATGTTTGCGGTCAAAGAGAGCAAAGCCCCGACTAAAAACTTTCTCGATGATCACGAGAAGTTTTGCTCCAAAATATACAAATGCCGGGGGTTAGGGAGGTAAGTCCCCCCCTCGAAAGCATTTCTAGGCCAAAGGCCGTTTCAAAAAGAAAATAAGAAGCACTTAAAACTTGACTCTATGTTTTCCTCCATTCTTCATTTGTGCGGGATTCATCATTTGTATTGTGTGCTAGGTAGATTAACTCTTGGACGACCCATGTGCTTGCACGGGAGTATTCATTTGGTCTATGCTTGTTTATTAAAGAACTCTTGTGTCGAACTCCTCTTCCCTTATGGGTTACGGCTTAAGCGCCTAAAACTTGGGAATGAGTTCCATGTCGCAAGCCCGTGGACTAGCCCTAGCTAGCATATGCGAGCGATTGACAATTTTTGTGCAAACTAAAAACTTCACTTCTATTGTATTGCCTTGAAAATGAATAGACGTTTGGATGAGATGATTGATAGCTCTAGTATTGATGACCTTGAAAGCACAACCTCAAAGGTACTCAAAGTGGTTCAAAAGTTCTTTTGATGATATCGTGATGGTAGTCCTAGCGTGGGGTGAGGAATTTGTTTTGAGAAATCCTAGCCTTGGTTGAACACTCTTGCTTTATTTCTCATGGGATAGGTGCATTTGGGATTTGTGAGTATTCCCTTTTCCGAAAACTCTCATGAGACTATAACTCGTCCACTAGGGTAGCCTAGGGGTTTAAAGGCTTAATGCATATGCTAAATGCATTCGTAATGCCTACGAAAAGGAGCTAGTTAGGTTGTATATACTTGCATTTACTTTTCAATAGCATGTTTAGCAATAATGATCGAGACCTTGAGGAAGCTAGTGTGGCAAATAGGCGAAAAACATAGCACCACTAGCATTTCGCCATTTGCACGCCCTTGACATATTTGCATACTTTGTTCGGGATGAACAAAGCTTAAGTGTGGAGTGTTGATAAGTCTAGTTTTTGACTTATTAATACCCGTTTCTCACTATAGCTTTAGTTCGTTTCCGGCGATAATTTGATGTCATTTTGATATCTTTTCGTACGTTTCAGGTACAAAATAGGATATCTCAGTGTCAAAGCCTAAATACGAGAACTCGGAGAAAATCGGAGACTTGAGCAAAGTTTGGACTGAAAAGAGCTCCAGTCGGTCGGCTGGGAATATTCCCATGCGCCAGTCGATCGACTGGATGAACAATCAGGAGAGGCGCTCAGGATCGCCCATCGAGTCGGTCGACTGGAACCTCCAGTCGATCGACTGAAGAGAAGCTTAGTAGAGTCCAAGGCACGAGTCGGTCGACTGGTACCTCCAGTCGATCGACTGAGAAGAAGCTTCAGGAGGCCCTCCAAGCTCGTCAATCGAATCGGTCGATTGGATCGCCAATCGGTCGACTGGGAGATCACTTCATCAGGCAGCCTTCACACCTCCAGTCGACCGACTGGGCAGCAAGCATCCTCCAGTCGATCGACTGGAACGCTACAGTACCGAAACCCTACCCGAAGCTATAAATAGAAAGAGGGGTTTTTGACACACACACACAAGGCTTCTTTGGGAGATTTTACAAGGAAAAGTGATCAAATTAAGGGCATCCATCATCATCCAATCAAGGAGGATTGAAGATCAAGGGAGTTTACTAGGATTAATCACCCTATTCTATTCCTCTTCTCTTCTCTTAGATTGTGTAAAAACCCTACTCACACCATGTTGTCTTACATGATGTGTGAGTAGTCCCCTTGTGTTTTGAGGGTGTTATCACCCTCTTTGGTACTCAATGATCATTGTATACACATTCACATGCAAATTTATGAAGTTGATTTCATTTTACTATGCTCTTCCTTTTAGACATGTTGCTAAGTGTTTGACAAAATGCCTAAATGACATGTTTGTGTTAGAACTATGATCTAAGTATCGAGAGAGCTTAGTGATGGTTTGGATATAGTAAAAAATGAACTCATCAAACATATATGAGAGTAAATGCATGGGTGAGAGGTTAACTAAGACTTCATGCATATAGCATTTATTACCTTGGGAGATGTTCCAAGGATAATAAGTGCTATATAGTGAATCAATATCTTTAACTAGTGAGATTCTACATAAGAAGACTTGACTAGGATTAGACTTGCATGATAGTTTGTCTAATTTTAGCCTAAGCTAGGTTTTAAACCTATCAACCTCTTAAATGATTAAATTCTTGTATACATGATCATTGGGAAATTGCCAAGGAGGGGAGTAACCCCTCGAAACTCTCTTTAATTGAATTAAAACCCATAAAAAACCATTTCATCACTTGTTTCATTATTGATAATCACTCCAACATTGAATTTGAAGGAATAGCCGAGTTAAAATTTGATTCCCTAGCGTATAATCACGTTTGCTCCCTTGGGTTCGAGCCAGTCTTACCGATCAAACTATAAATTGTTTTTGACTATATGCTAAAATCTACACGTCAGTATTCCTTTGGCGCGACGATGATGTCAGCAACGCATTTTGATGATGCCAGCGAGTCTGAAAATTGGCAATTTGGCCCAAAAATAGATATAGAAACCCAAAAACTTATAAATTAAGGTTTGGAAGATGGGTTTTTATCATCCCATCATCCCACAAAGATCAGAAGATGGCTCTGGAGGAGAAGGCGAAGCTTTCGATGAGAGAAGAGATTCTACTAGTTTTCATCATGAATATTTGTGTTTTTATTTCGATGATGTGTAGCTAAATTTCTAATTTAGTTTAGGGTTTCGTTCGTTGTGACATATGTTTTGAGACTCTTTTCTTAATGTGATTTCATGTTTTTCTAGTTCTTGTGCTACATCCCATGAATTGAATTGTTAGGTTAAGTGGAAACTTTGTCGTAAGGCTTAGTTTGACAATCAATTCTTATCGTTAATATCTACTGGAAACTTTGTCGTAAAGGTAGATCGTAACACCTAGACTTAATAATACCTTTGTCGGGTTATTGTGTTTAGGAAAGAACTAGAAGTTTAACACCTTTGTCGGGTTTGATTGTGGTGTATCACCTTTGTCGAGATAATTAGAGTTGTTAACTTTGTTGGAATAACCACATTTAGAAACTTGAGATTTGATATTTACCAGTCAATGATATTAAACGTGTCACAATAGAAACCCTAAGCTGAATAATATTCTCTCTGATTGAATCTTTTCTTGCTATTCGCCTCTTTTACACTCACAACTGCTTAAACCCCCTCTTTCTTTAATTGTTTACAGTTACAGCTTCAACAACCAGCTCCCTTGGGTTCGACACTGCTTCTCGCTTGCTAGTGTTCGCAGCAGATATAAATTTAAGTTTGATGCGTCAGACGACGCGCGTCAACTCTCCAACAAGATTTTCAATCAAAAAGATTATGAAGTATATGGTGCACATTTGTTTTTCTTTTATACATTAATCCTCCAAATATATGGAGTGCACAAATTTTTTTCTTTTAGGCACCATCCCTCCATTTGAATCATGAAAACGGGTAATCCAAAAAAAAAGAATCATGAAAACGGAAAGAAAATGGAATGGAAGCTAAATGAGAATGATATTTTTCGATGGAAAATGACATGAAAACGTTTTGGATCATTTGGTTTCGTTTGCATTTTCCATGGCAAAACAAAATGAAACTATATGTTTCTTCATTTTTTCCCAAAAACTTTCTTGAACCAAACGGGACATTAAGATATATTATCATTAATATTTTTCTATATTGTATAATTTCATGTGACAAAAGTAGTTCAGCTACACAAAATGGTATGTTTGAGTCAGAAGATGAATGGTGATTGCCGATTGGTGATAGAAAAGTTGTGAACTTTCTCTGGCATATGGTGACATTTTTGAAATTGTAGATTGGCCTATGGTATAGGGGACGCTTAAGCATAACAATGTGGGCCGTTGCCGTTGCATCGTCCTAACATGTCCTAATTTGGAAGATCGGTTTTGATATCATTTGGGTCCAATCATAATATTTGATATGAGCCGTTATTAGTTCAGATTGTCCTCGCTGTCTCACGTCATCACAATTCCTTATATCATGACAACCAACTGAACCAAAGTAAATATCATAAAAAACCATACTAAATTAACAACATGATACCCAGTAAGCTTGCTTATCGTGCATATTCAAATATGATTTTCAACTGATATAGGATACATAATGATGTTCCCTTAAGTGGCATGTATTTGGCAAAACGTAGCTTAGACAGTTCGAGCAGGTGTTCAGGGGGAGTTCGAACAATATCCTGGTACTCCTGTACAGAGTGATCAAGACGCGAGGATATACGCGAAGATATTTTCCGGAAGATATTGGCAACGAAGATTTCGACAAGTGGAAGTCGGCCTGCGACTTATTCGAGCATTAGATATTCGAATGAATATCTACATTGAAGATGGCGCGACTTACTTGGAAAGAAGACTTCGTATATCTTTCCGATCGATTTATGAAAGATATACATCAAATATTCAGGAATCAATTCCGAAATATTTGATGGGATTATCTTGTGCGAATTAGGGTTTCGCTCGAGCATATAAATACAATGCAAGGGCAACCCTAATTCTCATCGCTTTCAAAGATCAATTATACACGAGCATATCCTGCTGATTGGAGAAGAAGAAAGCGACGGCCGGTTGTGTTTTCTCATCAAGAATACACCGGTGCAAGTACAGTCTGTTCAAGTGCAACACAGACTGTCTGAAGCGTATCAACTGCCGCACACAACAAAGGTAAACAAGCTTTCGAGAGAAAGCATCCGAGCTTCTGGAGAAGGTCGAGAACGTTCAGACTGCAGGTTCTGAACGAAGGGGATCGAGGGGAATTGCGGTGAACCTCGGTTGCAAATCTGAGAGACGGAGTATTGAGGTTAGGCTATTACAAGGTGTAAGTGTAAGTCCATGTGGAAACCCTATACTCGTAATAAAGATTTGCTGTCCCTTTTTCGGGTGTGGGAAACCCCCCCAGAGTAGGCGGAGCCGAACTGGGTTATCAGTCTGTGTGTCTCTACTGCCTTTATCTGTTTGCTGAACTGTTGTGATAAGAGTTCAACCTCTGTCTGTTGAACTATTGTGCAAAGAGTCCCAGGTCTGTCGCAATACTACCTTGGACACAAGCTTGAACAGGGGACATAATTTCAATTGGTATCAGAGCAGATCACTCGACACACTGAGTGGGATCCTGAACTGTTCAAGATGACTCTGAAGGAAGGACAAAGCATAACCAGACCCCCGCTGCTCGAAGGATCGAACTATGCCACATGGAAGCCTGTGATGAGATCTTTTCTGAAATCACTAGACGAAAAGGCATGGAAGGCTGTTCTGAAAGGGTGGACGGAACCCATAATGAACAATCTCACTGGAGAACCGATCGCCAAACCAGAAGCTCTGTGGACAGAAGAGGAGGACAAAGCTTCCATGGGCAACTCAAAGGCAATGAACGCAAGTTTCTCGGCTGTAGATGAAAATGTCATGAAGCTAATCATCAACTGTGAAGTGGCCAAGGAAGCATGAGATATCCTCCAAACAGCGTTTGAAGGAACAGACAAAGTTCGCAACTCCCGCATGCAAGCTGTCACAACCAGGTTCGAAGAGATGAAGATGAAGGAGAGTGAAACCATCACTGAGTACAACACCAGAGTCCTGGAACTGTCCAACGAGGCATCTGCACTAGGGAAACCCATCGATGAAGAAAGATTGGCCAGTAAGGTCCTAAGGTCTCTTCCTCCGAGATTTGCCATGAAAGTCACGACCATTGAGGAAATGCATGATATCACCACACTGAAGCTAGACGAGCTAATGGGTTCTCTCAGAACTTACGAGATCAATCATGACCTCCAAACCGGAGAAGAGAAGGGAATCGCTCTTAAAGCAGATATAACGGAAGACAAACTAGATTCTGGGTGCACCACTGAGCAACTAGCCATGATGGCACAAAACTTTGGAAGAATGGTGCGGAAAATCAATAGACGTGGTCCAGAACAAGGTCAGTCTTCATCAACTGGTTACCAAAGTTAGAAGTCCAGCAGGCCAAGGTCTACTGATTCGAGGCAAGACTTGTCTGACAAAGGAAAAGAAGAGATTCAGTGTCATGAATGCAAGGGTTTCGGCCACATTGCTTCACAGTGTGCAAACACTCTCATAAAGAAGAAGGCAATGGTGGTAAGCTTCAGCGACAGTGAGTCAGACGAAGAAAAAGGTGAAACCACAAACTTTGTGGCCTTTGTCACAACTCTGAATGAATGCAGCAGTACAAGTGAAACTGTTCCACCTCAGCCGGAACTCCCAGGTGAAGACCCCTCGGACAGTGACAATGAAGAACTCACGCAGGACTCTCTGGCTCAGACATATAAAGATCTATATGAGAAGTGGCTGCTTCTGATCAAAATAAACAAGAAGCTAAATGACACAGTGGCAAGCGTCACTATGGAAAAGGACAAGGTATGGCAAGAGGTTGAGATACTGCTGACACTGAAAGCAGAACTGGAAGGCACAGTTAACTCACTGACTTCTCAACTGACTGAGATAAAACAGGAAAGGCTGGATCTTCTTGTTCAGAAAACGGAACTCCTGGGTACTGTCTCCTCCCTAAAAGTCGAAATAGAGAAGGATCGGGACACTCATCCTGTAGGCATGGCGGGCCTGAGAAAAACCATCGTTGATCTACAGCGCAAAGAAATGATCCAACTAAGGAGGGTGGAATAGCTGGAACTTCAGCTAGAATCCGAGAAGATGGAACACTCTGACACTAAAGAGGAACTCAATCACCTCAAACAGTCGGTAAGAATGCTTAACTCTGGCACTAAAAACTTAAATGATATTCTTAGATCCCAGAGAATGGAGTCTGGACACAGAGGATTGGGGTTCACAGGAGAAGGCAGCCCAAAAGGTACGACGCTTGTTAAAACCAGACCGGTGTTGGAACAGAAGCCAGAATAGAAGGTAAGACAGCATCCCAGATGAAAAATAGATCTGCAACAAGAACAACCCAACAGTGGTCAAAGAAGGGATGGTACGATGCACTTCGGCTCTCATTCAGTGCAAAGGAAAGAATGGCGCACTTGCTGGTATTGCAATCAGATGGGACACATTAAACTAAAGTGTCGCCTGTTTTTAGCCGAATGACGTGCTTTCCAGCAACGAACCACATCGCAACAGAAACAGGTCTGGGTTCAAAGGGCAGACCGAACCATTTGCATGGTAGCATGTTACACCTCAAACTACTCATCGCATGATAGTTGGCTCTTCGACAGCGGCTGCTCCGCACACATGACAGGTAACTCTCAATATCTTACCCATATTAGACCTGTTGAGCATCTGTGGTTTGTTACCTTCGGGGATGGTGAAAAGGGTCAGGTGATCGGCTGTGGGACATTGATGGTTCCGGATCTCCCTGCACTCAAGAACACCCTCCTTGTTAAGGGACTGACCAGGAATCTTATCAGCATCAGTCAACTATGCGACGATGGACACTATGTGTCATTCTCCAGCTACTCATGTCTTGTACTAGACCAGAATGGTGATACACTGATGAAAGGAAAAAGGGATGCCAACAACTGCTATACTATTAGGCTGGGTCTGACGGAGTCAATGAACAATGAGAACCATGACCAGCAACCGGTTGCTCTCCCATGTGCAAACGCACAACCTAGTTTTCTGTGAGGGGGAGTGGATAAGACCTTGCACACAAGAACTGATTGTCGATGCACACAAATCAAGGTTGCCGGGTGTCCCAGGAAGCTGTTGAATCAGACGGTGGTACAGTTGCAATAGGAGTTCATACACTGCCCACAGAAATATGCCTAGAGTCGTACAAGAAAATATGAATGCTCATGAAAGATGGTAACTCTGAGGCAGCATACTTGTGTCAAACCATATGGCAGGTCACGAAGTGGAACACCCAGATCCTCAGGGGGTCTATGTGGTGTCAACCACTGAGAGCATCCGACGGTGGTCAGTCATAGTCGAATCTCCAGCTGAAACAGTTGGACTGACCACCTAATAAAGAGAGCTGGAACAGAAGTCTCAACAAAATATTTTTTTGAAATATCCTTGAAGATTTTTTTCGGTTGACGGTTTTGGAAAGCTGAAGAGTCATATAGACAAATTTGATTTTTGAAAAATCAAATTCATTCCCTGAGTATCGTCTTCTCTCTCGAAAACCCTAGAACGGAACTTCCCTCTCAAATGCTCTTTCCTCAACCGACAATGGTGAACACCAGGAAGTCAGCAAAATCCAGTGCTAAATCTGCGAAGAAAATCAAAGAAAGCATGCAGACCTCAAAGGCGTTGGCGGTGAAATCAAATATTCCGAAATCAAAAGCTGCGAAGATGAAAAAGGCGTCGCCTTTACACTCAGTCACCGAATCTTTGGCCAAAGAGAAGTCTGTTGAAGGAGTTACCACTGGAATCCCTTAGCCGGGCACAGTGGACTCAACTCCACAGATTCAGGTAAATCCCAATATTCCTTATCTCTGCGAATATCCCCGTTGTTGAAAAATCTGTGCTGAATGAAGAAACAAGTGTGGGGGGTGAGAAGGTTGTTGAGTCGATTGACGGTGTTGAAGCCAGAAGGGCTGTAATTGGCGATAATGGTGGTAAGGCTATTAGTGGTGTTAAAGCCGATGGTGTTGAAACCAGTAGGGTGATTCTTGGTGGAGATAATGAGAGTGGTAGGGCTGTGACGGTTGACAAAGCCGGTAGTGGGGTTTCTAAGAAGAATTCTGTCAAGAGTGTGGAAGAAGAGGAACCCAGCAAGGGGGCTGGAGGCTCAGGAACGTGGAGAGAAAAGATTTTCGCCACAGGATACATTCCTCCGAAGGCTGGTCGTAGGAAGAAGGTGAAGCGAGCCAGTGACTCTCCCAAAAAATATCTCGCCCAGATCTATGCCACTCGAGGTAGGAAAATTGCAATGTCCGATGAAGAAACAGAGAAGTTCATCGAGTCCTCGGGGAAGAGGAATGTGGTGATGAGTGATGCTGATCCGTCTGAAAATCAAGGAGGAATCACTGAAGAAGGTTCGGGTTTGCATGATGAGGCTGTGGCAGAGGAGATTAACCCAGCAGAAAAGGATGATGAATTGGAGAAGTTATACAAAGACATTGATGATGTCATGGAAGACCTGGAAAAGGAGAAGGATCAGGGAGTGGCGAGTCCGGAAGAAGCTCAGTATGATGAGGCTGTTAGGGCAAAAGAAATTGATGCAGAAGAAGCTACAAGTGTTCCACCTATGGAACCAAGTGTTCAGTCTGGTGTTGAGACTGGAAGAGCTGTAGAGAAAGCTGCAAACGGTTCCACTGTGGAACCCTCTGTTCAGACTAGAGCTCAAACAGCACCAGCTCCAGAGGAAGGTCTACGTAACCTGGGTGTTGAAGCAGAAGAGTCTGGTACTGAAAAGGCCTCAAGTGCTCCAACAGTGGAACATAGTGTTCAAACTGAAGATAAGACTGGAGTAGTTCCAGAGAAAGCAGTGAGTGAAGAAACAATGACAGTTCAAGATGATTGTCGTCG
Source organism: Rhodiola kirilowii (assembly GCA_033675215.1). Classification (NCBI taxonomy): domain Eukaryota; kingdom Viridiplantae; phylum Streptophyta; class Magnoliopsida; order Saxifragales; family Crassulaceae; genus Rhodiola; species Rhodiola kirilowii. The sequence goes on from CM066203.1 coordinate 23,626,693, forward strand.
GGATCATTTGAAGGAGGATGAACCATCCATTCGTAAGGATGCCCCTATATCAGCAACAGAAGGTGTTACCCTTTCAGAAGATGACCAAGACAGTGTTCCCCTTGTCAACCTCAAGAGGACAACGAAGGGGAAGGAAAAGAAAAAGGTTGCCTTTGCTACGTCTACAAAGAAACCGGCTTAGAAGGTTGTTGAGGTCAGCAGTGGTGCAGGGGGAGCTGGCTCTTCAAAGAAAAGAAAGCGGGTTGCTGCAGTTCCCATCTCTGAAGATGCTGGGAGATGTGAAGTCCCAGCCCCTGAATCTGAGGCTGTCCCAGTCGGTAAGGTCAAGAAAGGTGTGTGGTTCGTGAACAAAGAAGCTGCGTTGAAATGGGAATGTGTGCTGAAAAGGAAAATCATACCGGAGAGGCTACTGGATGCATCGAGTTACAAAGGGAAAGAAGTGATTGAGGTGCTCAAAGAGTCGGATCTATTCTGGATGTTAGACAGATGCAAGCCATTCAACGAACAGCTGGTGCGTGAGGCCATGGCAAACTTGCCTCCAAAGTTTGGGGTCATTGGAGAGGCTGAGTATGGGGTCTTCTATGTAAGAGGAAGAAGGATCAAGATTGATCCAGAGCTGATCAATGTATACTTCTCCATGGACGACCCAGCTGTTGATGAAGAAGAATCCAGCCTCGAGAAGATAGTAAGCACCATCACTGCAGGCTCTGTTCAGTGGAGGCCTGAGTCAGTTGTGCATACGGCGGATCTGTCCACGTTCTATTCAATGCTGTTTTTCATAGCAGTGTTCAACTGGAGGCCGTCTACTCATCGCTCTACTATCAACAAGGACATGGCCCAACTGATTTATCAGATAGGGAACAAGCTGAAGTTTAACCTGGGCAGAATAATGTTCAAACAGATTGTTTACCATGCTACATCGATGAGAACCCTGCACCAGATCTGCTTTCCATCTCTGATTTATGAGCTGATTATTCATCAAGCCCCTGATTTGACAGCTTCATCTAATCTTCTTACTAAAGCTCCCAGCAAATTCACAGTGGACCACAAGTTATACAAAGGGCGGCATGTGAATGATCTGAAAGGGGGGAGCAAGCCAGGTAAAGAAATTGGGGAATCCAGTCGAGGGGGAGCCAGAATGGGCGTGGATGAGAGGAGCAAACTACTGAAGGACCTCCATGTTATCATTGCTGTGGACAAGGAACAGCGCCGCCGAATCAACATGCTTGCTCGAGCACTCAGCTACCCCAGTGATGATGAATCAGAAGCTACTGCCTCTGAAGATGATTCCATTGAAGAAGCTTCTGATTGAAGGTCCTCTTCAAACTATCTCCCTGAACTATTTGGTTAAAACTATCGTTCTTAGTGCTTGTTCTGGTACATTTTGATTGTCTGTTCGAACTCGGATCACACCCCTTGCCAGTTTGTGGCAAAAAGGGGGAGTATTTTGGAGGAGACAATTCTTGTTTCCCTCAAAGTTGTCTACTGTCTAGATAGTTAGATATACTTAGTTATCTAGTAGATCTGGTTTTGCCAAAATGCTAAGGGGGAGATTGATGTTCCCTTAAGTGGCATGTATTTGGCAAAACGTAGCTTAGACAGTTCGAGCAGGTGTTCAGGGGGAGTTCAAACAATATCCTGGTACTCCTGTACAGAGTGATCAAGACGCGAGGATATACGCGAAGATATTTTCCGGAAGATATTGGCAACGAAGATTTCGACAAGTGGAAGTCGGCCTGCGACTTATTCGAGCATTAGATATTCGAATGAATATCTACATTGAAGATGGCGCGACTTACTTGGAAAGAAGACTTCGTATATCCTTCCGATCGATTTATGAAAGATATACATCAAATATTCAGGAATCATTCCGAAATATTTGATGGGATTATCTTGTGCGAATTAGGGTTTCGCTCGAGCATATAAATACAATGCAAGGGCAACCCTAATTCTCATCGCTTTCAAAGATCAATTATACACGAGCATATCCTGCTGATTGGAGAAGAAGAAAGCGACGGCCGGTTGTGTTTTCTCATCAAGAATACACCGGTGCAAGTACAGTCTGTTCAAGTGCAACACAGACTGTCTGAAGCGTATCAACTGCCGCACACAACAAAGGTAAACAAGCTTTCGAGAGAAAGCATCCGAGCTTCTGGAGAAGGTCGAGAACGTTCAAACTGCAGGTTCTGAACGAAAGGGATCGAGGGGAATTGCGGTGAACCTCGGTTGCAAATCTGAGAGACGGAGTATTGAGGTTAGGCTATTACAAGGTGTAAGTGTAAGTCCATGTGGAAACCCTATACTCGTAATAAAGATTTGCTGTCCCTTTTTCGGGTGTGGGAAACCCCCCAGAGTAGGCGGAGCCGAACTGGGTTATCAGTATGTGTGTCTCTACTGCCTTTATCTGTTTGCTGAACTGTTGTGATAAGAGTTCAACCTCTGTCTGTTGAACTGTTGTGCAAAGAGTCTTGGTCTGTCGCAACACTACCTTGGACACAAGCTTGAACAGGGGACATTTCACATAACAAACCTAGAATCTCCAGAGTTCAGACGCGCCATGGAGTCCTTTTTGAATGATGCCTTTGAGGAATGACTACAGTGGCACTAAAGAGGATTTTTCGATTTCCGGGCTTTTTGGGCAATGACTGTTAACTTGGCTTCCAGGAGTTCTTTGGTAGACCCAGTTAGAGAAGTTCTTTCAATCTCCCAATTTTATGTTTTAATTTCTTTTGATGCTTTTTGAGCTCTCGTTTCTTGCAGATTGGCTTGATCAAGTCCGGCCTAGTCCCGGCCCGGCTGAGTTTTATCTATCTTGCTTGCCGTGCCTGACGGGTCACAATAAAATTCTCTATGTACACTAACAGTTGTAGTTCCCCGGACTCCTCTTGACTGCTCTTGAGAATGCTTTAAAATACTGGGACTGGGATTCTACTTAAGTCACGAACAAAAGTCGCTTTCCAAATTCTATATTTCTTCCTGTTAGGAAATCCGAAATAAGAACTGGGATAAAACAAGCGATTTGTACAGGAATAAAAAATGGTGAGTAATCGATCAAACGAGTTCGATCACAATTGAAGGAGAAATGTTTCTGGACTTAGTTGTATGTCATCCTCGTCAATTGACATGCAAAACAAACTTTATCTTCTCGGTTTTTTGCCAGTTTTATTCGGATAAACATTCTGATTCGATACAGGTAACTGACCTGCCGCGCGTCCCGTAATCACATTACCTTCGCGTTCAATATAGACATTAGCTGCTAGATGCGACACAACCCTAATGTTTAGACTAAACACGACGTCAACCTGCCGCGCGTCCACAAGCTACATTAGACCACCACGTCCACAATAGACATTAACGACTTAATGTCTTAAGTGGACGCGCCTACTAATGTCTCGGTTGGGCGCAGATCACACTGATCAAAAACCACAAATGAGTTCAAAAGACTTCGAAATTGTTTCGTATCTTCACAAAACAATCCTTACAAGGCAGTGACTTCAGAAGTCTCACTAATACCCTAAATATCCAACAATCCTCCCCCATTTTAGGGTTATACTCATGAACACTAAAAAGCATTCAAATCGAGGTATTCTAAGAATTGTACCCTTCAACCCATTTGAATACGGGAAAATAAGACACACGCAAGTTTACTACTATTCCAAGTACAACTTGACACTACTTCAGCCATGTGTCCCTATCCATTCATAAGTGTATATGACAAGTGTATTTTTAACCCTTTATAGTTGTCAATTTAAATGTTTTAGGGGTCAAATCGTAGTCAAACAAAATTTATAACCTTGGTAAGCCAAGGGTCGATCCAAGGAACATACGTGTGTGAATACTAGTCAACAGGTGACCTATTTAGCTATTCCGATTAAAAGAGGTTTTGTGAATGTGAAATAAATCGCAGAAATTAAATACAGAAAATAAAAAGATTGTGACTTTATCAGAGAAAGAATTCCAGGACCGTACTTCACCCGTGCTAACCCCACTAATCATGCAATCGTTATCTCGTAGATTCATCATGCTATCGAATATGGAAATAAACCAAAATATCACTGGATAAGCCGCCCATCCACAGATCATTATCTAGAATAATCTCAACGTTGAACGCTGCCCATCCACGGATTATTAACGATCTTGATTTATTAAACTTAGGGTTTTCATACAATTTCATACAATGCGGTTAATACCTAGGACCCATCCATCTTTCGGTAATTAACCTAAATACGCTCTAGCATGTAAACATCCCATTCAATGTAAAACTTGCAAGAACGATAAATTAAGCACGATGAAATTGAATATTCGATTTGCATTAATGAAAAACGTTCATATGATCACATGAAGAGTTGGGTTTGGGTACATAGCACGGGATCCGTAGGATCCCAGAATAAAAAGACTACTCACTACTCATGGTAAGTTAACCAAAAGTAATGTTCGATAAAGAGATTAAGGACGAGGAAACTGTAATGACGCGGGTGCTCGTGATCGCTCGTAATGCACTCTGTCTTTTTCTTCCAAGTAAGGGTTATTCTTCTCTCCAAATAAGCACACCTTGAATCTGGTCGAATGCCCCCTTATATAGCCGACTTGCCAAAATTATCTAAAATTGAGATTAGTAAAGTCCCGTGACAAAGTCGGTGTCACGGGCTATCACGAGACATCACGGGATCCTTAGAATGTTGCCACTACGGCCAAGTCCCGTGACAGCTTAACTGTCACGGGGCTTCACGGGATCTTCAGACGTTGTCGCTACGGCCAAGTCCCGTGACATCTGCTTTGTCCCGTGACAGAATAGAGTTGTCACATGATCTTGAGCCAAAATTGCTTTATTCGGTTGATTTCATCGTCTTTTCACATATCCGGGTCCACATCGAGTCATTGGGTAACTCAACCCTGAAACACCATGAAAAGAGATTAAATGATAACAAAATGTTCAGAAAACAAACCTAATCCATCATCGAATGAAGTGAATAATAGGTCAAGAACTCGACCGATCAGTATACTTAGCCAAGCACAAGCTAATTGAAGCGGGTCACTTCAAACTTACATAGGTGGATTCTTTTTGCATGCACCTGCAATGCACTTTTCCAAAAGATCCATTAAGAAGATAAACTGCATCCTCCCTTTCTCTGCAGGAAACAAGCACAACTTTGGGATGGATATAACCATGTGCTTCAAATCGCTCAGAATAGGCTTGTGCTTAACTCAACTCTTAGCGTCATACTAAGAGGGAATTAAGGTGTCCTATGATAAGAGATTTAGATGTACTTTAAGCTCGTCCCTTTACACGACTTATGTACCAAGTCCCTAGCTAATCCCTTTGTCAAGTGATCAGCTAGATCATGTTGTGTCCAAACATAGTCAATCGATATCACCCCGTGAGTGATCAGTTCACAAACCGCGCTATGTCTAACGCCAAGGTGTCTCAATTTAACATTATATATTTGGCTATATGCCTTAGCCAAAGTTGCCTTACTATCACAATGGATAGAAATAGGCGCTATCGGTTTTGGCCACAATGGAGTCTCATATACCAAATTCCTTAAGCCATTCTGCCTCTTTACCGGCAGCCGCTAAGGCTATAACTTTAGATTCCATAGTCGAGCTGGTGATGCAAGTTTGCTTCTTCGATGCCCAAGATATGGCACCTCCCCCAAGCAAGAATACCCAACCACTTGTAGAAGAGTGATCTTCTAAATTGGTAATCCAACTTACGTCAGTTTATCCCTCCAATACCGAGGGAAACCCAGCATAAGTCAAGCCATAATTCATGGTTCCCTTAAGGTATTTGAGTAATCACCTTATAGCTTCCCAGTGATGAGTACTAGGGTTACTAGTATACCTACTCAATTTGCCCACTGCATAAGCTATATCAGGTCTTGTACTCGTCATTGCATACATTAGGCAACCAATGACTTGAGAGTACTCTAGTTGTGAAACTGATTCACCCATATTAGGCAAAAGCTTCACACTTGGGTCCATGGGAGTGCTAATCGGAGAACAATTCAAACAGTTGAATTTCTTAAGCACTTTCTCAACATAATGAGACTGTGACAGTGCTAAACCCTTGTTCTCACTCTTGATTCTAATACCAAGAATCACATCGGCTTCTCCCATATCTTTCATAGCGAAACTTGATGATAAGAAATCCTTGGCGAGATCTACTTGTTTTTGGTTAGTACCAAAAATCAGCATATCATCGACATACAGACAAATGATTACTCCATTGCCGGAGTTATCAAACTTCCTGTAAATGCACTTATCTGCTTGATTCAACTTGAATCCACTAGACAATATTACTTCATCAAACTTTTGATGCCACTGTTTGGGTGCTTGTTTCAGCCCATACAATGATTTGATCAACTTACAGACCTTATTTTCATTTCCCGTCACAATGAATCCTTCCGGTTGCTTCATATAGATTTCCTCATCCAAATCACCATTAAAGAACGCTGTCTTAGCATCCATTTGGTGTACAACTAGATTGTTTATTGCAGCAAGTGCAATCAACAACCTAATAGTGGAAATCCTAGCAACCGGAGCATAAGTATCGAAAAAATCAATACCCTCCTTTTGCCTAAAGCCTAGGATGACCAATCGAACTTTAAACTTATCAACTGATCCATCAACCTTCATTTTCTTTTTGAAAATCCATTTGCAACCCAATGGCTTGCAACCCGGTGGGAGAGCAGATAATATCCATGTATTATTCCCCACAATAGAATCCATTTCATCGTTTATCGCCTCTTTCCAGAAAGACACATCTTGAGACTTCATAGCCTCATCATAAGTTCTAGGATCATCATCAATGTGATAACAATATGAGTATTGATACTCAATATCATTCCTAGAACCCTCAATCAAGTAAACTTCATAATCTGGTCCTAAGGATTTTTCAATCTTTCCCCGTTTGCTTCTACGAGGCTCAAACGATGTACTGTTAGAAGAAATGCTCACTTCATCTTCCAAATCATCCCTTGTCGAGCTAGAAATCAAATCTTGAGGTCTATGAATCGATAAAAAACGATTCTCATCAAAGATTTCATCTCTTGATTCAATTAGGGTGTGACCCGAAATAGAATCATTCGTTCTAGTCACATAGAACCTATATGCTTTAGAATGTTCAGCATATCCAATGAAGATGCAATCAACACCTCTTTCTCCCAAGGATTTTATTTGGGAGCTGATGCATTGTAATATTATGCACTCCAAATCTATGTGATTCGAAAGCAAGATATATTTGATCAAAAACAATTTATAAGACCGGTAAGTACCGGGTCGTCCAAGGAGCAAGTCTAAACTTATGATCACTATTCAATTTTGTTCCGATAAGTCTATTCTAATTGCGAAAGGATTGGTTGATGAGATTATTAAGTCTAATGTATATAAACAATCCGAGGAATCTAGAGAAAATGTCACTACCAATGCTAAAGGTGTACTCTAGGGAACTACTTCACTCATATGTGTTTTAGACTCCAAGAGTTCAATTTCATGCAAGATAATTGTCTTAGATGATTAGATTAAGGCGTGCGACTGTTAAACCAAATTCAATCTCTTGATATTTTTATTCGATTTAAGGAAGAGGCACCTCGCACGTGAGCTTCAATCTCTCGATGTTTTTACTCACGTCCAACTCAAGTTTCTCAATCATCAATGCTAGTTGAATGATTAATATCCAAGAGCGGTCTTGACCAAGCCTATCTCAGTGCTAGGATGGGTCACACTAGTGAACACCACCTAACAAGGGTGATTTACTTGTTTTTGAGAACCTTTGGCGTCCACCTCTCAGCTACTTAGCCTAAGGTTCCCTTAATGACTCGTATCTAGATACCTTGGCTTCCACCTCTCGGCTACTTGACCAAAGGACTATAGAAATAAGTCATCTAGGCATTTTCTCAAACACCTAGAGTGCTTAACTCAAGTCATATACCAAAAACATACACTTAGGTATTTTCTCAAACACCTAGAGTACATAGTTTGAGCATTCAATCAAAGTAAACCACAATCACCCAAAACATGTTAATCTAGCATTCATTCATAATAGATAAGGAGTCTTTACACACATGAGGTCCATAGGACCCTAGAATACAAACACTACTCACAAATCATGTTCATAGACAAACACAAATCGTATTGAGTACATAGATGAAAATACAATGGAATGAATGAACCAATCTAGTGTAGATGATCTTCTTCCACCCTTTGAATCTTCAATCTTCAATGGATGATCCCCTTGAAGCCTTGGTAGCTTATCTCTCTACAAAACCTTGATTTCGTGCTCCAAAAACCCTAGCTCAGGTGCCCCAAAAATCCCCCCTTTTGATTTCAATCATCTCTTTCTATTTATAACCCAAAAAGCAAAAATATAATTTTTAAGTGATGCTTGGGCGAGCATGGTGGGACTCGGGCAAGCGTGGAGTGCTCAGAAGACTGCATGTTCGAGACTCGGGTGAGCTGGGTCACACCCGGGCGAGCGTGGTGTGGTCAGAAGACTGTATGTTTGAGACTCGGGCGAGCTTCCTGGAGCTTGGGAGAGCTTCCGGAGGCTGTTTCGAGGTCTTAACGTCCGAATTTGGTCTCGGTGTCAACTGAAGAGTTGTAGACCTTTGAGTTAGCTTTCCAACAAGCTTTGAATCAATCAAATCGGACACTATAGGCGATCTGTGCGTCCAAAATAAGTCACAAAGGTCAGTCTGTCCCGTTTTGCCCGAAAATCCATATTTTTGCTCCGAAACTTTGGTTTTCTGCAAGAATTGATCTTTTTGAACCCGGGGACCGTAAGGTTGGTTTCTAACCTGAAATGGCAATCAAGAGGGTCAAATGGCATCGAAAGAGGCTCGGAACGGATCAAAACATCTAATAAAAGTAGAGGAATTATAGTCGAGAATTCGACTCATCAGGAGCCGGTAGTCTCACTACCGCTCTACATCCCCAAACTCGGAGATAATTCAGATTTGGTTTCTTTTTGTGCCAAAGCTCATATGGGGTAGTATTGTTCCTTTTGTTAGGAACTCTGTTAAGTAAATAACAGGCTGTCAACATAGCCTCACCCCAAAATCCATTAGTCAAACCAGAGTAGGACAACATGGAATTAACCATCTCTTTTAGGCTTCTATTCTTCCTTTCAGCTACACCATTTTGCTGTGGCGTATAAGGTGATGTAGTCTCATGAATGATACCATTCATCTGGAAATATACAAGATCGTAATATTCCCCACCTCTGTCAGTTCTAAGTCTCTTAATCAAATCATTCTTCAATTCTATTTCAGCTTTCTACACTTTAAACTTGTCTAAAGCTTCATCTTTAGCATGCAACAAGTACACATAGCAATATCTAGAACAGTCATCTATAAATGTTAGGTAGTACTTCTTATTCCTTAAAGATGGAGCAGAATGTAAGTCACCCAAATCACTATGAACAAGTTCAAGCAAGTTTGATGTTCCTGAAATACTTTTGAATGACAACCTAGTGATTTTTGTGAGCATGCATGTATTACATTTATCAACATTCATGTCAAAGGTATTAAACCTTCCTTAGACATTAATTGCAATCGCTGATAATGAACATGTCCTAATCTAGCATGCCACAAATTAGAATCATCACTAGTAGAAGACATGTAAACAAACACCACTTTATTTACATTCAACATAAACATGCCATTACAAAATTAGCCAAATCCCACAAAGACACCACACTTTGACAATACATATTTGTTGGATTCATGCACTTGCTTAAAACCAAATTTGTTCAACAAACTACCGTAAACCAAGTTTTTCCAAATTAAAGGTACATGTAAAACATTTAACAACTCAAGGGTCTTTCCCGAACTGAACTCTAACAGTACATTTCATTGGCCAAGTATTGGTGCGGTTGACTCATTTCCCATGTGAAGGACAGCTCCTTCTTTCACCGTTTCATAAGTCTTGAAACTATGACGATCTTTGCACACGTGCTTGTTAGCACCCGAGTCAATCCACCACGCCACTTCATCATCCTTGAAGATAAAACACTTCAATGATTAGTGACACATAATTCACATTAGAATTACAATCAGACGAGGAAACCTGACCTTGAAGGTTGGAAGGGCATTTTTCTTTGCCTTTATTACCAACATTCACTTTCGTCTTTCCTTTCTCATTCTTAGCCATCCCACAATCATTTTTGTAGTGTCCCGGTTTACCACATATCCAATAAGAACCCTTAGGTTTCTTGTTGAACTTGCTATCGGAGTTCTCATCAGAACGTTTCTTCCCCTTGAATTTTTGAAAGCCTCTCTTGTCCTCCACCATATGCACAGTAGAGGACTCAATATTCTCTTTCAGTTTCACATCCTCTTGCATCGTATAGACTCCTCTACGCACAACTCACCACCGAGTTCTTTAAGAGTCATCTCCTCTTTCTTATGCTTAAGCGAGTGCTTGAAATCCTTCCACTAAGGTGGGAACTTGTCTATTATGCTAGACACTACAATGGTATCATCCATCTTCATTTTGTACTGAGCAAACTGCCCCAAAATGCAAGTCAATTCATTGAATTGCTCCATCACTGGTCTAGCATCGACCATCTTGTAACTGTTAAAGTTACTCACAAGAAATTTCTTGCTTGATGCATCTTCCTGCATATACTTAGCCTCAAGTGCATCCCACAATTCCTTTGCGGATTCCACATTTTGATAATGATCAAATAAGGGATCAGACATAGCATTGAGAATAAGACCACGGCAGATGTAGTCATCATTCTCCCATTTACTCCTCTTCCTGATTGCATCAATTGGAGCATTCTCACTGGCTTCCGGAATAGGGGTAGACAGGACATGCACCACCTTCAAACTAGTCAGCAAAATATGCATCTTCTTCTGCCATTTTTTGAAATTCACTCCTTCGAACTTTTCCAATTTCCCAAATTTGCAGTCATTTCCCTCACTGAAGCAGCAGACATTTTGAAAATATAGAATTTGATTGTAGTTCCCCGGACTCCTCTTGACTGCTCTTGAGAATGCTTCAAAATACTGGGAATTGGATTCTACTTGAGTCACGAACAAAAGTCGCTTTCCAAATTCTATATTTCTTCCGGTTAGAAAATCCAAAATAAGAACTGGGATAAAACAAGCGATTTGTACAGGAATAAAAAATGGTGAGTAATCGATCAAACGAGTTCGATCACAATTGAAGGAGAAATTTTTCTGGACTTAGTTGTATGTCATCCTCGTCAATCGACATGCAAAACAAACTTTATCTTCTCGGTTTTTTGCCAGTTTCATTCGGATAAACATTCCGATTCGAAACAGGTAACTGACCTGCCGCGCGTCCGGCAGTCAAATTTCCGTCGCGTTCAATGTAGACATTAGCTGTTGGACGCGACACAGCCCTAATGTTTAGACTGAACGCGACGTCAACCTACCGCGCGTCCACAAGCTACATTAGACCACCGCGTCCACAATAGACATTAACTACTTAATGTCTTAAGTGGACGCGCTTACTAATGTCTCGAGTGGGCTTGGATCACACTGATAAAAAACCACAAATGAGTTCAAAAGACTTCGGAATTGTTTCGTATCTTCACAAAACAATCCTTACAGGGCAGTGACTTCAGAAGTCTCACAAATACCCTAAAATATCCAACAACAGTAATATTATTTTTTTGAAATGAATTGAATGTATTAATTAGCTCTTGATCATGATGCAATTTCGATTTTATAAACAATCATTAAATTTAAAATAAAGCCCTCATCTTTTGTAACAAGAGTACTATCCCTTACACTTTATTAAAGCTCCAACTCAATAAACACTAAGCCTCATCCACACGACACCTTTTTAAAGCAAACAATGGCACCACCAACATCTACACCTCTCAACCTCAGTGCCATCTTTCTCATCATCGCCCTGTCCTCGGCATCCAAGGTCCAATCGCAGGCGCCGGTTGAGGTAAGCCCTTGGAGCTGGTGCGTGTCCAGAGGCGACACATCCAACCAAGCCTTGCAAATAGCTTTAGACTATGCATGTGCCTCTGGTGCTGATTGCACTCCCTTGCTCCCAAATGGCCTGTGTTATCTTCCAAACACCTTAGCCGCTCATGCATCTTACGCTTTTAATAGCTACTATCAACGCAAGGCTCGGGCTCCTGGATCGTGCGATTTTGGTGGCACGGCCGCTGTGTCTAAGACCGACCCGAGTATGTTTTATTGAATTGTTGTGTGTACTAGCTAGCCTTAGCCAACTTTGGTTTACTCAATTTTTTTGAGTGTAGTTTTGATTTGAGGTTCTCTCCAGGCTATGGATCTTGTGTTTATCCACACCAACTAAGGTACTGTTTTTTACTTTTTCATATTAAGGGCATGTTATATTAGCTTAAATCGAAATGAAGGGAATTGAATGACTGACTTAAACATTATTATAAATATAAGTAGTTAACATATTTTGCAACTGTCTCATAATTTGACTTCTTTGACCAAATTCATTATTTTGCCACAAAACTTCCAACTGAAAACATGTCTGAATGATCAACATTTCCTTGGGTTTTCCTTTTTGAAAAATTTCAGCAATGCTGGAGGAGCACCCGCAACAGCAGGAACGAGCACAACTCCAACAACCACAGTAACCCCGACCGACAGTCCCGTTGTGGGTACTGGCAACCCGCCAAGACTGTTGGCGCCGCCATCAACAACTCCGGACTACGATTCACCTTCAGATGGTTCTATTTTGGAATCAAACTTTATCATCATCATATCTATATACATTGCTCTCATGTTTGCAAATCTGATTTCATAACAATGTTACTGAAATTTGGAGTCTAAAATTTGACAATTGAGTTATCATTGGAGTCTGGAGAGCTGTTGTTTGTAGCTTGTAGCTTGTAGCTTGTAGCTTGCATGTGTATTCAGTTCTGGTTCAGTTAAGCAAGAACTTGACAGATTTTAGTCCAATTATATCCGGATTCAACTCAGATTCAGTTAATTAATTCAGATTTAACCTAAATCAATTATTGCTGAAAATAAAGACACAATGATTTCCGAGGTTCGGAAATCCTACTCCTCGGCCTAGGCAGGTCGCCTAGAGATACCAATACATTAATATATGAGAGAGTTCGTTACAAGACGACACGGACGGACACACAGCCAAAACCACACAATCACACCCCACCAAAACCTAAGAGTACTCGACTAAACTACAGGCAAATGACCAAAATCAAATATCGATGAAAATGAGGGATCGAAGCCTCCTTCGTGGCCCCTGCAATAAACAACCACGGTACGCCTTCAAATACTCAATCAGCAGCACAGGGAGAATCGATGAAGCAAACAAGAACGATCTCCAAAAAATCAAACGATGATGCACGTCAATCGCCAAAAATCGTCGTGGTCTCCACTCGGTTTCTTTGTCAAAAATCAGCCGAGTGAATGACAAACCCTAGTGGAAGCGCTGCTTTTATACGGCATCAAAATACTGCCTTTCAGCAACTCTGGCTGGGCCTTTCCTAAGCGCAAAGATGACTGAAGGCCCAAAGAAGAGTTCAGCCCAAATATGTTCGCTGGATGAATTATTCCAACAGTTGTCGTCCTAATTTATATTGCAACCATAGACTTGACCTAAACTCAGAAAGGACTCAAGGAAAAACCTGTACAGACACTTAAGAAGCACACAGCCTATATAGACTCAAATGACTAAAAATAAACATGTATAGACACTCATGCAAACAGCCTATATAGACTCCCTTTGGCTGGAAAAACAGCTCACCTAAGACTGGACTCGACCCCTAAGCATTGGTGTCTCTCGGACCACCTGCCATCCTCGGCAACAGCACAGCTCACCCTGTTTTATAGATGCGCAGGTTGTCACTGCACAAATAAGACGCATCAATCTTTATATGAGTAAAACAAATAAGCACAGACACATTCTTAGCGACAATAATACCATATACTCAATGTTCATCTCTAATGGAATGAAAAATAGCATTTATATTGCATCTAACATGAGAAACATGATTCTTGCTGACATCTAGCATAGTTGAGCTATGAATATGCAAATGAAAATACACAAACAAGTGCATAACAGATAGCCAAAACTCATCACCAATTAAAAGTGTTGTGCAATTTTCAATATAACAAGCACGAAAATAAGGAGTGATACAACATGAAAAAGTGCAGTCATGAACGCTGTAGATTTTTACACACAAATGAATGTGATAGAATCTCTATCTGGTCAAAAACAATTTATAAAGACCGGTAAGACCGGGTCACACCCAAAGGAGCAAGCCAAGCACATGCACTATATAAGATTATGTTTCTGTTCGGCTATTCTAACCAAAAATGTATAAATGTGTGTATTCTCTAAATCCTATGTAGTGAGTAATCAAGGATAATAGATAGATAAGAGGTGTTTCGAGGGGTTACTCTCCTCCTTGGCAATTTCCCATTGATCATGTATATTAGAGTTATGCAAATCAAGGTGTCAGATAGTTTTGAACCTAGTTTAGACTAAGGTAGACCAACTTCCGTGTGAATCTATCCTAGTCAAACTCTCTTAACTAGAACCTCACTTTATCAAGATATTGGTTCACTCTATAGCACTATTATCCTTGAAATGTCTTCCTAAGGTAATAAATGATATAGGCTTAGGGAACTAGTTCACTTCCTATCCATGTATTCATCATCATAAACACTAGACAGGATCATATTCACTACATTTAAACTTTTCCTAGGGTCATTTGATACCTAGGTCAAGTTATAGGATCAACATGTCACTTAGGCATTTCATCAAACACTTAGTGGCATGTCATATATGAAGAGCATAGTGAACATGAATTTAACACCATATATTGTTGAATCAAATGAATATACATGATCATAGAGCACCAAGGAGGGTTACAACACCCTCAAAACACAAGATCATATAAGACAACATGGTGTGAGTAGGGTTTATAGCACACAACAAAGGGAATGGAAAAGTGTAAAGAAGGGAGGATGGTTAATCCTTGAACTCCCTTTTGATCTTCTCTTCTTCTCCTTGGTTGGATTTTTTTATGATTGATGACCTTGGTTGAGCCTCTTTTCTGCTCTTCTTCTCCCCAAAAACCTCCACCCATAGGTCAAAACCCTCACTTTCTATTTATAGACTCGGCTGAAAATCTGATATTGTAGCAGGTCCAGCCGGTCGGCTGGACTGATCCTGAAATCCCAGCCGGTCGGCTAGTGGCAAAAAATATGGGCATCTCCTAAAATCGTCATCCAGCCGGTCGACTGGTTCAAGGGAGATTCCCAGCCGGTCGACTGGTTCAGGGGAGATTCCCAGCCGGTCACCTGGGAGTCCATTTCCTGCCCACTTTTGCTCTAAATCTTCGGTTTTTCCTAGAGTTTTCATATTTAGGCTTTGACCTTGAAGGGGACTTGTTTTCTACCTGAAACATAGAGATCGAGGTCAAATGACATCAAAATATCATCGGAAATGAACCAAATCTATAGTGAAAAATGGCCATTAATGAGTCGAAAACTGGACTCATCAAGTCACAACAGAATCAATGCTCAAATCAAAGAATATAACATGGCAGTGTTGAGTAAAAATGTGTAAGTGCCCTCCTAAACTTGTAAGAGCATCCCCCACCATGATCAAAAAAACCATACCATCAATCTCTCTCATCCTTTTTCTCTCTCATCTAATTATCCCTCATGGTTTTTTCAATCACATGCACCCCTACCATGATCTAAAAAAAAGTTTATCATCAATCTCTCTCATCACTACATAAATTATAGCTCATAAATGTTAAGATTAATAAAAATATATCAAAGTGTATCTCTTTTTATAGAGCTCAAAAAATTATGAATATTGGTATTTATTTTGATTTTTTTTAATTTGTAATTTAGAAGATATATTCGTTGCAAGATCAAAATAAAAACTGTACTGTTTCTTACACAGGACACGTGTCGCGTTGCGATTGGCTCAACTCTCATGCTCAAACCATAAAAAAGAGCATGAGATGCTCATTTTCATAAAAAACCATGTGATGCTTTTTTTGATGCTCAAAAAAATCATGGTGTGGATGCATGATTTTTTTGATCATCTCCCATGCTCACTTTTGATGCTAAAAAAAACCATGGTGGGGGATGCTCTAAGCACGAAACTAACACTCATGACACAAAAGAAAGTGTAGCAAACAATATTCATGGTGCCAGAAACAAGCATGTAAAAGTCAGAAGTCCCTATATGTGAAAAAACACTTCTAGCAGCATGCTTAAATAAACAAAGAGTGTTATACCGAAAACGGTCAGCAACATCATCAGCATTAGTATCAATAAAAACAACATGATCATTAATAATAAAATCAGTCTGCCCTTTAAGAACCTCAATACAAGAGTTCCTAATTCTAACTAACAAATAGTTAGACAAAACAGGGTAGTCATGAATAAAACAATCACAGAAAAAAAATGATTGCGAATTTTCACAAAACTGATCATGACTGAAGATTATAACATCCATGCAAACGTTATCAGACACCTCTATGTTGAATTTCACTTGAATAAACGAGCACCTTTGCATCTTTGCGGAAGGAAAGATCATAACATCTCTGTAAATGTTCATAGGGACGAGGAAGTGAAAGAGGAATACAACCAACAAAACATCCACGAAAAGACGAGGATGAATCCACACAGGGTACAAAATCTTTACAAATTGTGAAAAATGTCATGGGTGGAACTTGAACCTTTTTGAACGTAGAATTCAACCACTTGGTTACAAACTTATAATGACATCATATGACACAAGCTGAACAGTTGCGGTCGACTGATGGGATGTTGGGTACTTACATGATTGACTATTAAATATTTGTGAGATACAACAAATTCACCATCTTTGTCTGCACAACATTTTAATATAGGGAATAGTACAAAAACATAAACTGAATCATCACCTCATTTCAAATCAAGTACTGAACTATCAAAAGTTTCAATTTAAGTACTGAACTGTCTTCTTATCTCAAATCAAGTACCAAACTATCAACTATTTCATTTTAAGTATCGAACTATCAATTATTTTCAATTCAAGTACCAAAACATAAAATTATTATTATTAATTTAACATTTGAATAATAAAAATATAAACAAAATTGCAATACAATAACATTATATATTTTTAATGATGAGTAATTTTAGGTCACTTATCACTAATCGTACGATATTACGTATATAACTTAACAAATATTTTAATTGATATAAATATCTTTCCTAAATTAAAAATTATTTATCCGTTAAATTCAAATAATTGAATTGAAACACACAACCCAAAATAAAAGGTATATAATTTTTTATTAAAATTATAAAAGACACTTGTATAATTTAGGTGCAAATTTTGTCATTTGAAAATATTTATAATTTGCCAACAAGGTGGTGGTTGAGTTGGTAGAACACTTGCCTTGCAATAGCAAGGTCAATGGTTCAAACCTCACCGTGACATATATTTTCCTCTTGACAATTTTGTGGAGGGTGTTTTTCATCCCGCTTACGCGTGAACGCATTGTTCCTCCTTCGTTTAGGTGTTCTTCGTCTCGCCTCGGCGTGGACGTGTTGTTCCTCCTTCGCGAAGGTGTTGTCCGTCCCTTGTGGACGTGTTGTGTTCTGCAGGTGTTGCTTACATGATGCGTGGAGGTGCGTATTCAATTGTGGGTTCTCAAGATAGAGATGCATTATGACCTGTACTTCAATGTGGACGATTCAAATATCAATCCAAGTGGTGCCTTGTATGGCCCGTGCTCCTAAGTCTAGTGATTGTACCCGAGGAACAAAGTACTCATGTAATATATGCATGATGTATTCGTGTAGTACTTGGTTTGTATGAGATGTTGTAACCCACAATAAAAAAAATTATAATTTATATGGTCATTATGTAAATTTTATTACTTAATTAATAAAATTAAAGATAAATATTTTCATTTAGGTATTTATTCGATTTAAAGGTTAACACATAATAGTTCATTTAATATTTTACTTTATAAAAATAATTATTAAGAGAATAAATATGGTTTTTGATTAGTGGGTAATTGAGTTGAAAAGAATCGGTAGTTCGGTACCTTTTTTTATAGTGGGTGGATACAACAACGAGGAACATTACAATGCATATGTGCTTTATAATCTATTACATATATATTGATCTCCGGAGCTCTTAGCAAGGCATGTTGATCGGATCCGCAAGCATCTGGTACATATCTCCACTTCTGAAGCGCAGACCACATTCAGCATCTTTACAATGAATCCGCACACATACACCCAAATCATTGGTACGTCTTTGATATTTGGAGCTCAGGTCATATTTGGGCACCTTTATCGCACACATCAACACATCAAGCGCGAGGCGTGAAGAGAAAGGTCTACATGAGGGATGAAGAAGCATCACACGCGAGGCGTGAAGAGGAAGGCATCCACGAGGGATGTAAGAAGCATCCACGCGCGAGGCGTGATGAGGAAGAGAAAAAGGAAAATGAAGGAAGAAAATTGGTAGTCCCGGGACTCGAACCCAAGGCGTAAGGATCCAACTAACTTAAGGTGGACTCATTAACCAACATGCCACCACCCCTGTTGGTGGTAGTTCGGTACTTGAATTGAAACTTTTGATAGTTTCTTACTTGATTTGAAATGAGGTGTTACTTCAGGTACTTACATTGAAACTTTTGATAGTTCGGTACTTGATTTGAAATGATGTGATAGTTCATGTAATATTTTCATACTTTTCCTTTTTATATATGATCTGTTAAGTACAAAGTAAAAGATAGGACCAACAACTTTATTCTATTTCTTAAAGATGCGCTAAAGAATATTATATAATCGATATTTTTATTTAGGAGACATAGGTAATTTAGGTATGAGTGAGGTTTGGTACAAACTGATTTTATTTATGTTAACGGTAAACTTATTAAAAAGTTGTAAGTTAACTATAAACCTATTTAAAAGATGCCAAATGGCAGCTTCACCAGAATGGTAAATTAGACCTTCGATTCTTCGAGCTAGAAATAGACGAAAGATCCGATGGAATCGAACTATATGTCGTGTGTAGCTAATTCAAAGCTCTACGACTCTCGAGTTCATACCAAGAACAGACAAGGACAAGGTCGTTTAGAAAGTCGAAATACAAATCAAAGTCGGGCAGCTGCAGAAATCTGTGGGTACCGACTGAACATAATATAGCTTTATCACTGAACATTATTACCAGAAATTAGAAAACATCATATCACCCATGCGCATATAATTTTCAACAAAATCGACGAAGTGCCACATGTTGAATTCGTAAGGACTCTAATTTAATATAAAAGATGTGGTTTATATTTGAACCGTTTGCTTTCCTTAGGTTAATATATCCTTATTTGTTCATTGGTAATTCAGAGTAAAGATCATATGAGAAATAATAATTATGGTGAGAAATGAGAATCAACAACAGTCGTTGCATTTTAGATCGAACGACCCTGATTTTTCATGATTTTCAAATTTTTTTTATGCATCAAATTCGTATTTAAGGGTAAATCAGTCATTTATGCAATTCAAAATATTCTTCGAAAAATCACGATCATGTTTTTTTGCGCACGTTCAATCGGTTTTCCACTTTTTTCTCCTCCTGCGCACATTCGATCGATTTTTGCATTTTTTCTCCTCTTACGCACGTTCGATCGGTTCGTCAAAATATGTTACTACGAATATTACGCTTTTAAACGTACGAAATCATACACTCTCCAAAGTAACATAACCCTTTTTATAAGGCGTAGCTTTCTAGTTAAAATGCGTAGATGTGCAATTTTTGATAGGCATCCATTCATAATTTGTAGCTTTCTGTTTAAAATTCGTAGCAGTCATAGGTACTGTTACGAATTTTATTTGTAACTGCTACGCATTTTAGTCGGAAAGCACCACTAATTACAACTATGATTTCTGATTTAGGAACTACGCATTTTAGTCATAGTGACTGTTACGAATTTTGTTTGTAATTGTTACGGATTTTAGTCGGAAAGCATCCCCAATTACAACTACAGATTCTGATTTAGGAACTACGCTTTTTAGTCATAGTGACTGTTACGAATTTAGTTTGTAATTGCTACACATTTTAGTCGGAAAGCACCCCCAATCAGAAACCTTAAATCTATGATTTGGAGATGGTAGATCGTCGTCGCTCTTCTTCATAATGTACTCCATCACCTCAGAAGGAAAGCTCTTCATATCTCAATGAACGCCGACATCGCTTTCCTGACCTTTTCGCGTCGGTGATGAGCGGGTCGGTCCCGTCTCCTGGAATAGGGTTATGTCTATGGGAGCGACGTCGCCGGATCGGGTCATATACGTGATGAGTCTGGCGCGAAGGCGGTCGACGTTGTGGATCGAGATGAGTTGGCGGAGGGATTGCAGAGCTCGCCATCGTGGGATTAAGGGGGATTTTGATATTGGTTGTGTTTGATTTTTTATGCCTATTTTACCCTAATTATTTGTTAATCTAATATTAATTACGAATTTTGAATTTAATTTTGATCAAGCTCAGCCCTAGATGTGATAGGATGGAGGGATGAGATTATTTCTCAGAGCAGCGCTCAAATATAACCCCTCTTTTTTCGAGAACTTTGAGAACCCCTTCATTATGCAACTGCAAAATGAAGGAAAAAAGTTAGTGGGTCACACGTGTCACCTCCACATTCAAAGATGTAACTTGATCCAATTGTGAGATTTGGGGTATCAGGTTCTCGAATTTTTAGGGGTTCTCAACCGAGCGCTTCCCTTATTTCTCATTTCTCATATAATTTAGTCTTCTCATGGGATCTCAACTCCGGTAATTTAATGAATGATTCATTTAATTTTATATATGAAAAACTTGTAATTCTTGAAAAAGAAATTTGTTTAACAATTAAATGAACATTTTTTTTGTATTTCTTGGAACTTTAAATAGACACATAATACTTCATCAAAAAATAGACACATAATACAATTAACATGACTTTTAAATGAAAATTCATGTTGTTTATCCATAAATTATTCTGTATCACTTTTAGGATGGATAACTACTTCAATATTTTGAACCCATACACCACATGACTTTTAGGGGTAGTTGTAGGGACATAAGCATTTGTATTAGTTTTCAGTTTGGTTAAATATTCCAACGAACAATTGTTGAATTTACAAAATTTCTAACCTTTTCCACTATTGATGGTTCCGGGAGTCAATGTGTTAATAAAGTTTTCTTGCAAGCTGATTTTGCATGGCGTTTAGTCAAAAAAAGAAAGTTGGAATTGGGACCATTTTTTTTATTAAGTAGAGAGAAGAAAAAAAAGTATGTGATTTTGGCCATGTTTTCAACAAAAACAAACAGCAAAAACCACATATGCCATTTGACCAATATTAATGATTCTATCCCATCAAAAAAAATATTAATGATTCTATAATGTTTTCAAAACCCAAATAATAATACCGAAAGTTATCAATTTGGTAAAATATTTCAACAAACTATTGCGGAAGTTGCAAAAGTAAAAGTTTCAATTTTGTTTCACATTTTCTATCAAAAAAATTTTGTTTCACATTGATGGATTTGGAAGTCCACATGCCACAAATAGATGAAACTACTTGCAAGCAGTTCATCAATTTTCATTATAAATAGATTTTCCTGTCAACAAAAAATAAATAAAGCAGAAGATACAATTTTGAGGATATGGCGTCCTCATCTCTTCTGCTTCTTCTTCTTTTTGCTGTTGTTGTTGCAGTGACGTCAGCGGCCGCAGCAGGACCAAAAAACTCGCTGGTACGTTGCCTCGCCACCACCACCAAAGATCCCAACATCGCCTCCATCGTCTACACCCCATCCACCCCATCTTTCTCGAAAATCTTCACCTCCTACATCCGTAACCGCCGCTTCAACACTTCCTCCGCCTCCAAACCCACCACCATCCTCACCCCCAAAACCACCTCCCACGTCTCCGCCGTCGTCACCTGCGCCAAGTCCCTCAACCTCCGTCTCAGGATCCGCAGCGGCGGCCACGACTACGACGGCCTCAGCTACATCTCCGAGAACGCCGCCAACCATTTCGTCCTCCTCGATATGTTCAATTTCCGAAACATAACCGTCGATTTGAAAAACGAAACCGCCTGGGCCGGAGCCGGCGCTACACTCGGAGAGCTTTATTACAGCATCGCCGCACAGAGCAAAGTCCACGCTTTTCCGGCTGGAATATGTCCCACCGTCGCTGTCGGCGGACATTTAAGCGGCGGAGGGTACGGAAACATGTTGAGGAAGTTCGGCCTGTCGGTTGACCAGGTGGTCGACGCGCAGATCGTGGACGCTAAGGGAAGAATCCTGAACAGGAAATCCATGGGAGAGGATTTGTTCTGGGCCATCAATGGCGGTGGCGGTGCTAGCTACGGCGTCGTTTTGGGTTACAAAATCAAACTAGTCCGCGTTCCTGAAACAGTTTCAGTATTTCGAGTCGAGAGATGGATAGATGACAAGGCGACGGACATCTTCGCGAAATGGCATCAGATCGCTTACGACATTGACAGCAATCTGTTCATTAGGACTTTGGTCCAACCCGTCACGCCCAAGAAGAAGGCGAACGGAGCTAAAGCTAATAAATCAAAGACCATCCGGCTGACTTTTATATCCCTGTACCTGGGAGATTCCGACAGCCTCGTATCGCTCACCGACAAGGAATTCCCTGAACTTGGTTTAACGAAAAAAGACGTCCAGGAAATGAACTGGATCCAATCAGTGCTGTTCTGGAACAACAACAACAACAACATGACCTCCTCACCGAAAGAACTACTGGACAGAAATCTGGCGGGAAACGACATAAAATTCCTAAAGAGAAAATCAGACTACGTGCAGAGCCCAATGTCAAAGAAAAACCTGCAGCTGATGTGGAACAAGATGATCGAGCTGGGTAAAACAGGGCTAGTGTTCAACCAGTACGGCGGGAGAATGTCGGAAATCCCAGCGACGGCGACGCCATTCCCGCATAGAGCTGGAAACATATTTAAAATACAGTACTCGATAAATTGGGATGAAGAAGGAGCTGAAGCTGAAAATAAGTATTTGAGTCAGATCAGGGAGCTATACAAATTCAATGCACCATTTATGTCGAAGAATCCAAGAGGGGCATTTTTGAATTACAGGGATGTTGATATTGGAGAGAATCAACATAAGAGCAGGAATGAGAGTTATAAGGAAGGGGAGGTTTATGGGAGGAAGTATTTCTTGAATAACTTCCAAAGATTGGTGAAGGTGAAAACTGCTGTTGATCCTGATGACTTTTTTAGTTATGGGCAGAGCATTCCTGTACTCACTGCTGAGTCCCATGAATACTAAATAATCTAATTGTAGGGTGTCACAATTATTCTTATATTCAATAATATTTTTATTTTTATTTTTGTTTTTACTTTTGATCGAAATTATAATTTTGAAAAAGTATGACAGTTCCCCCCCGTATTTGTATTCAACTGATTGCGGGAAATGATTGAGTTGGTGCAGAGGACACCTTGTTTTCGGCAAGTCGATAAGTATGGGTTCCGTTTGGTAAAAACTTCATTTTATATGAGAATTTAAATTTTTTTATTTTAAAAATCCAACAAACAAAATATTTATTAATGAATATTATCTTATTTTATAAAATAAAAATGACGGGATTTGTAATTGCGAAAATCCATGGGTGGTAAGTAAATATTTTTAATATTATCAGATGAAATTAGATATAAATGCCATCTCATGCATGTGTTTGGTGAACACATTAATGATTTTATAATATAAATCCAGGGGTATATTCAAATCGATGTTTTTTTTTATAACATAAATGCATCTCATCCTCTTGCATGTGTTTGGTGAACACACTTGTGTGGTGGAAAAATGCTTAGTTTTCTTTTAATGTTTATGTCTTAAAATGCCCCGTGAATATCATAAACATAGAACTACTTCGTTTTCTAGTAGCGTATGTATGTCTACCTTGTACAACAATAAAAATTACTGTAAATAAATAGGCGAGAGGACCGATCCCTTGTCAGGTTTTAAGTTAATAAGTCATGTTTACGTGGACAACTAAAGAAGGAGCATGTCACAAAAACAAGCACGAGATCTTTTATCCACCGTATCAGTAGTCTCTTGGAAAAATAGAAGAGGTGGAAATCGATCTCTTGAGAATTTTCTACCATACGGCCTCATTAAAAATATGACAACCTCTAAACACCAAACACAAGCCACTTATTATGTTCAATAAATGGCAAACTCAAAACTTCATCGTTTTAAATGCATTTGGCTGCCTCTGTTCAACTATATACTGTGATTGAGATGATAAATAGTGACGTCATGGGGTCCAAATCTCACAATGGAGTAATTGAGTAAAGAGTAGGTACACAATATATTTTTGGTGTAAAAATGTAAAGTTCGTCAAAATTGAATTATAATTTGTCGTTGAGAAATCAAAGTACGACATATTTCGTCACGAATAATCTATAATTCGTCACCGATAAATTAATCATAAACGAGATTTAATACGAAATTTTTAATCTCATTTGTCCAAATGATCAAATCAAGAGTTGTGATTGATTTATATTTTTTACATTAATATACCATTTGCACCAACTTCTTTTCCAGAATATTATATATAATATTTCTCGTAAAAATAATGGAAAACGAAACTTTTAGGTGGAAAAATGAAATTGTTTTATTTGGTTACAAGGAAATAGATGAGAAAAGAAATTAAAGAAAGAGTAAAGAAAGTTTTAAAACTATATTTTCAATCCCAAGACCCTACAACCTACACTTGCTGTTGCTGGCCTGCTTAACAATTCCTGACATTTAGCAGTTGTAGAGGTCAGATTTTGTTTGGAGTGGCCTGTGGGCTCTGCGCATAAAATTCGGCCCGCTTGACATCAAGCTCAAAGGACGTTCCTAGCAGGTTAGAGCATCTCACTATCACTAAAAAAAATATATAGCATTCATATCTCTTATTTATTTATCTCTTATTTAGTCATATTTCATGATCATTTTGGTCATGTACATCCCACTCATGACCAAATATAAAGTTCATCATCATTATCTCTTCTTTCTACATAAATACAAAGCATATAAATATCAAAATGTATCTCAACTTATAGATCTACAAAAATTATGATTATTGGTGATTATTTTATTTTTAATACTTTGTAATTTTCAAGATATATGTAGAGTTTACGCAACTCAAATCTTGCAGAAATCGACTGACAACGAAAACAAACAACAAAATTTATACTAGTTCGAAGCCCGGATGGCTCCTACTCCAGTCGAAGAGAGGCGCATGCTTTATTAATCAAAATTGATGAAAGTACAACACTCGTAACACTCGCACGAAACTGCAGACTTGAAATCAACTCTCAATTCGATCTCAATCGGATGAATTTCTCAGACGAGCTCAAGAACCATAATTCCCAAATTGCTGAAGAACGAAGTGTGTTGACTCGCTGAGTCAACTCGCTTATATATCCGGTTGGTTCAGACTCCGCCAAAAAGCTGTCGTTGCCATCTACGCGCCTTTGCTCAAAACGATCCCGTTCCACTAAACTTCGGCGTGCACTCCGTTATTCACCGAAACGAAGTCGTATGCTCAAACTTGATTCGCGCCCTCATGCGACGACGTCGTTCTCATTAAACTCGAACTCTACTGACTCGCGCCTTCAGCAAACGATGCCACTTAGCTTATAGACTTAACCAAACGTTGTCGTTTTGTTCCCCTACATCAGGACTTAACTCATTTGTTCCAACAGCTCCTCCAGGCTTTCTTAGCCATTTTAAGCTCCTGCAAACCTATTGTACTATCATCATAATCCACAAGTAATTTAAGAACCAAAATCCACAAATCTCCACCATGATTCTCAATTACTCCAAGCCACTTTGCGCACCTCTCTTCTCATCCTGTGATAGGTTCTTCCATCAACCCAATAAGCTCCAAGCAATACTCAAACTTATCACTTGGAACTGATTTTGTCAACATATCAGCAGGGTTATCCTTTGTACCTATCTTCACCACTCGAACCTCTCCAGTGTCAGCCACATGTCTCACAAAATGCATCCTTACATCTATGTGTTTGGATCTCTCATGAAAAACTTGTTGCTTTGAAAGATGAATTGATCCTTGACTATCACTATGAACCTTCACACAACTATCTCCATGACCCAACTCTGTCAACAGTCCCTTCATCCATAAAGCTTCTTTGACTGCTTCAGTTATTGTCATAAACTCTGCCTCAGTTGTGGATAAATCCACCACCTTTTGTAGATTAGCCTTCCAAGACACTGCAGTCCCAAAC
Source organism: Rhodiola kirilowii (assembly GCA_033675215.1). Classification (NCBI taxonomy): domain Eukaryota; kingdom Viridiplantae; phylum Streptophyta; class Magnoliopsida; order Saxifragales; family Crassulaceae; genus Rhodiola; species Rhodiola kirilowii. The sequence goes on from CM066203.1 coordinate 23,652,972, forward strand.
ACTGTGAATACCAGTCCAGTTTGTGACTTCCTTGTGTCCACATGTCCTGCGTAGTCTGAGTCCACAAATCCTTGTATTATCTCAGAACTGACTTGCTCTTTTCTAAACAACAGACCTTTTCCCAATGTGCCTTTGATATACCTCAATAGCCACTTAACTACTTGCTAATGATATTTCCCTGGATTTGCCATATGTATGCTAACAAGACTCACTCCATGAGCTATATTTTGTCTAGTACATACCATAGCATACATCAAGCATCCTACTGCATTTGAATAAGGCACCTTGTCCATATAAGCCTATTCCTCTTTGGTCTGAGGTTCATGATCCTTACTCAGCTTGAAATGTCCATGCACTGGTGTGAGAACTGGCTTTGCATTACTCATTTCAAACTTCTCTATTACCTTTGTTAGATAATCAGTCTGGCATAGAAACAGTTTCTTCTCCTTTCTGTTTCTCTTTATCTGCATTCCCAGTATTTTCTTTGCTCCACCAAAATCCTTCATCTCAAAATTAATACTTAACTGCACTTTGAAGTTATTAATAACAGCAATATCATTACTAGTAATTAGCATATCATCCACATACAAGAGAAAATAAATTTCAGATTCACCTTGTACATGCTTATTATAAATACACCAATCAAAGTCAGACCTTTTAAAACCACAATTAACCATGAACTCATCAAATTTCCTATACCAAAGCCTAGGTGATTGTTTAAGTCCATATAATGATCTTTTCAGCAAGCAACCTTTCTTTTCAGGATCACCAACAATAAATCCCTCAGGTTGTCTCATGTATATAGTCTCATCAAGATTACCATGCATGAATGTTGTTTTAACATCAAGTTGTTCTAGTTCATAGTCAAAATATGCAACCAAAGACAACATGATCCTAATAAACCTATGTTTTACCACTGGGGAAAATATTTCATTAAAGTCAATACCTTCCTTTTGGGTAAAACCTCTTGCAACCAACCTGCCATTGAGCCTTGGCAGTTCCACTCCAGGAATCCCTTCCTTCCTTGTGAAAATCCACTTGCTCCCAACCATCATTGCCTTATGAGGCTTGTCCACAATCTCCCAAGTCTTGTTCTTTCACAAGGAATCCATTTCATACTTCAGAGCCTTCAACCACTGTTTTCCTTCCCTACTATCAACTACATCTTTGTAATTCCCAGGTTCTGGGTTAGAAATATTTTCAGCCACATTACAAGCATAACTTATTAAGTCCTCATAACCATATCTAACAGGAGCCTTATGATTTCTGGCAGGTCTATCCCTAGTCAACCAATAATCATTTTCCTCACTAGTTAACTGATTATTCTCATTAGGATTTTCTAAGTTACCTTCCACCTGATTTTCATTATCAACAGTTGTAGTATCATTCTGTTCAAGCTCCACCTCAAGTTTAATACTATCAGTTCTAGGCACAACTTCATGTTCATCATTCTCAACATTTTCAAGGTATATCTCCAACTGTTTAGCATCTTTCTTACAAGGAAAACTGGTTTCATCAAATATAACATCTTTACTGATAATAACCCTTTTATGCCCATCTTCTAAACACCAAAGTCTATATGCTTTAACTCCATCAGAATATCCCATAAAGACACATTTTAAAGTTCTAGGTTTTAGTTTCCCCTGCTTCACCGTTGCATAAGCAGCACAACCAAAAATCCTAAGCCTATCATACTCATCTAAACATCCAGTCCAAACTTGCATATGAGTCTTAAAATTCAAAGCAGATGAAGGACATTTGTTTATCAAGTAACAAGCAGTATGGGCAGCCTCTGCCCAAAAAGATTTAGGCAAACCAGACTGAATAAGCATACATCTTACCCTTTCCAAAATGGTTCTATTGAACCTTTCAGCCAACCCATTTTGTTGGGGATTACCTGGTGCCAGTGTTCTAAAAAATGGCCGCCTAGACCGCCTAGGCGGCCATTTTCTAGTACCCGTTCCATTATATATTTTAAAATATTAAAAATTTAAAACCGATTAATCCTCGCCTAGGCCCCGATTAATCCTTGGAGACCCTTTTTGCCTGACTAGCGCGTAGCATTTTTTATAACCTTGCCTGGTGCTGTATGATGCTTCACTATGCCATTTTCCTTGCAAAATCTCATAAAAGCACCATCAAGATATTCAAGGCGATTATCAGTTCTAAGGTACTTTACCTTCTTACCAGATTGATTTTCCACCATCATTTTCCACTTCTTGAAAGTCTCAAAGGCCTCAAATTTTTGTGCTAAAAAGAATACCCAAGATCTTCTGGTAAAATCATCAATGAGAGATAAAATATATCTTACCTCCATGAGATTGAACCCTTGTTGGTCCCCAAAGATCGGAATGTTTATAATCAAGTTTTTCTTTAATAACATGTTTACCTTTACCAAAACTTAATTTTGTTGATTTACCTACAACACAGTTTTCACAAAACTTAAGTTTTTCTACATGGTCATTACCAAAATAACCCTGATCATGCAACTTGTTTAAGCCAATTTGGCCTAAGTGTCCTAGTCTCAAATGCCATAATACACTCTTATCCTTTTCAGACTCAGTATAATTCACACTATCAATTATACACACTTCTAGCACATATATCCCATTCTGCCTTTTACCTTTCAATCTCAGCACATTACCTTTATACACTTCTATTTCACCATTTTCAGCCATAAAGGTGCAACCATGTGCTTATAACATGCCTAAAGAAATCAAGTTCCTTTTCAGTTCTGGAACATACCTTACACCTGAGAGTTTGATCTCAGGTCCATCCTCCAACTTCATCCAGATGATGCTTATTCCCATCATCTTACAAGCTTTATCATTACCCAGATGCACAGTCCCTTGATCTTGTTGTTGAAACTCCATCAGCCATTTCTTATGTGGTGTCATGTGATATGAACAACCGTTATCCAATATCCATCTACTGGTTGAGGAAGCTTGAGTCACAGTAAGAGCTTCAGCTGTCTCATAAGAGTCTTCAGCCAAAGCAGCATCACCCTTTTGAGTCCCTTGTTTCTTCCTCTCAATGCAATTCTTCCTCCAATGACCAGGCTTGTGACAGAAGAAGCAAGTAAATTTTTTCTGCTCTTGAGTAGAACTAGCCTTATCCTTATCCTGAAACCTTTGATTCTTCTGTATCTTCTGGAAACCTTTCTTTTGAAATCCTCCATAAGCCACCAGACCATTAGCAGTTTCTTTCTTGGGTTTCATCTCCAATTATTTCTGTTTTAAGGCAGCTGGAACTTCCTCCATAGATAGAGTTTCCATAGAACGAAGTCACCCTTGCCATCGAATCTTTCGAGCTCCACCTTCGTTGACACGATCTCTGCAACCTCGCGGTTCTGATACCAATTTGTAGAGTTTACGCAACTCAGATCTTGCAGAAATTGACTGACAACGAAAACAAACAATGAAATTTATACTGGTTTAGAGCCCGGGGTGGCTCCTACTCCAGTCGAAGAGAGACGCGGGCTTTATTAATCAAAATTGATGATAGTACAACACTCGTAACACTCGCATGAAACTACAGACTTGAAATCAACTCTCAATTCGATCTCAATTGGACGAATTTTTAGACAAGCTCAAGAACCCTAATTCCCAAATTGCTGAAGAACGAAGTGTGTTGACTCGCTGAGTCAACTCGCTTATATATCCGTCAGGTTCGGACTCCGCCAAAACGATGTCGTTGCCATCTACGCGCCTTTTCTCAAAACGATCCCGTTCCACTAAACTTTGGCGTGCACTCCGTTATTCACCAAAATGAAGTCATTTGTTCAAACTTGATTCGCGCCCTCATGCGACGACGCCGTTCTCATTAAACTCGAACTCTACTGACTCGCGCCTTCAGCAAACGATGCCGCTTAGCTTCCAAACTTAACCAAACGTTGCCATTTTTTGCCCTGCATCAGGACTTAACTCATTTGTTCCAACAGCTCCTCCATGCTTTCCTAGCCTTTTTAAGCTCCTGCAAACCTATTATACTATCATCATAGTCCACAAGTAATTGAAGAACCAAAATCCACAATATATTCGATGCAACATTTGGATTTAAACTGATAAAGTTTTGACGCATGACAGGTGTCGTGTTAGGATTGGTTCAACTCTCATGACCAAAACTAAAAAAAGATCATAGAATGACTAAATTTTGGTTTGGTCATGGGATGACCTTTTCTATGACTAGAAAAATCATGATGGGAGTGCATGGTTTTTTAATTACCTCTCATGACACTTTTTCATGCCCAAAAGATCATGATGAGGATGTTCTTAGTGGGTCGGATTCAGGCTTAATATCCCAAGTCCGACCATGTGTGATGGAAGCTGATGGGCTTGGTCTGACCCTGAAAAGAAATTTAGGTCTTTAATCTTGAAAAATTGAGTGGAAAAAAAATGAAATGTAAAATATAACATAATTTTTGAAATTTACCCCTGAATGGAAAATTAGATAGTTCGGACCTTCAATTAGAAAATACTAATAGTTCGAGACGCCCCTGTGTACTTTTTCCTATAAAATAAAATGATTTTTCATAAAAAAAAGTTAGAAGAAAATTTTTGTGTTATGAACTACTTTTTAATTTTCATTTTCCTTCACAAACTACATATTTTCTTCATTTTTTTCTTTTAGATCCCCAAAATTTTCACGAACGAGATGTAAATTTTAGCAAAGCTTGGACAGCTCTAGATACAATAACAGACTTTGTATTTTCGGCCCAACCAGACTCGAGCCTCAACAATTTCAGATAGAGCTGTGCGTAACAAAAGAAGAATCATCATCATGCTCTTAAACAAAATCAAAATACATTTATTTGAAGAGTATATTAAAATGAAGGGGAGTGCTCAATTGATAGCACTCCTTCAATTCAACAAATTAATAATCTCATCGGCATCTTTACTGTATGATCAGGTTGTTGTGGTATTGAAACGAGTCTCACCACGAAAGTCAAAGTTGTTGCATGTGACTTTAAATATACAAGTGTAATACATGTCAATACATATTCCACTTGATTCTGCATTTCCATGAATTTCTTAGATTTTTGAAATGAAGAGGAGATTTCACATAAATACTTCCTTAAAAAAGAATGTCTAATTAGGGTCAAGATCAGGTACAAAATTAAATTTTGGTACAAAATACAAAATTCGTCAAAATCATTTTATAATTCGTCAGTTTATTTTATAGTTCGTCAAAATTATTTTATAGTTCGTCACTTTTCGAGCCGAAAAATGAAAAGACGACATAGTTCGTCAGTTTCATTTTATAATTCGTCACCAAGAAAAATACCAAAAATCAAGATTTAATTGCATCCATTCAAATCACAAGATCAAAGGCTATGATTAGTTTGTATTTTGTACCAAAAAATTAACTTTGCACCGGATCCTTACTCTGTCTTTATATATTAAAAGTTACTAAATTTTTTACCTTTTTTTTATTTTGTAAATTTTAAAAGAGAAACACTTCAGGATTTAAATACAATCTGCTAAAACTCCGACATAATTTAAATGTCTCACAGAGAGGCACACTCACTCCAAAAATTAAAATTGTTCATTTGTTGACCAAATCTGAATTTGATCATGAGAAGACTAGAGTGTGTTTTTTTAATTGAGCTCTAAGGTGCTAAATCATTGGATTTTGTTACCTAACATGTCTTAAACCTCATCAAAATGTCTGATGAAAATTGAAAGCTACGCTTATTTAGTACACTAAGAGTGGCTCATTGGAACTTTTAAGTTGTTAGGTTGAACTGATCTAAACGACTGGAATTTTAAGTGCAAAAAAAAACAGTTCCTTACTGTACAATTAAAAAAAACATGAGTGTAAAAATTATAAATCCTATAATAAGAAATAAGAGATACAAAACAGGCCTACATGATTGTGGCATATACCTGATGTATCATAGGCATCGTATCCACCAACCATCACTATATCTATATCTCCAGCAGCATTACGATCTACCAGGAGGATTGAGAAAATTCCCCAAATATGCAGACTTTTCCATACTTATAAGTCTTCATGTGCAATTCTATTTAGATTATTTTCTGAAATGTCCTTTTTTTTCTTCTGCCAAGTTGCATATTCACAACTTACATTGCACCCAGGTCCCAAGCTGTGAACACTATCAACGCAATTTTTATTTTTAATCAGCTTAAGGGCTCAGAATGTATGTATTATAAGCATTTCCAAGAATCCATTCATAACACTGAAATTTAAATATTGTTTCTCGTTTTGATGGAAATAGCTCTCAGAGCACTAATTTTTTTCGCACCTCTGCTTCCATTAATTTAGATGATAATCGCTTTAACAAAAACAAAAGGCAAAACAAAAATGTTGTTGCGATGCGAAGGACCATGCCCTAGTCAAGTGATAAAGGGAGAATATTCACCATTACCACCACATCTAGAGGCTAGACTCTAGAGCCACTAAGTTGGATAACAGCACAAACTGCACATTTGACATATAAAAAGGGTAAAAGATGGGAAAAAAAGAAGAAGAGATTTTTAACTAGCACAATGGTTGGATTGGTGAGGTGGAACTTGATGCAATGGCCTGTACATGATCTTGTAAAACCCCATATATGACTACTATTGACTTTACAGTCGACAAAATTGAAAGATATGTCATGAATCCAAGTATTCAGGGGATACGATTGTTCTATAAAGCTCCTTCAGATTAGCTAATACATGTCTGGGCCCTAAACTCCTAACACCAATATAATTTAGAAGCTGTTCTAAATCCTGCAACAGGAAAAGACAGCAACCCGTGTTAACACAACTGAAAAACTATATGCATTTTGATTTAGATCACAGGTTAACTGTGAGCTAATAGGAGCAAGTACCTTGTTTAGTAAAAAGACAGCATATGCCGCTCTTGTTGTGTCCTGACCTTCTAAAAAGAGAGGAAACTGTACAGTCTTCAAATTAGAGAGAGATGATGTGCTTGATGACGACTCCGAGTATGAGGAATCCAGAGATGGAGCAGGATCCATGATATATGAATGAGATCCTCCAAAACGAACTGGGTAGCGAAGATGAACTTTCAAATAGGATGCAACAAGCAAGACTGCCTGTATGATACCCAAATAAAATTATAATGGGTATTAACTAGAAAGAAGAAACAATTAAGCATGAATACATATAAATTTCAATGCAGGAGAACACATCATTTTAATCAACTGAAGATGCTATGTTTACTGTTGCATAATGGGATGAACTTGTATAATTAGAACATACGGGCTATGTGATAACAGGCATCATGAAAGAAAAATGGCTCACATGTGCAACATAGCCTAAGACTATTGCAGTCCTTTGCACTTCCTTCTTATCAGTAAAAAAGCTCAGTTGCTTGAACGGAAGCATACTTAATTGCAAGCCAGAAATGGTCAACACTTCTTGCCTAGATAGTTTACATTCAACTGGGCTGCTACCTGAGAACATTAAGAAAAGGAAACTAAACTTTAAAAAACAGTTCAATAGTCGTGAGTACAAAAAAAAAAGATTTAAGCTTTGATACATCCTACAATGTACGAATGTAGTTTGCATCCTTGTGTAAATATAAATCCCAAACTTAAGCATAAAGAAATGCTAATCACCCTAGCAACCAAAACAATAAACTGTAGGATAGATAGAGGTAAATGATATTTAAACCACCAAAAAGATAAAGACAGCAATGCATGGAACTTATGCTTGTATGCAAGTCAACTAGGAAAGCAATTATATGCTTCCAATATCCTACAGTACCCAATCTATTAATGCTGGGAAATGACTCGAGTTCTTGCTCTTCTCCTGGTCCCATCAGCACTCTCACGCGATGTAGAAATGAAACTTGTGATATCATTTGCCGCTGCCTCATTCTGAGCTTTCTCTGCAAGTTTCTTAGGTCAACATAACTCTCTTCTTCAACCAGTTTCCTACTTGATTCCTGTACGAGATTGGATATCCAATATTGACATCGACATATTAGAACACAAAATTCCATTTCTGAATAAGACCAGGGAATGACATTTTCGTTATCTCAGGTGTCATGCGCCAATCATTTATCGACTATTATTTGTCACCAACCAAACCTAAGGTTATGCATATTAGTAAAGCCATAGCCAAGTAAGTGTCTCCATCAGACTATAAATTCTGCTCATTTGGATAAAATGTAAAACCTTCTATTTATTTTTAAGAAAATGCAGGTAAAGATAAACTTCTACGAAAATATCTAGAAAATACCTCCAATCCTTTCCTAGCAACTGAAAGTGCAGTCCCAGCAATTAATAGTGATCTTAGTTCGGTACCAAGCCGCTCTTCTTGCTTCGCAGCATCTTCTGTTGCAACCTTCACTTGCATTGACATATTTTTAAGAGCCAGTTTTTTGGCCTCCAATTTTTCACGCATCTCATCCAACATATTTAACCGGCTTAGTGACTCTGCCTTTACCTGCCCACCATGAAGCGGCCCGCTGACAAGCGGGCTGGTCAATTAAAGTCCAGAAGTTAAAATGCATATACAGGCAATAATATCTGACAAGAAAACAATAGCCGTTGGGAAACTTATATGCATCTGCATCTTGGTACCACAAAGCTTTCAATAACCAGGAACATGATTTTACTGAATTTCCAAAATATAAATGTAGCAGATTCCAAGCGAAATTTGACTTTCAACTGCATAAGCTCCATGGTCTGTTTTCAGGCCAATATCTTGAAAAATATATCAAATTTCTTGTTTCTATAATTCAATTCCATGACAAAACAGATAAAACTAAATCCTGTAATGATGAAAACGTTCGCAGTGAAATATTGCTTCAACACCGCCCGCGTATACAAACTACAAAAAAAACACACACCCAAAACAAAATCCCTAGCTTATTAAGTTAGAAAACCAACAAATCTAGATAATTCGCTCCATTGTAAACCTTGCAAAGCCCGGCCCATGGTCATCCAATCGGTGACTGCAAATTACCAAATAATGCTGACTTCAATACTGTCCCCATTTCAAGTATACTACTTTGCACAAGTTCCATTAAAAAAAGTTACTCCATTTTATGCATTCCATTCAATTTAAACTTCTTAATACTCTAAAATACAAGAAACTGAAACCCTAATTTCAAAGTCAACTCCTCTCACTTTGGATTCTGAACTATGCCACAAAAACCACTATTCCACAATTATCAATACACTTCTCAACCTACTAACACTAAAAAGAACATGAAACAAAGACAAACGAATCAACAAGACCTCCAGCCTCACCTGAATGTGAGCCTCCAATTTCTCTTCCAGGACTCGTTTCCGCTCCTCAGCTTCCGCCAAAGCTGATTGCAAACTACAGAACCGCACCAACTCATGCTCGAAATCTTCCCACTGTATGACATTAACATCTTCCGCAGCAGTAGCAGAAGCATCCGTGACCTTCGATTTCGCGTCGTCTCTCCGATCCGACTCCATCGGACCGCGAACACCAATACACAACAACAACAACAACAATTAAATTCTTCAAAATCGTATCATGCGCAGACCTCATCACGGCCTCGATCACAGATTAGGGTTCCATCGAGCGATCATCGACCCGTGACGGACCCAAACTACGATTCGCGCAAATCGGGATTCCTTTTCTTGGATGAATGAGGAGAGAGAAAATGAAAAGCTTATGTGGGAGAGGAAGAAAAGAAATCGAGCTTCAGTTCAGTTTTTTTGTTTCCAGGTCATAAATCGATCGTGACAGATCACTCTGCACACATTACCGACGACATTGATGGTATGGTCCACTTAAAATGTAAATGGTCAAATTCAGGATTTTGTTTTTTCATAGTCAATACTTCGTATGTAGGCCTTATCAGAAAAAAGACTTCGTATTTAGGACTTATGTTATGACTTAATTTAAATTAAATGATCAATATGTTAGGCAAAATTAGAGTGCGGTTCAGGTACAAATCAAATTATATATAAAAATTATAAATTGAATTTTAAGCTGTCACGTGTCTCATTTAGTCGAAATCCCGAACAAATACACAGAGGGGTATTATAGTCATTCCACACGGAGGGGTATAAAACTAATAATGTTATTTTCAATTTAGTCCTCGAATTGTTAATGATCAGACTTAAACTTGGAAATGACCAGACTTAAAAAACAGCAATGATCAGACATAAAAAAACAATGATCAAACTTAAAAAACAATGATCAGACCTAAAAAACAATGATCAGACTTAAACGGTTAATGATCAGAGTTAAAAAAAACAATGATCAGACTTAAATAGTTAATGATCAAGACTTAAAAAAGTAATGATCAGACTTAAAAAAACAATGATCAGACTTAAACAGTTAATGATCACACTTAAAACAGTAATGATCAGACTTAAAAAAATAGTGATCAAACTTAATCTGTTAATGATCAAACTTAAAAAAAACAATGATCAGACTTAAACAGTTAATGATCAGACTTAAAAAACAATGATCAGACTTAACCAGTTAATGATCAGACTTAAACAGTTAATGATCAGACTTAAAAAAACAATGATCAGACTAAAACAGTTAATGATCAGACATAAAAAACAATGATCAGACATAAAAAACAATGATCAGACTTAACCAGTTAATGATCAGACTTAAACAGTTAATGATCAGACTTTAAAAAACAACGATCAGACTTAAACAGTTAATGAGACTTAAAACAGTAATGATCAGACTTAAAAAAACAATGATCAGACTTAAACAATTAATGATCATACTTAACAGTTAATGATCAGACTTAAACCAGTAATGATCAGACTTAAACCAGTAATGATCAGACTTAAAACAACAATGATCAGACTTAAACAGTTAATGATCACACTTAAAAAAACAATGATCAGACTTAAACAGTTAATGATCAGACTTAAACAGTTAATGATCAGACTTTAAAAAAACAATGATCAGACTTAAACATTTAATGGTCAGACTTAAACAGTTAATGACCAGACTTAAAAAATAATGATCAGACTTAAAAACAATGATCAGACTTAAAAAAAAGATCAGACTTAAATAGTTAATGATCAGACTTAAAACAGTAATGATCATACTTAAAAAACAATGATCATACTTAAACCAGTAATGATCAGACTTAAACCAGTAATGATCAGACTTAAAACAACAATAATCAGACTTAAAAAACAATGATTAGACTTAAACAGTTAATGATCAGACTTAAACCAGTAAATGATCGGACTTAAAATTGATGTTTCTGCGTCTGTGTCAGAATTTGATGAACGCCTAGTGTTTTTTGGGTGGAAACGACATTCTGAGCAAAACTCATCGGTTTGCCATGAGCTCGGCATTTTAAAGGCAAATTCCTTCATCTAGAGGGTCAAATTCGCGTTTTACTCTTCTGATCATTATTGGTTTAAGTCTGATCATTATTGTTTAAGTCTGATCATTGTCTGTTTAAGTCTGATCATTACTGATTTAAGTCTGATCATTATCAATTTTAAAGCTGATCATTACCAATTTTAAGTCCGATCATTATCTATTTAAGTCTGATCATTATTGGTTTAAGTCTGATCATTATTTTTTTAAGTCTGATCATTGTTTTTTTAAGTCTGATCATTGTTTTTTAGTCTGATCATTGTTTTTTTAAGTCTGATCATTACTGGTTTAAGTCTGACAATTGTTTTTTAAGTATGATCATTACTGATTTAAGTCTGATCATTGTCTGGTTAAGTCTGATCATTACTGGTTTAAGTTTGATCATTATTTTTTAAGTCTGATCATTGTTTTTTTAAGTCTGATCATTGTTTTTTTAAGTCTGATCATTGTTTTTTTAAGTCTGATCATTATTTGTTTAAGTCTGATCATTGTTTTTTAAGTATAATCATTACTGATTTAAGTCTGATCATTGTCTGTTTAAGTCTGATCATTACTGGTTTAAGTCTGATCATTATTTTTTAAGTCTGATCATTGTTTTTTAAGTCTGATCATTACTGTTTGTTAAGTCTGGTTATTTCCAAGTTTAAGTCTGATCATTACCCATCGAAAGAAAAAAAAAGTCTGATCATTACTGTAGCAAATTTTAGGACGATTATACCCCTCCTTTCTTTTATGTATTTTTAAATAAGTCCGCGTGTGTTTTTTATTTACAAAAAGAAACCCGAACGGGATGAATTCTGATTGGCCGATATTTACACGTGGCAATGTTTTTATGGGTTTGTAGTTTTTATTTATAATACTGGTTTGTATTTGATCCAAACTCTAAAAATTATAGTATAATATTTAGATTGGGAAAAGATCACGTAGGAAGTGGATGTTTTGGTAAGAAATAGGAAATAAACTCAGCCATTAGATTTAAGATCCAACGCTTTATAATAATCAACAAATTAGGCTTTTAATTAAACAATAATTATGATTAAAGGGTAGAATTGGCACAGAAATAATCAACCATGCGCAATCCCGCTGATTGATCCTATTTTTTTGTTAACCGATCTCGTCGGTCGTGTGCAATCCCGCCGATCTTGTGACGGAGCGCACTGCACTGTCATTAAGGTGCAATGTTCTCTGTACAAATAAATTTATATTTTCCGCTACTCGCGACTACACTACTGGGTAGTAAGTGGTAAGTAGGGGTCGAACCCAAGGGAATTAGAGGGATACGTTGTTCTTTATACTGGCGGGGAACGTGTTTTAGGTTGATTGAGATTTTAGCGCGATTAACTAAGCTACTGTTTTTGGTTTTTTTTTGGTTTTGAGTGCGGAAAAGTAAATTACAGAAAATAAATACTGAAAATAAAGGAGTTAAGGGAAGAAGACTTACAGTGGGTGATGCGTGATTTGCGAATCCTCCGGTAGATGATCGGTTGATGGTTGTAGTTGATCGAGCAGTTTATAAAAGTAAATACAGGGGGGTTTTTTGTAATTCAAGGAAAAGTATTCGGTTTCAGGTACCTTGTATTATAACATGTTTATTAATAACCGTTAGTAACCTTTCTAAGTATTCAAAGATGAATCGAGGCCCTTTCGCAGCGCAAGACTTGCAACATCGTTTAAAGCAACACTTGTTCTACTTCAGACTAATTCCTCCTTTCGAAGTATCTTAGCCTTTTGTGCATCCACCTGATCTCTCAGTTACGATCGACCAAGTGGTGTTTTAGATAAGTCGAACTCCTCGATAAGCTTTGCTTGTTACAGCTTCCACTTGCCGAGTATGATCACGAATCCCCACGGAAGAGCTTTGCTTGTTACAGCTTCCACTCAACCTTGGAAACTCTGACTATAAATGGCACATAGAACAAGTTTTGAATACAAAAAAATGAAACTAAAAGAAATTAAAACATTATATAATACAAGAAAATACCTTCAACCGAATGAGGAGTTTAGCTACGAATATCCATGGAAAAGGACATCATAACTAAATACTCGGAGGTTTTTGAAAATAGTAAGAGGGAAAGGGGTGGAATACTCAAGAACCAACAGGAGTATTCCCAATTTCCTACTGAATACTCAAGAACCAAAAGGAGTATTCTCTAAAGTATAATACTCAAGAACAAACAGGAGTATTATTTCCAATCAGTATAATACTCAAGAACAAACAGGAGTATTATTTCCAAAACCAAACTTACAAAGTAACAAAACTTAGAGAGAGAAGTGAAATGTTGATTTTTGGATGATTTACAAAGTGAGTTTGGCTTGGTATTTATAGCCAAAGGAGAGGGAGGAGAGCCATACACTTGTCACATGGGGAGAGGAGGAGGAAGGAGGAGGTGCCACATGAGGGAGGAGCTCAAGCCGCCGGTTGCCGGTTGCAAGGGGAGGAAGCCGCCGGTTGTGGAGGGGGAAGGGGGGAGGAAGGCCACCCATGAGTCATCTTCTTCCCTAAAGCCGTCGGTCACCTTGGTCCATGGATGAGTTTTGACAGTTTTGTGCAGTCTTTTCACAAAACTATCAATCCAATTTTGCTCCGGTCTGACTTTGGTTGTTCCTCGGTTGAATTTAATTTGAGTAATTCAATGTCAGGATCTTGATATTTCTTTGTTCAGCATCTGATCTTGACCTTGGATTGACTCGTAATATCTTTTCAGCGTAAAATCATCTCCTTAGCGTGTTTTCTCTCTAAGCGCCAAAATACCCTGTAGAAATAAATCGGGACTAACAAGCAGAAGTTAAATAGACTAACAGTCTAATTTGGTGGGTTTTACTGTGTTTTTGATTCGTATAATTATGGTCCATCAGATCACCCCACACTTTTAGTTGTTCGTCCCGAACAATGCTATTTAAGGGCGGCACTCTAAGTTTGGTTTTAAAATATGAAAATTAGACTGTGGGACTCGATTTATCCTAATTCATGCATTACTTACTTATTACCAAATTGAACTGTGTAAATAAATAGAAGAAACTTGATACTTGTACCTCCGTGCTGAGATGCAAATTATTCTGGATGTTTCGGGAGATAGCCCTTTTTAGGTTCCTGGACTGCAACCTCGGGATCGTCTCTCACTATATGGTTTCCTTGTAGCTTTCTCTAGCACGTGATTTGGTTCGGGTTTCAATGGTTTGAGTACTTTGATTTTCTTTTGGTGAGGGACTGCTTTTTGTAGTGAATCGGCCTTTGGCCTTTGATTTTGACTCTTTGAGTACTTCACTTTTTGTTCGGTTAAAACCTTCACAATTTTGGGCCTTTGGCCTCTTGATTTGCTTCTTTGAGCTTTTTGCGTCTTTGTGACTTGCTAGTCCATTTTCTCAAGCCTTTTTGGGAGGTCCAATCATCGCCCGCAAGCCTATGGAAATACCTCCCCGCTCCTCTCATCGTTGTTGTTTCGCGCGGGTCAAGATGAGGGTCGCTCATCTATTTTCTCGGCTACTTTGACTAGAGAGAGGACGGTCTGATTCCCGTCCTCGCCTTTTTTTCTTTTTGCATAAACACTGCATGGCGGAGATGACTTCAATCTTCACTACTACAGAGAAGAGCTTATGCAACGGTTCAAATTTCTTATTATGCAACGGTTATTCCTTATGCAACGGTTTATGTAAAAAACCGTTGCATAAGGTAGACTTTATGCAACGGTTTTTAAGAACCGTTGCATAAGATATACTTTATGCAACGGTTATTAAGAACCGTTGCATAAGGTAAACTTTATGCAACGGTTTTAAGAACCGTTGCATAAAGTCTACCTTATGCAACGGTTTTCCTTGAACCGTTGCATAAGGTCATGACCTTATGCAACGGTTTTCCTTGAACCGTTGCATAAAGTCTACCTTATGCAACGGTTTTCATTGAACCGTTGCATAAGGTCATGACCTTATGCAACGGTTTTAAGAACCGTTGCATAAAGTCTACCTTATGCAACGGTTTTTTACATAAACCGTTGCATAAGGAATAACATTAAGCAACGGTTTTGTGTTAACCGTTGCATATACTAAACCCTAAAATTAAAACACATTGTTTCTTCGTCAGTCGTCCGCTCTTCGCTTCATCCGCTCTTCACTCTCATCGGTTTGGAGTTGTTAGATACAGAAGCAAGAGATTCTAGGGATGTTGGATTTCGATTCGAAAGGGCGAAATGATGAACATCTTCCTCCAGATCCGGCGGAGACGAAGCCTCTGCGCCGCTTGTCCGCCAGCAACCGCTTGACCGGAGTTTCACACAAGGGCGGTTCAGATCCGTCTCGTCGACTAACTGGAAGCCATCGTTGACAGTGATTTCCGAGGAGTCGTCCGATTGTTCGAGCCGTGGAGAACAGACTCCTCAGCAACAGCAGCAGAAACGGTTTGAATTCGAATTGGAGAGGCTACGAAATGACTTTGCAAGCTTCTTCGTCGTCTTCATACAGCTTGGCAATCCCTGCGTTCACAGCCGTATCCGCTCGCCCTTATCGCCGCCTCGCGGTCCGCTGTCAAGGTACTGTGTAATCTCGCTGCTTGAGAATTTGTAGGTTTGGGTTTGGTTATGTGTATTGCATTTGTGTCTGGATGATTGGTTTTGAGATGGTTTGGTTTGTTAGCCCTAATTTTTGAATAGGTGTGAATTTGTGCTTGAATTTGTAAGGAGGATTTGAGAGGAGCTTTTGGTGCGTATGGCTGATTGTTGCTTAAATGTGTGCGGCTTGTGTTTGGCATCCATTGAGTTTATGGGGAAGATATGCTAAATTTCTGTGTAGGAATCAGAACCTGGTGTTTGAATTTGTGTGTCAAGAAAGTGGTATGTGGTGTGCATTTGGATTTTGGAATTAGATTGGAATGTTTGACACTTTGACGTGAACGATTTGTTGGCATTTAATCAGCGGTGTGGTAGTTAATGTTGGTTACGGGTCATGCAGTGTACTTATGAGGAAGTTTTCGGAGCAGTATGCTCGCAAATCAGGGACATACTTTTGTGTCGACAAAGGAGTAACTTCAGTTGTTATCAAGGTAATCATTCACTTCACACACTAGAATTTTTCTTGGTTAAATTAAAGCTATGAAGATTAGTTTATGGTGTTTGATTCGCAAGCTCTACTTGGGTACACACTTCTTGAGCTGTGAAGATTATTTTGTTTGACTTAGACGCAATTTAAAACTTGATGCAGGTGATGCTAAAGGAAAAAAGCTGCTTTCCTCAGTATCGACTTCTTTGGTTCTTGCTGCAAGTATCGGAGTCGCAGAAGCCGTTGCACTCTGCAAGTATCGACTTCTTTGGTTCTTGTTATGGGTATACCTGTTGTATGTGAGCTACTAAAGGCTTCGAGATTATTTTTTATGTGATATCAGTGATTCCTCATGCATTTGATTGTTATGTAAAGTTGTATGAATGGTGTAATGAATAGTTGTATTTTGAATGAAATGAAAGTATTTTGATGTTTGGAAAATGAGTAACAGGAAATTACATTTGTTTGCAATTTGTATTTAATTTTACAACTGGATTTGAGCTATAAAATAGCCAAAATTTACCAGATTTTTTTCGTACTTTATGCAACGGTTCTATGCTCAAAACCGTTGCATAAGGTCATGACATTATGCAACGGTTTTACTCAAAACCGTTGCATAAGGTCATGACCTTATACAACGGTTTTCCTCAAAACCGTTGCATAAGGTCATGACCTTATGCAACGGTTTTCCTTGAACCGTTGCATAAGGTCATGACCTTATGCAACGGTAGCTTATGCAACGGATGATGAACCGTTGCATAAGGGTCCAAATAACCGTTGCATAAGGTGTCTTCTGTAGTAGTGCTTCACTGAAACTCGAAGTGCAGCCTCCACTGACTTCGAAAACCATATAGTTTGATTCGATCCTTCGATTGCTTGCCAAGCCTCTCTAGGGCATTTCTATCAACTCCACATCCCTAGTTTATCTCAGCACAAAGGGACAAATGAGAAGTTACGTTCTAAGTTTTTAGACAGTTGAATTTTCACAAGGTAAATGCATGAATTTTAGATCTATCTTTTTCACATTCTTAAGTTCATATTTTCAAAAAGATAATATTTAAAAAAAAGAAAAAGAAAAACATGTTATTTATTTATTTACACATGCGGATCTCACCCCACACTTTTGAACGAAGTCGTGCCTTTCAGCACTACTTAGTTCAAAAGCCATGCAAGCAGACAATTACGAGAAGGAAATGATATTAAGGAAAAGGGAAGAACAGAACTCCCTTTAAGGTGTCGAGTAAACGACATGGCTCGAGGCTGGATAATCGAGGGAGTTCGGCTGGGGCCTTGAACTCTTAGCGTAGCCCTGACTGGCTTAATGTTGCACCCAAGTCCGATTCCTGAATAGTCAAATCTTCTATGCACCAAGTGGGTGAGAGCGACTTATTGAAAAAGTAAAATACAGAAAATAAAAGACAGAAAATTAAAGTGCGGAAAGTAAGATAGTGTCGGGTTACCTCCCGACCAGTGCACTTGTTTAACGTCGTTGGCTCGACAGTACCTTATTCCTGGATCACTGGTTGGGATCCCATGGGTGGCTTAGGTCGAATTTTGCCACTGTTCCTGTGTTGGTTTTTGCCTTGCCTTTACCCGATTTCTTGTGTGTGTTAGAACCCCATGGTTTTGGTATTTTTTCTCTACATTGCTTCTGAGAAGGTGAGGGAACTTTGACCATAGCTGCTGGTCTTGTTACTTTTTCGGTCTCTTTTGGCAGGTCGGAAATCTGCGTACCGTGATCTGAGATAGGTATTATATCTGGTGGTTTCTTCGCATCCGTGCGGCTATTGTCAATGTAGAAATATGCAATTTTGCCGCCGAACTTAAGCGATAATGAGCCCTTGCCCACATCGATCCTTGCTTTAGTAGCGTAGAGAAATGGTCGTCCCAAGATTATTGTTGGAGGGTCGTCTTCACTGGTCTCTCCCGTTTGTATCACATAGAAGTCTGCAGCAATGACGAGCTGTCCCACATGGAGTATTACGTCTTCCAGCACTCCAATCGGACGGATGCACGATTTATCTCCTAGCTCGATATTTGACCTGGGTGGTTTTAATGGACCAAGTCCTAACAAGTAATATAAGGAGGAGGGCATGGCGTTGACAGCAGCTCCAAGATCGACCAGGCACTTATGAATCTGAGTTTCACCAATACCGCAGGTGACTGTGAAGGCCCCTGGGTCTTTATCTCTTTCCGGTTGTGACTCATGATCTGAAGTGAGGGCTTTTTTAATTGTCGGGTCACTCTGCCCACTCCTTGACTTAGGATTAGTATAACTGGATCCCTTAATATTTTGCTCAGAAGCATAAATATTAGTTGGAGAGTTCCACCTTAAATTGTCAGTGTCATCCCATCCAGATGCTGGTATGTCAGAGTGTATGACTGGTGGTGGTGTTATGCACACGGTGAATGCGTACCGTCCATTGTCAGCATGCGTGACCCATGTTTTGTCATCATTGGGTCGGTCTTCCTCTTGATTCCAGCCAGGACGACGCCTACGGGTGAAGTGCTTATTTATAAGTTTGTACGTTGGGGATCGTGCTACTTCTCCCAGTGTCGCCTTTTCGTTTGACCTCTTTATCATGCTAAGATTCGCCTTTGGGTTTAGGATGGTTTGTGAAGGAAGTCTGCCAGGCTCATTAGTGAGTGTTGACATTGCTGTGGCGAGATGGGACATTTGTTTGGTTAATTCTGAAATTGCCCCGTCAGTTTTCGCCTGGTATTGGTGTAGCGAAGTACCCAATTGACTTATGCTTCCTGCGAGCTCCTTCATCATGTCATCAAGCGACTTGGTTGGTTCTTGCTGATTATGCGGGCCGGTTTGGTACTGATTTGGTCCTCTTTGCTGATATTGGCCTGCTGATGGAGCGTTCTGGTTATACTGCCGGTGGGGGGGTTGGTAGAATGACTAAGCTAGTTGAGGGACAGCTGGTTGTGCATCCTTCCGAGAATAGTTATTGTTACGCCAGCTCGGGTTGGTTGCTTGACCATACTGTCTGTTTTGTCCGGCTCTGTCATTACTGTTGTTGTTGTATCCTTGGTATCCTCCTACTGCATTCACTTCTGTCGGTTCCTCTTCTATTAATGTTGGACATGCGTCAGTTTTGTGGTCTGTAGAACCACAGAACTCGCAAGGTTTTACCGGATTTGGCTGCCTTCGTAGGATTTGAATCATCATCTCCTTTAGCTGCTTCATCTCTTCAGGCATAGAGCTCATCGATGTTTCCGCTTTTGCCACATTTTTTGTCCGGGAGAATTCTTCCTGCTGAGTTGTCTCTTCTCTGAATCGGGCATTCTCAGCAACGTTGGTGATAAGATCCCTTATGCCACTTAATGATAGATTCATCATGGACCCTCCAGCTGAGGCATCCAGGAGCATTTTGTCTAAGGGTCTTAATCCGTTAATGAGATACTCAACGGTGAGTTTCTCGGGTAGTCCAAGGGTACAACAGCTTCTCTCCAGGCGGTTGAATTTTTCCAGGTAATCGTACATGGTTTCGTTGGGTCCTTGCCTGATGTCCTGCAGTTGCCTCCTTACTTGCATCGCTCTTCCTGCTGGGTAATATTTGTCTAAGAACTTTTTCTGCATCTGAACCCATGTTCTGATGCTTCTGGAAGGCAATGAAAGGAACCGGTCGTTTGCCGCGTCAATGAGGGAAAAATAGAACACCTTTAACTTAAAGTCGTCTACGTTTACGCCATTTGGTTTGAGGTTTTGGCAAATCCCATGTAAGCGCTGGAGATGAGTCATTGCTGATTCTCCACGAGTTCCTGAGAATTTTGACAAGTTGTGGACCACTGAAGTGTTGATGACGATGTTTTCTAGCTCCGGGCCTTCATAGATACACCACGGCTGAACTCTGAAATCTGGTGCTGAGAGCTCTCCCAATGTAGGTTTGCGGTAGTTGTTGTTATCTCCGTAGTAGTCATCGAAAGCAGGTTCTCGTCTCGGCACTTGTCTAGGTTGCGGGGGTGGTGGATATCTAGGGGGTTGTCGTACTGGACCAGCTGCATTCCGGTCCTCGGGTGGTTCTTGGTTTCTTCTGATGGCTTCCCTATCACGAGCTCGTCTGATTCGGATGAGTTGCTCCGGATCATCCATAAATGGAAGTGGCACCTCATTGTTTCGATCGTACAGGTTCATCTCGTCATCATCTTGGTAGTCATGGTGGCTTCCTTCGTGAGACATGGTTGTTTCGAAGCGCGTATCGATTTAAAGAACTTATCCGATGGCTGATTCCCCGGCAACGGCGCCAATTTGACGGAGCGCACTGCACTGTCGTTAAGGTGCAATGTTCTCTGTACAAATAAATTTATATTTTCCGCTACTCGCGACTACACTACAGGGTAGTAAGTGGTAAGTCGGGGTCGAACCCAAGGGAATTAGAGGGATACACTGTTCTTTATACTGGCGGGAAACGTGTTTTAGGTTGATTGAGATTTTAGCGCGATTAACTAAGCTACTGTTTTTGGTTTTTTTGGTTTTGAGTGCGGAAAAGTAAATTACAGAAAATAAATACTGAAAATAAAGGAGTTAAGGGAAGAAGACTTACAGTGGGTGATGCGTGATTTGCGAATCCTCCGGTAGATGAGCGGTTGATGGTTGTAGTTGATCGAGCAGTTTATAAAAGTAAATACAGGGGTTTTTTTGTAATTCAAGGAAAAGTATTCGGTTTCAGGTACCTTGTATTATAACATGTTTATTAATAACCGTTAGTAACCTTTCTAAGTATTCAAAGATGAATCGAGGCCCTTTCACAGCGCAAGACTTGCAACATCGTTTAAAGCAACACTTGTTCTACTTCAGACTAATTCCTCCTTTCGAAGTATCTTAGCCTTTTGTGCATCCACCTGATCTCTCAGTTACGATCGACCAAGTGGTGTTTTAGATAAGTCAAACTCCTCGATAAGCTTTGCTTGTTACAGCTTCCACTTGCCGAGTATGATCATGAATCTTCACGGAAGAGCTTTGCTTGTTACAGCTTCCACTCAACCTTGGAAACTCTCACTATAAATGGCACATATAGAACAAGTTTTGAATACAAAGAAATGAAACTAAAAGAAATTAAAACATTATATAATACAAGAAAATACCTTCAACCGAATGAGGAGTTTAGCTACGAATATCCATGGAAAAGGACATCATAACTAAATACTCGGAGGTTTTTGAAAACAGTAAGAGGGAAAGGGGTGGAATATTCAAGAACCAACAGGAGTATTCCCAATTTCCTACTGAATACTCAAGAACCAACAGGAGTATTCTCTAAAGTATAATACTCAAGAACAAACAGGGGTATTATTTCCAATCAGTATAATACTCAAGAACAACCAGGAATATTATTTCCAAAACCAAACTTACAAAGTAACAAAACTTAGAGAGAGAAGTGAAATGTTGATTTTTGGATGATTTACAAAGTGAGGTTGGCTTGGTATTTATAGCCAAAGGAGAGGGAGGAGAGCCATACACTTGTCACATGGGGAGAGGAGGAGGAAGGAGGAGGTGCCACATGGGGGAGGAGCTCAAGCCGCCGGTTGCCGGTTGCAAGGGGAGGAAGCCGCCGGTTGTGGAGGGGGAAGGGGGGAGGAAGGCCACCCATGAGTCATCTTCTTCCCTAAAGCCGCCGGTCACCTTGGTCCATGGATGAGTTTTGACAATTTTGTGCAGTCTTTTCACAAAACTATCAATCCAATTTTGCTCAGGTCTGACTTTGGTTGTTCCTCGGTTGAATTTAATTTGAGTAATTCAATGTCAGGATCTTGATATTTCTTCGTTCAGCGTCTGATCTTGACCTTGGATTGACTCGTAATATCTTTTCAGCGTAAAATCCTCTCCTTAGCGTGTTTTCTCTCTAAGCGCCAAAATACCCTGTAGAAATAAATCGGGACTAACAAGCAGAAGTTTAATAGACCAACAGTCTAATTTGGTGGGTTTTACTGTGTTTTTGATTCATATAATTATGGTCCATCATCTTGTCAGGCGATCGTGAGCGGAGATGGTGAAGATGATGGCAGCCTGCTTGATTTGATAGATAAGGCAAGGGATGTTTTGTGTGCGATTAGAGATTTAAGGATGAAGGGGAAGAGACCATCGTCGGAGATGGATGTGAGGTGTTCGGTTCCGGATGAGTTTCCGTTTTTGAAAAAGATGATGAAGGATTCGGTGGTCGTTTCTACCGGACAGGTTAATTAGTTATGTTCTGTTCAGTTGGTAGCTTGTGCTTGATTTTTGTCTTTATGACTCAAATCAACTGTTGAATAGCCTTCCGCACACGAAACATATTACAAAAGAGTGGCTGGTTCCATGTATAAGCCACATTTCAATAAATAACAATACTAAAGTGATGGAGAACAATTTACAGATTGAGGCGACGACGACATTAGCAGAAGACGTCTCTTGGTGTAGAAGAGCCGCCCCCAGCTATTTTAAGCATGCCAGAATCCCATTCCATGGAATCACCACAATGGCCATTAATCACTTGTAATGGTCAGATTCGTAACAAATGAGGCAGGATGCAGATTACTAGCAGGAGCGGCGGAAAGAGATTGGTTTTTAGTTGTTGCTGCTTTGAGGCGGTATCTTTCAGCCATGGATCCAATCACTTGACCCAGTTATCACATTTGTGCTCTGTTGTTGTCCTGATGTGAGAATCAAGCAATTCTGCAGTTATGGTTTTATTCAGTTCTTGTGCTAATTATGATATATGGATTTGAATCTTCACCATTTATATTATTTCACCATTTATTTCACTCAATTTGGTTTATTGCACCAGTCATTTTAAGTTCAACATGTCAATTTTCTCCTAACCTGTAAGCTGACAGATATTGTGCATTTAGGTTTGTTGGATTTGGGGTTTTAACTGGTGTGTGTGTTTGCTGTGCAGACATATGACAGGGCTTCTATTCACCTAGTTCCATTAACCAGTGGTTGTAGCACCAAATTCTTTGAGCCTGTTGACTTCTTATTGAATCCCAAGCTTGTGTTTTGATTATGTCTGATATTTGGTTGATTGGCGCAGGGTGGAGCCAAGAAGATTGTTATTTCTGCTCCCAGCAAGGATGCTCTTGAGCTGGATGTTCTTTGGAGGAGAGTGAAAACAACTGCCACATTATTAACTTATTTGGTGATGCGCAACTTTGGTGATGCTATGGAACCTTCATTTTGTTGATGCACAACTTTGGTGATGCTATGGTTGTCTAAAATGGCTGATATCGCATCGCCTCTATTTTGTTCTTTCCTTAGTGATGTGATCAACTTTGTTGCTTTCAGTTTGTTGTATGCAAAAATGTTTCCGTTGCCATAATTGTAAACCGAATCTTGATTGAATGAATTCATTCGCATTTCTTGTTAAAATATGTAGCAGTTATGCACTGTGTTATTATAATACGTAGCAAATGGATTATAATACGTAGCAAATGGATTATAATACGTAGCAACTGTGTTATAATATGTAGCAGTTATAATACATATTTTGTAACCTGTAATTGGTAACCTAATACATAATACATAATTCATACCCTGTAATACATATTTCGTAACCTCCTACACATAATTCGCACCATGTATACATAATTCGTACTCTCTTACAAAACTGTTTAAACATCTTTACTGGATAATCATTGTGAGTACAAGCTGGTTGAAAAAATTCAGAATGACTAGATAAATAAGAAACAGTTTTGATCTCTAAAACTAAAATCCTTCAAAGTGATCATGCTCGGATCAATGGGATTTCACGTATTCCTGAACAATGTGAAGACCTTTTGATGGCTCTCCGTAGTCCTGCAAAACATATAGGAACTGTAAAGATTTTTCCAAAGCAGTAAACATTAAAGATCAAATTTAAATGCTATCTTGATCCAGCAGTTATGCAGGACTAATAACGTTGTGTGTTCAAATTTTGTTTCTGAAACCAAAGTAGCAACTCGCTTGCAAACTAAAGGAGAATTCAGTATTCTTAAAAAAATGAGTTCCATCAATTTAAACTTCCTTGAACAAATTCTGAAGGCAAGAAACAATAAATAGAGACAAAAAAACAAAAATACGTAGCAGTAATGGATTATAATACGTAACAACTGTGTTATTATACGTAGCAATTGTGTTATAATACGTAACAGTTAT
Source organism: Rhodiola kirilowii (assembly GCA_033675215.1). Classification (NCBI taxonomy): domain Eukaryota; kingdom Viridiplantae; phylum Streptophyta; class Magnoliopsida; order Saxifragales; family Crassulaceae; genus Rhodiola; species Rhodiola kirilowii. The sequence goes on from CM066203.1 coordinate 23,677,434, forward strand.
GCACTATAATCAAGTGAATTCTTAGTAAACATCAAATATCAAATTTAAATGCTATCTTGATCCAGCAGTTATGCAAGACTAATAACATTGTGTGTTCAAATTTTGTTTCTGAAACCAAAGTAGCAACTCTTGTAATCGCTTGCAAATTAAAGGAGAGTTCAGTATTCTTAAAAAAAACGAGTTCCATCAATTTAAACTTCCTTGAACAAATTCTGAAGGCAAGAAACAATAAATAGAGACAAAAAAGCAAAAAATACGTAGCAGTAATGGATTATAATACGTAACAATTATGTATAATACGTAGCAATTATGTATAATACGTAGCAACTGTGTTATAATATGTAGCAGTTATACACTATAATCAAGTGAATTCTGACGTCTGCTGGCATCTTGTTAAAATACGTAGCAGCTAATTTCCTTGCGATTGCCTAAAAAGCGTACAGGTTAATCAGTTCTCAAGTACAATTCTCATCAGCAGCTTCCTCCTTACTGTGATGAAGCGTGCCTTTTCCAAGAAAAACAATTATATATAGCAGTCACCCGAAAAAGTAAGAAAAAAACCATGAAGCTCAGAAAAATAGCTTTTATAGGCTGCCCTAAATGATAAACTAGCTATGTTGTTGCAGTTTACTTATTGTTTCCTTTGCCATACCACAGTTCCAGCAGTGAATCTGTCAAACTCAAACACACCCATAGGTCCATTCCAGATAACAGTTTTGGTGGTATCCAAATCATCATTGAAGGTCTGCTGGCATCTTGATATACTACGGATTATGAATAACATTTAACCCTAAAAATACTCACTAATCCAAAAAAAAATCATAATGTACTCTTCCGACAAATTGTGGATGAATTTATCAAACCATAAAACGTACATAGAAAACACACCGTATGTTTGAGTCGATTTCTTCGACGGAGGGGTCGAATGATTGTCCATGGTCGTCGTCTTTCGATTCGTAGTCGATTTCTTTGGCGACTGATGAACTCGATGGACGATTAGGTCCGTAGCAAGATGAACTCGACTGTCCATGGGCGACTGATGAACTCGATGGACGATAAGGTCGTCGTCTTCGCAATTTCGGTTTCGATTTCACAATTAACGGGATTCGCAGTTTTTGAGATTTTCGTGCGACTAAATTACCCCTATAACCGTGGATTAGGTTGATTTTGATAAATATTTTGTGTCTAATCGTGGTGGTTGATTAAGCAAAATCAATTGACTAGATAAATTCTTATTTCTCGCCTTATTTCTCACTTCTCACCAGAACTTAACCCTATTTAGATTATCATTATGTTGGAATTTATAATTTAATTTAAATTGTCAAGTGTAATTGTTTATTTCAATTCAATTCTTTAAAAAGAATACATCAATTTTTTTATAGTGAATTTTTACATCTCATACATATCAATCACCATACAAATACATCTTTTATGACATTTCTTAATCGAATACACATAAATATTAAATTCTTGAAGCACAAACCACACACGGCACCACCCGAATTTGATGTTTGAAGTGAAGAACACATCAATTTTAGTTTTTTTATGGAACACATCAATTTTAGTTAGAAATGTTAAATAATGGCTTCTTAAAAAAAATGTTAAATACTGGCAATATGAATTTGGAGCATGGCAAAGTGGATTTAACCTGATGAAAAAGAAGCGAATCTTTGACAAGAAGACTAACCGGTAACCTCAAACAAGTGTAAACTGTTTGTTGAGGGCATTTTCGTCAATAAAATAGTTGAAGTTTTCCTTCTTGGAAACTTTTTCAAATGGAAGATGAAAACAAAAGGAAAGTATACGATACAAAAATTTCAATGTCTTCACTGTTGGCTGTCTTACTATGTTAGTGACTACTCACTACTGAACTCTTGATGTTCTTCCTTCATATGGCAATGACTCAATCATATACTGGTAACATAATTCAAGTATTATTGATCGATGATCACGATCTCATATGTTCTACAGGAGGCCTTTTTGTATGCACTCTAAATAAGCCAATTTAGAACTCCGTGTCAGATTTACACACAAGCATCAACTCGCATCCAGCTTTATATACTCATTCAAAACCTGCATACAACAAATCGAGTATGTGCCAACTAAACAAAAACATAAAAACTGTAAGAGATGACAATCTGCATATCAAAACTAGCTGCTTTTGGAATAACGTTTACATACAGCTCCCAGTCTTGGCAAACACAGCATCTTTGAGGGCGAGTGCATATCCTGACCAGATTTCGTGATGAAGGTTGAGTGCGCAGCTTGTTGGGCTACATATATCATGTGACTGATGTTTGACGAAGGATAGTTTTGGAGCAGTTTCAAATTAGATGTGAAATCACCAGCAAGCAGTCATCTTTTGACAAGAATTAGCATGGCACAGCAAATGGGAAGCAGAGTCTCCTGCGAACAATCATGTCAAATTCTTTAGATATATTCATTAGGCAGGTATGTTGAAGAGACTGTCCAGTAAGCATACTGACATTCACATTAAACCATCTGATTGACTACTTGTTTAAAGTATCAGACAGAAGTTTCGCTTCATGAAAAACCATCTTGACGTCTTCTCCTTTTCCATGAAAGGTATGTATTTGCCGGTTGAAATAGAGTAAAACTGACAGTAGTTTCACTTACTAGCAAAGGATTTCGTTTTTTAACTTGCAAGGATTTTAAAATGCATAATTGGCAAGTATTCTAAGATTTGTTGTTTCAGTAAACTCTTCCAATGAAAGCATAGCTAATAAAATTTCATTTCCTTCAGTGCTCAGACGAACCGGCTTCAGAAAGAAAAACAAAACTGTATAACAAGTCTCACAGAAAGAGGTGCATGCCTGTGTGGCCCTTCCGACTTCCGAGTCACTTAGAAGCGTGTCCCAAATGCGGAGGCTGTCTTCAAAGCCAAACTCTTGGGTCAAAAAGAGAGTTATCCATCTAAATGCATAAAATTGCGGGTTAACCTGCAAATTGAAGAATGAGCCGTCATGCATCATCCAGAATGATGGATCGTTAGGTTAGCCAACTGTGTAAGGGAGATCCCAGAGTGGTATCCCTCAGACAGATGGCAGCGGAAAATTACTTTCGTACAGGAAATACAAAACAGAATGTAAATGCTCACGATTTAGAGTGGAAACCTTACTGCAACCTTTGCAGCAGGATAAAAACCACTTGCCTTCTGGACAGTTCCAGAAGGGCTTCAAGATCCGTATTATTGACAAAGGAATATGCTTGCAGTTTGTTACACTTGTCTCACACAGTGACAGCTAACAAGACTACTCAATTCGAAGAGTCAACTAATACGATCGCCTAGCTTGCACACAGCAGCACCTTGTCAGCTCCGGATTTGAACACTCTTCAGTCTCCGATCGCTATTGCCAAAAGCCGAACCTTCACTTGAATACTCTTCCTTCTTTTATAGTGTCTTCAAGTCGGCTTCACAGATCTTCATCACCGATCTGATTGTGATCTCGCAGATGTGATATGGTTAAGATATTTCCATATCTTAACCCTGTCACATATATACTTGCCAAAGTTGACGTCAATATTCTCTTCGCATATTCTTGACATCTCCTCGTGTATATATTTGCATTAATGGTCTTAATCAAATATTACACGCATATACTCTTGTATCTTCGATGTATATCTCCGTGTATCTTTTCTTAGATTCGATCTGGTTCGTATGTCGGCGTACCTCTCACACGGAGCACACCTCTCTCGCAGTTCTGCTCTCTCTCAGAGATGCCCAGCGAGCTTACCTGTTAGACAGTGATTTCTGCACACTCAAGTGGATTATTAGTTAAGTGTTTGTTATCATCAAAACACAAGGGTCCAACAAATTCCCCCTTTTTGATGATGACAAACACTTCTTCACCGATAAGAAATCACACACAGCAGTGATACCGAATTCACATCTACATTCCCTTTGGTCAGCTAGCTACTTCAGAATTGTTTCACTAAAATTTCTACTTAAGGTCTAGCTAGCATAGTTCCCCCTCAGATAGACATCCGCTTAAATTTCGGTACTGATTTTCCCCCTTAGTGTATGCACATAGTTCTTCCCCCTTTTGGCATCATCAAAAAGATATGCAAATAAGAACACAGAGTAATGGAAAGAAAAAAACATTTCATTCATGCCTGCAAGATAGAAGCGTGTCATGCAGACACCATACATGCGGCAGAGAATTCAAAAAACATAGAGAGTTTTAACATGAAATTAAAAAAAATACGTTCAAAAAGAGGGGGGGGCTAATGTGGGTGGGGAGTGCAAGGAGGGGTGGTCCATGAGACAGTGCAGACTAAGGCACAATCGTGAACGAGTCCTTCATCTGGTTCACAATCTCGGTGGCAAGGTCCTTCATTTGCCCTGAGAAGTCCTGGACAGCTACGGACATTGCCCCCGAGTCAACAGTTATTGCCAGCTCCAGATCAACCACCTTCTGCTTCACAAGCTGCAGTTCCGACTTCACCTCTACCAGCTCAGTCTTTGCCTCCATCACCTCAGATTTTACCTCCTTCAGCTCACCCCTGAGCTCCTTCATCTCTGCACGAATCACTGTCAGCATTGCCAGCACCTCACTTAATCCCTCAGAGGGGTTTGCCTCAGCACCACTGACGGGAGCAGCAACATTGATAGGAGTCACATCCTGGACCTCCTCATCCTCATCCTCATCCACATCCACTGCGACAACAGCAGGAACAGTCCATCCGACTCCGGCAGAGAACTCCAAGCCCAGTTTGGCAATGTGATCTTCACATAGTGCATACGAAAGCACTCTCTCGGTCTCAGGGTGGTAAGCTTCCCAATACCTCAGTATCTCCTTCACAAATCCAGGAAAGGGCAGTCCATTAGACGGATTGTTGCTGTTGTTCTCCATGTGTTTCATGACCTGAAAGGCCAAGTTCACTTGCTTCCTTTGCACGATTTGATCCATCAACAGCATATCCTGGAAGGTTACTTGACTGTGCTTGTGCTTTCTGGGGGAGATGTTCGAAACAAGGATTCTGTGCAGAATTCTAGGGAGTACGTCCATGTGAGTGTTCTCCCGCTGACCCTTTGCTGTGACATCCAACCCGAGTCTTTGAAATACTTCTGCCTTTGCCACAGTGCCTGGCCAGGCACCTTTTGAGTAGGTGGCATACCCTCCTTTGGGCACCCCCAGGACTGTGGCCAACTCCCTCATGCTCATGGAGTACCACTCACCCCCCCACTACAGCCGACAACTCCCAGTTGCCTTTTCCTTCTTCCTTTTCAACTAGCTTAACTTTTGAATAGAACTCCCTCACCAATTTCTCATCAACAACAACAGGCTTCTTGAACAAGCCGCCCCACCCTTGGGCCTCCAATAGTTCACCGATTTCTCCTAACCTGTTCGTTGCCAGCCACTCTTCATCCAGCACTAACTCCAGTGCAAACCCTCTCCCGGCTTCCTCCGACTCTTCGGCACTGTCGTCCGACCCAGCCACCTCTTCAGCATGCGGACCAGAGGACCGGCCGGATCTCAGGCTTTTCCGGGCGGATGCGGGAGCGGGTTTCCTTGCTCGTTTGCCTGCCGACCTGGTAGCCACGGAGGTCTCCTTCTTAACCTGCCGCTGAGAGGAAGAGTCCTCTCGCAGAGCTTCGAGTCTCTCCTCAAAACGGACCACTTCTCTGGCCACGGTGGAGCCTGTCGGACCAGAATCAGCCGGCGTGACCGACTGCAGAATAGACTCCAGGTCGAAAGGTTTAACACCGCTTGCGAGCAACTGAGCGGCCATGGCGGCAGCTTCGGCAGATGAGAGATTCGGCTTAGGGTTTGAAGACGCCATGGATTTAGGGTTTCAAAACTTCAGAACTTTCGTGAGAGAGAAGACAAAGTCTGAGAGTGGTGTGGGAACAGTACGCTCTCCTTTCTCTTCTTATACCGCAACAAACCCTAGCGTTCAAACAACATTGTCCTTTGTTCGAAACGTCGCCTCCTCTCAATAAATAAACCACCTTCAATTTTGCAATTTCCACCTTTTCTTCCCTTCCAAAAACGGTTCAGCAATAACCCCTTGCCAAAATCAAATCAGACTGAAAGGGCATGCTCCAATAGACAGGGGAACGACACGTGTCATCTGAATATAAACGTGTCTCCTCATAAAGGCAACCGACGCGACAATACCCTGCTGCAGAAAACTGTTCACCTTTCAATTCAACTTTACGTCTTCCCAACGCCAAGACATCTTTACCGAAGGATGAATAACTGCCCATCTTCACACCTGTCACAGAGATTGTTTCCCAGTCGAAGGTGATCTATCCACGGTGATACCTCAGTCTTACTGTCTCATGGGTACACAAGGTTTTGGTATGATGTGCTAATTTACCCAAATGGTACAAATAACATCACACCCAGTCAAGAAGAAAATAATATCATCCAAACAAGTCATATTGGTTTCATACCTCATGTGGAGTGACTCCAGAAAAGGTAGTGCATCAACGGGCTCATAGGAGCGTTCCACACGAGGATAGGCTAAGGTTGGTCTAGAGTACCTCCTTGGTTTATATTGTGGGATCAAATATGGAGGTCTCTTTTGGGCAGAAAGAAATCATAATTTCATGCTTTTTGGTCCCTAATGCAGTCATCAATCTCATAGCAAGCATGCATGAGTACATTATGAACACAGCATACTTTTTTTACTATCACAGAACATCCATGTTAGACTCTCCATCAGACGTGACTTATATGCATCTAGTCTAGCTAATCACTGAGGGAGTAACAATTGGTCATAGCTTTAAGGGATAGAAACCATACCTAGTTCCAGCCTCAGCTTCTCGTAGGGTTCTCTGTGCAAAGCTTTTGTGAATATGTCTGCAATCTGTTCCTCAGTTCTGCAATATTCCATCTCAATTGTTCCTTTTTCTACACAGTCACGCAGAAAGTGATACCGAATTTCTATATGTTTGGTACGAGAGAACTGTACTGGATTTTTAGAGATGTTAATAGCACTAGTGTTATCACACAATATTTTAGCACGATTTGTAACAACACCATAATCACTTAGCTGTTGCCTGATCCACAGCAGCTGCGCACAGCAAGCGGCGGCGGCGATGTATTCCGCCTCAGCGGTGGACAGCGCAATCGAGGATTGCTTCTTTGAAGCCCAAGAGATGAGGCATGGTCCTAGATATTGAGCCATCCCTGATGTGGACTTCCTGTCTATCTTGCACCCAGCATAGTCAGCATCGGTGTATGCCTCCAGGCGAAGATTTCCTCCCCTCGGATAGAGCAAGCATAGGTCATCCGTTCCCTTCAGATATCTTAATATCCTCTTCACTGCTTTCACATGGGTTTCTCTAGGATCAGCCTGAAACCTAGCACACAGACAGACACTAAATAAGATATCAGGTCTGCTAGCAGTGAGATATAACAGTGAACCGATCATTCCCCTGTACAGAGTTGGATCCACTCAAGGTGAGGACTCATCCTTTGCCAGGGTGTCGTTTGGGGACATTGGTGTGGCACACGTCTTGGCAGATTCCATCCCAAACTTCTTCAGAATCTCCTTGACATACTTCTGCTGATGGATTCTGGTACCTTCCTCTCCTTGAGCGACTTGAAGTCCTAGAAAGTAATTGAGTTCCCCTACCATGCTCATCTCGAACTCACTCGACATCAGATCTGTAAACTTCTTGACAAGTTTAGGGTTAGTCGAACCAAATATGATATCATCTACATATACCTGAACAACCAGAGTGTCTTTCCCTTCCTTCAGAAGGAAAAGGGTTTTGTCCACCTCTCCTCTGACGTAACTGTGGGATAGCAGAAACTGTGACAGTCTCTCGTACCAGGCGCGAGGTGCCTGCTTCAGCCCATATAGTGCCTTGTCAAGGATGTGGACATGATCAGGGTGAGTGAGATCCTCAAACCCTGGTGTCTGGCTCACATACACTTCTTCCTTCAGAACTCCATTCAGGAAGGCTGTTTTTACGTCCATCTGCTGCAGAGTAAAACCATGGTAAGTCGAATAAGCAATTAGTAGTCTGATTGCTTCTAACCTTGCGACTGGGGCGAATGTCTCGTCGTAGTCTATCCCCTCTTGTTGGTTGTATCCTTTGACAACAAGGCGGGCTTTGTTTCTTACAACCACTCCCTTGTCGTCCATCTTGTTTCTGAAGACCCACTTTGTTCCTATCACATTCTTGTCTTCAGGCCTGGGAACCAGTCGCCACACTTTGTTTCTTTCGAACTGATGCAGTTCCTCTTGCATGGCATTGACCCATTCTGGATCCTTCAGCGCATCAGCAACCGTCTTTGGTTCTGTATGAGAGACAAAAGAGGCGAATCCACAGAAATGACATAGTTCGTCTAAACTTACTAGGTTCTGCGATGCGTAACATTGGTAGTCCCTTGTCCAGGTTGGGGGCTGAGTAACTTTCCCACTCCTTGTGGTTCTGGGTTCCTCTGCAGTCCCTGCCGGAGGAGGATTATTCGCAGTCACTTCCTCATTGGGGGGTTCTGCGTTAACCTCTATCACTTGTGCTTCTGGACCCTGCTCTTCAGCTAATATCTCTGTTTGTGGAGCTTCGGCTGGTTCAACAGGTCCTTGAGCAGCAGTCTGAACGACCTCTGGGGCTGGCTCTGCAGTCTCGTTTTGGGCAGGTACCCAGTCGGGATCAGACCTGTCAGTAAGCTGGAGTTCTCCATCATCCTGTGAGGAGGGATCTTTCACAAGGTGTCCAGTCATAGCACGCTCATCAAAGGTTACGTGAATGCTTTCCTCCACCCGTTCCAATCTCAGGGTGTAGACCTTGTATGCTCTGCTATGGCTTGGGTATCCTATGAACACACCTTCATCGCTCCTTGGATCGAACTTTCCCAGATTTTCTTTTCCGTTGTTGTGTACGTAACACCTGCAACCAAACACTTTCAAATGAGCAATGTTAGGCTTTCTTCCTCGCAGCAGCTCGTAAGGTGTTTTTCCTATCAGAAAGCGTAGGGATGCTCGGTTCAGTATGTAGCTGGCGGCATGAACTGCCTCGGCCTAGAATCCCTTGGGAACACCACTGGCAATCAACATTGTCCTTGACATGTCTTCCAGTGTCCTGTTCTTTCTCTCTACCACACCATTCTGCTGAGGAGTCCGTGGTGCTGAGAAATTGTGATCTATCCCAGCTATCCTGCACAGGGAGATAAACTGGGAGTTTCGGAACTCGGTTCCGTTGTCAGTCCGAATAGATACTAATTTCTTACTCAATTTGTTTTCAATTAGCTTCAGCCATGACACAAACTCAGAGAACGTTTCATCTTTAGAGCTCAGAAAGATGGTCCATGTATATCTGGAATAGTCATCCACGATGACTAATATATACCTGTTGCCTCCACGGCTGACGACGTTGACTGGACCGCATAGATCCATGTGAATCATGTCCAGAGGAGCTGAAGTACTCACTGATTATTTTGACTTAAACGAAGTACGTACCTGCTTGCCTGTGGCACAGGCGCTGCATATTTGATCAGACGAGCTTTCCACTTTTGGTAAACCAACCACCAATTCATTTTGATGGAGTTTATGAATCAGCCTCGTGCTTGCATTTTCAAATCTCTTATGCCACAGCAATGTGTCGTCAGTGATGCTTGACAGACACAGCTCCCCGTCTGGGACGAATTCTGGGTCCACTGTATATATCTGATTCTCCCGGACACCTCGAAGAATTATTTTCCCTGTCTCAATGCACTTCACAACACAGTCGTTAGAGTTAAATATCACTTGGTTTCTTCCATGTTGACACAATTGTGATATGCTCAATAAGTTATATCTCAGATTTTCAACAAGACTTACTTGTCGAATTTTAATGGTTTCTGAAATTCTTACCTCTCCAGTAGCTACTACCTTACCTGAGCTCTTGTTTCCGAAGATAATGTTGTCTCCGGAGTAGGCTTGGAGTGAGATGAACCATCTTGGATCTCCCGTCATGTGTTTGGAGCATCCACTGTCCAGATACCATGGCTTGCTCCTCACTCCATCCTGCAAAAAGAGAGGTCAGTTTTTACGTACCCAGCCAAGCTTGGGCTTACTGGGCTTTGGGACAGTTTTAGCAGCAGAAGGGAACTTCGAGGGACGAGAATCATTGTCATCAGTGAGATTGACTTTCATCCTGGGGGTTCTTCTGGGTCGTCCGTGGATGGCTGTGTCATGGTGAGAACGAACCCATTCCGGTCTGTTATCCCTTCTTTGAGGAGAAGCCTTTCTCCTAGGGGTAGGGGTGGTGCCGACCTTTCTCTGACGGGTGTGATTCTTTTCGTTGACTTCTTTCCATTTCTCACAGTCGGCTCTGTAATGACCGGAGTGACCGCAGTGCCAGCAGACACGGTAGTAGAGTGTACCAGTTTTCTTGTGTTTCTTTACGTGTGCTGGTACCCTTCTCTGTGCCTGAGGGTCGATGGAGAAGGATTGACGATTGGAACTCATCCTTTTCCATATTTCAAAAGCCTTCCCAGCTTTGAAAGGTCCAGAGTCTCTGTCGTGGAGATAACTGTCCTAAGGAGATGAGGCTGCTCTTCCCGATTGTCTTGTCGGTTCCATCTTTCTCTGCTGATGGGAGCCCTCTCCAACTTCAGTCATTGGTCCCTTTCCTTTGGCGATCCTTCTGTTTGCTCCCTCTTTATCAGTTTCTTCCATATACCCAAGTCCGGGTCTGGCAAACCTTCTTTTGTAGTCTTGTTTTACCTCCTCGACCTTTTTGGCTTCTAGTTCTCTAAGCCAGACCTTCTTTCTCTCCGACTCCTTTTGTCTGAGATCTACAACTCCTTTTGTCTGAGATCTGCAACAGTCTGACGGAGTTCCTCCTTGTCCAACTGGAATCTATCTGATTCTGCAATTGATCGTACCTTCCTGGTATCGTCAACTCTCAAGCTCCTCAGTCTATCAGTTAGATCACTGATCTGTGTGTCCCTTTTGTCACAGGTGGGGCATTTGCATATGTGCTCCTCCATTTCTCTCTCGAATTGCATAGCTTTGGTTGACCAGAGACGATTGTTCTCCATGTCATCTTCATGTTCATCTTTCATGACCTCAATCTGTTCCTTGAGGCTAGTGATCTTCTTTAGCAATTCGGCGATAGTTTCTGCAAAGTCAGATTCACTGAATACTTGATCTATGAAAGAGTCAGATTCGTTTACCTCTTTGTTTGTGGAATTCGCCATCAGACATGGCTCCTTGGCTTGTTTCCTATCGCTTTGTTCCTCATCAGAGTCACTCCATGCTGCAAACATGGCATGAGCTTCCTTTGGGGCAGGTGGTTCCCCCTTCTTCTTGCTGTAGCAGTCTTTAGCGAGATGTCCCTTTTTCTGGCAGTGATAGCAGGTTCTTTCTTCCTTTGCTCCAGCCTTTGTCTTGCCTTCCTCTGAGGAAGATCCTTTGCTCCACCTTTGACTGTTTCGTCCTCCGCCAGAGTTACCTCTGTTCTGTGCTCTGCCTGTGTTCGCCATCTTGAAAGCCCTTGAGAGAAGTGCTATCTCCTCGTCCTCTCCTTTAGATGGAAGGCTTACTTGAGCTATGTCTAAGGCCTTCTCAACTTTAAGCGCTATAGCCTGAGATTTTCCAGCTTGTCTTCGGGCCATTTTCCTCTCGGCTATTCCAGCTTGGCTTTGCAAATTCGCCACGAGCTCTTCCAGAGTGATATCTTTGATCCCCTTCTGAGCTTGGAGAGCAGTAGTCACTGTGTCCCATCTGGAGCAGAGAGCTTGCATAAACTGATGAGTTACTTTCCACTGAGAGAGTACCTCATCCAGGGAGTTCAGCTGCGCGACGATGACTTGAAATCTGGTGTAGAAGTCATCCAGAGATTCGTCCTTGCGCTGTTCGACAGATTCGTAATCCTTTGTGGCAGCTAGGATTCTGTTCCTTTTGATGTCCTCGTTTCCCTCGTACAGTCGAGCAAGTCCATCCCACTGCTCCTTTGCAGTTTTGTACACAACCATCTTCACTTGGTCTTCTGGGGAGAGGCCATGTTAAGAACCTTTTTGGCCCTGGCATTTTGCTGGAGAGCTTTGTAGTCATCATCTGTGTACTCGTCTTTCTCCTTCTCTTTTGGTTTGTTGGGATCTGTCACATCCAGAATAGGGAAGTTACCCTTTTCAAACACTTGGTATGATCATTAGCGGTCGATGATAAACAAATATGATACAAGGCCCCTAAAACTGAATCATTTCCTTATAGTCTATTATCAACTGCTGTAATTTACTTTCAGTTCTCAAAACACACTCAAACCCAACCCCAATCATATTTAATTTCTGCATAAGCTTCATTAAAGAACAACTAATCCACACTGACTCTCTTGGGTTCGACCCCTACTTACCACTTGCTACCCAGTAGTTAAGTCACGAGTAGCGGACTTATAAATTTATTTGTACATTTGCTCTGACGACAAGCATCTGTCAAGGAGCCACCACATGGCAACTTCTTGTGGCTTCTCCCCATAGCCGCCGGTAGCAAGTCCAAATGGAGGGGAGTTTTGTGGCTTTGGCCACCTCCAAGCCAAAGCCACCGGTCATAAGGAGGAGGAGGAGGAAGGCCACCCATGAGTCATCTTCTTCACCAAAGCCGCCGGTCACTTGGTCCATGGATGAGTTTTGACAGTTTTGTGCAGTCTTTTCACAAAACTGTCAATCCAATTTTGCTCCGGTCTGACTTGGTTGTTCCTCGATTAGATTTGTATTGAGTAATTCAATGTCAGGATCTTGAGATTTCTTCGTTTAGCGTCTGATCTTGACCTTGGAATGACTCGTAATATCTTTTCAGCGTAAAATCCTCTCCTTAGCGTGTTTTCTCTCTAAGCGCCAAAATACCCTGTAGAAATATATCGGGACTAACAAGTAGAAGTTAGATAGACAAACAGTCTAATTTGGTGGGTTTTACTGTGTTTTTGATTCGTATAATTATGGTCCATCAAGGAGCAGTACAAAGTCACCGAGGGAGGACTTTGGACGTTCATGGGGAGCGCGGTTATTGCTGAAAAATGGAGGAATGGCACGTCTCCGGGAGACTACACTTGCTCAACGATTAAAATATGGGTCCAAGTACATAATATTCCGGTGGAGTTGAGGGAAGGAAAGACACCAAGGCGTGAGTGTGACAGATTTAGGGTAGAGTTGGAGGTAAACAAACCAATCTTACATGGCGTTTTCCTAGCTGAGGAGGACAGGGAACCGGTGTGGATTGAATACAAGTATGAAAGGCTTCCAAATATGTGTTTTAAGTGCGAACGATTGAATCATGAGACGAACCAGTGCGAATTCGAATCTGAAGTTCAACCTTACAGAAGGAAGTTTGGCAGATGGTTGAAGGCGGATTATCAGGGAATGGTAGGTTCTTCTTCAAATGTGGGGAGGTCAGGAGCAGCTCAAGTGCCAGAAATTCAGTCCTACAAGCGAAAACAGGGCCCCGACAGTTGACGGAGCATGGCTGGAACAGACAAGCACATTGGTCGGAGGCTAGGAGATGGAAGGTCACGATGCACCGAGGATTCCAGAAACAGCTAGGGAGAAGAGAACAACAATCAATACAGAGCTCGCATTGGGATCTGGAACGTTGGCGGTAGGAAACAAAGAGTCGGGCGTGTTGCACTTTTCGAAGGAAATTGAAATGATTAACGGCATCTCTTGTGCTCAGGGCTCAATTTTGGGAATGGGTTCTGTTGTGCCTAAAGAGTTGGGCTGCTTTGCGGGCTGAGTGTGTGTGTTAGTGGAGTCGGTGGGCAAGGAGGTGGAGTGCCAGAGAGACCTGGTAAACTCCTGAGTAGACGAGCAAGCAAGTTGGGGAGAATTTCGGCAGTCTATCGAGAGCGATATCATCCGTACAATGGCCATGGGAAAACGCAGGGTAGTGGTGGTGGTGTTGCTTCTTCTCTGGGAAAGTTGTCAGGTAATGATGAGATATCGGTGGAGGCTGGCTTCCAGCCCCGCCGGGAGCAATGAGACTATTTAATTGGACTTGTCGAGGGCTGGGGGACCTCGAACAGTTCATGCCCTAAGGGATGCTATTAGGCATAGTTGTGAAAACCAGACCGGACCGGCCGGTTCGACCGGTTGGACCGGGAACCGGTCCGGTGACCGGTTCGGTTATGTGATCGGATCGGTTATGCAACGACTCGGTCAAACCCGGTCAAGAACCGGTCAAACCTGGTCAAAACCGGTAAGAACCGGTCAAGACCCGGTGGGTTGACCCGGTTGACCCAATTTTTCATTAAAACGTGATTTGATCGGTTCGATTTGGTTTGAAAAAATATATATATTTAATATGACTTAGACAAGACTCGAACCTAGTATTCCTCTATAATTATCCCCTCTCCTTCCACCAAGCTAAACATGATTCTTGTTTTATTATTTGTTTCAATAATGTATATTCATTTATCAAATCTATAAAATTTATTACTTACTATCAATTTAGCTAGAAATTCAATTAGTCTTAGAAATTCCTTATTGTCGTGACTTACAAATTAAGACTAAAATTGTTATTGTTGAATTATTGATTTGTACTTTGTTAAATTCTAAATTTGTTATCCTATGTTATTGTAATCAGATCATAAACATGTAATATTTATTCAAATCATAAATATGTTAAATTATAATATCAAATATAAGTATTTTATTTTATTATTTTTAATTCATGCGGGTCAAATCGGTTCGATCCGGTTAAACCACTGACCCATTGACCCAGTGACTTAACCGGTTCGATGACCGGTCCGGTTTTAATAACACTGCTATTAGGGTTCTCTCTCCCCAAATTGTTTGTTTGATGGAAACAAAAAAGAAAGCAGCAGATAGAGATTTGATTAAGTGGAGGTTAGGGTTTCATAATTGCTTCTCAGTGGATGGTAGAGGTCGGTCTGGAGGTCTGATGATGCTATGGTATGAGAACATTGAGGTTGAGATTCTCAGTTTCTCCTTCAACCATATTGATTCAATAGTGAAGGATAAATGTGAGTTTCGGTTGACATCATTCTATGGTGAACCGGCTGTTAGTGATAGAATTATCGGCTGGAATCTTCTCAGGTGGCTGGGTGAGAGGTGGAGTCTTCCTTGGGTTGTAGTCGGTGATTTCAATGAGGTTACGTGTTCTACGGAGGTCCAAGGAGGAAGAGGGAGACATAATTGGCAAATGGAGAATTTTAGAAGGGTGCTATCTGATTGTAATTTATCAGATTTAGGATTCTCTGGATATCCTTTCACTTACTCAAACCGCTGAGAAGGGGAGGCGGAAGTTCGTGCTAGATTGGATAGGGCAGTTTCTTCGGTCGAACGGAGGAGAGCATTTCCTAAGGGCATCCTTAATAGACAGTTTTTTAAAAGATTGTAGATACAATCTTTCTACTTTCCTTCTTAATAGCTTAAAAAATAAAGATTGTCACATAACCGTTCATCCAAATTTTGTATGCCACGACTAGAATGACGATTGATCATGGACTATTTGTGGACATGTGGTGATTTTTGATTGGCTGGAGATAAAGTCCAAGTTTTGTTAACTACTAAAATTCTAATAAATGAAAAAATATATAATGAAAAAAAATTATAAACTATATCAATAAATCTGTTTTGAAAAGCTCTGTAAGTAGATACCCATTTTACTATATTTTGGACATGAAATTTTTATTAATATTCTCTATACATTAAGAAAAAGAATGTCATGATCTTTCTTTTTTTTTGTTCATTGTAAAGAGAGTTGTTTTGAAAAAGATTGTAGGGGGGAATTGGGAGAAAAGTGTGCATGGTGATCTTTTTTTTAAAGATCATTGATAAAGATGGCCTAAAGCCATGGTTTCACACATACAAATGCATGTGTCTGATCACAACCTTATCTTGCTTGACACAGAGAAGAGGTGTGTGATGAGGAGGAAGAAGAAGCTTTTCCGGTTTGAGGCGATGTGGCTGGATCATCCGGACTTTGGGAATGTGATGGAGGATTTCTGGAATAGCACTAAGAACCAAGGTTTGAGGTGGGCAGTTAGATTGAGGAGGTGTAAGGAGAAGCTAAAATCCTGGAACAAATCGGCTCAGAAATGTTGGAAAAAGGATTAGCATGTTAAAGGAGGAGTTGGGAGAAATCAGACAGCTGAATAGGAGTCAGAAGACAATAGAGAAAGAAAGATGCATTTCCGATGAGTTAAATATTTGGCTAGCAAGGGAGGAAACAATGTGGATGCAAAGGTCAAGAGCTTTATGGATGGAGCAGGGGGATAGATATACGAAATTTTTCCATGCCAAGGCTAGTCATAGACGAAAGAAGAATTGGATCTCAAAGTTGAAAGATGCTCAGGGGAACCTTTGTGAGGAGGAGGAATATCAATTCTGAAGATAGTTACAGACTATTTCAGCAACCTTTTCCAGCCATCCATTTCCAGTGTTTCAGAAGATATCGAGGCTCATTTGGAGGGAGTCACTGAGTGTATTTCAAGGGAGATGAATGACGTTTTGCTCAGTGACATCTCAGAGGATGAGATTATGAACCGTTCACACTCACCTCATAATCATTCGACCAAGACTGTAATCGCTAGACCATAACCGTTTTGCAAATGCAAATACTCCCCATACAGTTGTGAGAATCGTAGAATATCGCCGACATTTCCATAGTCGTCAGTCAAGGCATTCTTAGTATCACCCGATTTAGTGGAACAAATTGCTTAGCTGATTGCTCCAAAAGCGAGCAGGGTATCCTCAATTGATTAAGCCTAACATGAGGGCCATGGATGGGGGACATAACGAACTGGAATCACTCTGCCTTTCATAACCATGTTTGACTCATTGTTTTCTGATAATAAAAATGCCAACTGAGAGTGGACCTATTTCTAGCAACAGTTTGATCATGATACAAAAGGATCTTTTGGGCAATAAAGATTCAAGTGATTATTAATTTGGTTGTCTAAAATGATCATATTATGCCTATCAACATATTACAAGTGAAAAATGGTTTAATCGAATGGCTTGTACTATTACAATTGGTCAAATATTCGACTCCCTTGAGTAGCATAATTTTCTCTACTTATGTAGTGGAGTGTTTTCCTCCCTCGCGGAGGTGCGGCGTAGACGTGTTGTCTCTCCTTTGCTTCGCCAGTCTACATAGATTCGTGGAGGTGGAGGCCTCAGCATGGACACATGGATTCGTGGAGACGCGTGTTTGCTCATGAGTTTTAAGTTAGAAGGTGTCTTAAGGCCTGTGCTTCAACGGACTATTCAAGTATCATTCCGGATTAGTGCCGTGCGTGATCCATGCTTCAGAGTCTAGTAACTCATATGTACCCGAAGACGATGTATTCGTGTTGTACTTAATTTGTATGAGTTGTAAACACACAATAAAAAAACATATTACAAAAATCAAAATCCTGCCGCAGTGGTCTTATTTTTTCAGCACCTGCGGGAGGGGCAACTGCTGGACAACTACCCTGCATATGCTCAAAGAGCTCACTTTGTGAAATACAGCATATTAGAAAGTAAATAAATGATGAATTCTACTCATTATCAATTACACTTCAGGTACAATTTGGTAATCAAACATGAGAAGGAGTTTTAGGGCCTTGTGGTGGCCTCTCTCAACATAATTTTGCCTAGTCTTTATCCGTTTTCTTTATACTGTGCTTATACACATCTGGAACACAAATAGGCCATACATACATGTGCAAACTCAATAGACATGATTGTTTTGAACAGAAGTTGTGGGCTATGATGACTCAATACAACATATATAATGCATAAGTAATTGATAGCCGGAGACTACAAGATAAGAAGGATGTTCCAAGTGGAGAAGGATTGGCTTCAGAACTGAAGGCCGTGTTCTCTAGCTGCATCAGCAAGGGCTTCAATACGTCCATGGTACGGGTAACCGCCTCTGTCAAAGGCCACTTTCACGATCCCCTTCTCCAAACAAGACTTGGCAATTGCTTCACCTATCTTCTTTGCAACTTCCTGATTTAAAGTGACAGACATTAGCAAGAGAATGAGATGCAGTTGTGCGTGCTCATGTCTGTGATTGTGAGAGATGTGCTGCTATTCAAACATGTAGTGACGGTTTCAAACTAGTTATCATCAAATGTCAGGACGTCAAGTAACAAACCTCGTGTATTACAAGTTCAAAATCAAAATAGCTTAGTTTATTTTTATGGACTTACAATAGTGGGACCAGAGGTGTAATCAATTTCCTCAGAAATAGCCTTTTGCTGAGTTGACGCTGCAGCAAGTGTGTGCATCTTACTGTCATCTATAACTTGCACATGGATATGCTTGTTGGATCTGAAGACGCACAATCTTGGTCTATCTGTTGTTCCTTGAACCTAAAACCACATTGTGACAGCAGTTCACTTCAATTTTATGCTTAATTTTTACCAACAGAAAATGGACTATTATATGTTTTATGTCACTTTTAACAAGAGAAAAAGCATCAAACCAAAACACGTCACACATTTAGAATCGATAAAAAAGTCTCCAGGATATCATCACAAATGTAACAACATTGGATATGTTTTAAAGTATCATTTGAACACACCATATAATTTGCAAATGTTACGAGTCCATGTCCTTAACTAACAGTACAGACAAATAAATCCAGTACACTGCATGAAAGGTGGATGGAAATGCAAGGAACATTCTCAAAGCTTAGCGAAAACTAGAGCGAAGTTGCCGTTCTTGTAAAACATATAGTATACACCAAAATTAACATGGAAACGCAAGATAGCATACCAGCTGAATATTTTGTAACTAAATTACTTTAAACATTCTCTCAAACACTCACTACAAAACCTTCTCTCAGTAGGTTCAGTTTCAGTAGAAGAAACAAGAACATATCCCAATTTAACTACCTTCTGAATGTTGGCCAATATTGGGAGATGTGATGTTTTTACATAACAAAGCGAAAAAGTAATAAGAGGATGTTTCTTTACTTTGCTTCTTTGGAGGATTAAACTTGCAAGGCAATTATGTATCAAATGACTAAACAATTCATGAGATGAATTTTCAAGGATATTCATTTAAATACACAAAACATCCAGTGTGACACAGAAAGCACATCACTTCATCAACTCTTCCCTTTTTGAATTGCAAATTGAGGCCAGCGGAAAGAGATTGGAAGGTTACCTTCTTACGAATGCGAGCGTGGCGAGCAGTTCTGTTGTCTTGTCTGGTGCGGGTATTGGCTTCAACAACCACCAAAGACGGCCTCCGTGATTCCCGCAGCGGAAATGCAGCCAAGTTGGGCTTCGGAGGAAGTAGGGATTGAGAATAGGAGAAGCTGCTCTGAAGGAACGACAAACCCACGGGGACGGACATGCCTGCGTTACCTATTCTTCTTCTTCTTCTTTTCTTCGTTTTCTGCTTTGTGTGTTATCGTATCGTATCGCATCTTATCCGTTTTGGCTATGTTCTCCAGTTTTAGCTTTTTTTTTGGGCCTTCTTGATTTTGTTAACCCAAGCCCAACCACGAATTGTTACCACTGCTGTGCTCTTTCAAATGTTTTGATGTAGAGGAAAAGAAATGCAGTAAAACAGTCGACAGAGCTGAAAACTTACACAACTAATCAGTCAGAGATGTTGGAGTTCCGCCAGGCCAAGAATTGATTCCACCGCTCATGCAGGTATATTTGTACGTATTATATATACTATTACAGATGCTAGAGTCTTTTAGCGTATTCACCAACAGCTCTTGGAATGTGACTTGATCTACCACCTATATTATCAACAACAAAAAATACGTCCTGATATGTGTGCTAAATAAATAACTCTTGCTCCTTCCGTGCCAGCTTTGGCACACGAATGTTGCCAACATATTCCCAAATACCTCAATTCGAATCCGGGATCATCCTTTTCATTTCTGGGGACTGGCTCCAAACCATACATGTACGAATCAGTTGGATGAGGAAATCACTCTGAAAAATAGATTGGTGACAGTCCGCCACTATTATGAGTCAGACATGGTGGAATTTGAAGAGCTTGACGAGTCCATGCCAGATGAGTCTTCACTCCTCATTTGGCTATCTAAAGTGTCCAGAGTATTATCTGATGGACATTTATCAACTGGATTCGCTGGTGACATTTGACAAAAGCATTCTGGCCAAGAGTTGGTGTAGAAAGACTCTGGATGAATTCGCTTGTGGGGGCCTCCAAAGTTTGTCCCAGCCATAGCACGCCTTACTGCTTCTTCAAAGCCAGACTTCTTTCCCTTTTCCCTATCGGTTAATATTGGAGCCAATGCTTTGCGATCAGGGCGAATATTAGTACGAAAGCCATAATAGAGGCGGTGACCAAGAAGATTGTTGGCGAAGTTGCTAGGGCCATCGTATGTTGGCATGAAAATGTCGGAAAGTAGGCAGACCATATAATCTACAGCAGAGCCCACCAATCCACTAGTATTCTCAGCCAGCTCACCAGACTTATCCACAGAACTGTGATTTTCCAGACGAGGGAAAAGATCCCTAAAAGGTTTCATGAAACGCTCTCCACCAAACAATTCACCTGCTGCAAGATATATTCGGGTCGAATTGCCAAAGCCAATAGCCCGCAGTATAAGACCAACCTGCAAAAAGGAGAACAACAAAGCGAATCAGTAATAGGAATGAATTGTTGCGACTGAGGTATCTGGGTCGGTAATTGTCTGACATACTATACAAAGTTAAAGGGTCCGGTATAATCCAACTGATACTGAAACCTTAATTGGGGTGCATGAGCATGTTGAATTTGCAGCCTATTAAGCTTGGGAAACGTAACATCATGACACATCAAAAAGGATGCATGACAAATAAATAAAGATAAGCTTACTCGGGCTTATTCATGCAGCATAGTTCTTACGAGACTTAATATAACATTCACACAAGAGTAATGATGCTTACCTCTTCAGGAGTTAATGGGCATTTTCCAATAGCTCTCCTTTGACTAGGATCAAGTGCTTTTTCAGCAAAGTTCTCGTTGCGGTACTTCTGCAGTATTTTCTGCTCTTCCGGAGTAAATATGTCAAAACACCTGACCATATTGCAAAGATAACATGAGCTATTCACAAAAGCTAGCAAACAGATGAAAGCATGCAAAAGCCATTCTGTCAATTACATGCTACTCTAATAGCTTTAGTACTAACATACTATATATAATACTTGAATAACTATGTTGCAAGTCTTCTCAAAGTAAATGACCCCTTAGCAGAAAGAATACAGATGGTGTGCCATTACATGACAGGCCATCCCTGGGAAATGAACCTTCTACCAGAAAGCATACACATGATGTTTAATGCAATAAATAGTGTTTGAGGAACATACCCAGCAAACGCCAGCATGTCCATCTCAAATCGCAGATGTATTGACATGAAGTGGCCTTCATTGCGCAGCTTTCTAACAATTGAGTCACTTAATTTCATGATGTGCGGCTTGAATTTAAGAGCATGATAATTTACTCTGCATCTCAGCCTCTGGTATTCAGGATTGTCTATTTCTTCGGCCAATCTATGTGAAAAAGGAGTGAGATAGATAGCCCCATGTTGTTTCATCTTTTCCAAGGCAGTTGTTTGATACCAACTAATAGGAGCATCTCGATCTGGCCGAAGCTTTACCAACAACATTTGTTTTTTAGGGTACTCAAACATGCTTAATGAAATGGTGCCAATGTGTCATTATCTTACCTGAAATGCTTTTATCTTCTTAACTTTTCCATTCTTACGTATTTCTGGAATGCTCTCCACAATTCTCACGTCAAATCTCAGCGTTCTGATGAAATGCTCAACATCATATAGGCCGCGAAAACCACTGAAGGTTGAAAAAATGATGTCATCTTCTGGATTTTGAATATCGAAGTACACTGACCGCAAGTTTACTGTGTTGCGTATTAAAATCAAATTGGCAAATATATGTAGATAGCATCACCTGTTATCGTGCCAGAAAGAGTTTGCATCCAGTTCAGGCAGCACTAGAGTTGCATTCATGATCCGGGCAGCAAGAACAGCATTGCAAATCTATAAGATCAAAGCATTATCAAACTGAATTTTTTTTATTTTTTGACACAATTACTTGCAGCCTAAATGTAAGTAAAAATGATTGTATACTGGTTACAAGTCAGATGCCAAGGACATAGAGGATTGTTCATCTTGGCTAAATGCATCTGTCGACTAGAGAGGCTGTCCAATGACAAAAAACCACATACTTTCACTGGTAATCATATTAATTATTACTTCACTTGTTTTATCACAAAATGAAGAGGGACTTGGTATCAAGAGAATTTATATCATCTACTAAAAGATTCAGTTTTTCTATAAGAGTAATACTTTATTTAGTAAAGCACGTAATGAGTTCATCACTAAGGGCTACTAGCAGCTTCAAAATATTTAAAAATAGGGAGAGCTCGTGTAAAGAATACAGTTCACCGTTGAAGTCATCGAACTCCTTCGTATGCATTATTCTTTTTGACTTGGGCCGTGGTACATGTACCAATCACATATAGAGCAGCTAATGATCGCATGGCCATGATTACTGAATTCTAGTACAAGTAGAATCTCACATAGATGGTCATATAAGACATGGTTGTCGACAATCATCAATCCACTTAACCAAATAAAAAGAGGAAAGATCCGTGATTAACCAGATTTTCAATTCTAGCAAACTCAGACACTGGTTGTCATTTCTATTTGGAATGAAATTACCAGGTATTTGATATTTTGGAAATCAAACAAAAGAGTTGATTAGGAACAAACCGCAGTGCGTTGCTGATTCAACCCTCCATTACAACGAACACGCAAATAGCCGTTGCTTTCCACTGGAGGCGCTGTTGTAAGGTAATATTCAAATTGAAACAAAATCGGTGGATGAATGAACATTTATCAACCTTAGACAACACATATTGCACTCAGAACAGTGTACTCACGATGCCATTCAGATCTCGGAGCAGATGATGGCCTCCATCCCTCTGAATCAGCAGTATTCCACAATTTATCTACCTCTATCTGCCACACAGTTTTACCAGATAAAAAAAGTATTAATGAAAGAAAATGACCCAATGCGCTATGCACGAATTCATTTCTATAATGTGTTTCTAGTAGCCTAAGAAGTGGTAAAATGCAGTAACATAACC
Organism: Rhodiola kirilowii; assembly: GCA_033675215.1. NCBI lineage: Eukaryota > Viridiplantae > Streptophyta > Magnoliopsida > Saxifragales > Crassulaceae > Rhodiola > Rhodiola kirilowii. The sequence goes on from CM066203.1 coordinate 23,700,485, forward strand.
TCATTTTTTTAAGCAGCTTGATAAAGGTTAGCATAACAAAGGTGAAGATACAGTCAACAGGCCACAATCACGTATATATAACAATAAGTAGCTGCATCCATTTAACTTAATATATTACCCATCAGAACTGTTCATTTCATATAAACCAGTTCAACTTTTTTGCTTACTTTATCCTTTAAATTACAGATGCATTTACCCTACAATAAAGAAATTCAAGGTTTTATACTATATCTGGTGCGTTAAATTTTGTAAACAGAAAGTCTGCAGCCAAAAACCGTAATCATCTTTGCCATTTCACAACTATCAATCAGATATTTAACTTCACTCATTGTCGATGTGTTTTTTTTAACACATGCCCATTGAACACGATTCACAAACTTAAACTCCAAATCAGCAAGCTAAACCAGAATTTTATGAAACTAAATTGAATTCGAATGAGGCATGAGGCAATCACTAAACTAACTAAGAAAATGCGAAGACAAAATCGCCGTTTAAAAGCAGCTACCTTGGATTGAGCGCGATATACATCACCACTATCATAAGTCGACGACAACAGGAACGCAATAGTACAGAAGGCTAAAACAATCAAAGCAATCGAAAGCCTCCCGAACGTTCCCTTCAACACCGCATTTTGCTTCAACTGATGCCGATTCGGCACTGGCCTGTTCAATCACGCACTTAAGATGCTCACTCAGTGCTAAAGGAAGAAACGTCGGTAAAAGTCGATTCAATGAAAAAAAAATTCTAACCTCCTCATTGGAGAAGGATCTTCGTCGCTTGGATGGATCCAACTAAAATCTCCTTGCTTCCTTCCTCTTCTCCGTCTTTCGATCCGCTAAACTCGAATAGAAATAAAAAATATAGGAGTAGAAGGTAAATTTAGCACAAGAGGGTGAGAGTGTATTACAGGTTTATATTCAGAATTAACTTTATATATATAATTTGGACTCGCGTGTTACAATCCGACCTTAGCTCAGTTGGTAGAGCGGAGGACTGTAGTGGTTTCACAGTATATCCTTAGGTCGCTGGTTCGAATCCGGCAGGTCGGAAATGAAATTTTGTTTAATTTCTTTGAGATGTGATTAAATAATTTTATTTTTTATAATTTGTTCAAACTTGGAAAGGTGTTCAAATGAAAATTATATCCGCGACTCCTTTGAGTAGCATATTTCTCTTCAATGACACAATTCAAGTATCAAATTCGAGTGGTAACTTGCGTGGTCTGTGCTTCGAGACTAATATTCACATGTACCCGATAAAGAAAGTTCTCATATAAGACTATCCACAATGGTTTCAATATTCAACACCCTACTTTTTAACTTCTCAACGCGCCACGTCATTTTCTTTCTCTTCCACCTAATCATTCAACAACCATTCATTTTTTACACTCTACAATGGTTTTGTTTAATAAAATTCAACACCCTTCCCCACCACTTTTATTTCATATTCTTATTTATTTTTATATTTTTATTTTTGTGATTACATAATAATAACAATTATTGATTATAATTAAATAAATTTAATTAACACTAAATAATTTATCTTTCAATATTTTTTGAAAGAAGTTGAAACCTGAAAAAAAGTTTAGGGAAGGATAATAGACTAATAATATGAGAAAATGACGTTTTTTTAACAAGTTTCTATTTATAGAGTACAAAAAATGATGAATTTTGGTATAAAAAATTTTAAAAAAAATTTATTTTACTATGCAATAATTTACCCCAAATTATTGGGATGAGGATAAAAATCAAAAAGTTCCACCAGCCAATCAGAACTTGCCATGTGTCAGATATGATTTCATTTCTTGCTTCACTCTCCTTGTCCTTTGAGTGTAGCACACTCTCTTGCCTTGACCTATTATATGGCGCCACGTGTCAAGTTTCAACTGTTGAAAACTTTCAACACTGTTTAATCCAAGTGTATTAAACACTTGTTTTTTTTCCGATGGGTAAACACTTGTTTTCAACACCTCATTACAAGTGATTAAACAGTTAAATCATGTTTTCAACAACCCCATTGTATGTAGTCTAAGATGTATTCGTATAGCGATTGATATGTATGAGATGTAAACTCTACTATCAAAAAAATGAAAACCATATATATTTCGAGATGTTGACCATACAATCTGCATTTTTAAAAGTGCATCATTAAACTATTGTAGTGCTAACACATATCCCACTTCGACACTTCTATATTCAAACTTCATCTAGTCAAAAAAATAAAACTACCAAATTTGTGGGTAATGACCAATGAGATACGTATCAGTACCAAAATTACGTGACGATAGTGATACACAATTTTTTTTGTTTGATAAAGCCAACAAACTGATACGTGCTTGGAAGGTGAAATGATGCGTCATTAGAGTTTATTATCATAAGGGCATCCGTAGTAAGAGAGCAATGAGCAATAAGCAAAAATAGCATTTTCTCATAAAAGTCATGTAGCAAAGCAGAGCTAAAAGCAATGAGCTAAAATGGCTCTTTGCTCTATATATTTTAACGCAGCAAGAGAGCAAAGAGCAAAAAACTATACTCATAATCATTCAATTAGCCGAAATTATCACTTCTATTATTTCTTCTTTTTTTTGTCCCAAGATTCTTTAATTTTTTTTAATTTTTTTAATTTTTTTATTTTGTCCATCTAACGTTCATTTTATGACATTTCTGATTTTTAGTTCTTTCAAAACCAACAAAATGTAATTTCCTTTTGTTTTTCTTTATAAATATATGTGGGCCTCATTTATTACTTTCTTATCCCACACCCTCTCCATTATTGCTCACCTATCAAGCATTGCTTTTTGCTCTCTTTTTTTGCTCACTTGCTACATGAGAGCAATAAGCAATAAAGTCTCTCTATTATTGCTTATTGCTCTCCTTGATGTGGATGCCCTTAGTTAAGCATCTTTTAATTACATGTGGCTGAGTATAAAAGCACAACTTGTAATAGGGAAAATAATATCAATGAATTAACCAATTTCTATTCCTCTTCTCTGTCGTTCTTCTCATCTTCTCCTAAACCCTAACCCTAATCCTCATCTTCCTCTTCTCCCTTCAAATCCTTCATCGTGGCCTTATTGTCTGTTGCAGATTATCTCATCTGCATCATTGGTGCTTTCATCGAGCTGGATTCATCATGACCGGATTTTCCATGTCCAATTTCAACTCCCTTGTGCTGAGATCTTCAACATAATCCGAGAAATAAAAAAATCCCTCGCAAGACAAGATATACAGTGAGGACTTGTTCCATGGTTTAATGAGTTCACAGGCGAGACCACAGAAGAGGGACTAAAAAATGGCCTCTCGCGAGATACGGTGGTTCCTCACGGTGACACTCACACGTCGTCGACGGAACATGACGTTGCTGGTGTTTTTGTCAATGTAACTGCTCATCATGGATCAATGGATGCCTATCCCTTTGACCCCATCTGTTTAGAGTCTCCAGAATTTGAACCTAAAGGTGTTGAGTTTGCTGAAAAAGAGACTGTGGTAGAAATGAGTGCGGCCTGCAATGGTATGCGTTTGATGTAGAGGAGACTTCTGATTCCATTTTGCGTTCATCCAAAATCAGGTTTGATCTCAAGTCAGATGCCGTCGTCACCACACTTGTAAGGGCAATTCCCAGATTGCGACCAACGGTATCAGTCAACTTCTATGATCAGTGTTGTTTTTTCTTAAATAGTAACATGAGTGTTGCTGGAAAGAAAGGAGAAAATTGTTCTGACATAGTCGACAACTTATTGTCTGTTGCAGATTATCTCATCTGCAAACCATTCTGGCAATGAGAAGCTTACAAATATTGGACAATATTGATAAATAAAAGTAAAGCATCCAATCTGCTCCAGTTCCATTTCTCCGAACCATCTGCTTGGAAAGAAATTATGCAACAATAAAGACTTCTCGCCTGCGAGGTTGCACATTCCATTCATGTAGGCATCAAGATTGTGGCAAATAACCCGAACCAAGGCGTGTTCCATAACAACTTATCCAACATGTACTTGATGTCAATCACAAAGACCCTCAACTTGCCAAACGTAAGCTACGGAGGACTAACCTCAGTCCGGATAAATTCAGTAAAGATGATATAACCGAATAAAAAAAACTACTCAAAAAGGTACTAAGACCAACCAGTCAGGACGAATCCGACATAAAAGACTCTCTTAAGCAAGGAGACATAAACATCCGGAAAACACCCAAAAAGGTACAAATACCTATACATATCCGGATAAAACTACTCAAACAAAAAGTAACCGAGACTCCCCTCTCCACTTCCTCCTCGCCACCAAACCCCCACAACCGATACCACACGCCTCAAACCCCTCATCTAAATTCCAAATCCACCAGATCTGAACATCTCAACGCGCAACCGGACGAGGCTGCAGCGGAAAGAGGAAGAAAAAAGAGGCGGTGGAAGAACGGTGGATGAGACGATGGGAATAAAAGAGGAGAGAAGGGAGAGCTCCAGAAGCTGCTAGCGACGGCACTGTTTTGGAGGCTAGGATTTTGTTGGGATTGTGGGGTTTTGAGAGAAAAAGTAGTTTCGTGTGATGAGTGACGATAGTGATACACATTTGAAAGTGCAAATATGATTTTTAAATTTTCGAAATATAAGAAGGTTTCAACCGACGCTCCCCCATCAAACTTGAATATAAAGCATGAACTTAACTCAAACAAATTTTCAATCAAACTTTGAGCAAAGTATATTCAGGAACGATTGTGAGTGTGTAGACTAGCCCCTAATGACAACATGTACGAATAGTGTTAGGTTACGAAGTCTAATAATAAAAGTCCAATTGTTTCCTAATATCCAACTCGCCGGAGAGTTTGCTGGGGTTCGAAGGCAACATCCCATGATGCGTAGCAGAGGCTCGAGAGCGCAGCCCCGTGACAATATTGAGAAACTTCATCGCCTGAGCTTCGATTGGACGACGCGATGGAGAACGATGAAGATGCGAACGAAATCGGACGAGAGGATTTGGTGAAGAAACCTGATTAGGGTTTATTCATTTTCTGTATTTTTGAATTACAAAGCAAAGAGGGAAAACTAAAGATTAAGTAGGAGAAGCCAAACGACGTCGCTTAACTCGAAACGCCAGTCCAGCACGTCCAAGTTACACGACGCCGTTGCTTTCGACTCAAAGAAACAAAAACTTGTTACAACTACCTTTCCCACTCATAAACACAACTCAGAAACAAATGCAGAAAAGAAGGATGCTGATCGACTTCATAGCTTAACTGCTCAATACCCCCTGTCAAGCTGTGGCGTGGAGGAAGTTAGAAACGCCCAGCTTGGAACATAAGTGTTGTAGTTGGTCCTGCGGTAGAGACTTCGTAAAGATATCCGCTGGCTGCTCCGTGGTTCCCACATGAATAGGTGACACAAAACCAGAAGTAACATGAGATCGAACAAGATGGCAGTCAATCTCGATGTGTTTGGTTCGCTCATGAAATGCCGGGTTGTGCGCGATATGGATTGCTGCTTTGTTGTCACAGTGCAGGGAAATAGGTTGGCGTACAGAAACACCCATATCACCAAGGAGGCGAACCAACCAAACCAATTCGCAATAAGCGGCCGCCATAGCCCTATACTCTGACTCAGCAGACGAACGAGAGACCACATGCTGCTTTTTAGTCTTCCAGGAGATAATACTGGGACCACGAGTGACACAATGACCAGTGAGAGACCTCCGGGTGACAGGACAAGCCGCCCAATCGGCGTCACAAAAGGCCTGAAGTTGTAAAGAAGACTGTGCTGAAAAAAGGATGCCTTAAGCTGGAGCACGTTTGATAAATCTGAGAAGTCGAAGAGCAGCACGCATATGTTCTTCCGTAGGTTTTTGCATATACTGGCTAAGGATGTGGATGGAGTAAGCAAGATCAGGACGTGTGATGGACAAATAGATGAGTTTACCAACTAGCTGCCGATAAGGAAGTGGATCAGGCAGCAAGGCTTCAGTGGACAAACTCAACTTATGTTTGAGGTTCAATGGAGTCTTAGTCGGTTTGCATTGTAGCAGATTGTGTTCATCAAGAAGTTCAAGAGCATACTTTCGCTGGCACAAGAATATCCCTGCATCAGACCTGGCCACTTCAAGACCCAAGAAATACTTCAGTAACCCCAAATCTTTGATTCTAAACTTGTCATGGATATATTGCTTTACTTCAGAAATCAATGTAGAAGAAGTCCCTGTAATAATCACATCATCAACGTACACCAAAAGAATTATGAAAGCACCATCCTTCTTCATAGTAAACAGGGAATAATCATTTTGGCTTCTTTGAAATCAAAAGTCAGTAATTGCCTCACTGAATTTTGCAAACCACTGCCTTGATGCTTGCTTTAATCCATACAAGCTTTTAATTAACTTGTAAACTTGCCCTGCAGTCTTTTCCTTCTTATAAAAACCAGTAGGCAATTTCATATAAACTTCTTCATCAAGGGTGTCATGGAGAAAAGCATTATCAACGTCTAACTGATATATAGGCCAATGCCTTGCTGCTGCAACAGCCAACATACATCTTACAGTTGTCATCTTTGCCACAGGGGCAAACGTATCATGATAATCCAAGCCTTCAACTTGGGTAAATCCTCTAGCCACAAGTCTAGTGACGGAGGGCCACCGCACTGTCGTTAAGGTGCAGTGTCCTCTGTACAAATAAATTTATAATATCCGCTACTTGTGACTACACTACTGGGTAGTAAGTGGTAAGTAGGGGTCGAACCCAAGGGAATTAGGGGAATAGGCTATTCTTTTAGGGTGATTGTACTTGGGGGAGCGTGTTTTATGGTTGATTGAGATTTTAGCGCTCTAATTAACTACGTGATTTTTTGGGGGGTTTTGGTTTTGATTGCGGAAAAGTAAATACAGAAATTAAAATGCTGTAAATACAAAGAAGACTTACAGTGGGTGATGCGTGATTGTAATTCCTCCGGTAGATCAGCAGTTGGTGATTGCGGTTTAACAGTAAAGAAAAGCATTCGGTTTCAGGTACTCTTGTATTATAACATGTATATAATAAACTGTTAGTAACTTTTCTAAGTATTCAAAGATGAATCGAGGCCCTTTCGTAGCGCAAGACTTGCAACATCATTTAAAGCAACCCTTGTTCTATTTCAGACTAATTCCTCCTTTCGAAGTATCTTAGCCTTTTGTGCATCCACTTGATCTCACAGTTACGATTGACCAAGTGGTGTTTTAGATGAGTCGAACTTCTCAGATAAGCTTTGCCCTTTCGTAGCATCCACTTACCCGAGTATGTTCACGAATCCCCACGGAAGAGTTTTGCCCTTTCGTAGCATCCACTCAACCTTGGAAATTCTGACTATAAATGGCACATAGAACAAGTTTTGAATACAAAGAAACGAAACTAAAAGATATTACAACATTATATAATACAAGAAAATACCTTCCACCGAATAAAGAGTTTAGCTACGAATATCCATAGAGATGGATACCATAGCTAAATACTCGGGGGTTTTTGAAAACAGTAGGAGGGAAAGGGGTGGAATACTCAAGAACCAACAGGAGTATTCCTAATTCCTACTGAATACTCAAGAACCAACAGGAGTATTCTCTACAGTATTATAATACTCGAGAACCGACAAGAGTATTATAATTTCCAGTATAATACTCAAGAACAAACAGGAGTATTATTTCAAAACCGAACCAAACTTACAAGTAACAAAATGTAGAGAGAGAAGTGATTACAATTTTTGGGATGATTTATGAGGAGGAGGAGCACCTCCTTTTATAGGAAAAATGGGTGGAGATGGGTGGTGGAGATTGGTTTGATCCAAGGGAGGAGGAGGAGGCAAGGAGGAGCCAAGGAGGAGCCACCAAGTGGCGGAGGAGGAGTGGTGGAGGGCAGCCGCCGGTAGCCGGTTGTGGTGGAGGAGGAGAGGTTGGCTTTGCCACCTCCAAGGCAAGTCAACCGGTCACATGGAGGAGGAGGGTGGAGGAGCCGCCGGTGGTGGGTGGTGGTTTTGGGGTGGTTTTCCTCTTTGGCCACCTCTTCTTCAAGTCACAAGTCATCTTGCCCATATGTGAGTTTTGTACAGTTTTGTGCAGTCTTTTCACAAAACTGTCAGTGTGTTCCTTCCCCGGGCTGTCTTGATTCCTCTCCTGATTCTTCTGATTAATTTGTTATGGTCAATTTCACGTCAGGATCCTTGATATTTCTTCAGTCGGCATATGATCTTGACCTTGGATTGACTCTTGTTATCTTTTCAGCATAAAATCCTCTCCTTAGCGTGTTTTCACTTCAGTCTCTAAAATGCCCTGTGGAAATATATCGGGACTAACAGATGGATGTTAGATAGACAAACAGTCTAACTTGGGGGGTTTTACTGTGTTTTTGATTCGTATAATTGTGGTCCATCATCTAGCCTTATAACTTTCCAAGCTGCCATCAGATTTGTATTTCAACTTGTAAACCCATTTACAATCAACTAGAGTCTTACCTTCTGGTAGAGAAGTGATAACCCAAGTATGATTAGCTTCAAGTGCAGCTATTTCCTTATTCATGGCAGCCATCCAGTTGTGATCTTTGTGTGCCTGAGCATAAGAAGAAGGTTCTTTAATATCAGAGATTTGATGAAGAAAAAACTAGTGTTGTGCAGAACACTTTGTGTTTGACAGTAAATTCTCAATCAAGTGTGGGGAAGTCAACTTGGTCATTGTGTTGCTGATAACGCTAAAATATATGCATTTAGGCGACCTCTATGCCTATTGTTTCGATTGTGCTATTACGATTTCACTTGCTATTTGATGCTTTGTGGTCCTTTTTAGGCAAATTACAGAGTTTAAGCTGAGAACACAAGTTGGCAGTGATTTTGGAGCAAAACTGAGCATTTTCGAGCAAGGAAATACAAATTGAAAGTCGGAGCGCAAACTTCTCAAAGCATGTGCTTGCATGAATCAAAGTGTGCGTTTGCATGCACGCATACTTCATCGCTTTACCAACCTTCGCCACATTCATGCGTTCGCACAATCCATTTCATGCGAACGCACAAACCGGAGCCGATGCATAAGAATCCCTTGCGCTCGCATTCTTTCAACTTTCCAGTACGTAGGAGACCATGCGAACGCATGGCCGAAAGCATGCGAACGCATGCCGTCGCGGATGTTATAAAACCCAGATCTTTTTTAGAGTTTTGGAGAGAGACCTTTTTGCACTGATTTTGAGGAGCTGCCAGCACAAACCCCTAGGGGAGAAGCACTGATTTCGAGGTTGATTAAGTGAAGAAGAAGAAGACCAACAACAAAGATCCTCAATTACTCTTGAATCTCCATATTGGTTTTGAAGTTCTAAACTCTACTTTTCATATGGGTGTTTCCATCCTTGTTATTGATTTTGTTTGTAAACTCAGTATGAGTGAGTAGTGACCTTGGTTGGGGATTATGGATCCCCTAGACATGTTTGTGACGTTGTGAATACAGTTGATGCTAATGTTGAATGAGTTTGCACATGAATCTTCTTCATTTGAACTTAATGTTTAGAGTTGCCCATAAGGTGTTTGTGACATGTCCTCAATGGGAACTTTGCTTGATATCATGTTTGATGTGGCTCACGTTGATCATCATGACTTCAATGAACTAAATGAAGAAGCATTAGAGCTTTTGAGTTAGTTAGATAACTCTCTAACCTAATGAGAATGGCTTGAACTTAATAAGATCATGGCGCGAGTGTGAGGCTAGACATTCATGTTCTATAGTGCCAATAGAGCGCGAGTGTGAGGTGCTATGCGAGATGTAACCCCCTTTGTACTAAGTTGTAGCGCGAGTTGAACTTAGTATAAATGTTGCATGAGCTAAATTCTACACATGTGCATGTGAATTCATCATTGGTATCTAATTTCATTGTCACAATAATTGTCTAGGTGGAGAAGTGATCCCTAGTCATATTTTAATTGAAAGTAAACCACCGTTTAGTAAGTTTTAATCTCACTTTTGGATTGAAAATTCCCCCCAAACCTTAGACATTCTAATCACATTGTTAGCACTATTAGTTTAATCACTTATCTTTTGGGTTCGACCTCGGTTCACCCGAGTCATTACAAATGTTTTGATTGTCGTGACTTAGCATAAGTGTTTGGATTCTTATTCGAATATTTTAGCTATATTTACAAGCGATCAGTTGCAAACATAATCCTTGGTCCATTTTGGTGGTTTGTGAACTCTGGTTGATCTTCTTGGATTGATGCAGTCAACAGAAATATCAGAACTTGACTGAGTATCATTACTTGGAATAACAGTCTGAGAAGGTAAAGCTACAATAACTGTGGGAACAACTTCGGCATCATTATTGCTAAAATTAGTGTTGACAATATCCTGAGGTATCTCAGTAGGAAAATCATGGAATATGGATGCATCATCATCATCAAACATCAGGTCATTGCCAATATTCTTCAAGCTATCATGAAGTTTGGGACTGTCTAAAATATCTGGCTGCTGTACTTTCCTCTTAAAAGGAAACTGATCTTCTCTGAAAATAATATGCATGCTGACAATTATTTTTTCAGTTGACAGACAATAAACTTTGTAGCCTTTCTGTCCAGTAGGATAACCCAGAAAAACACATTCCAATGCTCGTGGATCAAATTTTATTCTCAGATGAGAATTGGTACTTACAAAACATGAGCAACCAAAAACTCTTAAATGCTCAATATAAGGTTTTTGACCAAACAACTTTTTCCATGGACTTATCCAGCACATTTGAAGGTAATCTATTAATTATATGAGTAGCTGTTAGAACACTGTCTCCCCAAAAGCACTTTGGTAAACCAGATTCAAACATCAAGGCCCTTGCTACCTCCAACAAATGTCTATATTTTCTCTCAACAACTCCATTTTGTTAAGGAGTGTGTGGACAGCTACTCTGGTGCAGACAACCCTTTTCTTGCAAAAACTTTGTCAACTTATTATTGAAAAACTCTCCCCCATTGTCTGATCTCAAGCATTTCACTAATCTGCCAAACTGAGTTTGAATTAGAGCAAACAAGCTAATAAGTAAATCAGTAACTTCTGATTTCTGCTTCATTAAAAAGGTCCAAACTGCTCTGGAAAAGTCATCCACCACAGTTAAAAAATAACTAGCACCAGTATAGGTAACCTCATGATATGGTCCCCAAACATCACAATGCAATAGATCAAAAGAAGCAGCCGATTTGTGATTACTCAAAGGAAAAGACAGCTTAGTTTGCTTTGCCATGGGGCAAGTTGTACAACTGTAATACAACTCTTTACAATTCACCTTTGGTGACTTATTCTTTAACAAAATGTTCAAAACATCAAAGGGGGAATGTCCCAATCTGTTGTGCCATAGCTCAACTTCATTGTGCTGATTTCTTACTTCCAAGCTGCAAGCATTATGCTTCTGACTTTTCCATTCTTCTGTCTCCAACTGGTATAATCCTTCCACAGGCTCACCAATCTCTAGGATTGTCCTGAAGAGATGGTCCTGGATTAGACAGTGTGATTTTGTAAAAACAACTCTGTAGTTCAAATCATTAACCAGTTTACTAACTGATATCAAATTAACTGAAAGTTCAGGAACCAGAAGCACATCATGTAACAATATATTCTCTTTCAGCCAACACTTTCCCTTGTGTCTAATTCCAATCTTGACTCCATTAGGTAATGTTACTGTGCATTTACCCTTTATCTCATGCAAGTCATGTAATAATGGGCTATTATAAGTAAAATGACTTGTGGCTCCACTATCAATCAACCAAAACTCATTGTGAGTAGTAAGGGATTGAGAGTGAGCAATACCTGCCATATGGCTCTGTCCATCTGATTTATCAGTGATACTTCCTCTAAGCATCGCCATAATCTGCTCCAATTGGCTGTTGGTGAATTTCTGTTATGTTACTTCAACTGTACTCTGACCAGTAACTGCTGCTTGAGAGTTCTCACTTGCTGTATTAACTGAATTAGCTGCAAATCTCCCTACAGTACTAGATTTTTCACTAGATTTCTGAGAATAAGTGTTTTGAGGATAACCAATCAGTTTATAGCAATTTTCTTTCAAATGCCCTGTCATTTGGCAATGAGTGCAGAACATTCTGCCTCTTCCTCTACCAAAATTTCCTCTACCAGCCTCTCTTCCTCTGCCTTGACTAAACCGACTACTATTTCCAGACTGGTTGTTCTTTGTAAAAAGAGCAGATGACTCCACATGTTTATTCTTAGTGGCCTTCCTTGTGGACTCTTCTGTCAAGACTAATCCATACACAGTTATCATTTTTGGTATTGCTGTCATAGCAAAAACATTGCTCCTTACTGAGGCATAACAATCATCCAGTCCCATTAGGAACTTCACAACTCTATCTCCTTGCCTATCAATATTGGATTGTTTACAGCACAAACAATTCCCAGTAGCATAGCATTTCACTACACTGATAGCATATATCTCTAGATATAAGGAATTTAACTTTCTATTGTAGTCACACACCGACATACCATTTTGAACACAATCATTCAGCTCTCTTATTAAGGCTGACTTCCTTGCCAGATTTGTACCAGCGTAGCTGGACTCTAAATCCTCCCATGCTGTCATCACATCTTTCGAATGTAGTATCTCACCTACAATCTTCTCCGAAACCGAGCATATTAACCATGACTACATCGTTGCATCTCTGCCATTTCGCCAGCATAAAAGCATCGCTAGGCCTCAGATATTTGCCATTAATGAAGGCTAACTTCGACCTTCCTGACAGAGCAATCTCCATGGACTTCCGCCATGTTCCATAGTTCTCTTGGCCGGTTAAAACTTTAGCCACTATCGAATTCCCAGTCATCTCATTGTTACTAACAAAATACGGATCATCAACAGTAACTCCATTACCAGATCCTCCCGAATTAACATCACTACGGCTCGGACTTACACCGGAACCTTCCAAACTCGCCATTACTCAAAACAAACACAAAACAGAGATTCAGAAAAAGAAACGACTAACCGGATCGCAGAATCTGCGCTGATACCATGAGAAACTTCATCGCCTGAGCTTCGATTGGACGACGCGATGGAGAACGATGAAGATGCGAACGAAATCGAACGAGAGGATTTGGGGAAGAAACCTGATTAGGGTTTATTCATTTTCTGTATTTTCGAATTACAAAGCAAAGAGAGAAAACTAAAGATTAAGTAGGAGAAGCCAAACGACGTCGCTTCACTCGAAACGCCAGTCCAGCACGTCTAAGTTACACGACGCCGTTGCTTTCTACTCAAAGAAACATGTTACAACTACCTTTCCCACTCATAAACACAACTCAGAAACAAATGCAGAAAAGAAGGATGCTGATCGACTTCATAGCTTAAATGCTCAATAAATATGGGCCGCCTCGATTCTCTAGCACAATAAGATCAGGACTTTCTAGGTTTTTATATATTTTCTACATATGTGTTGTCCCTTTTGTTTTCTTATCATTTTCTTTCATCATCGTCTAAACCGTCCTAACGACAGAAAGGACATCTGAACTAAAATATATTTAGAAAAGTCAACAAGAAACCATAATACAGTAATGAAGATTAAATTCTGTGAAGTGATGTAATCACATTCCAGAAGCAGATTTCGTTACTTTATTTATAGCTTCTGCTATTTCCTCGGCCTTAGCTTGTTCAGTTATGAAGGCGACCAATGGGCTCTCTCTTGGGACAATGTCATCCCTGAGGTAACTTCCTGATGTTCGAAGGAACTCTTCAGAGCCTTTGCCGACCAGTCCTTTAAATATCACAGTTTTATGAGTCCCGGATATTAGTTCTTCATGATCTGTATCTCCAGTTTCACCGAGAACCACGTACATGCTTGCAACATTTAGTCTCCATCTTACGAATAAGTACCTGAAAGGAATGCAATATGTTATGCTCATCCGTTTACTTGGAACTCTGCAAATCTTGAAGTAAAAGCTGAACAATGTTATGAAGCTGCTATAAGAGAGACCATGAGAAATGCTTGACCATCAAGAAAGTAAAAGTCAAGCCGTGAAGGAATTAATATACAAAAAGTACATCATCATAGAGTTCGTTCTCTTTGCCAAGTTCAGAATTTACCTGAGTGCTTGGGCTCTAGATGCAAGTAAAGGAATTACTTGCAACCTTGTTGAGTTTCTGCAGTACATCAAATGGCAGCGGAGGCCCCTCATCCTTAGCTTCTGTCTCAATTCGTCCACTTTCCTTGCCTGAGGGGGGAGTAACAAAAGATTCACACACTAAAAGTCGAAAAAAAAAAGGGTTGAAGCGACTCCTCAAGGATTAACAGCTTTTGTTAACCTTTTTAGGGTCATTTATCAAATAGGAGATGCAGTATGCATTCTTGCTATTCTTGTCTTCCTCTATGGCGCAAGATGATTGCTCAGGTTTTTCTAGACCTTCAGTGGTAGACATGAGCTTAAAAACAGTCTTCTTCAAACCATCATATCCCCATCGATACTCGATATGTGATGCATAATCAGGATCTGGAACAAGCTTCCCATCTCCATCTGTACTTACGCCTGGGTAATAAACTTCACTGCCACTGCTACAAATCAAAGCATCAAATTCACTTGCTTGAATTTTTCCTGATTTCAGAAACTCAACGGTTTGCGAAATAGGCATCGCAGTTGCTATTGCTAATCCTGAAAACTTTGCTGTTTGTGCGTCTAAACGAACAGCCTTAATTATCTCCTGTAGTTTATCAATCATCTTTTTTTCTGGGTTACCACTATTGTCGTAGCAGTCTAAAGCTACAACTACCAATCTTTTGCGACGTCTCAGCATGGGGTACTTGCTTGACACCGTATCAGGGGACTTTTTCCCTCCTGATTCGGCTGGGACATTTTCAGGCTGTTTGATTTTGCTCATGACTCTCCTCACTTGATCTTGAACATCCCGAGAACCTGCAATACCATTATCAAGTGAGATATCAGCTATCGAAGATTTCTCCCCGTCAATTGAAAGTCGTAAGGACATGTCCTGCACGTCTCTCAGGGAATCATTGAGCGACTCTCCAGCAGTCACTTCGTCCACAGGAGTGTCATTTTGCCACTGAGGGTGCCTCATTCGACAGGCTGCTACACGTGTCAAGTAGGTACGGCAATGTTCCGGCCAAGAGAAGAGATGTATGTTCTTCCAACCATTCTTCTGACACTCATGCCATAAACTCTTTTCTGAAACTAACTTGAGCAGGGCATCGGCGATTGCTGTCTGGTCATGCGGGTCCACTAGCAAACCATTGTTAAGTGCCTAAGCATCAAAACATGTTAGCTATGAGATACGGAGCTCCAGTTCAGTCTATTTACACGATTACAACTCAGATTTGTACATATTATTTACCGAACAGGAAGCATGATGCATATGGTAATTTTTTTATGGACAGGGGGTTACCAGATGAATGTCAACTGGTCCCCCATTTTTAGTAGCCACCATTGGGAGGCCATGGGCTGCTGCCTGCGTAATTTTGAAAGAGATAAAATAGAGAAGTAAGAAAAATCCGGACTTTTGAACAGTCTAAGGCACATTTAACGCATAAAAGACAATATCAGTATAACTAACCTCAATTAAAGTCAGTCCAAAAGGCTCAACCAAAGCTGGATTAATGAAAACTCCCTGTCCTTAAAATTTGTTAGATCAACACCATTAACAACGTGAGAGGGTCTGGCTGTTTACAGGAGTTACCTTCGTTTTTGCAGCAAGGCGGTAGATATCTGGGACATCTGACTGCTTGTGATGCTTTGGGTAAGCTACTTGACCATAAAGATCATATTTGTCAATCAATTTCAACACAGTTGTTAATACACTAGCATTACCCGAAGACATCTCTTCTATGTCGTCTCTGTTTCCCATAATAAGAGTCTGTGACAGGCAAAATAGACTTCACTAAAGTGGTTTGTCCAACTTTAGTTTGAGGTACTTGAAATGGATTCGTAAGATGTACTTACAAGATTTGCCAATTCTCTTAGTGGACGGCATTCTCCGAAGGCTTTGAGAAGTGTTGTTATATTCTTTTTCGGGTCAGGCCTTGACAAGGCCAAGATCATTGGCTTATGGGGATTCGTGAGAAAGCGCATCACCTGCGGATAAAATGTTGTCAATGAAAAAAACGCTGTGCTGTTTCCTTTAGTTCGCGTAAGATTTTAAACTCACTTCTGACCATATTGATGGCAATGCTTTTGGAGACGAACCATCCGTGTTAATCAATGAAGCGAGTTCCCCTTCATGTTCAGGGGTCTCTTCTTGTACATCAACATTGCTGAAGTCCATGCCAGGGGTAATGACCTGCGGAACAATGCCATCTTAATGTCAAACATAACTGAAAATCTTCTGATTTTGAAAAACTGAATGCAGAGCGTTCTTACAGCCATTCTTGGCATGTATCGACCGTGACAGTTGACTCCTCTTCTGGCACGAGCACGTAAAACTTTCTCAAGCTTGACATCAAAGCCATCATAAAGCCCCCATTGCTGTTCAATCTCTTGTCTGGTGCTAGTAATGACAAGTTCTGCAGCATCAAGAGAAAGCTCTTCTGCTTCAATCCTCCTCATAATTTTATATGTTGAATTAATATCCTCTTTCGACTGACGCCCTTGCTTAATAAGTTGTTCCAGCTTGTTTCGACCAAGTGAATGACCAGTAAGAACCATTGGGACGTTCAAAGCACCAGAAAGTAAGGCAGCACTATCTCCTGCATCGGCATAGTGACCATGAATCACATATGGCCAAACAGGTTGGCCTAAACCAATTTGTTCACCCAGAACTTGCGACATATTCACAATGTGTGCTAATGCTCCATCAACAAATTCCTGAATGTGAGGCCAAAGTAATTCTTTTCTGAGGTACTTATCTCGTGGACCAAATGGAATTCGTACTATATATGCTCCACTACTTTCTCCAACGTTGGCATCATCATCTCCTGCTGTTAACATTTCAGTTGGTTCTCCATAGCTCCAATCAACTTCCGGTGAGGATATCTGGCGTGTAAATAGATCTACCCTGTAGACACCAGGCATCTTAGCTAGTGCTCGAGACAGCTCCACCACATATTTTACCTGTGATGTTTGGAAAACTTATGATTAGTTCGGATGAACCACATTCTTGCTTCTGAAACCTTAATCATGAAGATTTACCTGTCCACCTGTGTCTGAATCGCGGCCAAGCTCCATATTCTCTCCTCGAACAAGCCCATGCAAACTGATGAACATAACCAGTAATATTTATTCATGTGTTGGGGATGGAGGAAAGATTTTTAAAAAAGGTCATCACTTTTTGAGTCCTAATTAACATCTCTAACTGGCCAAAGCAGATGATTTAAAACTATTTCCTTCCAAATGGTGTTACAAAAAATATTATACCACTTCAGGTACGGCGCATATCGTTCTATCAAAAAAAAAAGTACAGCACATATCGTAAGCAGCTTGAATTGGTTCAGATGGGCATTATCATTATCACTGGTAGATAAACTATTAAAAGGTACCTGATCAAGACAATATAAAGCTTCTTTTCCTTGCTTTCATCCCACGTTTGCAAGCCAGACAAGTTGCGCTGGAAATTTTCTCTCGGGGAATGTTGTGCAAGCTCCCCGCTGTTATCACCCTTCTCTCCTTCCGACAAGTCTTCAGACATATCCTCTGTTGCATCCCTAAGTCCTTGCTCCCTCTCCCATCTTCGGTATGCCACTCTCTGCTGGTCCTCCGATTCCAGCTACAAATCATTATTGCCACTGTTAAACAGACTTGATCCAATCGAGAGAAAAAAACAGACTTGATCCAAAGGTTAGCTTCTTCTTTGAAATATTCAAATATAAATCCGCCTCATCTGCATCTCTATAAAGCTGCAAATATCCATCACAACTGAACAACTAATTTACAACCATGTGAAGGCAGATGCTAAGTCCTAGTCATACAAACAATAGCTTGTTGGAAGAGACCATATTCCAAAATGTCACCCTAACTCCATCAGTCAGCCAACCTATTGTTCATCTCCATAATTGAACAGAAGAAACAATAGAATAAAAAAGAGAAGAATAAAAGAACAAATTAATTTGTTGCATTGTCAGCAACACTTCTATCAGTGTATTCATCCTCAGAATCTCTATGAAAACAACAAAAAACTGAAAGAATTTGGAACTCTATAAAGTTGGCCTCTCCATTCTTCTTCTGATGAGTTGAATGCATGAGAGTCTAAAAGTGACATCCAGGCCAAGGCCACCTCCATTAACACACCTCTATGCACAGTAGCTTAAGAGATCAAATCTTCAGGACAAAATATTAAAACTTATGGAACAATATCTTCATAATCTCAGTTCTCAAACAACTGCAGATCAAATCATCAATATATATTTAATACTCTAGAGAGAAAAGCCAAAATCTGGAAATTTGAAACCTGCTTCTTCTTTCGAGCGAGATGCCAAATCCGCCAGCACATATTCTCCAACCTGGAGCTCCGCTCTCTGGTATTCCTGGTGGCCACAACCTTGATCCACGTCCGATGCAAATCCGATTCATCCACTCCTGTCACAACCTCCTCCACAAAATACTTTGTCGGATTAAAATGCGCTTGATGGTCCCTCAAACTCGCAGCGGACGGCGTCAGCTTGCCCTCGTCCATCGCCGAAGCTCCGCTGTCGATTATCGCCTCCAGATATCCGTTGATCCACTCATTTCCCGCCATTTCTCGGCACGTCGATTATCGAATCGAAGCGCGGCCGGAGCTGGAGATGAAAGAAATAAGAAATGCGAAATTGTGACTGCTCGTGACTCGTGAGTGATTCGTTTTTTCCGGTTGTGTGTTGTGGAGAGTTTATTCAGAGAGTGGAAAGTGTTGTGTGTGGGGGTGGTGGTGGAGAATGAAGAGGAAGATGGACACGTGTTAATCGGAATTGGAGCCAGCGATTGCCTCATGTATGAGAGATCTTCATGGTGTGTTGTGCAAGTGGCGCTTTCTGATTAGTGCATTTTTGGTCCACAAATTACTAGCAAGTCCGCTTCTCAAGGTTAAGGCTTCTGTTGATGTGTATATTTTGAAATGATAAATTGGTTGTTACGAAAAATCAGTAAAATTAAACATTAACTGCGAGAATGACTAGACGCAGTTTAATTTAATTATGATAATTTAATTGAATAGTCTAATAAATCAGTTAAGTGGCCCGTATGAAAGGCACCAGTAGGGCTGCAAACGAGCGAGTCGAGTTGAGTTTTAGGTTACTCAAGTTAGGTTCGTTTAAAATTTGACGAGTTCGAGTTCGAGCCGAGTATTATCGAGTTTTGAAAACATGTGTTCGAGCTCGGCTCGTTTAATTTTCACGAGTTTCGAGCTGAGTCGAGTTTTATACGAGTATTTAAAACAACTTAAATCAATGTGATTATTTAATATTAAAGAGCTTTAATCGAGTATTTCACGAGTTGGAACAAGCTTTAGTTGAGCTTTTCACGAGTTTTAATGAGCTTTACTCGAACTTTTCAAGAGTCGAAACGAGCTTTCACTGAAAAAGTATTTTAAAGTGTGAAAAATTACTTTAATCGATCTCGTTAACGAGTTTTAAACAATATAAATGAGTTTTGATCGAGTATATAAATGAGTTATAATCGAGTATGTTTAACGAGCACATAAACGAGCTGTTCGCGAACATAAACGAATCGAGCACCCTCTTGCTCGTACTTGGTTCGTTTATTTAACGAGCTTCAAATTTGTGTTCGAGCTTGACTCGTTGAAGATCGAGTCGAGTTTTGACCGAGCTTTAACCGAGTTCGATCACGAGTAGCTCGCGATCGTATCGTCTCGTTTGCACCCCTATTCACCAGCATCCTTTTTGGACGTCCACGTCAACCTCAACTTTTTTTCCCGATTGCAACCATTAGGCATACAAGAACAAATAAGCTCGGGTTCGATAAGTCCCTACTCCCGCTTTAAATACTGAATGTCAAGAGCTTGAGCTCAATATCAAAAAAAAGAACAGGCACCAAGACCCAGTACAAGAAAGTTGGCCCACAAAGAAGAAGAGGTCCATCGGCCAACTTCTTACGCCCAGGCTAGACCGACACAACAGGTGACGACACCTGTAAACTAAAAACTACAACCTAAAAAAACAAACAACTATAGAAAGCGACTAGAAGGTCGCCATCGCGGTGATTAATACAAGCTCAAAAAATGAGGTGTTCGAGCCGCACAAACACCGACAACCAAAACATCCACCAGCAGCCACCCCCATCAACTCGTTGAAACCGAACCAACCACCATCAACTCGCTGGAACCATCCACCAGCACCATTCCAGTCTCCAACAACATCGACGCCTTCCAACCGAAACAACCACAACCGAACAGCAAGCGCTAGACATCGCCCATCCCGCCGGCCACCATAACCGAGTCACCGACCACCTTCTAGGAGCCCAAGCAACACGGCAGCAGAAGCAAGGAGAACAGCCGAGATAACGCCACCGGCGAGAAAATCGGCAAGGAGAAACATGGCGGGAGAAAGAAATAGCGCCGGAGGAGGACAACCGGCGAGATGAAGAAGGTAGGGAAGATGAGTCGAGCCGAAAAAAGGTGACGGCTGGCGAAAATCGAAAAACTAAGGCGGAGGGTTAAGGTGCAAACGGCTTCCGGAAAATACGGGAAAGAAGGAGAGAGAAAAGCCCGGGGATAATCATACGTCAACCTCAACTTAAATGCAATAAAATTGAAATTGGCTTTCGATGGGCCTAAAGCTAAGGTTGGCACAAAAGGCGGGAATCTACCAGATATGCATTTGGAAGGGAGCACTCCATTGAGGTAGAGTTGGTAGAATGAGGCATGTTGTGAGCCACTCAATTTGATGATGTGACAGAGAATAGTGCAGGAATAATTTTTTACTATTTGCTTTTTGCTTTTTACTTTTTGGTGGGACACGTGAAAAGCCCACAAAGCACGATGAAGTTAGATGTGTGGCTCAGATCGTGCATCACTGCCTTATTCTAATTTGGCCTGCCTTATTCTAATTTGACCTGCCTCATTTGAACGCTCCTCTACATTTGAATTATTAGCTTTAAGCTACTTTGTTTGTTTATCATCAAAACTTTACATTAATGGTAAGATAAGATATTCGAACAAGTGAGCGACATGAGTGATCGTGAGAAGCCTTTTGCTATACAACATTATATCTTGATAGCAAGTGATGTGAATCATACTCCATTGCATATTGAGAGTAACATAATGTGAAAGTATAATATTGTACATTCACATGGAGTGGTACTACTGACATTCATGAGCAAATATGATGTAGTCGTCCTAAAAGCAACTTGTATGCTATTTGTGGATTCATATTCCGTGCAACCAAGCTATTTACAGTCATTCGAAAACGATATAGTTTTGATAAAATAACATCAAAAGTACATTGTTTCATTACGATAACCTCTAAATTAATAATTAAATCATTTTCAAAATTACACAATTTCCACTTAAAATTACATAATTTTATCTTAAAACATACTAACCTACATCGTTTCGTCAAAATACTGTTAATAACTTGAGTGCACGGAATGATCTGATCGCCCGAGTTATCAGACCGGATCGGATCTTGCACGCTTCTAATTGTCTTATTAGCTAATGGGCCGATACATCGATCAAAGTAGGCCAGCCGATACTAAAGAGCTTCTCCCCGAGAGGCCCAACTCTATAGCCGAATACAATTATAATGCCAGAGCGGGAATGTGTAAGCAATTCCAACTTGCAACTTGCGAGGCATCCGTGAAAATTTATCGAGTTAAGTTTCACTGTGAGAAATTTGAAACTGAAAATGGCTGTAGAACCAATGGAAATCGTCCCTGAATCGGAGTCGTTTGACCTCGAAACCATCCGCAGGTATGTGTTTGACTTTTACGAACTTAGCTTGCCGCATCTCTCGTACTTAGGTTTTGTTTTGCAGTCGACTTGGCGACATAGCTGAAATTTGCCGAACTTGCAAAAATGATGACTCTGAGATGGACTCTTCCGATTCGGATAGGATAATTTATGAGTGCGCTTCTCAGATTCGGGTACAACTCATTGTTTGACTCTTTTTTTCATCTATTATTCTTTTCTTTTCTGTTGGCCAGTATGGAGAAATGAATTTTGAACTGGCGCAATTGCTGATTATGTGTGTGAATGGCAGAGAAGAGTGGATCAAGTTGTATCAGAATGTTCAGAAATTGATGCGCTGGGTGATGAAGATTTAGGTAGGCAGTTAATTTTATTGATGTGACTTGTGAGGGAGAGTTTTAACATTTGTATTTGGAAATTTGATAGTATTGGATGAATTGGGAGGATCCGTCAATAGAAACTGTCATTTCTTGGCAAAAATGCATACTTGATGGTTTGAGCATCGTGACCTGCCGTATCTGAAATGTTACCAGCTTGTCTTTCTATTATTTATTTAGTCATTTATTTTTGCATATAGTTTATTTCAAGTTCATCTAGCTGATTTAATATTTTGCTGCAGAAGCATGTCTGGCTCATTTAGAAACGAACCTCAGAATAGTGGAGGAAGAGAAGACCCAACTTTCCAATGAAACTGGAGTCCTTACTAGAACCTTTTCTGAAGGTAAGATGCTTTGTGTTATTTTTATTATTTGTATAAATTTCTTCCTATTAGGCTATAACTTATTTGATCCAGAAAACCTATAGATACTGACCTTTGAAGGATGGCATGTTGCAGATATAACTTGTCTAGAGATTGAGCTTGAGAGGTTGAATTATTTGCTGGATCATATTCCATCAAAGGTTAGTTGACTGGGAAAAAATTAATTGCTTGAATGATGATATGGTACCATTCAACCTTAGGCTGTTTTGGTTGGGATGGCAGCAGCCCGACTGTCTGATTCTAGCAAAATAAATAATGCTCTTGTCGAGTTTAAGCTGTAGAAACTTCATATGTGAGGATTTTTTATGTCTGATAATCGCGCCATGTTATTTTAGAAGCCTCTGATTCAATCTTTGATGACCATAAACACAATGATTTGGAGGGAAGGGGTTTTAGCCTAGTAACATCAGTATTATTTATTTAGAAGTTTTGGCATTTACGTCATACATTTTGCTTAAACGCCTAACTCTTGTCTACCACTTTACAGGATTTAGAATGTAGTGCAGTTGGGCATGGTAACCCTTCCGAAGACAATTCTCTGGCAGTTCCTCTTTGTGATACGAAGTTTGAGGTTCACCTAGTTTCTGTCTAAACTGCTTATCACATTGTTGGTTCAGTTGTGCATGTATACGACAATGTTTTACTTTAATGTGATACTCGATCACAAAATTTTCAGATGATGGAACTTAGTGACCAGTTAGAGAAGAAAAATATAATTCTGCAGTCCCTACAGGACCTTGACACACTGTATAGAAGGTAATGTTGTCACTGTGAAGCTGTGCCTTGAATATTAAACATTTGAAAACGTTTTCTTCTTACAAGGAATTTCCTCACATTTGTTTTTCTATTTCAAAAAGACTTGAAGCTGTAGAGAATATTGAAGATACATTGACAGGTGTGAGAGTCCTTGGTTACGAGAAGAACTGCATCAGGTTTGCGGTCAGAACATACATACCAAGCTTAGATGGCTCATTTTCTGAACCAAAAGTTGGTGATATACCAGACCCATTCGTACTGGATCATGAACTTTCAATAAAAGTGGTTGATGGGACTTTGGAACCAGAGAACCTGCTGGTAAACTTGCTCTTACATCTGAAGTGATTTACTCTTTTAGCCTTTTGGTCATAATATATGATAATGAAAGGGGTAAAAAGCCAAGATGTTACAACACTGTAAATGTTGCTCATATGAAAGCCTTAGCACTACAAGATAGCAGTGCAATACAACTCATATTTTACATGATTTTTATTGTATATCAGAAATTTCATAAATGACGGAGAAGAAAATAGTAAGAAAAATATTCCATTTTAAAGTCAGTTTCTTCCAAAATGTGCTATGATTGACTTAGAGCTGAAAGCCACATTAAAGCCATTTATAACAACGGTATGCGTATATCAGGCCTTTTAAGTACAACTGATCATACCACACACACCTTGATAGAATTAGAATCCCTCTGATTGACTGTTAAACATTATGCTGGAGTACTATCCATCAATTCTGATGGTGTTGCACGTTGATTACCCAGTTTTTGTAGAACATGTATCCTGCGGCCTTACTTCTTCATCTGGTCAGGTTATTCCTAGTGACATCCATTTTGATGCGATCCTTGTTGCTGCAAAATCCGTCAGGTTTGTATTACTGTTATTTATCTGGATTTGTAAATAGTTTCCACTAAAACAAATTGTTATACTATTTGATGACAGATAAGGAATATATTTTTTCATAATTGACGTTATATGATGGAAATCAGAAATGATAATTTTGAAATGGGAAGATCAATTATTTCCCTTTCCTGGTGGGTTACAGTTGCAGTTAGTTGATTGAAATCCAACAAGGATGTTTGGGTTAACATGGAGAGAGTACTTGTATTGCTTTCATTTCTGGTTGTTTACTACAGAAAATCTTAATCACTTATCATCCCATTGTTTCCATTGGATTTCTTTGTTTTTCATTCCTGTTTGAGAACCTTTTTTTTGAGAACTTGACTACATCTAAGATGTTATAATTTTGTTCTTACATACTTTTTGAAAAGGGTCCATATCAAATGTTCATTCCTCAATGGTGTGATTCATATTATGGACCTAGACTTTAAAATATGGTTACACATTAATGTTTCTGTCATGCTCCATTCACGTGTATCTGCAGACATACCAGGACTTTAGAGTGGCTTATAAGAAAAGTGCAAGATAGAATTATTATCTGCGCATTAAGACGAAATGTACTGAAAGCCGCTAACAGTTCGAGGTCAGTTGCCTGCCTGTTTACAATTTTCAGTTCCATGTACTGTGTTTCCAAAGGGATTTTCTCAATCCCATCTCATCCTTTTTTGAAGTTGGAGTTCGGGAAATTCAAGATCTCTGATCTCTTCTTCCCGATGTTCCAATCTTTGGTTTATTGTAAATCGGGATTATTTTTGAACTTTTTGTTTAGTAAGCCAGACTCCAGCTTTCAGCTTTGCCAACTAACCTCAAGAAATAAGTTGTTGCATGTTGAATAACTCTATTATTTGTGTTATCATGTATGCTTCTCTTGCACTCTGATTCATTATTTGTTTTGCAGATACTCATTCGAGTACAATGACAGCGAGGAGATAATCATTTGTCACATGGTTGGAGAAGTTAATGCATATATTGAAGTACCTCCAAGCTGGCCGTTGATGAATTCACCTTTGAAGCTGATATCTCTTAAAAGTCCAGATCAAAAAAATATATCTCTTGCACTCCTTTGCAAGGTTCAGGTTAGAGTCAAAATCTCAGCCAATCCTTTTCTTGACTGTTATGTTTTGAAATAGTATTTCCTCAAACATCTCACGTAACCTCATGTTATAGTTTCTTGTCCTCAAGTGCTAACATCCTCTTTCATGCTTCTGTTCCTGTTGATCTCTTGTTTTCTGTTTCAATGCCTGCATGTGAAAGAATTGATGAGCGAACAAGCATTCGTTCTTGTTCTGTAAATTGGCAGTTCCTTGCCCTCTAACCCTACTGGGTTTTCCTACACTTGTGAAGTAATGTATGCAATCTGAATTGAATTAATAAGAAGAGCTTACTGCATTATGTTTGCTGCTGCACTGTCCATACACTTTGGTATTATGAGTTTTATATTCCTTATTGCTGTCTTATGTAGGAGACAGCAAACTCAATGGATACATTTGTACGGCAAAATCTGCAAAGCTTTGCGGAGGCTATTGAGAAAATACTTGTGCAACAGATGCAAGCGGAGCTCCATCATTCCGACATCCTCAACAAATGACTTGCCCTTTTGGCATCTTAATGCAGATATGCTTGCAGCTTGTATCTAAACTAGTGCTCAGCGAGTGCCATGTTCAATATAAGATTACATTAGCATGTCATTACCATAAAGACTGCCAGAAAACCTCTATGATTGACAGATCTTTAGTGTCCACAGTAGCCTGTAGTCATCTATTATCCATTATTCATTATCCACCAAAACAGATAATTTTGCCGCTGTTCCACGGCTAATTTTGTTTAAAATGGGTGCAATAAGACTTGAAGTTCCATGGCTCAACAATTTCTTGCTTTTTATTGCCATGTTGTTTAGGATTGTTGCTTACAAGGCTATGGCCTTTTAGCGTCACCGGTCATTAGGTAGCAATGCCTAGTTTGCAACTGTCGATCGATAAATGCAAGGTTGTCAAAATCGCGTTTTAAATCGTAAAATCATTTTTTCTCTCTCCTTGCTCTCGTTTCCTCCAGAACCTCCGAGAACCGTCGACTAACATTGTTGCTTTTCCGCTCTTCGCTAGGCATCTTCTCCATTTCCTTCGTCTCCACCGCGACTGTCCTCGTGTCGACAGTCATCTCCGATGCCTTTTCCATGGCCTTCTTGCCGGTCTCGTCATCAGAGGCGTTCGTCTCGACTGGTTCACCGTGCTACTAGCTTCGCGATGCCTGGGCTGCTGTTTGGTGGTCGGTGCTCCGGATCTGGTGGCCGGAGGAACGGTCGGTTGGCGTGTGGTCGGGCGGTGGCATGCTGGGTGGCGGGTTATGGCGATTTTGGAGCTTGGAGTAGCTGCGGATGGATGTTCTGACAGGCTGAGGGTGGTGGGTTCGATCGGGGTGGTTCCTGGTGGACGTTTTGGCAAGTCGGCGATTGTGCGGCTCAATTTCCTTTTTTGAGCTTGTTTTTGTCGCCATGTCGGCGACCTTTTAGTCGCTTTGTGTAGTTGTTTGTTTGTTTTTTCTGGTATTTTTAGGATTCAAGAGTAGCTTCCTGATTTTTCGTTCTGGCCAGCGCTGTATTGGTTTTATTGGGAGTTGGCGGATGAGCCTCTCCTGCTTTGTGGACCAGTTTTCCTGTTCTGAGACGTTGTACCCAGTCTTTCTACATGTACATTTCGTCTTAATTCGGACCTGGACTCATTTTTTGCTAAAATCGGACCTCAAAACGATTTTAACAGTAAAATCGTTGAACTCGCAAAACGTCCGATTTTAACATCTTTTTGAGTTACTACCTTCTGAGTATTAAAACAACAGCAACTATTATATATAAAAAGGACCAACAACAGCTACTATATCAGATTGCAACATCTCATGACCGTAGTCTGTATTAGTGTCATGATAAATACTGTATTGGGTGAGTAATGGTGATAAGAGGAGCGCTCAAATGAGATCCTTCCAACCAATCAGGACGCGCCACGTCACCCTAAACCCACTCAAATGTCCAATGAGCCCGTGCTTTGTGGTAGTGGGACACATGGCGCGTTGAGGAGTGTTGGATCTCAAGATCTAATGGTCCAGATTAGACCTCACGACCTCATTATAAGGATGGACCTCATTTGAGCGCGCCACATGGTGATAATACCATCCTCTTTACATGACACCACAAATTTAAGCAGCTATATTTATTATACTTGTGGACAATTTTGGTATTTTTTTTGGACGATTTGTATATTTGTGAACATTTTGTTATTCCCTGAAAAATTGAAACTGTTCGTGAATAATAAGATAAATACCATCATGAACAATTTGTTATACTTTCCTAAACAAATTGCTATACATGTGAACATTTGATGTTTGAGGAATTGTTTGCTATGATCCAAGTGCAGGTCAAAATGTTCAGTACAAGTCGAATTGTTCAGAATTTTTCAGTCGAAACAAAAATGTTCAGCTGAATTCAGCAGCAGACGTCGTCGTTCCTATTTTGTTAAGAGATATCTGAATTTATTCAGACTTATTCAGACTTATTCGGTCGAAAGCGTCGTCGTTCTATTAAAAGCAATCGTGCCTAAGTTCGGTAAGTTCGTTACGCTCGCAACACAGTGTTTCGTCCAGTGGTTGAGTTCAAATACGCTCCTGGAGTTGAGCTAAGGTTAATTCAAGTGATTTAAGGATTTTGAGTTCAAGAGCGATTCTTGGAGATTGAGAGCACATTGAGTGAGAGATTGATGAGCCAAGAGAGATTTGAAGCTGTGTGTTCGTGATTGAGTAGCCGGAGTCGAGCACATTGGGGGGGGGAGGATGTGATTGGCAACAGGAACGAATCAGGGGGCGATAGCCAATATCGCAAAGCGCTTCTCTCACTTTCCCCCAATTTCAATTTCTTCTCAAATCCCTATTCCGACAAGACTGCCGCTGCCGTCGGAGGTAAGACTCGAACTCATTCATACCGTTTTCTTATTGTTTACCAAAGGATTCGCGGTTTAGGTTGTTAAGTAAGGTTTCCTAATTCGCATTAGTTTGAGTCTCTGTGCGTGTGTTATTGGTGGATCTATTCATGGTGTTGAATTTTGGAATGGAAATGTAAAATATGGTGCGTGATAGTTTTTAATTAACAGTTTAGCCTCTTAGATGCAATAAGAATATAGACAATGAGGAGTTAATTTGCTGGATGGGGTGTTTTCTTTTGATAACCTTGAGAGCTTGGGGCTAGGTCAGGTACTGTTTCAAATTTGTGGTTTTGACTGATTTTTGGTTTATCAAGGGTTATGGCTGATAGGAGTTTGTCGGTTGTAAAGCCAGTATGGATGAAGCAGGTGGAAGAAGCAAAAATTAGGAGTGATGCAGACAAAGATGTGGGGGCAGCAGGGGTTATGGCTGATAGGAATTTGTCGGTTCAGGCCCATTTAAGAATGAGGGGGGGGAGGGAGGATGTGATTGGCAGCAGGAATGAATCAAGGGGTGATAGCCAATATCGCAAAGCGCTTCTCTCACTTTCCCCCAATTTCAATTTCTTCTCAAATCCCTATTCCGACAAGACTGCCGCTGCCGTCGGAGGTAAGACTCAAACTCATTCATACCATTTTCTTATTGTTTAATAAAGGATTCGCAGTTTAGGTTGTTAAGTGAGGTTTCCTAATTCGCATTAGCTTGAGTCTTTGTGCGTGTGTTATTGGTGGATCTATTCATGGTGTTGAATTTTGGAATGGAAATGTAAAATATGGTGCGTGATAGTTTTTAATTAACAGTTTAGCCTCTTGGATGCAATAAGAATATAGACAATGAGGAGTTAATTTGCTGGATGGGGTGTTTTCTTTTGATAACCTCAAGAGCTTGGGGTTAGGTCAGGTACTGTTTCAAATTTGTGGTTTTGACTAATTTTTGGTTTATCAGGGGTTATGACTGATAGGAGTTTGTCGGTTGTAAAGCCAGTATGGATGAAGCAGGTGGAAGAAGCCTAAATTAGGAGTGATGCAGACAAAGATGTGGGGGCAGCAGGAGTTATGGCTGATAGAAGTTTGTCGGTTCAGGCCCATTTGCGAATGAGGGGGGGGGGAGGATGTGATTGGCAGCAGGAACGAATCAGGGGGCGATAGACAATATCGCAAAGCGCTTTTCTCACTTTCCCCCAATTTCAATTTCTTCTCAAATCCCTATTCCGACAAGACTGCCGCTGCCGTCGGAGGTAAGACTTGAACTCATTCATACCATTTTCTTATTGTTTACCAAAGGATTCGCGGTTTAGGTTGTTAAGTGAGGTTTCCTAATTTGCATTAGCTCGAGTCTCTGTGCGTGTGTTATTGGTGGATCTATTCATGGTGTTGAATTTTGGAATGAAAATGTAAAATCTGGTGCGTGATAGTTTTTAATTAACAGTTTAGCCTCTTGGATGCAATAAGAATATAGATAATGAGGAGTTAATTTGCTGGATGAGGTGTTTTCTTTTGATAACCTCGAGAGCTTGGGGTTAGGTCAGGTACTGTTTCCAATTTGTGGTTTTAACTGATTTTTGGTTTATCAGGGGTTATGGCTTATAGGAGTTTGTTGGTTGTAAAGCCAGTATGGATGAAGCAAGTGGAAGAAGCAAAAATTAGGAGGGATGCAGACAAAGATGCAGCTGCTAAAGCAGCATTTGATGCAACATTTAAAGGGGTTGAGAATAACGGGCCTGCTAATCCTGTTGATTCGTCAGTTAGTGAAGCTGAAGAATCGGAGGAGAATTTGGTGAGAAAGTCTATTCGACTTGTTGACCCTTCGAAATGCACAGAATCAGGCGATAACCTTCCACATGGTATCAGTGCGAAGTTGCGAAACTGGAGTGTAAGTTTCTCTACCTAATTTCATTTCCGCTGAAGCTGTGATTGAATCGTGGTTTTTTTTCAAATGACGACCAACAATACTGTGAGTCCGACGATCCTTATTTTGTTAACAATAATAATGTTCATAGCAAGCCGTTGGTTAGTGAAGTATTAATTGGGTGCCAGAACTTTGTTCCATGGCGCAAGGCCATGGAAATTGCTTTGTCTGCCCGGGACAAGCTGGAATGTAGTTGGCCAAATCCACTACTACAGACTGGGGAATATGCATCGGTTCCGTGTTTGACATTTTGCATCGGTTTTGACATTACGCATCGGTTGGTACATAACTGATGCATAATCTCGAACTTATGCATCGGTTTTTTACCAACTGATGCATAATGTCGAATATAAATTTACCCTAATTCATTTTACTTCTGCAATTTTCATCCTCCGAGCAAAATCGATTTTAATCCAAATTCAAAAGCTTCACTGGGCGCCTTCAGTCGTCCGTCGCATTCGCTCGTTCTATCATCGTCGTTCGTTCTGCCTCCGTCGCCTGTCACCGTTATTCTACACAGCGCCACATGTCACCTATCCATAGTTCTACACAGTGCCTCCGTCGCCTGTCGCCGTCGTTCTACCATCAAAGGTATGATTCATTGTTAGGATTTATTAGGGTTCGTATGTTCCTTGTTAGGATTTATATTTCATTCAATATGAATTTGATGGATTTGGTAGGGTTCATATGTCATTGTTAGGGTATGTGACAGGTCGTCGTTGGTACCTGCAAATTTGTATTTATAATTTTCCTTACTCTTGGCTATGGGTTAGTACAGCGGCAAGCAAGGGTCGAACCCAAGGGAGCTAGATGGTTACTACTTTGTTCTGTGGAAAGAAAAGAAACAATTGGTGAGAGTAAAAGTGTAGTGCAATAGCCGAAATTCACGAAATAAGCAAGGGGGTGTATCAATTAGAGAAGATATTCAGGCTAGGGTTCTTCAATTGTGACTAAGTTTATCCTTGATTTCTAAGTATTTATGCTTGCCTTCTTAAGTGTGGTTACTCCTGGTCTGGTTATAACCTAAGGTAGGACCGTTAAATCACTACGCCACAATCTACTCCTGGCCAGGTTATAGACTTTTAATTCTAGGAAACCTAATACTCCTGGTCAGGTTATATTAGGTTTAGTGCGTCTACTTATTCTAACGGGTCAGTATCAAATAAGCAGGATAAAGAGAGTAAGTATTACTAGGTTAAGTTGTACCCTTTCGGATCTCCCCTTAACCTAATAATTCGAACTAATATAATTGCACAAGAATTAAAAGAATGCACGAATAATAATTAAGAACGGAATCTCAAAACATTCGTCACAATTGTTCAAACCCTAGCCCGAATGACGGGTTTAGTTACACATACTCACGAAGGACAATGCAATAATAATAAGGAACGAATAACTTCACTAAAACCGAGGAACAAGAGGTCCGGCCGTGGGCCGTGCGTGGCTGAGCTGGGTGGAGGACCGGCGGTGCAAGGGAGGAGATCGGGCGGAGCAAGGGTGCTTTGGCCGTGTGAGAGGAGAAGACTCGAATGGACTATGAGGGATTTTGTGGAGAGAGGAGCTCTCCACGTTTTGGGATGCTTTGAAAGGTTGATATGAGGCTGTATTTATAGAGAAAACTCAGGCCTCTAAGCTTCCAAATTGAAGTCGGTCCAAAAACGGTTTTAGGAAACATGTCCTAAAACCGACTTTGCTTGGTCTCTAAGTTTTCTTCTTCTGCAAGTCTTCCAGATCTGTGTAGACCCTTCCAGAACCTTCTAGAAGCCTCTAAACCGTCATGCATAAAATTAGGAAATTTCCCGAAATTACTGTTCACAGCCGGAATTATTGTTCACGGTCGGAGTTACTGTTCACGGCCGGAGTTAATGTTCATCCGCGGACACTGTTCATCCGTTCTGCGCATCTGTTTTGACTTCGGCTCTCAATTTGACATTCCAAACGACCTCGGATGCTCTTGGTGTGAACTAAAGAGTTGTAGGAAATTGAGTCACCTACGCAACGGTATATGCCTCGTATTTTTCTGATCAACGGTCAGCTCCCAGCACTCCGACGAACGTCCAAAGGTCTGATCTGCCATTGTGATGTTTTCGACATAAAATGCCGTCTTTTATGCACATTTCCTCCTAGAGCTTCCGAAACACCTGAAATACAAAACCATACTAAGAAGTAACTGTTTGCATACAAAAGTATCGGAATTGATGGGATTTATTGACTCGATGAGTCGTATAAATATGGCTCATCAGTATGATTCCTTGTTAGGATGGGATACATTGATTACGTATTGAGAACTTGGCCAGGATTCAATACATTGTTAGGCGATGATTTTTTTGTTATATGGTATTATTTGAGAAAACAGTTTTTGTATTCATATTTGTACAAAGTGTAGTCACATAATTGTTCCTATCGGTTATTGATGTTTTGTTTCATTGGGTTAGTTCTTGAATTGTATTCTTGTCCCTTGCATATACGTCATATTGCTCTTTTTATTCTCGGAGCACCATCACATAAGGTATGTATATGTTTAGTTGTTTTTGTTCATATTTCATGATTTCCGCTTGTCAATTCTTTCTTAACTTGTGTTTTTTAAATCTAGCGTACTTCAAGCCTTTGCTCATTGGCTTCCTCAACCTACCGCTACATTTATCCTCTCTCGATTTCACACAAGGTTCACAACCCCCCCCCCCCCCCAAACTTGTTTTTTTCTTACCTTTGCATACTTGTTCATATTCCTTATGGCATACTTGTTCAAATTCCTTTGAAGATGAACATTTTGGTTAGCTAACTTGTTCTTAGTCTAATAATAATATTTACATGCTTCATGTAGTGGATTTATGATGAGTAGAGAGTGGATGTCCGGTAATAGGTTAAGTGATGAGTATGAAAAGGGGATAATGGATTTCTGTGAATTTGCATCGGCGTATGCATTTAAAAATGCACTTGAAAGTGTCTTCTGTCCGTGTAAGGCGTGTTTCAATAAGATAAAGGTCAAAGTGGAGGAGTTGCATAAACACCTTTTTAAAGGGAATTGATCCACTATATACGGTTTGGTACATGCATGGTGAGGCTTAACCGCAAGACGTTGAACCTCAACCCGTAGAAAGTTTGCCCGAAGATAATGATGATTGGGAGGAGGACAATTTAATACCTGAGATGTGGGTGCAAAGTTTGAAACATATACCTGAGATGTGAGTGCAAAGTTTGCAACATATACCTGAGATGACACCTTTCATTGAACAGCACTTAAACATAGTGAGGAGTGCACATCGAGGGAAAAAAATGAGATGTGGGTGCAAAGAGAACGCCGTCAGTCATTTTGTAAATGACTGAGAACTAATGAAGCTTTAAGTAATCAAGGGAACTCGGAAGAAGAGTCTGATGATGACTTAGTGCAGTGGCTTATGGCAGGTCCGAGACCAAGTGTATACATGTGGAGAAGTTTTGACATTAACAGATTTTGTTTTCACACAAAAGATCAAGACGAACGCAGCGTTGCACAAAATAGTGGTGTCACACTTGTTACTGAAACCACTCACGTTTCTAGCGCTAGAGATCAAAATCCAATATCTGCTCCTCTCAATTATTTTGGGGTTATCGAAGAAATATGGGAGTTGGATTTTGTTAAACTACAAGTACCCGTTTTTAAATATAAATGGGTTAACCATTCCTCGGTTCACACTGAAGAATTTGGAATGACGTTTGTGGATTTTCGAAGGGAGGGCTATAAAGATGAGCCCTTCATTATGGCCGAGCAAGCAAGACAAGTATTTTACGTCAAGGACCCTTCAGACAAAAATTTGTTTGTTGTCCTCCACGGCAAACAACAAGTGACCAATGATGCTACAAGTGGCACATCTGAAGACCTCGCTGAAGATTGCATACATGTGTGTACCATCGTTCCTGTGGAAAGCATCGAAATTGAAATTGATGACGAAATGCAATTAAGAGAAGATCACGACGAAGGAATATGGATTGATAAACAAACTTAACTTATGTGTATGTTGTACGTTACTTTATCACTGATGTTCATCACATGCCATTTTATTTTTTATTGTTGTGTACACCTATGTATTTACATTTCTATTGAACTAACATTTATGTGATATTTCAGGGATCATGGTACAAAGTAATAGCAGCGGCGAGGAAGACTTTCGTGTGAAACAGCGCACACCCACCAAGAAAACTAAGAGGGGCCCATCTTTAATGCTCGATTTGATTAGGAGACATAGGGAGAATGGTACTAAGATAACAGTCGAATTTAGCGACACAAGATATCCCTTGGGGAAGACTGGTGACAGCTGGAGGAGTTACCTAGGCGCTCTGGTCCGTACTCGAGTTCCCATCGACCACCCTGATTGGAGGAAGGTGCTTACAAAGGTTAAAGATGTTTTGTGGAACGAAGCAGTGGTAATATATTATATAATTCCATTATCATAGTGTTAGCAACATTAAATGTTGATTGTACTAATTAGAACTTGTTATATTTTTTTACAGGAAGTGTTTCTTGGACCAGAAAGATACAAAGAGCAGGAGGTCAAATATGCATTCAGTGCGTGGAGGAACTTCAAATCGAGACTCGCATCAGATTATATATTTGGTAAACGGAAGAACGAGGATCCCACGAAGAAGTATCAATACATTGATTCTGCGCAGTGGAAGAAATTTGTAGAGCAGCAACTTAGTGAAGATGCGAGGAAGCTATCTGCTCAGAATAAGGCTCTAGCTACTAAGAATGAGTATGCGCACATCATGGGCCGAGGAGGGTATAGAAAAGTGAAGGAGGTGTTAATAAACGAGAAGTTGGCCGATTTAATAGCGCAGGGCGTAATTGAGAGGGAGAGACACCTTCTATCACTGTAGAGAGATATGAGGTGTGGAAGAGGTCACGCCTCAAGAAGAATAACGAGTTCGTCACTCTGGCAGCTCGGCATGTTGCTGAAATTATTATGAGTAGGTAAAATTTTTTTTAAGTGGTTTACCTTTTTCCGTACACTAATATTTGGTACTAATTTCTTGATATTAGGATCAATTAGTAGAAAAATCTAGTCAAGGATCTTTTTCACCACATGGTCGACATGATATACTGACTGCGGCGATTGGGGAGTATCCTGGACGTACTAGAGGAATAGGTACACACGTTCCGTGAAAGATTGGGTTCCCGAAATCCACATCTTCTAGGACGACACCGAGTTCCATTACTTCTCATGTAGATATGCATGATCGCCTCGGCCGTCACTGTCACGTCGATGTAGACCCGATGATGAACATACATGCGGTACGTTTAGAATGTTTCGTTTTCTTTTTTGTGATAATTTTGTTTAATTTTCCGGAACGTATGTAACATCAATTGTTCGTGATAACAGGGTGGCCTGAAATACGTATTATTCATCCATGGGACAGTCGAAGGTGACCGAGAGAAAGTGGTCGTTGGTCGAGTCATGAAAAGTCATTTTATTAATTATGGACAGATATCAGAACATACATTGAAGGTGATGCCCTGATCTCTCAGTCCTTATAGCTTCTCTATAGATGTCACATTCTTATTCGTATGTTATTCTAACCCTAAACATTTGTTCTTTATATATAGGTGAAGGTTGAAAAAGCACTCATTCGAACAGCAAAATTGCCAATACCCCATGCGAAGTTTAAGATTGTTATTGAGGCAGAGTCTCACCATGTAGCATGGCCTGAAGACTTGGTCGTTGTCGATAATAGGGTGAGATAATCGAACAATACAAGTTCATTTGCATTTTCTATTATACTTTATATAAAAATTAATTTCATATCAATAATCAAATTCAACATGCAGGAATATATATGACAACGTTATCTGTCTTTATTTGCTAATTACCGACAATGAATGCATATAGTGCTTGCCCTTGTATTGTCGACTTTTAAATGAGGTGTGGACACGGTTGAACAGACATATGCTTATAATGGATGTCGACCAGAGTGTGTTCGGTGATGACTATGGTATCGCTGTGAACATAGAAGACCTAAAGGAACTATACAAGACGGCAGCACTGGGGAACTTTTCTTGTGAATTATTTATATGGTAATGTTCACGATTATTTTCTGATAATCATTTGTCCTAATGCATGGTCTAACTCTAACACAAATTTTTTACTTTGTAGTTCTTTGAACAATGAGATGATGGGTTGGGATATTAAGTTTGGTTTCTTTAATCCTTCCATCATGACGCCAACAATCAACAGAGATGAGAGGTTGATGATGTTTGTGGCAAGGTTGAGTATGCCAGACCGAGATCGCAATTTTTGTTACTTCCTACCTTACGTGGATCATGTAAAGTAAGTTCATTATTTAATGATAATGTTTTATAAGTTTTTTTGAATTCATTTTTTAAAATTTAGTTTGTTTTTGTTAGGTGGCATTGGATGTTATGTGTCATCTTCCCTAAACAACATGTAGCGCATTGGCTTGATCCAAGGATATGTGAAGAAGGAATAAACGTCGATGCAAAGGATTTGGTGGACACGTAAGTTTTAGACTCACTTTTATCTTGTAACTTGTATGTTAACAATCACTAATTATGTTATGTTATTCATTTTAGGGGAATGTACCGATACTATCAAGGATGTATACCGAGAAATATACAAAGTGTACGTTGGAAGGTAGTTGAGGTACGAAGTCTCATATCTACTATCTTTTTTAATAACTTTAACATTAATATAGTGTGTGATAAGAAATTATTAATCGTGTGCAGTGTCCACAACAACCGTCGGGTCACTTATGTGGTTATTATATTTTGAATTTTATTAGAGATATAATGCAGTTTATACGAGCTAATAACGGAGCGGAGATTGATGATCTTAGCCAAGTAATCTGTTAGACTTGTATTATTCACTAAGTTGTTATTGACTTTGGTTTGGTTTGAACTAATTGGAACTTTTATGTATTGACTTACTTTTCTCTTGCTTTTCATTGTTTCTAGTGTTTTCCTAATGGAAGTGAATCATACGAAGACTCGAAGACCGATGAAGTAAGGGAAATTAGCGCCGCCTACTTGTATAACTATATAAGCAATCGTTACCCAGTCGGTATAGGACATGAATCTTAGGTTTGTTGTTTGTATTCGAATATTAACTTTTGTGTTGGCATTGTTGTATGGAAAGAAGATGTGTACTTGTATATTCTCTTTGATCTTTGAAATGAATGTATGTCGATGTTGAGCAACAGTGCATTTGTAATTGAACAGCAGGGAATTTGTAATTGAATGGCAGGTTATTGATGTTTTGTAAAAATTTCAGGTGGATTTGAGCTATTAGAAGCCAAATCTGCCAAAATTTCTAAAGACATTATGCATCGATTTTAGGCTAAACCGATGCATAATGTCACACCTTATGCATCGGTTGTGACTAAACCGATGCATAAGGTTCGGACATTATGCATCGGTTAAGCCAAATAACCGATGCATAATGTCCGACCTTATGCATCGATTAATGATGGAGCGTATTTATACGATTCATCGAGTACACAAAACCCACCTTATTCGACACTTTGTCCTAAGAACACTTACTTGTTAATGTGTCATTTTATGCCTATAGGCTATTTTGGAGTCTAAAGAGGAAACACGCTTAAAAAGGGAAGATTTGTGCCAAAAAGCCAGCCATGGCCCGAGGGACCCCAGTCAGGGACCTGGGTACCCCAGGGGCCCGACCGAGAGAACCAGGTCAACGACGCAATGCCAAGACCCTGAGCCCGGTCAAGGCCAAACTAGGGCATTATCGGCCGTTTTGGGATTTCGACCATGTTTCGGGCAGAATTTGGCTTAGCATCCTTCTTGAGATCATCTTAGAATGACTTTTTATTCAGAATACACTCTCCAAAATCCAAGAAGCTCCGGCCAAAGCTCCGGTCAGATTCCGGCCAAATTCCGGCGAACTCCGGCCGTGCTTCCGCGAACCTCCCACGAGCCTCCGATCAATCCAATTCCGACCACATCCATACTCCGGTCAGTTCTTGCTCCGGCCACACTCCGGCGAAGTCCAACTAAATACAAACTACTTATTTCCCGGTTGGCCTTACTATTCATTTCGGTTGGCATTTGGAGTCCGGTTGCATTGGGATCCAACTAGAGGCGGCTTTTGGAGTGCCACCTATGGCCGGCGGCTTTTGGAGAGCCACCTATGGCCGGCGGCTTTTGGAGATGCCACCTATGGCCGGCGGCTTTTGGGAGATGCATTTGCTCAAATGAGGTGGCATATGGGAGAGCCAATGAAAATGACTTGCTTTTGGGATATTTACAACTCCAAACTTAGTCCCCAAGTCTTCTTTTTCCTATATATATAGAGGCATTGGCCTTAGATGTAATGTGTGCTTACATTAGGGAGAAGAGAGCTTATCTCTCTTCTCCACTTCACTTCAATACAAACACATTTCCTTTTGTTCTTCACTTGTTCTTGCTCTTGAGTTCGAATCCTCTTTACTTTTATTGTCAAGTTCTTTACTTTTCTTTGTTGTTTTCTTTTACTTTCATGTCTTGTTACCACAGCCAAGGCTACTTGTATTCCTCGACATGAATACAAGTAGTCAAAGCTAAGTTCTTGCTACAAAAGCTCACAGTTCTTTTTACTTTCTTGTTGTGTTCCACAAAGCTCTCAATTTTCCTTTTGTTTTCCTTGTTCAAGTCACGGCTGCTTGTATTCCTTGACATGAATACAAGTAGCTAAGGCTTATATTCGGTTTAGGGGTTCTCTCATACTATGACAATGTTTTGAGACCCTTTTACTTAATGCTTTTTGTGTTCTACTAGTTCTTTGTGCCATTATTCGGTTGAACAACAAGGCTAAGTGGATGCTCGAAAGAGCAAAGCTTAGCCGAGTAGTTCAACCTATCTTTAAAACCGCTTGGTTGGTCATAGAAATGTGAGATCAAGTGGCGGCACCTAGGCTAAGATACTTCGAAAGGAAGAATTAGTCTAGATAGAACTAGAAGTCTATGTCTTGTTTTTGGAGTAGATTGTGGTGTAAGTGCTTCGAAAGGGCCTTACTTTAGAGTTATATCTGGACCAAGGAATAACCCACACTTATGAACACAAGTAAGATCATTTGAAGTCAATGATGGATGTGTAACTAGTTGAGACCCTAGACTGAATATCTTCCTTTTGTGAATATTTTACTTATGTGAATATCTTTCGTCTTTATTTTCAGCACATTTACTTTCAGCACTTTACTTTCAGTCATTTACTTTCCAGCAATTTACTTTTCAGCACTTACTTTCAGTCTTTAATTTCAGCACTTTAATTTCTCGCACTTTACTTTCAGTACCTTTACTTTTACGCAATTTACTTTCTGTCATAAAAACAACCAAAAACCCAACTGTCTTTATTTTTCTTTTCTTTCTTTTCAAAGAACAACCATTCCACACTGACTCTCTTGGGTTCGACCCCTACTTACCGCTTGCTATCCATAATGAGCCACTAAAGTAGTGGAATTATACATGTAAATTTTGCAGCGTATCAACGACGCGCTGTCAGTTAAGCTAAATAACCGATGCATAAGGTCCAAACCTTACGCATCGCTCGATTATGCATCGGATGAAAACCGATGCATAATGCCTTCCAAAACCGATGCATATTCCCCTTCCTGTAGTAGTGATCCTTCATTCTGAAAATGTCGCTATAGACTCGAGGAGTTTAAACATGAAATATGGTGCCTCTAGAAAATTTTCCTTGCAGCAGGAGATTGCCAATTCGATGCAAGGAGATATGGATGTATCTACATATCATGAAAAACTAGTTAACTTGTGGCACGAATTGGACTCAATGAAGAAGTATAAGATGTGTGTTGTATCTGATGATTGCTCAAAATGTTTGGAGACTGATCAGTCGAGATTTCGACTAGTTAATTGCTCCATACGATGAAGGATATCACTCGTTCTCCCGGCAAATTGTCATCATTTAACCTCTTTTGTAGTGTTTCAGATTATATATCACATATATAATATTTTTGGATTGATCCGAAGCAAAGCAAAGCAATTGGTGAAGATTATTTGGGTGAAAACAGGACAAAACAGGGCAGATTGACCTTTCCGTCTTATTTTACACGCACAGATCGCATATGGTGTCCAAATTTAGTGCTGGGTTTTTGTACCAAAAACCGAACCGATACCGAACCAACCGTAACCGAACCGACTAAAAACCGAACCGAATTTCGGTTCTTATAACCGAACCGATTTATTTTGGTTCGGTTTTTGCATTTCAAATTTAATCGGTTTACCGAACCGAACCGAAATTTATTTTTTACACTGCAATCAGAGTACCGAACCGAACCAACAGGTAAATTCTAATTTCTAATTTCTAAATCCCTAATCGGCTAATCCCTAATTCATTCTTCACTTCTCCGAACTCCATAGTCTCGCAGCTCGCTCATCCGATCTGACAGTCCCAATTGCCAATTCGTTCTCCAAAGTCTCGCTCGTCCGAAGTCTCGCTCATTCGTTCTCCCAATTCTTCCTCTCATCCGACAGTCCGACAACTCCGAAGTCTCGCATCCGACAACTCCGAAGTCTCCATCCGACACTCCGAAAAACGGCGCAGCCGTAACAACGTCGCAGGCCGAGTTCCGACAATCCTAGGTATGATTTCAATTTTCCTCTTCCCTATACCTGAAACTGAAATTGAAATTGTGAATTGCCGAAGTCGTTTGATTGGATCTTCACTGCCGAAACCGAAATCGTTTGATTTCATCTTCCAATGTTTGAATGGTTTTTTTTCAATTGTAGTTTAAATATAAAGATTGACTATGAGGTGTTGGCAGAGGATTATGTAGATGCGAAGATTGCAGCAGGTGGTGGGGCTGATGATGATGGTGTTGTGGGTGGTGAGGATGGCGGTGTGGAGGGCGAGGAGGAGGTGGCCATAAGGACGGGAGGAGGTAAGAAGAGGAAGAATCCTTCACCGGCTTGGGAGCATTGTTTGAAAAGGGAAACGACAAACAGTGAAGGGGAAATAGAGGTTACCGGGATATGCAAGTATTGCAATTTTGAGATGCCGGCCCATTCTAAAAAAATGGGACAAGAGGGTTGCTCAATCACTTGAAAAAAATGTGTAGTTTGCCCTCTTTATGAAGGAAGTCGAGCTAAATCTACTCAACCAAGCTTGACTAATGTGACCATGGGTGGAGCAGGAGCTTTAGTCCCACATGTTTTTAATCAGAAGAAGTGTGAGTTGTTGATGGTGGAGTTCGTCATAAGAGATGAGCAACCATTTAGGGCGGTTGAAGGAGCTGGTTTTGTGAACTTTCTTCATAGGCTTCAACCTAGGTTTAAGATCCCTGATCGAAAAAAGGTTGCTCGTGGAGTTTGGGAATTGTATATGCTTGAGAAGGGCAAAATAAAGTCGGTAATATGTGATAAGAGGGTAAGTATCACAACGGATACTTGGACATCTATCCAAAACATCAACTATATGGTGATCACCGCCCATTTTGTAGATGATTCTTGGAACTTACACAAGAGGATCATCAACTTCACTAAAATCACAAGTCACAAAGGTGAAGACATAGGCTTGTGCCTTGAGCGTTGTCTACGTGAGTGGGGAGTTGAGAAAGTGTTTAGCATTACCGTTGATAATGCTTCGGCAAATGAAGGGGCGGTTGCACATATGAAGAGGAAGCTTGAAAGACAAGGAAATCTATTACTTATTGGGGAGTACTTGCATTTTAGATGTGCTTGTCACATCCTCAATCTAATTGTGAAGGATGGATTGGGTGAACTAGAGAAGGCAATTGAGGGTATTCGGAATTGTGTCAAGTACATTCACTCTTCATCGGCAAGGTTAGATGCATTTAGAAATGTAGCTATCTTGGAGAATATGGATAGCATGTCAAACATTCCCATGGACGTGCCTACAAGATGGAATTCAACTTATAAAATGCTTGAAGGTGCATTCAAGTATAAAGGGGGTGTTTAGTAGGATGGATGATGAAGATGTGAATTTTCGAGCTTACTTTAATGAAGAGGTTAAGAAGGATGGGGTGTTAGTCAAAAGGATGGGGCCACCAATGGAGGAAGCTTGGTTGGATGCACAAGCTTTTACTCTTTTTCTTAAGAGGTTTTATGATTCTACCATAAAGCTTAGTGCAAGTAAGACTCCTACTTCAAATTTGATATTCAATGAAATGGTGGCATTGCAACAACTTATTGAGAAGAAGATGCGTGATTGGAGTAATCCTATTTTGAGGAAGGTGGCTCAATCAATGAAGATAAAGTTTGACAAATATTGGGGACAAAGCAATGGAGGAGGAAATGGCCATAAAATAAACTTGATCGTGTTTATTGCCAATGTACTTGACCCAAGATTCAAACTTTCAATGCTTGATATGACTTTGTCTAGTCTTGGTCAATCAAGGGCCGAAGTTGAAGGTGTTATTAGCATGGTGAAAGCAAGCTTGCAAGATTTACATAAAGCCTACAAAGGAGGTGTTCCCGATACTACCCAACCTTCTAGCAGTGTGGCCATCATTGATGATGATGATGATTGTGCTAATGATTTGTTGAGACAACTTGATAGGCAAAGGCATGCTATGCAAACTGATGAGATAACAAATGACTTGGATTCTTACTTTGCCGATGCTCCCGAGGTCGCTTTGAACAAAGAGTTCAAACTAATGGAATGGTGGATGGTAAATCAATTTAAATATCCAATCGTGTCAAAGATTGCCAAGGACATCTTTGCAATACCATCTTCCACCGTTGCTAGTGAGGCGGCATTTACCTTGGGCAAGAGGGTTGTTGATCCGTTCAGAGCTTCTTTGACTCCACTCATGGTCGAGGCACTAGTTTGCACTAGTGATTGGCTTAGGGCCGAAGAATTTGATTTTTTCAAGGAGCCAACGGATGAGGAGTTCGAAATGTACAAGGAACTTGAAGAAATTGAAACAAGTAAGTAATTGATTATTTTATTTATAAGAGTTTTTATATATGTTAGTTGTTATTCATTTTAATTTTTATGTTTCTAAAGTTTACTAATGTTTTCCATTTTTTTGTAGATGTGCAATTGAGTCAATTGCCTACATTTCCTCCTACACCTTCTTCGGTTGCAAGTACTTCATCAATGAGTAGTTCCTCAATGAATCTTACTTCATCAACGAGTTTACCTCCCCTTCCTCCTCCAAGACCATCAACGATGGATCCTAGTACTAGTACTAGTACTAGAGGTCGAGGTAGAGGCAGAGGTGCTAGCCAATGAGCTCGGCAGGCCAGGTTGGGATCATTGGTATGAAACTTGTTCACACTTCTGTTTTGTGTTCATTTCAATGTTCAAAATTTTAACTTTTTGACCCTATCATTTTGTTTTACTCAGTTCTCTTTTCTTATTTCAGTATGTACCTTGCTTGGAGGATCAAATTATTGGGACAGTCCTAGTAGTGCACACAAACTGTGAAACTGAGGTAAGAACTTGGCTATTCTCAATTTGACATTTTCCAATTTTGAAATTGATATTTCTTTCCAATTGAATATCTTGGTTGAATTTGGCAGTGGTTGTTTGGCAGTTTGGTAGTTGTTTGAATGTGGTTCTTTGGCAGTTTGGTTTGAATTACATGAACATGGTATTTGAATTTGACTATGATTTACATGTGAATAAGTGATAGTTTGGCAGTGGTTGTTTGACAGTGGTTACATGTGAATTTGAATATGATTTGAATTTGGCAGTGGTTGTTTGCTCAGTTTGGCAGTTGTTTGATTGTTTGAATGTGGTTGTTTGGCAGTTTGGTTTGAATTACATGAACATGGTATTTGAATTTGACTCTGATTTTTTGTGTACATGTGAATATGTGACAGTGATACCCACTGTTTAATCTTTAATGAAACTAGGAAAATTTGCTAATTGTTGTTATGCGCTCTTCAGTCACTCATCAGTCATCATGCTAATGCTTTGCGTGTTTTTTTCCAGGATTGCAGCACTGCATTTCATCCCATCAAGATCTATGTTTTCTTCCCTCCATTCGACCTAAATACGATGTGTTCCCAAACCTTTTGTTCCATTGTTGTTGTATTGTATCCATGCTTTTTGTTTTGTATCCATTTTCAGGGAACTGTTTTTAAGTTTGTTGTTGTATTTCTCCAG
The DNA here is from genome assembly GCA_033675215.1 of Rhodiola kirilowii. Lineage (NCBI taxonomy): Eukaryota > Viridiplantae > Streptophyta > Magnoliopsida > Saxifragales > Crassulaceae > Rhodiola > Rhodiola kirilowii. The sequence goes on from CM066203.1 coordinate 23,744,669, forward strand.
TTTGTTGTTGTATCCAAACAACATTGTAATCTGTTATTCAGGTACAAGGTACTGAAAAAACTGAAAGTTGAAAAAAAGCACAAAACCGAAAATTCGGTTTACCAAAATTTTGGTTTACCGACTTTCGGTTTACCGAATATTCAGTTTCGGTTTTCGGTTCGAACTTTGATAAAACTGAAATATCGGTTCGGTTCGGTAATTTTCGGTTCGGTTCGGTTTCTGAACCGAACCCAGCCCTATCCAAATTGATTGATTCAAAGCTTGTTGGAAAGCTAATTCAAAGGCCTACAACTTTGTAGTTGACATTAAGAGCAGATTCGAAGGTTTAGATCTCTAAAAAGGCACCGGAAGTCAGGTCCCGTGACACTCCCTGCTGTCACGGGACAATAGAACTGTCATGGGACTTGGCCGTGGCAACGACATCTTTGGGTCCCGTGACAGCCCGTGACAATTAAGATGTCACGGGACTTTCCTAATTTTGACCTTAGATAATTATGGAAATTCGGGCTATAAAGAGAGGCATTCGACCAGATCAAAGGGTGTGCTTATTTTGAGATTGAAGAACCCTAACTTGGGAAAGAAGATAAAGAACATCGCGAGAAATTGAGGATCATCGAGCTACATCGTCTACGATTAACCCGTCCTTAATTTCTATCATTACACTATTTGTGGTTAACTTACCATGAATAGTGAGTAGTCTTCTTATTCTGGGATCCTACGGATCACGTGCTATGTACCCAACTCTCATGTGAACAATTAAACATTTTTATTTATGCGATTCGAATGTTCAATTTCATTGTGCTTAATTTTATCGTTCTTGCAAGTATTTACATTGAATGTGATGTTTACATGCTAGAACGTATTTAGGTTAATTACCGAAAGATGGATGGGTCCTAGGTACTAACCGGATTGTATGAAATTGTATGAAAACCTTTAGTTTAATAAATCGAGATCGTTGATAATCCGTGGATGGGCGGCGTTCAACGATTGAGATTAATCCAGATAATGATCCGTGGATGGGCGGCTTATCTAGTGTTATTTTGGTTTATTTCGATATTCGATAGCATGAATAATTTACGTAGCACGATCGCATGATTGTTAGGGTTAGCACGGGTGAAGTATGATTCTGGAATTCTTTCTCTAATCAAGTACAAACCTTTATTTTTCTGCTATTTAATTTCTGTTAGTTTTCACCACAACAAAAACCTTTTGTTAATCGGAATAGCTAAATAGGTCACCTGTTGACTAGTATTCACACACGTCTGTTTCTTGGATCGACCCTTGGCTTACCAAGGTTATAAATTTTGTTTGACTGCAACTCGACCCCTAAAACATATAAATTGACAACTATAAAGGGTTAAAATATGCTTGTCAAAATGGCACCGTTGCCGGGGATTTTGACAAGTGTATTTTTGACCCTTTATAGTTGTCAATTTATATGTTTTAGGGGTCGAGTTGCAGTCAAACAAAATTTATAATCTTGGTAAGCCAAGGATCGATCCAAGGAACAGACGTGTGTGAATACTAGTCAACAGGTGACCTATTTAGCTATTCTGATTAACAAAAAGTTTTGTGGTGTCAAAAGTAGCAGAAATTAAATACGAGAAATAAAAAGGTTGTGACTTAATCAGAGAAAGAATTCCAGGACCGTACTTCACCCGTGCTAACCCTAACAATCATGCAATCATGTTACGTAAATTATTCATGCTATCGAATATGGAAATAAACCAAAATAACACTAGACGAGCCGCCCATCCACGGATCATTGTCTAGATTAATCTCAATCGTTGAATGCCGCCCATCCACGGATTATCAACGATCTCGATTATTTAAGCAAAAGGGTTTTTCATACAATCCGATTAATACCTAGGACTCATCCATCTTTCGATAATTAACATAAATACGCTCTAGCATGTAAACATCCCATTCAATGTAAAACTTGCAGGAACGATAAAATTAAGCACGATGAAATTGAATATTCGAATCGTATCACTACTACAGACAGGACTTTATGCAACGGTTCAAATTTATCATTACGCAACGGTTCAAATTTATCATTACGCAACGGTTATAGTTTATGCAACGGTTTGTGTATAAAACCGTTGCATAAGGTACACTTTATGCAACGATTTTTATGAACCGTTGCATAATGTATACTTTAGGCAACGGTTCATAAAAACCGTTGCATAAAGTGTACTTTAGACAACGGTTCTTAAAAAACCGTTGCATAAAGGCTACCTTATGCAACGATTTGTGTAAAAAACCATTGCATAAGGATAACCATTAAGCAATGGTTTTGTGTTAACCGTTGCATAATGTTTATTTTTTGCAACTGTTTCAGATGAACCGATGCATATACTAAACCTTAAAATTAAAACATTTTTTCTTCGCCAGCAGCTGTCCACTCTTCGCTCTCATCACTCTCATCGGTTGGTCGAACTCGTCTGCTCACCGTCGCCAGTCGCCCTCATCCGCTCTCATCGGGTTGGATTAGTTCAGTCGTAATCCCGGCGAAATGCTGCGGCCTGATATGCACATCGTCACTTCCGCCGGCGTCCGCATTCTTGCTCACTCGTTCGTCCTGGTAAGTCATGCGAGCTTCAAACCGTCTTTGACTTACCTGGATGATGTTTAGGGCTTGAGTTGAGTTGAGTTTACAGATGTTGTTGAAATTACGAGTAGTTGTTGAAATCTGATCCGTTTCGCGTTTGTGAGATTACGAGTAGTTGTTGAAAATGTTCAGGCGGAGGCTTCGCATGTGCTGGCGAGTCTTATCAGCAGTGGAAGAGTTCCTTTCCGCGTTTCTGAGATTTCTGTATACGGCTAGGTGAGTCCGAAATTTCTGCATACAGTGGCTGAATCATAGTAATTTCTGCCTTGGGTTCGTTCTTACGGTTTGGATTCTCATTATACCATTTTATTACATTCTGGATATGGAGGTTGGCCTTTGTGAGGAGTTTTGGTGAAGCGCAGAGGTTGTTCCTGAGTCATATAACAACCATGTTGATTCTCCGAGGTCATGATGGTGACAGGGACGAGGATGTGAATAGAAATGGTGGCCGCGCTGGTAGGATGTGAATTATTTGTAGCTAGAGGGCTTTACATCTTAATCTGACATAAAAAAATTAATACTCAGAAAGTAAATACAGGCAACTTAGTGATTTGCATTGTTTTTTTGTTTTGTTCCTGCAGATTCAAGAGGTCGAAAGGCAAATCGATAAAATCACTCTCCTACTCAAGAAGCTTAAGGTTTGTGATGTTATCGCTATGGACTTTTCCATAATTAGTCCTTCCCTCGTTCATACAGAACTGAGCGTAAGCGGACCTTTACTTACATTTGAACTTATTATCGTTTTTGTTGGAACAGTTTGTTGTGTAATTTTTATTAGTCATGTTCTCTGACACTGTTTGCAAGAATGAGAACTATGGGTTCATTTCTCAACTCTTGTTGCAAGATCACTTGCTTCTCAGTGTTTGATAAGCTTTTCACATCTTAATCCCATGTCATTGTTTTGCAGGAATATCTGCTTGTGTTAGTCAAAAAAAATGATCCTCCAATCAGACATATATCTGTTAACTCAAGCAATGTCATGCTAGATGAGAACTTTAATGCGAAGGTACCGAATTCCCAAATCTCACTCCCTTGCCACCATACGGGTTGTTATGTGTCCTCTTGTGATGCCCATAGAGTTTGCAGCTTTCAGATATCGGCGTCCTAAATCCTGGTAATGGGGGGGAGCAGGTCACTCGGCAACACTAGCATCATGTTCAAAAGTCTCTCCATAGCTTGTTGACCTGAAGAAACCAGAACACAGCCAGAGTCATCAATCTGAACTACACAGCCATAAGGAACTGCTGCGACAATTTGTTTGAACATGATCTTTTGCAAGATAAATTATTGTATTGTTTACATTTGATTGTTATGTGAAGTTGTATGAATGGTGTAATGAATGGTTGTATTTTAAGTGAAATGAAAATATTTTGATGTTTGGAAAATGAGTAACAGGAAATTACATTTGTTTGCATTTTGTATTTAATTTTTAGGTGGATTTGAGCTATAAAACAATTAAAATATTGCAGAATTTGTCATGACATTATGCAACAGTTCAAGGAAAATCGTTGCATAATGTCATGACATTATGCAACGGTAGCTTATGCAACGGATGAGGAACCGTTGCGTATGATTCCTCAGAACCGTTGCATAAGCTCCTGTTTGTAGTAGTGTATAAATAAAAACGCTAATTGATCACATAAGGAGTTGGGTACATAGCACGGGATCCGTAGGATCCCAGAACAAGAAGACTACTCACTATTCATGGTAAGTTAACCACAAATAGTGTAATGATAGAAAGTAAGGACGAGTTAACCATAGACGATGTAACTTGATGATCCTCGATCTCTCGCGATGTTCTCTGTCTTCTCTCCCAAGTTAGGATTTTTCTTCTCCAAATAAGCACACCCTTTGATCTGGTCGAATGCCTCTCTTTATAGCTCGAATTTCCATAATTATCTAAGGTCGAAATTAGGAAAGTCCCGTGACATCTTAACTGTCACGGGACCCAGAGATGTCGTTGCCACGGCCAAGTCCTGTGACAGTTCTATTGTCCGTGACAGCAGGGAGTGTCACGAGACTTGACTTCCGGTGCCTTTTGAAGGTCTAAACCTTCGAATCTGCTTTTGGTGTCAACTACAAAATTGTAGGCCTTTGAATTAGCTTTCAAACAAGCTTTGAAATAATCATTTGGACACCATATGCGATCTGTGCGTACAAAATAAGACGGAAAGGTCAATCTGCCCTATTTTGTCCTATTTTCACCCAAATCTTCACCAATTGCTTTGCTTTGGCTTCGGATCAATCCAAAAGTATTATATAATCTAAAACACTAGAAAACAGCTTAAATGATGACAATTTGCCGAGAGAACGAGTGATATCCTTCATCGTATGGAGCAACTAACTAGTCGAAATCTCGACTGATCAGAGATAACGAGGTTCTATGAGATTGAAAGAGAAAAAGGCCGATTTATTAAGTTCCTCATGGGACTTAATGAATCTTTTGCTCAAATAAGGACACACATACTTGCTCTAAGGGAATTGCCAAGCATAGATGTGGGTTATCATATGGTAGCTACCAATGAGGCCGAGAGAAACATTGCCAAAGTTGCTTGCATAGAAGCTTCAGTCATGGCTTTTGCCATAAATGTCCCATATCAAGGCTCCAATAATGTGCATAAGCAACAATTTCAGTCACATCAGTATGTTCAATCACCATGAGGCAACTTCAATGGAAAAGTGAAACAGAGGCCATTTTGCACCTATTGTCAACTCAATGGACACACACGGGAGCAATGCTATAAATTGAATGGATATCCACCGGGACATCGACTTTACAAAGGAAAAGGCAGCAATAAGAGCTCAAATTCCAGCATTATGACTCAAAAAACAACACTACTGATGTTGTATCTAATACTGGTGGTAACATTTCTCAATCAAGTCCTAACCATTTTACTGATGATGGTAATATATTCACTGTTGAGCAGGCTAACCAACTGCTGAGTATGCTTAAACAACACCAGAAGGGAGCTGTTGATGTAGGGGATAGCCAATGCCACATGGCAGGTATTTGTAGTTTGATGTCATATTCCCTTGGAAGGCATTCTTCGATTGTTGACAGTGGGGCAACAGACCATTTTGTCTGTGATATACATGCTCACTAATACATACTTATTGCCCAAAGAATGCTATATTAGCTTGCCCAACGGGAGTGCTATTGTGGTCAGTTCAGCAAGGACATATATGCTGCAGATTGGTTTAAAATTGCTTGATGTCTTTTATGTTCCCAGTTTCAAGTATAATTTACTCTCAGTTAGTAAATTGGTGGCTGATAGTCATTGTTCAGTTACATTTACTAAAGAATTATGCCTTATTCAGGACTTAGCAAAGAAGACCACTTTGGTGATTGGTAAGCTTTTTGGAGGATTGTATAGAGTTGAAGATCACTCTACAATTAGTGCGGCCAACAATACTACAGTAAGTGCAGTCAACAAAGTTTTTATTCGAACATGGCATTATAGGATGGGCCATATGTCTTTTGATAGGATGCACACGTTATTATCTAAATGCATTCCTCATTTGAGTATGAAACCAGAAAAACTACACTGTGAAGTTTGTCGATTATCAAAGCAAAATAGACTGAAGTTTTCATTAAGTGATCATGTTTCTATTGATAATTTTGATTTGGTGCATTGTGATGCTTGGGGGCCATTTCACATTGAAACAATGAGCGAAGCCAAATATTTCCTTACCGTAGTTGATGATAAGTCGAGGAGTGTGTGGACTTATTTGATGAAGATGAAAACAGAAGTAGCAGATTTATTGATGCAATTCTTTGCTCTCATAGAAACTCAGTTCAACAAAAAGATAAGAGTATTGCGGACTGACAATGGAGGCGAGTTTATTATTTCCAGATTGCATACATTCTTGACATCAAGGGTTGCATACACCAAAGCTCGTGTGCCTAAACTCCGCAACAAAATGGCATTGTCGAAAGAAAGCATAGACATATTCTTGATTTAGCAAGAGCCCTGCGGATACAATCAAATGTGCCTAAGGTGTTTTGGGGTGATTGCGTACTTAATGGCAAGTCTCCTTTTGAAATATTATTCGGAAGACCTCCTCCATTAGATCATCTTCAAGTCTTTGGTTGTCTATGCTATGTGAGTACTATTTCTAATTTCGGAGATAAGATGGACCCAAGAGCTACGACTTGCATATTTTTGGGGCATCCTTATGGCAAGAAGGGGTACAAAGTATATTGTCTTGCATCTAAAAAGATTTATATCAACAGGAATGTGCATTTTCAGGAAAACATATTTTTGGGGTATCCTTACCAAGGCTCTTCTTGTGCTTTGGATATTACTCGTGCCACTCCTATTCCATTGATTGTTCCTGATATTCCAAGTGTTGATGAACAAGTTTGTAGTCCTACTGGAAATACTTCACTAGATGCTACTTTGGTTGATATTCATGTCCCCATCAATGAAGAATCAAGCAATCATGAGCATATTCAACGGTCCCAAAGAGTGCTGAAACCTCCTGGCTGGTTACAGAATTATGAGTGTCATTCCACAGTGAACTATAATTCCCCACATGACATTGAAAAGTATGTTTCTTATGTCTCATGCTCTTCTAATCACAGACATTTTCTGGGCCAAATTAGTCTGCACAAAGAACCAAAAACATATACTCAGGCTGCGAAAGATCCACTTTGGCAAGAAGCTATGAATAAAGAGATTGCATCTCTTGAGCAAAATCAGACTTGGAGTTTAACTTCTCTACCACAGGGCAGTAATGGGTTTTTAAGATCAAACATCATTCCGATGGTACCATTGAAAGGTACAAAGCCCGCCTTGTCGCAAAGGGATTCACTCAAGTCGAAGGTATCGATAACCATGACACGTTTGCACCGGTGGTCAATATGACAACAGTTCACTGCTTGTTATCCGTGGCAGCAGTTCGTAACTGGCCATTGTATCAATTGGACGTTAATAATGCATTCCTGCACGGAATTCTCATTGAGGAGGTTTATATGCAGCTGCCACCGGGTTTCTATCCGCAAGCTAGACGACAAGGTCTCGTATGTAAGTTACAACGCATCATATATGGCCTTAAACAGGCTTCCCGTCAATGGTTCTCGCGTTTTAGTGACGCCTTGCTTCATTTCGGATTCCATCAGAGTATGGAAGACTATTCCCTTTTTACACTATCAAAAGGCAATGATTTTATTATCCTGCTGGTGTATGTTGATGATGTCGTGTTAATTGGCACTTCTCCCTCATTAATTTTCAAGGTGAAGAGTTTTATCCATGATATGTTTATAATCAAAGATCTTGGCACTCTGAAATACTTTTTGGGGGTTAGAAATTGCACGTTCCTCCAAGGTTATTTTCCTCAACCAGCGTAAGTATGCGCTGGACATCTTAGTTGATCATCAGTTTATGGGGTGCAAGCATATCCGCACACCAATGGAAACAAAGCATGGTCTTGGTTTGTCCACATGTACACCATTGGCTGATCCTTCTATTTACAGAAGGTTTATTGGCCGCCTTATCTATCTGACTATTTTTCGACCGGACCTCGCTTTTCCTATGCATATCTTGAGCCAATATATGCAAGCACCCACTGATGACCATCTGTGTGCAGCCCATAGGGTGCTTCGCTATATCAAGCTTGCCCCGGCACAAGGCTTGTGCTTCTTCGCAAGTTCCTCTTTCACATTGATCGCCTTTTGTGATGCGGATTGGGCGAGGTGTCCAATAACTAGGCGCTCAGTTAGTGGATATTGCACAATGCTCGGCTCTTCCGTCATGTCATGGAAAACTAAGAAGCAAGTTGTTGTTGCCCGCTCCTCGGCAGAATCCGAGTATCGCGCCTTAGCTAACGTTTGCAGTGAGGTGATTTGGTTGATCCGTCTCCTAGCAGACATGAAAGTCACTGTCAGCACTCCTATCCGCATTCATTGTGATAATCAAGCAGCCCTCCACAATGCTCGGAATCCGATTTTTCATGAGCGAACGAAGCACGTTGAGGTTGATTGTCACTTTGTTCGTCATCATGTCAATTCTGGTCTCGTCCATCCGACATTCATCAGCACGCATGATCAACCCGCGAACCTTTTCATAAAGCCCCTGTCTCATGATCGCCTTCTCTTGCTCTGTTCCAAGCTGGGTGTAAGTAACTTCTTACATCATCCAACTTGAGGGGGTATTGGGCATATAAATTCTTGTAGGGCTATTGTGTATTTATAACTTTGGGTTGACTGTTGTAAAGTGCAAATGTGTAGGGATCATATTATATTTTTAGCCTGTATATGAGTTGGGCATTCTTCATTATTTCAATTAGGGTTTTCGACTGTTCTTCTCCAAATCTCAATCCCGCTGTGCAAGTTTTTCGATTGTCTCCGGCGGCGTCAGGAATCAGGCGATAACCTTCCACAAAATCTGGTGCGTGATAGTTTTTAATTAACAGTTTAGCCTCTTGGATGCAATAAGAATATAGACAACGAGGAGTGAATTTGCTGGATGGGGTTTTTTCTTTTGATAATCTCGTGAGCTTGGGGTTAGGTCAGGTACTGTTTCAAATTTGTGGTTTTGACTGATTTTTGGGTTATCAGGGGTTATGGCTGATAGGAGTTTATCGGTTGTAAAGCCAGTATGGATGAAGCAGGCGGAAGAAGCGAAAATTAGGAGTGATGCAGACAAAGATGCTGCTGCTAAAGCAGCATTTGATGCAACATTTAAAGGGGTTGAGAATAACGGGCCTGCTAAAACTGCAGATTCTTCAGATAGTGAAGCTGAAGAATCGGAGGAGAATTTGGCGAAAAAGCCTATTGGACCTGTTGACCCTTCGAAATGCACAGCTTCTGGTGCTGGGATTGCTGGTGGCACAGCTGGTGCAGCTTCTACTTTTGTTCTGGTGACGAAGGATTCTGATGGAAGGAAAATTCCAAATGGGGGTGCAGAGATTAAGGTGAAGGTGTCTCCTGGTGTTGGTGTTGGGGGTTCAGACCAAGAAGGGATTGTGAAGGATCTAGGTGATGGTACTTACACCATTACCTACGTGGTTCCAAAAAGAGGCAACTATATGGTTACTATTGAGATAAATGGGAATCCTGTCATGGGTAGTCCCTTCCCAGTATTTTTCAGTGCTGGCACTCCCTTCACTGCAGGTACTCTTTACACTGTTCAAGAGCCTTGGTAGTTTTGGGTTTGGATTATTTGTTTAATTGAAAGCTAATACTTTCGTATATCAAACTTATATTTGATATGATTCTCATCTTTTTCTTACACTTATTTATTTGAAAGTTAAATAATTTTTCTTAGGCAGGTGGAGCATTTTATTCATTTTTGAGTTCAACCTACTAATTATATGTTTGTAATGGATTTTACTTGCGTGTTTAAGTCGTTTTGAGGTACCATATTTTGTAATTTATTGCAGGTACAAGTGCGGGTGGAATCCTGGGCTTGTCACCTGCTTCCAATTATCCAAACATGGTTAATCAAACAATGCCGAACATGCCAAACTATTCTGGGTCTGTCTCGTCTTCATTTCCAGGACTGCTTGGTATGATCCCTGGAATTATAAGTGGTCCCTCTGGTGGTGCAATTTTGCCAGGTATTGGAGCATCGCTTGGGGAAGTTTGTAGGGAATATCTGAATGGCAGGTGCGCTAAGGCAGACTGCAAACTTAACCATCCACCTCAGAATCTGCTTATGACTGCCTTAGCTACAATCACAAGCATGGGAAATCTCAGTCAAGTGCCAATGACACCTTCAGCAGCTGCTATGGCTGCTGCTCAGGCGATTGTTGCTGCCAAGGCTCTTGAAGCCCATGCTAAACAAATGCAAGCACAACAAAAGTTCTCTAAAGATGCAAGTGGTATATCCAGAACCAACCGGTTATTAAATATTTGTGTCTTATTTGAGTACCCGTAATTCAAAATAATCTGAATTTAGTGAAAACAGTAGTTATGACTCCCTTTAAGGTCTGTGGTTTACACTAAATAACAATGAATGAAAAGAATGGTTTAAAAATATACCGACCCTTTTATCTCTAAGTGTCAGGGATAAAAATGCATGACTCCACCGTGATTAACATATTTACGTTCTGGAAAATATAAAACAAGAAAGGCATTCATAAACGAGCTATAAATCCAAATGGTTGCAAAAAGAGCACGCAGATTATCATATTTTAGACCTCATGTTGTTGCATAGAAATGTGTCCTCTGTACATCCTCTTAATTTTTCAGTTTCTTCGTTTTGAGTTCATGTTAAGTTAGTAATGATATCTTTATTCTTTGGGTTTTCATACCAGATTCTATGGATGAAGCAGGTAAAGCTGACGCACTAAAGAAAACTCTGCAAGTCAGCAATCTAAGCCCCCTTATCACTGCAGATCAGTTGAAACAACTCTTTAGCTTCTGTGGCACAGTTTTGGAATGTACCATCACTGACTCGAATCATTTTGGCTATGTTGAATATTCAAAACCAGAAGAAGCAACTGCTGCTTTGGCTCTGAACAATATGGATGTTGCAGGACGCTCGCTGAAGGTTGAGATGGCTAAGACTGTTCCTCCTAAGCCGGCTACCTTAAATTCATCCTCGTCCCTTCCATTGATGATGCAGCAAGCAGTGTCCATGCAGCAAATGCAATTTCAAAATGCTCTGATGATGCAGCAGAGTATGACTGCACAACAAGCAGCAAATCGAGCTGCGACTATGAAATCTGCTACAGATCTAGCATCGGCTAGGGCTGCTGAAATAAGCAGAAAATTGAAAGTGGATGGAATTGGAGACGATGAGGCGGAAGCAGATCCAACATCCAGGTATGTTGTTTCACCAGTATTATCAAACATGCTGTAGTCTCTTTAACATGTTGTAGAATATTTAAAATAATTTCAAGCATAATCTAGACATTGCATAGTTGCATTTGGCTTGTTCCACTATTTTGTGTGGGAGATACGGCCGGTTCTTTTCAAGTCAGGTAGCTTCTAACTGCATAGTTGCTGTACATACAACAAAAGTGAAATGTAATATACCTAGCAAATCCAGAATTGCTGTCGGGAATGTACCTAGGTCAATATCATATATAACTATTGTTTGCTAAATTTGGTTTGGAAATAGTGCTGCACTTTCTGCATTCCTTGATTGGATGTTCTGTAAAAAAGTAATAGTTATCTAGTTTAGAAATCCATTATAATCCTTTGCAAATACTCGATCAGAATTTTCAAATATTAGGCGAAAGTCATTGTATTCTTTTTCGAACATGTCTGTGGTAAGATTTATTATACAGTTGTAAGTATTTGCGTGTAATGTCTTTCCTTCAATTGTTTCTTTCATAGATATCAGAAGTAGGTAAGTGGTGATTATTTACACCTATTTATATGATAGTCACCAATAAGCGAATCGAGACTGTTGAAAAGACTATTGCATGAGTTTTTTATGGTTGAATCAAACACATATGACAGTTCAGTTTTATTATTTAACAGACCCTCATCGCCTGTTCGTGCAAAATCTAAATCCAAGTCTAGATCTCCAATCAGATACCGGGAAAGAAAAAGGTCTCGTTCCTATTCTCCATCTTTTCGGTTCTCAAGAAACCGCAGATCAAGATCACCGATCAGGTCTCGAAAGTACTCGAGCTATGGTTATGGACGCCGTTCTTTCAGAGACACCAGGGATTACAATGATAGATATAGAAGACAGGAGACATATAGGCCCCACGAGCATCATTTATCTAGCTCGAGCAGACACAAGAGTCGGAGTATGAGTCCACATGAGTCTAGAAGCAGAAAGAGTAAAAGCCCCAGCCAAAGGAAACGAAAGTCGCACAGAGAAACATCAGGATCACCAACACGCCGGGAAGACAGTTCTAGCCACAAGTCAAGGAAATCACATCGCTCTGATTCCAGATCCCCAACACGAAATGAAGAAAGCAAGTTTTCTCAAAAAACTGAAACGGAAACTAGATCAAAGCATAGTCGACACTCACGGTCAAGATCTCCTTTCCATGGGAAAAGTCATAGGAATCGAGATGAAAAGTCTCATAGGAGTGATAGAAAGAGATCAAGGTCTCTTTCAGCAGATGGAAAACATCACAAGAGTAGTAGATCACCTCCAAAAAGAATTGGTTCAAGCAAATCAAAGGTCAAAAAGATCTCGAGATCAAGATCACCCGAAGGAAAAAGTTCCAGGGTCAGCATATCACCTCCAAGAACTGATGCTGCCAAATCGAAGAGTAAGAGATCCTCCAGGTCAAGATCACCCAGAATAAGAAGTCGCAAGGTCGACATGTCACCTTCAAGATCTGATGCCTCCGAATCAAAGATTAAGAGGTCCTCGAGGTCAAGATCGCTTGAAAATGAGGTTAGTGATTTAACCACAAAGCTGTCTGATGAAAAGAAAAACAAAGAAGGCCGCTCCAGGTCCAGATCCAGTAAACACAAAAGCCGTGGACCTGATAACTCCCCCAGCAGATCCGATGATATCCAATCACCACAAAGGTGCTCAAGGTCCAGATCCCCGGCAGACAGGCATCACTACAAAGATAATAAACTTTTGAAAACCCAGAAACGTGATAGAAGACGCTCTAAATCAGTCTCGGTCGATGATGATCATAGAAGACGAAGCCGGTCACCTTCAAAAAGCTCAAAAGAGAAAAAATCTAGACACAAGAGACACTCAAGACCAAACCATGATAAAGAAAGATCTGTATCTCCAAATTTTGAAACTGCTAGCCCGGGCAGGGGGAAAAAAGAAAAAGATGTACAAGGTATGTTGGAATCCATTTACTGTTTATAACTGCACTTCTTCAAATTAGTGATTTCCAAATCTGACGTCATTTGTATCTACAGTGAATATTGGCAAATCCGGATCTGAGCAGGTGTGCACAGTGGATGCAGGTTATGATAGAAGATCCAAGAAGGATGAAGATATCCATACTGATGAGTTGGAACATATGATCGAGGATGTGGAATATCCTAGGGGTTCGTTCAAGACTCGTGTGAAAGCCGACTCACCCTGATGCAGGGAAGAGTCTCAATGGTTCTGACACTGCTGAAAATGGGGCTTACTTGTGGCATCCTGGAAAAAAATATTGAACGTCCCTGAGTTCCATTATGTATCAAAATTCCGCTAGACTTTGTGAGCGGAGACCGGCGTTCTTGTGGAAGAATCTATGTTGTAGGAGTTGCTGAACACTTACTCATACAATTTATGTCTCCTTCAATTGTTTTCTTATATTTTGCAGGTTAAAGTTGACTTATGGAACTGAGGTTGATGTGATATTCTTCTCAGTGAAGGTTAATGCTGACTTCATTTCTCCATGCATGTGATTGTAGCAAGCCTTTCATTGAAAATGACGTATGTTTTGTTAACTGTTAGTTATTTATCTTCAATAAGGAGTGAGCATACTGTTTACATTATTGTCATGATGTTCTCTTACGATTTGGGAAGCTTGATGGATATTACTCACTGTATTGCATTTGGTTTGAAGTCTAGGATCTGCTCGCCACTTGTAAATTTGTACTCACTTTTTATTCAGCACATCTTAGAAACTTATACATAGTTTTCTGTCAAAATTTGGGGTAGTTCGCTGGCTTTGTTTGAGCTTGGATTGATAAGCCTTTGTTCTCCATTGAGGATGACTGTGGGCAGACCATTCACTGCTAAAGGTCCTGTGGGCCTGTTGTACATGTACTGTGCAGGTTCCATGGTGTCTCAGGAGGAGTTTAATGAGGTCATCTGGTTGCCTTATTAGGTGTTAAATTATTTACAGCATGGAGCCACTGGCGTTCATGTGCTTGCATCAGGAGGCTATGCACCTCTATAATCTGGTATCGTCATTGCTCTCTGGAAGAATTAGAGAACCCTGCACATTCCCTCTAAGATTGGTTGTTGTCAATGTGTTATAACTTATAATATGTTATATGAAGCCTTCTCCATGTATCTTAAAGTGCCTCTTTTTCTTTTTCTCTCTTTGTTTCTCCCTCTTTCTTCCACGAAATTATGTGGCTAGGTAAACACATTTCAAGTTGGGGGAAGATCATATCTAGCTGAAAGGATTGCACCAGCTGACAGCTTGTTGAATATGGAAGATGGCTTGTGTCGGTTACCCCATTTGAATTTGGGTTGGATGATATGTTTGGTGGTCTGGCAGGTAATAAAGGCTTTTGGTACTGGTGGTTATGTACCAACAGCCCCATGTTCAAAGCATGCAAATTATTGTTTTCTTAGATTTGTATAAATGCGGTCTGACTACTGACTGTTAGTGCTCAATACAGCAATATTGTGCTTCTTCTCACTTGACAATTATCATGGGCTTTGGGGTTTTGTGTCATTTTATACAATAGTGAACAGATAGAGGTAAAACACAACTCTTTAGATTATCACCTTTTTGTGGGTAACAATGTCAGTCAGTGGATGGCTGGACCTTTTCCGATCAGGTTCTCTTCATGGGGCTTAAACTTATTCCGTGTTTCTTATGGTAAGGAACTTGCCATAGTCCGACCTGTCACCCAAATGCATACATCCTACCCCTTTTTCTTTCTTTTCACGTTTGACCCTTTACCAGGGTGAAAAAGAAGGGTGGACTCTTCTTCTGTGCGGCACTGTCAAGGCTTTGAAGAATTTTGCCGGATGCCGTTGGAAGAAGACAATTTAGTAAATATCTAATATGTTGTTAGTGCCCAATAAACGCTTTATAAGTGTGGGACTTGATAGCTCCATTTCTTAAATTGTTGGCTATCCTTATTCCTTACATTACTCGACTCTCTGTAGCCGCGCGAGCAGTGGTTCCTCTACGTCAACCACTCAGGAACAGAGCTTGTTTTTACTTGATCGATCAGATGCTATGCTCATCTAAACTATCCAAAATCCAAACATAGCCACCGGGTTCAACCGTTCCTTTACCATAAAATACCATTAGGTATGTACTTATTAACAGCCATTTGAAGAGATAGTTTTAATAAAATAATATTATTTTATTAGTATCACCAGCCTGTTGGCTTATAATTTTTAAAATCAAACAATAATGCATTTTTATTAGGGGAAGTAATATTGATGCCTCAAACTATCGTCATTTTTCAATTAAAGGTTCAAACTATCTATTTTTTTTCCAATCAAGAGTAAAGTAAAAAAATAAATTGATCAATTTTTGAACAATCACTTTAACTTCACCGTGATTAAATTGCAAATTCAATCATGTGAAGCAAGTTGAAAATAACCCGATGATCTCATCATAACCTCTTAACGTATTAAATCGATCTCTCTTCTTTAACACCAATATTTTTTTTTATTGAGTCGTTATTAATGGGATTCACATAACTGAGTTTGTAATTTAATCGCGGTGAATCTACGGTGCTCGGTGTTCAAAAATTGGTCAATTTAATTTTTATGTTGCCCTTAATTGAGAAAATTGAGAGTTTAGACCTTCAATTAGAAAAGAATGGTAGTTCGGGACATCAATTTGTACTTTTTCCCTTTTTATTATAAGGGAAAATGACAAGAAGGGGGCATGAACTACCACATGATGTCAAATTACGGTCAGAACTATCAGAAATGACAATCAAATGTCAAATTAAAATCAAATGACAAAAATGGGCCATGAACTACCACTTAATGTCAAATCACAATCTGAACTATTCAATATGACAATCAATGGTCAAATTTAATTTTCTTAATAGACACGTTACCAATGGACACTAGGCCTGAGCGTTTAGACCCGAAAACCCGAAACCCACCCGAACCGAACAGAAAAAAGCCCGAACGGGTTGGTTCTTCTCGGATCGAAAACCGAACCGAAAAAAAACCTGAACCGAATGGTGAGATTCGGTTCGGTCTCGGGTTTGCTTTTTTCTCGGACCGAAAGCCCGAACCGAACTGAAAATATGTGTTTTCTGTCAATTTACAGAAAAAACCTGAAAAAACTTGAATCGGCCCAAAAAAAACCGAAAAATCGTGTAAACCGAAAAAACCCGACCCGACCCCGAAAAAAACCCGAAAATCGTGAAAACCCAAAAAAACCCGACACGAACCCGAAAAAAAAACCGAAAATAGCCAAAAAACCCGAAAAAGCCCGAACCGACCCGAAACCCGAAAAATCGGGCTTTGGTCGGTTTTCACTTTCAAAAAGACCGAACCCGAACCGAACCGAATTTTTGGGTTTCGGATTTTCACAAAATTAGGGACCGAACCGAACCGAGCCCAGGCCAAATGGACACTATATAATTTCGTCAATTGATGGTATCAATTACTATTAAAATAATTATAAACACAAACTTTTAGTGTATCATTAAAAAAATTTATAAGATTTTTTTGATATATTCTTAAATTTGTAACAAAATATATCAAGAAATTCACATAACAAAATGTTTTAAGAAATTTAAGAAATTCTTATAATATTTTAATTTATAAACTAAGAAAATTACGTTTTGATTCATGTTATTACTTTACATCAGTTAATGAATATTTTCGAGAGTCCGATTCCATTTTTGTTTGGGTAGAAAAGATGCGTCTTAATTCTTCAACAACATTTTTTGAATATGCTCGTACTTTGATTCATTTAAAGTGATCAAATAAATCAAAACAAATTTTTTTTAGTTATAAAATAAAAATATATCAAGAAATTTTTATTAGAAAATGTTTAAATTATAAACTAAAATTTTGTGTTATATTCATTTGATCACCTTAATATCAATTGACACCGTTAATCGATGGAGTTATATAGTGTTTGTTAGTAATTTGTAATTTGTAATATGTCCATTAAAAAATTTGAATTTGACCCTTAAAAAAATTGAATATGACCATCAATTGTCATATTGGATAGTTCAGACTGTAATTTGACAGTAGATGATAGTTCATAACCCCTTTTTGTTATTTAATTTTAATGTTACCCTTGATTGTCATTTTTGATAGTTCTGACCGTAATTTGACAGCAGGTGGTAGTTCATGACCCCTTTTTGTCATTTCCCTTGTTATTTTTTTTTATGAGGTTAGTAGATTAAAGTTAGTATCTGCTCATTTTGAGCTGGTGAGGACTTGAATCCTGGCCACTTTAGGCGCAGGGGGACGCCCTTCCACTGGGCGAATCTCTTTGTCATTTTCCTTGTTATAAAGATACAATTATGTTGTTTGAAGGGTTAGTAAGTGCCTATGCTTCATAATAAGAGACTGATATCATTATAGCTTTTTGTTTTTTGAAGAACACATAATTATATATTACCATACTTCAACATGTATTACATTGCACACTGCACTCAACAAAACACAAAGCTCAAACGATAGACCAGTGTTTCTTCAACGACATCTTCAGCTGCGCCATCTCCTCCTCCGGCAATATCGCCTTCACCACCCTCCCCTCCGTCTCATCCCTCATCGGCAGCACCAAAACGGCACCCTTCTCCGCCACACCATCAATCCAATAATCCACATAAACAGGCTTTTCCCCCTTCAGCAACATTCCATACATCTCTGCATCCCCCATCTTCACAAACGTCAGATTCCCGCCGTAAACCACGAAATCCCCCAACCCATTTTCTCCATCCACCGCGGCTTCGATCTCGCCTCCCTCATCTTCGCCTTCTTTCGTTACTAATTTCGCCATTTCTTCAATTCCCATTTCCGACACGTTCGATTCCGTGGTGACTGTGGTGATCATCAACGTGTTGTTCATTGAGTACTTCTTTCGAGCACCTTTCCTGCATACCGTCACAGCGTTGACATCTTCTTTGACCCCGTCTCTGATCCTCGCGATTGATTTCCAGAACACAGCCGCCAGCAATTCGAAAGTTGGAATCTCTGTGCCGACGTTTTTGGAGACGATTTGCGATTGCAGATCCGCTAACTGAGTCGGAGAAATGTGGAACGAGTATGTGTCCATGTTGCAGCCACTCGGGGCTCCGAACCAGTTGTCGCCAACCGGGTCGACCCGTTTGAGTGAACCGGGTAAAATGGCTGACGGAGTTGGGTTTTCTTTCCGTGGAAGTAGAGTGCTGGCCTTGGGGAATATTGGAATTGGGCCGGGCTTTTCTCCCGAGAAAAGAAGGCCGCACATGTTCAGGAAATCAGTGGCCGTGAATGGGTCTCCCAAAATATGGGCCCAGCTCAGGCCCAATGCTAATCCTCCGCACTTGAACCATGTGAACTGTTTTCATTCAACATCACCGATCAGATTCATTACATCCATTGAAAAAGACTTTATAAAATGATTATTAGAAAAAGGATGACATGCAAATAACATATTTTTGTAAATACAAATTAATGATAGGTCGTGATTTAGTCATTTGGACGGATGTGATTAAATCTTGTCATATGGATGATTTTTCGGCAACGAATCACTTGTGATGAACTATGTCATACTTTTGGTCTCTCGACGACAAATTATAATCCACTTTTGACGAATTTTACAATTTGTACCAAAAATATAATTAGCAACCGCAATATTTTCCCATGATAATTATATTAATTTTTTTATTTTATTAAAATGATTTAATATGATATATGAGTAAAGATCAGGTACGGTATATTCTTGGTGTAAAATGCAAAATTTGTCAAAACTGGATTATAATTTGTCGCCGAAAAATAAACAATACAACATAGTTCTTCACGAATAGTTTATATTTCGTCACCGAGAAATTAACCATAAACAGAATTTAATACGGGATTTATCTGATCCGTTCAAATGATCAAATCAAGAACTTTGATTGGTTTGTATTTTTTACAAAAATATACCCTTTGCACCGTATCTTTTTTCATGATCAATAGTTTTAAAAATTAGGAACGTCACAATAAAAAAATCAAAATTAAATCTAACTCCACTTAAATAAGAGAACCAAATTGAACCTAATGGCTTAATTTAAGCACCCTGCTTATGGTATTTGACTTATAAGCTAAGAAAATCAGATACTTAACTAAAATTAAATTATTTAACTATCGGTCCTAAATAAAATATTTTAAACTAAAATTAAATACTGGAATGAAACCATTTAAAGAAACTATGATAAATACCTGCAAAAGTACAGGAGGGGAGAAAAGGGGTTCAGGGCCAATGATCTTGTTGGGAACAACAAGCTTATGAAGTGAAGAAGACTCTCTAGTCAAGTCCAACCAATCATCCAAGGTTTTAGGGCATTTGGCCTCAATGAACCTAGTGCCACAGTCATTGCACTTGATGAATGGCCAACCAGCATCAGACCGGCGGAACCGGCCATTGACCATGAAGTACTGGTTGAGCCATTTGAACATGGTCTCCTTGATCTTATAGATCAAAGCCATCTGCTCACTAGCCTGTTGGTAATCAGCTACAGTGCTGTCCATTTTGAAGTAGCACACTTGTCTCAAGTAGTGTAGCCTCATGGCTTGGTCAAGACTGCTCGGTTCGTAGACAACGTCAGTGCCTGTCACGTTAGCTGGACCGACGGAGGAGAGCCTGAAGCCGTATACTAGTTCAGAGGCTTCTCCAGTAGAGGACACCATCTTGAGAGAGGTTTGGAATGAATATGTGTAATAATAGTGTGTCTAGCTTATTGTGTAACTGCAATTAAGCTTCAGCTCTCCTTGTGTTGAAGCCATCTGCTTTTTATAGATGTAAAAAAAAACATCATAAATTAATTATGCACACACAAAAAAACCTATATATATTCACATTGGTATATAATCATTTTTGCATTAAGTGTGGTGGACCTTTTTCAGTTACTAATATGTTACAGTGTCAACCACTTATTAAACTAGCAGAGAGGTATGTACATTAACAGGTCCATACATCATACATGCAAACATTTAACATCTCATGTGGTTAAGTTTCTCTTCTCTTCAGTATATATTTAATAACTGCACCACTCCCCACCTTTTAACCAGAAACCCTAAATGCATGTAACATTGTCTGGTTGGATTAAGCAACTCTCCACTCCACATGCTACTATATGTAAGTTAATATTAGCTTGTTATCACTATATATTGAGTTAGCTAGATTTTGGAAAGTATATACATGCAATATAGCATAGTGGCGCCATTGTCATGTTGTCAACAAAAGTTATTCATTACATGAGGACTCAAAGTCGACCTCATTAACCATGAAAATTTAGGGATTTCCTACAAGGAAAAGATCATATGAAAAGTAAAAAAATTGGTGAGAAATGAGAAATAATCAAAATTCGTAGCTTAAAGAACAAAATTCGTAATGTAAATAAAACTTAAAGAATCAAAATTCGTAATGTAAAAATAGTATAACTTAAAGATCAAAATTCGTAGACTTAAAGGACAAAATTCGTAACACCGGTAATTACATGGATACAAATTTACAATAATGCCCTTACGAATATATAATATAGATATTAAGATTCACAAAATCCGAAAAATAAGGGTTGTTGGATCAAAAATTGAATGGTGGTGATTACTTCTCATTTCTCACCAAATTTGTTACTTCTCATATGTCATCTCAACCATTACCTACAAAGTGTATCCATTTCCGCCACACACGTATCATATACATTATACAACAAAGAGGAGCGCTGAAAAGAGAACTTCTCTTTTTTCAAGAACTTTAAGATTTTGAAAATGCATCCGTTTTTACCTAAGTGCGATTTCCAAAAGCTGAAAATGCATCTAGGCAAAATGCATGCTCGAAACTGCATAATGAAGGAAAAAAGTGAATGAGACACGTGTCAACTCCATATTCAAAGATGTAACCTGATCCAATAATAAAATTTGAATTTTCAAATTCTCGATCTTTTAGAAATTTTCCACCTAACGGTCCCTTAGGGAGGAGGAGTGATAGATAGTTTGGGATAGATTCTGTGTTGTTCCAGCCTTCTGGAGTGGATATATGTATTCAATCAAAGTTGGCTGCAGTTATCATAATAACTGACAAAAAGATCACCCATATGTTGACTTAGGTAGTGTATTACTGGATTGAAGCCGTGGTTACTTTTGAGGAGGAGTTTTCAGGGTGGTTGGGATGATGAGAGAAGCCTTAATATTAATGGCAACCTCTTGCTTGCAGGTTCCTGTCAAGATCACACAATTTACTCCTCAGTACAACTTGACTCTTTGTTTTTTTAATGATAGTTAACACTTACTTTATACATCGACCTCTTTGTGTATGGTACATAGATGGATGGGGAATCAATGATCAAAATCGATGGAAGTGTAATGAGATAGGACCGGATCCAAATAATTATATGTCGAGCACGACTCAACAGCTTCTGAGAGTATTTGTACCGGTGAGGAGGGGTAGTAATAGTATCTCTTCAGCCAACACCGTACCTTTTCTATTTTAGCTTGAAATAAATATAGACATGCTCTCTCAGGTAACATGTGAGAGAGAGCATGCACCTCCTACCAATTTTGTGTTTAGTTTCTAAAAAAATGTAGGGTGGGAAGGTGATGCCCCTCTTCACCGCCCGGTGCAGATGCCCTAAGCACAACTACCCACGTCACCAAAATGAAAAATCCATATATTTCACTACAAAAGATTATGTTAAATTGTGGCGACGAAATAAATCTTTCAATGACAATGTATTGCAGAAACGTTGCAGCCATGCTTTTGTATTGGGTGTAAGAGATTTCATTTAGTGCTTTCAATATTGTTACAGCTGTGAGTGTGACAGTGGAGCAGAAGCAAGTAGCCCTTCAACCAGCAACAACCCATCTGTGAAATTCAGAGTAATTTTAATCTAATATTTCAAATGTTCCAATCAGTTTTTTTGATCTTGTGATAACTTGGTATATATACTTGCATAGTATCTGGCATTCAGCCATTTAATGTTTCTGCATTGGTTTGGTTCAACAATGTACGTGCCAGAAATGGATGAATCTAGGATAGTGTGCTTATAGATGATTCTTATACACATCATTTTATTTCCAGAATATTTCACACTTCATGCTAAGAGAATTAATGTCTTGTTCATTGATATTTGTTTCTAAAAATAAAATTAACAATTGACTGTGCATATTGAATAATTAATATTATGGTCTAGTATACGTGTGTATATACATCGGTTGGGGGCGCTGGTGAAGATTTCAAATTGTGCAAAAAGTAGATTTGGGGTTTTGCATTAATTTTTTAGTATTTTTTTGAAAAACAAAAAGAAAAGAGTTATACCTTTTTAAAAAAATTAGGTAGAATTACAAAAGAGCAGTTAAACTGAAAAATTTCCCAAAATAAACAAAATTCAAAATTGAATTCATTTTGTACTTAATCTCTCAAATTAGTTTCTCAATTTACTCACTTTTCTAAGACGATGTTGGTAATCATGTCTTAGCTGTAAGTCGCTCTGACCAACGGCGGCGTCTCAGACCACGTGTCTGTTTTGCGTTAAAATAAAGTTGAGCTGGCTTCAAATTGCCAACTAAACATAAGCCTCTGCTATGAACAGCGTTCAAAATTAAGTTTCGTAGGAACGCCCAGGATAGTTCAAATGCTCGCTTCACCATCTGCGATTGTCCAATTCATCCCACACCACAATCTGGGACGAGTCTCTAGGATCTACCCCATTGTGTACCTTCTAGGCGAAGGATCGTCTTTGGACGGCGGCGGTGTTGTTTGACGAGATCAGAGCTCTGGATGACCAGTAAACTTCACCGTTAGAATCGGAGACGATGAGCTTGTCGTCGTTGGAGAAGGCGAGGAGTCTGATTCTTCCGAGTGAGATGGCGTTTTTTATGTTGACGATCCAGATGATGGTTTGAGTACTAGACTCCGAGGTATATGAAGGTGGAGTTCCCAGGGGAGAAGAATCATAAGATGAAGGTATTGGTGGAGGAGGAGAGGAAGTCGCCGTCTATTAGTGGCTGGGAGGGAGAGAGATTGGTGAAGGTGGCAGCGTGGCCGAGCCGGTAGGGTTACAACAAGCTGCAACCAAGGTGCTCGTATCACTTCTCGCTAGAGTTTTAGGGCGCTGCTCCAAATAGTTGTTTAATTTGTAGCAGCGCCTTTTGCTTAGTTAGCAATTTCAATCCAATTCATCCTTATTTTGACGACACGAGGCCTAAAACGTTATTGGTAAGAGCGGTTTATAGCTAAGCCGCCATTACCAACAGCGTCCTAGAAAAAATTAATAAATTGGGAAACAATTTCGAATTGGAGTATTTTGAGAAATTTCGCAGTTAAACTTATGTCATTTGGTCATTCATTTATCCACCAAACAGTGATGACTTAATTTGAATGCTTAGCTATATCGGTTTAATCTACTAGAGAGATTACGTCAACCCACAACCAGATGAAATTATTAATGCTGATCATCAACTACTGTTACATCTGATTAATAAATGAAAACCTAATCTTTGAACCCTTGGTTTTTTTTTGTTTATAATTAAAAAACGGGAGCAATAAGTTATGTGTGTGGCACTGAATAAAATTTATGTGCATCTGTGTTGTGGCATCCATTAAATGCCCACCTCTCTCTGTATATTTCCCAACCATCATGCAATAAATTGAGTAAAGACTTGTCGAGACCTTTAAGTTTAGTTTTGTGGTTTCAAGTAGTTGCCACCGCAAAAAAAGTCTGGTTTCGATTTAACAAAATATGATATCCATGATGAGGTGTGTCATTAACAATAATGAATCGAGATCCTAGTATCAAAACTTCTTGTAAGATTACTAGAATCATCACATCAATCATTGCAGGCGAACCTTTGGCGACACAGTACTATAAATATTTAGGTCGCTATAAATTGCACTTGTTTTATTTTAGTAAGTTTTGCTATTAGTCTCATTTGCGTCACCATAACTAAGAATATGCATCTAGGCTGACCCGGACCTAATGTATTCATGAACATCAAATAGGTGGATTGGAAATTATTGAGAATGTGGATGGTTCGAGTTGGGCCTATTTTTCGAATCCGATCAGTGAATCAAATTTGTAAAAGTGAGTTGGCGATCACGACTAGCAATCAGGGTGGAGGCTGAGCCTAGGCGGCAGAGTACGACACAGTGATTGGTGGCTCGAAGAAGCAACTCGATCAACGCCTGTCTGAATTGATGATTGAAGACTCAAGATAAAACGTAGCCTTTAGAGTAGGAGGGTTTAAATCTTAGTTAAGTCTGTTACTTTGACGGATAGTATCTAAGTCTATAAAGTAAGTATCTTAGGGGTATGACTTGTATAGCCTAAAAACCTTAGGGAACTAATTGTAACCCGCTAGAACTCATGCGTATTTGATTTCTCAAAATTAGGAATTAGGGTTCTAACGAATCAGAGAGAGCTGTGAGCAATATGTAGCGATTAAGGGTCTTTGCTTGTAATTGTTGGATGCGTGAAGCTCAACCGGGTAAGGGGAAGACTCCGGTTGTGTTAATTTGGAATAAAGAACAGTCGTGGTTGCTGGATGTAGGTCGATCACACTGACCAGCTGAACCAGGGTAAATTGCGAATGTTGATTGTTATTTGCGTTAATTAATTGTTGATTTCGATCCTCAAATCTTTACAATTGGTATCATAGCTATAAGTGGCGCAATGATGTCGACGGAAGTTGAGACTGATCAGTATGACGTCAAGGGAGACTACTTTGTGGAAGCAATCAACGGAGACGATACCGGTACAAATGAAATTCGATAAGGCACTGAAGGGTGAAAAGAACTTACCTGCGTCAATGACCCAAGATGAGAAGAATGATGTGATGTAGTTGACATATATATTATACATATCTTGCATCT
Organism: Rhodiola kirilowii; assembly: GCA_033675215.1. Lineage (NCBI taxonomy): Eukaryota > Viridiplantae > Streptophyta > Magnoliopsida > Saxifragales > Crassulaceae > Rhodiola > Rhodiola kirilowii. The sequence goes on from CM066203.1 coordinate 23,769,876, forward strand.
TGGCTACAAGGTCTTAAGGGAGTTGTCGAAGGAGAAGACCGCTGCTAATATCTGAACAAAGTTGGTGTAGCTGTATATATATATAGAGGAGCACTCAAATGTTGCCCCCTTCTTAGAGTGTTACCCAATTACTCGCTTGTGATTGGTTGAGGGGAGATGCCACATCACAATCCACTACCAATGCCACCTCACAATCCACTCACATGTCCAATGGGCCCCGTGCTTTGTGAGGTGGCACCTCCCCTCAACCAATCACTATATATCTATATCTATAGGGGAGTACTCTATTGAGGCAGAGTTGGTAGAATGAGGCAGTGAGGCACATTGTGAGCCACTCATTTTGATGATGTGGTAGGGAATAGTGCAGGAATAGTTTTTGCTTTTGATGGATTTTGGTAGTAGGACACGTGGCGTGCTCACAACGCACGGGGGTAGATGTGTGGCTCAGATCATGCCTCACTGCCTCATTCTAATTTTGGTGCCTCATTTGAACGCTCATATATATATATGTATATATATAAAGCGGATCAAATGAGAACCACCATCTAAGTTGAGAACTGAGAACAGACAAACTTTAGGCTCTTTGCCATGAACATTGATAGTTCACCGCGAACTTTAGCCTAAATATAGTTCGCCGTGAACTTTAGCTTAAAAATCACAGTTCATGGAAAAGCACCTAAAGTTCATGGAAAAAGCCTAAAGTTTGTCGGTTCTCAGTTCTCAACTTAAATGGTGGTTCTCACCCGAACCTAACCATATATATATATGGGCGCACTCAAATGAGAACTCCTCTTACACTAAGAACATATGAACACATAACAGCCACTCATCAAGTTTGGATGAATGGTTAATATCATGCCACGTGACAGGCTATGTGGCTGATGAGTCACCAAAATATTTGCCCTCCAGGGGCAATTACGTCCTGTGTTTATTTCCCCCTCAAAAACATCCAATCAGGTCTGCCCCCTTCTGAACCCTGAACTAAGCCGTCAACTGTGTCTGCCTGGAGCCACTACTACACAACATGCATTATGCATCGGTTCAAAAATACAAATAGGCATCGGTTTAATTTTATGCATCGGTTCTCCAAGAAACCGTTGCATATTGTAAACAATATGCAACGATTTCTTGGAAAACCGATGCATAAAATGACTGTAAAAACAACACTTAGGTTTATTTCACAAAATCGTCAGTCAGTCCCGCCTACGCTCTCCTTCAACTCCGATACGCTCTCAGTCTCCTATGAAGGAATTCGTCAGTCCGCCTCTCATTCGCCACCGTCGCCTCCATCGGCATCCATCGAATCCGTCGCATCCGACTCCTCCTTCGGCATCCGACTCATCCTTTGGTATCCGTCGGCATCCAACTCTCAGTCGCATCAGTAGCCTCCGTCGCATCCGACTCGCTCTCAATTTCCATCGCCTCCATCCTCACTCGCATCGGCACCAGCTAGTCCTCCCCCCGCCTCCGATTCAACAGGTTAGGGTATTCCTATTTTTCATTTTTAGTATGTAATTGTTAGGATTATTTTTCAGTTGTATATCCGTAGTTTGTCTCCATCCAAATCAGTCATTGTATATTTCATTGAGTTTTGGCAATGTGATTATTGAATCGATGTGTATTTAATTTCTAACTTGTGTTTGTTAACTACTTGTAGTCATTGTTAGTCGATTTGAGAGAGAAAGCTTCTCTTCGCCAACTTGAATTTATTAGGTGAATCCTTTTTGGCTACTCGGCTTGTTAAAAGGTTTGTAATCCATTAATTGTGTTTTGAGTTTAATACGAGCTAACGATCAAGTATATTAATTAGTTGTTCATTCTTCATTGAATGATATTATTTTTGTATATTAATTTAATTGATGTTCTTTTGTTTAGGGTTAACATTTGCGATCTACATATCCTCTTCCCGTTGGTGGTTATTCGCTTCTTCAATTACTGGTATTTGATGGTTATCAATGTTTTTTTTATTTTAATATGAACACGGAGATTTGAATTTATTTTTCCTTGTTTATTAATTCGTTCTTGTTGTTTATAGCTCTGATCTGTACTGTGGGGGGCACACCAACCATTAAGATTCTTCTTCGCGAGCTTCTATTTTATACGGTAAATCGCAAATTTATGCAACTCATTTTATACTTTTTAATTGTTGGAGTACTTATTTGTTCGTGTAAGTTAGGAGTATGTAACTAATAATATTTACACGTTTCATGTAGTGAAATTATAATGAATCGAGAGTGGGTGTCCGGTAATAGGTTGAGCGATGAGTACGAATTAGGGATTATGGATTTCTGTGCGTTTGCGTCGGGATATGCGTCTAGAAACAACATTGAACGTGTCTTTTGTCCGTGTATGGGTTGTTGGAATTTCAAAAAGGTCAAACCGAAGAAGTTACGTAAACACCTTTTGTTAAGGGGGATTAACCCACAATATACGGTGTGGTATTTGCATGGCGAGGGTGAACAACAAAACTTTGAGCCTCCACCCGTAGAAAGCTTGCCGGAGGACAATGATGATTGGGAAGAGGATAATCTAATTGAGATGGTTAACAACGTCGCCAATGATTTTGTAGATACGCCACATGTTTTGGAGTCGTTGAGGAATGACTCCGAATTACCATTGTATGAAGAATGTTCCAAATATACAAGGCTATCAGCAACGTTGAAGTTGTTCAATCTCAAAGCAAAAAATGGATGGAGCAACAAGAGTTTCACTGAATTATTGGCGCTAGTGAAGGACATGCTTCCTGAGGGTAACACCTTACCTAATCGTACTTACGAGGCTAAAAATGTTATGTGTCCCATGGGCCTCGAGTACAAGAAAATACATGCTTGTCCCAATGACTGTATCTTATATCGAAATGCTTTTAGTGAACTCAAAGAATGTCCTGTGTGCAAGGCTTCTCGCTACAAGCTAAACAAAGAACCGAAAGGTAAATCTAAGGGCACTCCTTCGAAAGTACTATGGTATCTTCCACCGATCCCCAGGTTTCAGAGATTATTTGCTGACACGGAAGATTCCAATAATATGCGTTGACATGCTGAGAAACGTGTTACTGATACAAAAATGCGTCATCCTGCCGATTCACTGTAATGGGCTAAAGTAGATAACACATTCCCAGTGTTTGGAGCAGAGTCTAGAAATTGACGGCTTGGCCTTTCTACTAATGGGGTGAATCCACATGGAAATCTCAGTAGTCAGCATAGTACATGGCCTGTGATTTTGGTTATCTATAACCTACCTCCCAAGTTAACCATGAAGCGCAGATACATGATGCTTTCTTTATTGATATCGGGTCCACGGCAACCTGGAAATGATATTGATGTATACTTGGCTCCTCTGATAGATGATTTAAAGCTTTTATGGGATGAAGGAGTACGCACATATGACGCATCGAGGCAAGAATATTTCAATATGCGTGCTATGCTGATGTGTACGATCAATGACTTTCCAGCCTATGGTAATTTGTCGGGATACAAAATTAAAGGGTACAAAGCTTGTCCTGTATGCGGGGAAGAGACATATGCACGCCATTTAAGCCATTGTCGAAAAATGGTTTATATGGGACATCGACGTTTCTTACAGAGACATCATCCTTACAGGCGAAAGAAAGCTGCCTTCAATGGTGAGACTGAGCACGGAATAGAACCGCAACCAGCTTCGGGCGATGAAATACTTCGAAGAATTCAGAATATTACAAATCGATTCAGGAAACCATATTCGCGCACCGAAAGTGCTCCATGGAAGAAGCGGTCGATATTCTTTGATCTCCCTTATTGGCATCTTCTTGTCATCAGACATTGTATTGATGTGATGCATGTTGAAAAGAATATATGTGAAAGTCTGCTTGGTACTTTATTAAACATTCCTGGAAAGACAAAAGATGGAGTTAAAGCAAGACTCGATATGCTGGAGATGAATATTCGTACCAAATTAGCACCTGAACTTCGAGGGCAGCGTACATATTTGCCTCCGTCGTGCACCACACTCTCTAAGAGCGAGAAAACTAGTTTGTGCGGATGTCTGAAGGGAGTTAAAGTTCCTTATGGCTTCTCTTCAAATATTTCCAGCTTGGTTTCAATGAAGGATCTGCGATTGAATGGCTTGAAATCTCATGACTGTCATACATTAATGCAACAACTCCTACCTATTGCAATCAGAGGTATAATGTCCCCCAAAGTAAGGACAGCTGTACAAAGACTTTGCGTCATTTTGAGCTCCTTATGTTCTAAAGTTATCGACACTTCGGAGCTTGATGGAATTCAAGAGCAGATAGTTGTTACACTTTGCCAAGTGGAGATGTTTTTCCCTCCCAGTTTTTTCGATATAATGGTGCATCTTACTGTTCATTTGGTGCGTGAGGTTTGAATTCTTGGACCAGTTCATATGAGATGGATGTATCCTTTTGAGAGGTATATGAAGGTTTTTAAGAGCTATGTGAAGAATAGACAAAGTCCCTAAGGATGTATAGTGCAAGGATACATAGCTGAAGAGGCTGTTGAATTTTGCACTAACTTTTTGGGAAATACAACTGCGGTTGGGGTTCCAAGGCCACGTCATTTTGATCGATTCTTGGGAAAAGGAACAAGTGGACATCAATTGATGCCTAAGTCATTTGATGAGTTAACGAAAGCTCATTTCTATGTACTGCAACATATACCTGAAATAACACCTTTTATCGAGGATCACATGAACATACTGAGGAGTAAATACCGAGGAAAATCTGAGCAGTGGTTGCAGAAAGAACACAGTCGGTCATTTTATGAATGGTTAAGGAGTAATGAGGTTTTAAATAATCAGACCAACTCGGAAGAAGAATCTGATGACGTGGTGAAGTGGCTCATGGCAAGCCCAAGACCTATTGTACAAACGTGGAAAGCTTATGATATTAACGGATTTTGTTTTCAAACAAAAGATCAAGATGAGCACACCGTTGTGCAAAACAGTGGTGTCACACTTGTTGCCGAAACCACTCATGTTTCTAGCGCAAGAGATCGGAATCAAATATCTGTACCTGTGAATTACTTTGAGATTATTCAAGAAATATGGGAGTTGGATTACGTAAACTTTCGAGTACCCATTTTTTAATGTTGGGTTAACAATTCAGCGGTTCATATCGATGAATTTGGAATGACATTTGTCAATTTTCGAAGAGAGGGATCTAAGGATGAGCCATTCATTATGGCCGACAAGCAAGACAAGTGTTTTACGTCAAAGACCCTTCGAACAACAATCAGTATGTTGTGATAAATAGAAAACAACAATTAATCAGTGGTACGAAGAGATGAATGTTGATTGCCTACCCGTTTGTACGACAGTTCCAGTAGACAGCGACGACAGCGAAGTTGATGTTGAAATACAGTTGCGAGAAGATCACGACGAAGGAATATGGATTGATAAAGAAACTTAATTTGTGCGTATGTTGTATATGCTACTTATTTCGTTAACACGCATCATTTTATTTGTTTAATAATCATCTTCATTTATGTATTCATATATTTAATGTGTTTAATTTGACATTTAATGTGACCCCTTTACAGGATCATGGCTAGCAGCAGCATCGGCAACGGTGATGATAATTTTTGTGTCTCTTCTCGCACACCGAGACACAAGAAAAGCCCTGTATACATGTCGAGGTTGGTTAAGCAACTCACAACGGCTGGTACAAAGATCACGATCAACTTCGATGTTAAGGGTAATCCCAAAGGAACGAAGGGAGACACTTGGAGGAGCTTCTTGGGTATGGTGGCTCGTTCTCGAATTCCTATCACCTTCAACGATTGGAGGAAAGTTCCTGGTCATTATAAGACAACTTTGTGGAGAGATGCAACTGTAAGTTTTTCCTTTAATTGACACTTATACTTGTATGTGATGTTGATTATTTTTTTTATTAATTATAACTTGTTATATGTCTCTTCATGTGATTTTTGAAGGATGCGAGCCGTATAAAAAGCATGAGATGAAGGTCGCTGGTAGCATATGGAAGAATTTCAAATCAAGACTGGCAAAAGATTACATCCACGGTGACAAGGCAAATCAAGATCCTTTGGGGGAGTATAAGTATCTTGACACCGAGACTTGGAGGATATTTAAGGAGCAGAGGCTCTCTGACCATGCTATGAAGTTAAGAGAGACTAACAAAGAGCTTGTTAAGAAGAATGTGTATGCGCACATACTTGGTCGAGGAGGCTACAGAAAACTTGAAGATAAATTGACAACTGAGAAGTTAGCCAGGTTATTTGTTGACGGCGCAATTGAAGAGGTGCAGTCTTCTGTCACTATAGAGAGACATGAGCTGTGGAAGAGGGGACGAAAAATGAAGAATGACGAGTACGTCACCGAGGCATCCCAGCGAGTGGCAACAAAGATTGTAAGTTATTTCTTATGTCAATTTCAATAGTTAATATCATACACCAACTTTTGGTATTTAATGATTATTTTATATAGGATGAGTTAGTAGAAAGATCCTCTCAAGGACAGTTCTCGTCTCAAAAGCGACGACACGACATATTGACTGAGGCGATTGAGACGCCCGAGCCCAATGGACGCACCCGAGGAGTCGGGTCACACATTCCGTGGAGAGTTGGGTTACCAATCTCATCCTCCTCGGGTGGCACACCCAGGTCAAGTAATATTCGAATAGACGCGTCCGATCACTGCAGCCATCATGTTCCCATTGATTCAGACCCGTGGAAGAGCATACCAGAGGTACATTTACAATTATGAAATTTCTTATTTATTTTGGTTAAATGTATGTAATATTTTTTGTGTTTGTTTATAAATTATTACTTCTACTAACAGGGTGGCCTGAAGAGTCTATTCTACATCCAGGGGCAACTTGAAGGTGACAAACAGCTTGTGGCTATCGGTCGAACCGTAAATGGCCGGTTTGTTAACTTTCGAGCAATACCTGATGATAACGTGAAGGTGAAGGTCGATAAAGCACTTTTACGAGGTCGAGGTGCAGCATTGCCAACAGCCCATCCAAAGCTTTCAAATGTTGGAGAAGCAGTTAACCATCACGTGGCTTGGCCGAAAGACTAGGTCGTTGTCGATAAAAGGGTGAGATCATCAAAGATTATAACTTTATTTGCTTCATTGTGTTATACTACAAGTAAAATAAGATATTTAATCTTCACAGAAATTTAACATGCAGGCATATGACTTAAACTTTTACGAGACTTTGCCACTTACTGGCGATGATTCCTTGGATGAACTGTCCGTGGACTGTAGACTTCTACGTGAGGTGTGGAAGACTTTGGGTAGAAACACGATTGTAGTACAAGTCAATGCTGAGGTGTTCGGTGACGACTACGATATCTACTTGTGTGATGAGGAAGTCATGGACCTATTAAAGTTTAAAGAGTTGGGGAACGCAGCAGCTGAGTTATATATATGGTAATATTTATATCTTTAATCAATTTTTTTTTTGCAATTAGTCTAACTAACACAAGTTTTTACTTTGTAGTCATTTACACGATCAGATGGTTCATTGGGATATCAAGTTTGGGTTTTTTATTCGGTCATTAATGACCCCAACCATAGAGAAAGTGACAGAGCGTTGCCTTGTCGCTAGGCAGTCTGTACAAAATAAATTTATAAGTCCGCTACTCGTACTCTACTATTGGGTAGTAAAGCGGTAAGTAGGGGTCGAACCCAAGGGAATTAGTGGATAGTTGTTCTTTCAAAGATGGAAAGTAAGACAGTTGGGGATTGGTTGTGATTTTAGTACTGAAAGTAGCGTGGGTTAGTTGTGATTTTAGTACTGAAAAGTAAATGACTGAAAGTAAAGAAAGTAATTACGAGACTGAAAGTAAATACTAAAAAGTAAAGTGCTTAAAGGACAAGTCTTGCGGAAAGTAAATGCTTGAAGGACAAGTCTTGCGGAAAGTAAATGCTTGAAGGACAAGTCTTGCGGAAAGAAATTGCTTGAAGGACAAGACTTGCGGAAAGTAAGCAGTTGATATGGACTGAAAGTAAAGTTACTGAAAGTAAATGACTGGAAAGTAAGCAGTTGATAGTAAGACTGAAAGTAAGTGACAGGTGATGTTTGAATCAAAGGAAAGATTCGGTGTCAGGGGCCTTGTATCATATATCTGTTATCATTGACCTCTAATGATCATACTAAGTGTTCAAAGATGAATCAAGGCTATTTCTAGCACATGACTTGCCACATCGTTTAAAACACTTGTTCTATTGGGGCTAATTCCTCCTTTCGAAGTATCTTAGCTTATGTGCATCCATTTGATCTTTCAGTTACGATCAACCAAAGGGTGTTTTTAAAGAGGTTGAATTCCACAGATAAGCTGTGCTCTTTCGAGCCTCCACTTATCCACGGAAGTCACGAACCCATGGAAGAGCTTTGCTCTTTCGAGCATCCACTCAACCAATAGTGTTCTGACCTAATATATGGCACATAGAACAAGTTTTGAACACAAAGAGGCACTTAAGAGAAGGGTCTCAAACATTGTATGATGCAAGTACACCCCTTCAACCGAATGAAGGGTTTAGCTACGAATATCCATAGGGGTCGATATCATAGCTAAGTACTTGGAAAAGTAAAGGTTTTGAAAGACAGGAAAAGTAAAGGTTTTGAAAGTAAAGACAAGGAAAGTAAACGGAGAATACTCAAGAACCAACAGGAGTAAACTCAAGAACAACGTAAAGTAAAGGAAATGCTTGAGTACTTCAAGAACCGACAAGAGTACTCAAGAACAACTTGGAGCTTTTGATTCAAAGTAAAGTGTTTACATGGATTGTGTTGTAGAATCTAGAGCTTCTCTCACTAACCAAGAACTATGGATGTTGGGATGGAATGAGGATGATTTACAAAGGAGGTGAAGGTCTCTATTTATAGGCATGGAGGAGGAAGAGATGTGGAGTAGAGCTCAACACATGGCAAGAGGGGAGTGGAGAGCTCAAAGAGCCGCCGGCCTTAGGTGTCTTCCTCCAAGAGCCGCCGCCCATGTGGCATGAGAGGAGAGGTGGAGAGCTTAGCCGCCGGTTAGGTGGAGGGGAGGAGAGTGTGGGTGGATTGAGATCTTTTCCCAAAAGCCATCGGTTGAAATGTGACTTTTGGTTGCCCTTTAGTTGCCTCTTCGGTTGCCCTTTGGTTGCTCCTTTGGTTGCTCTTTAGTTGGCATCAAAAGATAAGTCACTTATACTTGGCATTTCACTTGTGTTCTTGATCTTTGTTGGAATAAGTCATTGGGACTTAGTTGTGGCTTAATCGGAGTATTGTCGGAGTATGGTCAGTTCTGACTTGTAATTCACTTTCAGTGTTAAGAACTCCATTTTAGCTTGTTTTCATCTTTACTCCTTGAAATGGCATGTAGAACAAAAGTGAAACTAACAAGTAAAAGTTGTCAAGATAAAGCATCTAATTTGGTGGGTTTAACTGTCTTAACGAATCATATAAATATGGTCCATCAGAAAGATGAGAGATTGGCGACGTTCGTGGGAAGATTGAATATGCCAGACAAAGACCAACTTTTTTGCTACTTCCTCCCTTATGTTGATCACATAAAGTGAGTCCATCATCACTTATTTTATAAGTTGTTAACTTCTGTTCTGAACACATTTGTTTTTAAGTTAGTCAAATTTTTTAGGTGGCATTGGATGTTATGCGTCATTTTTCCGAGACAACATAAAGTTCTTTGGCTTGATTCATCGACAGAAGAGAAGCCTATAAACGCTGATGCAAAATAGTTGGTGAATATGTAAGTTTGGAAATTGCTTTTATCTTATAAGTTGTGTTGAGAAGTCACTAATAATTATATTATTGTGTTTGTTTTAGGGGACTAGATCGATACTACCAAGGATGTGTACCGAGGAGTAGTACACGTAAAGTAGAGTGGAAGAAAGTATTGGTATTTACAAATTAGACAATTTTACTAAATATTTTTATTTCATTTATAAAGTATGTTAACTGCGATTCTTGATATCGTGCAGTGTCCAAGACAACCACCTAGCTATTTTTGTGGTTATTATGTCCTTCAATTTATTCGGGACATTATGGCATTTGTACGGGCTAATAGTGGTGCGGAGGTTGAAGACATTAGCCAAGTGAGTTTTTTAGAGATATATATACATATGTTATTCATTTAACTGTTTACTTGTTGATTGTTGATTTAGTTTTCTTGTTTTCACTCTTTAATTGTGTTGATTTAGCTTTTTAGACGTTAGTCGTTGATTACCTTCTTCATGGCTTAATCGTTTTCACTCATTAATTTTTGACTAATTAGTTCTCTCTTGTTTTTTATATATAGTACTGCTTTCCTAATGGAGTACATTCATACGATGTGGACAAGTTGCTTGAAGTTCGGGATGAAATCGCCAACTACCTACGTTAATATGTGACCACTCATCCTGCGGTATAGGACATTAGAACTTAGATCACATTTGTTATGTGGTGTGTATTTGTACTAAAGAGACAAGATTATATATTGTGTATGCATGAATGACGATATTGTATTGCTGTTTAAATATATGAATGGTTTATTATTGATGTTTGTACTACGGAACAGCAGGGTTTATTATTGATGTTTAATTTCAGGTGGATTTGAGCTTTTGTAAAGCCAAATCTGCCATTTTTTTGAACCTCATGCATCGGTTTTTAAAGAAACCGTTGCATAATGTGAAGCGGTTTGGACATTATGCATCGGTTTCTTATAGAACCGTTGCATAATGTCCGAACATTATGCAACGCTTCATTATGCATCGGAAATAAAACCGATGCATAAGCCCCAAAAAAACCGATGCATATTGTGTTGTTTGTAGTAGTGAGCTTCTCTCTCCGCGTGCTAAAGCATTTGTCTACCAAATTTTCTGTACGACGACGACAAGTGAAGGAAAAAAAATTGAGTCGTCGGAGTCATGTTGCCGGCGAGAAGAGGTTAGGGTTTCGTGTAGAAATAGTGTGATTTTGGCTTCGGTGCATTTGTTTGAAGCATTTGTTCGAACTCGGCGTGAATGTTTTGGGTTCGTGTTAGGTTTTCGGTGCCGGTGATAGTGTTTTGGTGTTGGGTTATGAGTGCTGGTATGTAGATGATATTTCAGTGTTCGTATTCGATTGTTGCTGTGAAATGGGTTAAAGGTTCGATTATGCCTGTGAAATAGGTTAGGGTTTCGATTGTTCTGCATTTACAATGTTCCTTTTGGATACACATTACACTCCAATACCCCAAGTATACTTCAGTTTACACTTGCAATGTATCAAACCTAGGGTCATATTTTAAGTTAGTTCTGCACTTTAAAAATACCCAAATTAAGATTCAGTTTACATGTGCAATTTATCAAACCTAGGGTCAAATGGGTTAGGGGTTCGATTATGCCTGTGAAATAGGTTAGGGTTTCGATTGTTCTACACTTACAATGTTCCTTTTGGATACACATTACACTCCAATACCCCAAGTGTACTTCAGTTTACACTTGCAATGTATCAAACATAGGGTCATATTTTAAGTTAGTTCTGCACTTTGAAAAACCCCAAATTAAGATTCAGTTTACATGTGCAATTTATCAAACCTAGGGTCAAATGGGTTAGGGGTTTGATTATGCCTGTGAAATAGGTTAGGGTTTCGATTGTTGATATGACACCATTTTTTTTGATGGTGATATGACACCATTTTGGTGTGAAGATATTGAGGTGAAATGTGCATATACAGTAGTGCAGATTTACAATGTACCATTTTAGTGTTGCAGATCTTCTTTTGTGAGGGTAATTTTAGCTGAAATGTCCACTGATTGTGGTTCTTTAATTGACAGCGAAGAGAATGAGAAGATGTAAAATGGCGGCGGCAGGACCACCGGTGTTAATAAAAGTGCCGGAAAATTCTGATGATGATTTTGTTGTAGAACCACTTGAAGTGAGATCGAAGAGAGTGGATGAACCACTTGCAAGAGGGAAGGGAAAGGAAGTTATGAAAGAAGGTGGAGAGAGTGCAAGACGTGGCGTGAAAGTACGGACTCGAGGAGGTAAAAGTCAAAGCTTCGAACTTGAAGTGCAGATTCGGTTACCAGATGATTTTAAGGGTGACAGTGCAGAGGGAAATGAAATGGACGTGCAAGTGGAGGAAGTGGAAGCAAGGGTGAGTGAGGGAGTGCGGAATGTTGCGGTGGAAGGGCAGGGAGTTGGTGCAGTAGTGGAAGAGCAAGTTGTTGAGGGTGATGAGGCTGAGGAGGGCATAAAACACAAAAGGAAACCACGTACAATCATTAGTGGTGCATTTGCAGGGCAAGAACTGAGCACAAGGAATTCTCTGAAACTGCTTTGTAATACTATTGTAAATTTGAATGATATACAGAAGGCAGAGCTAGAAGAGATTGGGTTTAGAGACTGCTACTATCTGGATGTTACTGAGATTTCATCCAAATTTGGATGGTGGCTGGTTGAATTGTTTGACGCATACAGATGCGCTCTAGGTGTAGATGAAGGATGGGTAAAAATAACCCCGAAACGTGTGGCAAAAATTCTAGGGATCCCAAGGGGGAATGAGAAGATTGTCCTTCCAACTCGATCAGGTCGATAGTTCGAATGAGATGGTGAAGATGGAGGTTGGAGCTGGGTTTAGAAAAGGGAAGTGTCAATCCGTGTGAAGTTTCACAAGAAGTGCTAAAAACGACAATGGAGGCGAATGGTTCAAGGAGCAGTTCCTAGTGCTTTTCTCGGATATAATGATCCAAAGTAACAGGAACGGTAGCTGCAATATAAGGATCCTGCATATTCTAGATGACATGTCAAAGGTGACAAGCTATGACTGGTGCCAATTTTTGGTTGATACATTGATAAGCACAACGAGGGACTGGCAAAAGGCACCTAATTCAACGTATTTCGGGCCGCTGACTTTCCTAGCGGTGCGTATTGTAAATGCTTTGTGTTTGTTTTGAAATTAATAATGCACTCATCTTATGATTTACATTCCCGTAATATAGCCTTTTTACTGCGAAATGTGCGAGGCAAAGGGGTACACCGATGAGCGCAAGAAACCTGTCCTGAAAGGTTGGAGTACGACAAGCTTGAGAAAGAGAGTATATTATGAAATGAAAAAAGGAGGGTTCGGATTAGGAAGGGTAAGGAGACGATATAAAAAAGGGATGGAGATTAAAATTGATCCATGTGATGAAGAAGGCACTTCAATTTCAAAAGTGAAGGTATGGTTATATAGCTGCTATTAACTGTGTCATATGGAACTCAGTTTTCTTATGTCTTATCCATGTATGTGATTGGGGATGCACTTTTTATTTGATCATGTGTCATACATTCTCTCTGTGTTGTGGCATCCATTAAATGCCAACTCTCTCTGTATATTTCCCAACCATCATGCAATAAATTGAATAAAGACTGGTCGAGACCTTTTAGTTTAGTTTTGTGGCTTCAAGTAGTTGCCACCGCAAAAAGTCTGGTTTCGATTTAACAAAATATGATATCCATGATGAGGTGTGTCATTAACAATAATGAATCGAGATCCTAGTATCAAAACTTCTTGTAAGATTACTAGAATCATCACATCAATCATTGCAGGCGAACCTTTGGCGACACAGTACTATAAATATTTAGGTCGCTATAATTTGCACTTGTTTTATTTTAGTAAGTTTTGCTATTAGTCTCATTTGCGTCACCATAATTAAGAATATGCATCTAGGCTGACCCGGACCTAATGTATTCAACTATTCATGCACATCAAATAGGTGGATTGGAAATTATTGAGAATGTGGATGGTTCGAGTTGGGCCTATTTTTCGAATCCGATCAGTGAATCAAATTTGTAAAAGTGAGTTGGCGATCACGACAAGCAATCAGGGTGGAGGCTGAGCCTAGGCGGAAGAGTACGACACATTGATTGGTGGCTAGAAGAAGCAACTTGATCAACGCCTGTCTGAGTTGATGATTGAAGACTCAAGATAAAATGTAGCCTTTAGAGTAGGAGGATTTAAATCTTAGTTAAGTCTGTTACTCTGACGGATAGTATCTAAGTCTATAAAGTAAGTATCTTAGGGGTATGACTTGTATAGCCTAAAAACCTTAGGGAACTAATTGTAACCCGCTAGAACTCATGCGTATTTGATTTCTCAAAATTAGGAATTAGGGTTCTAACGAATCAGAGAGAGCTGTGAGCAATATGTAGCGATTAAGGGTCCTTGCTTGTAATTGTTGGATGCGTGAAGCTCAACCGGGTAAGGGGAAGACTCTGGTTGTGTTAATTTGGAATAAAGAACAGTCGTGGTTGCTGGATGTAGGTCGATCACACAGACCAGCTAAACCAGGGTAAATTGTGAATGTTGATTGTTATTTGCGTTAATTAATTGTTGATTTCGATCCTCAAATCTTTACAGTATCATAGCTATAAGTGGCGCAATGATGTCGACGAAAGTTGAGACTGATCAATATGACGTCAAGGGAGACTGCTTTGTGGAAGCAACCAATGGAGACGATACCGGTACAAATGAAAGTCGACAAGGCACTGAAGGGTGAAAAGAACTTACCTGCGTCAATGACCCAAGATGAGAAGAATGATGTGATGTAGTTGACATATATATTATACATATCTTGCATCTTGGCGACAAGGTCTTAAGGGAGTTGTCGAAGGAGAAGACCGCTGCTAATATCTGAACAAAGTTGGAGTAGCTGTATATATATATAGAGGAGCGCTCAAATGTTACCCCCTTCTTAGAGTGTTACCCTATTACTCGCTTCTGATTGGATGAGGGGAGGTGCCACGTCACAATCCACTACTAATGCCACCTCACAATCCACTCACATGTCCAATGGGCCCCGTGCTTTGTGAGGTATCACTTCCCCTCAACCAATCAGAATCGAGTAATTGAGTAACACTCTAAGAAGGGGGTAACATTTGAGCGCTCATATATATATATATATAGAGGAGCGCTCAAATGTTACTCCCTCCTTAGAGTGTTTCCTATTCCCCACTCACAAAATTTGTGTGGGCCCCACCTCCCACTACCCAAATCCTCCACTCACATGTCCAATGGGCCCCGTGCTTTTGAGGTGGCGCATCCTCATTGGTTAGATGAAACTCATCCAACCAATCAGAAGAGAGTAATAGGGTAACACTCTAAGAAGGGGTAACATTTGAGCGCCCCCCCTATATAATATATATATATTGGGGGCGCTCTAACGTTACCACCTCTTAGGGTGTTACCTATTACCCCAATAGGAGCCATTG
Source organism: Rhodiola kirilowii (assembly GCA_033675215.1). Lineage (NCBI taxonomy): Eukaryota > Viridiplantae > Streptophyta > Magnoliopsida > Saxifragales > Crassulaceae > Rhodiola > Rhodiola kirilowii. The sequence goes on from CM066203.1 coordinate 23,785,057, forward strand.
ATCTACTTTCATCTGAGTGTTTATGTGTTGACATGTGTCCTTTGAACTTATGCATACGTGGAGCGCCCATTGTTTGGGGTGGAAAAATGAAGGGTATCATGGGGATTTTCATTCCCCTCATTTTGAACTGCACACCGACAGCTTTTCATTCTCTCTCTTGTGTCAAACACTCTCTCCGTCTTCGAGCAAATTCAGATCTGAGTTCGTTCCGTTGCTTGGTGATGCGTTGTAATACTATGCACTTCAAATCTATGTGATTCGAAAGCAAGATATTTGATCAAAAACAATTTATAAACCGGTAAGTACCGGGTCGTCCAAAGAGCAAGTTTAAACTTATGCACTATTCGATTTCGTTTCGATAAGTCTATCCTAATTATGAAGGGTTGGTTTTGATGTGATTGCTAGAGTAAATGCATGTAAACAATGTAAACAATCTAAGGAAACTAGAGATAGTGTCACTACCAAGGCAAAAGGTGTACTCTAGGGAACTACTTCACTCATGTGTGTTTTTAGATTCCAAGAATTCAATTTCATGCAAGAACAATCATGTTAGATGATTAGATTAAGGCGTGCTACTATTAAATCAAATTCAATCGCTAGATGTTTTTACTTGATTTAAGGAAGAAGCACCTCGCACGTGAGCTTCAATCGCTAGATGTTGTTAGCTCACGTCCTACTCAAGATTCTCAATCATCAACGCTAGTTGAATGATCAATATCCAATGAGCGGTTTAAGAACAAGCCTATCTCAATGCCAAAATGAGTCATGCTAGTGATCATCACTTAGCAAGGGTGAGTCTACTCTCGTTCTAGAACTCTTAGTCTCGTTCGCTAGAACACTCAACTTCAAATTCATGTTTCTAGACCACTTAGGCATTTTATCAAACACTTGGTGGGCATAGAGTTGACATTTCATCCAAGTAGATTCACAATCATCCAAACGTGTTATACTAACATTGATTCATTATAGATTAGGAGTATTAACACACATAAGATCCATAGGACCCTAGAATACAAAACACTATTCACAAATCATGTTCATAGACAAACACAAATTGTATTGAGTACATAGATGAAGATACAATGGAAGGAATGAACCAAAGATCTTCAATCTTGAATGGATGATCCCCCTTGAAGCCTTGGTAGCTTGTTCTCTCTAGAATCCCTCAATATTTCGTGCTCTCAAGCCCTAGCCACCACCCCAAAAAACCTGATTTTGATCTGAATTTATAGGCAAAATCTGCCTTCAGGGGCCAACCGGCCGGTTCAGATTTGTGGGCATTTTCCAGCCGGCCGGCTCACTTGTGGCTGGCTTTCCTCAACTTCTCTGAGCATTTGAGCCGGGCGGCTCAAATGTAGGCATGTCCTTGAGCCGGGAGGCTCAAAACCTCAGTCCCCTTTCCTCTCTTATTAGTCCCAACTCCGAGTTCAGCGCACTGACCTGACTTCCTAGGGCTGTTTCAAGGTCTTCCCGTCCGAATTTAGCCTTGGCATCAAGTAGAAAGTTGTAGCCCTTTGAGTTATCTTTCTAACAAGCTTTGAATCAACCAATTCGGACATCGTATGAGATCTGTACGTCCAAAGTAAGCCAGTGATGGACCAAAGTTATATGAGTCAGAAACACAGTAAAACCCCCTTAATTAGACTGTTTGTCTATCTAACGTCTACGTGTTAGTCCCGATATATTTTCACAGGGCATTTTAGAGACTGAAGTGAAAACACGCTAAGGAGAGGATTTTAAGCTGAAAAGATAACAAGAGTCAATCCAAGGTCAAGATCATATGCCGACTGAACAAATATAAAGGATCCTGACGTTGAATTGACCAGAACAAATTAATCAGAGGAATCAGGAGTGGAGTCAAGACAGCCCGGAGAAGAAACACATTGACAGTTTTGTGAAAAGACTGCACAAAACTGTACAAACTCACACATTGGGCAAGATGACCGACCACTTGAAGAAGTGGTGGCCAAAGGAGGAGCTCCTCCCCTTCCACCACCGCCTACCGGGGGCTTTGGGTGGTGGTGACCGGCGGCTTTTGCCCCTCCTCCACATGTCACCACCACCTTCCTCCTCCTCTCCTTCCTCCACATGTGGCCATCTCCTCCCTTGATTTCTTCCTCCAATCAAATGCAACACTTGTAGCCATCTCCTCCTCCTCCCATGGCTATATAAGGAGGCCTCCTCCTCCTCATTTCACACACCTCAACTCAAATTCACTTCTCTCTCTAGAAGTTGTAATATTTGTAATGTTGTAATTTTGCTTTGGAAATAAAGGAAAGCTCCCTTGGCGCTTCAACGGTTGTAAGTTTCTCTTAGTATTAATTTATTTAACTGTTGTCTTTAATTTCCTTAGTATAATGTTTAGCGCGATGAATAGTAGCTAAACTAGTAGTTCGGTCTAAGGGGCGCACTTGTATTATAAAATGTTTTAAGACTATTAAACTTAGTGTCTAGTCTAAGTATTCAAAACTTATTATATGTGCCATATATTAAGTCAGAACGTCCATGGTTGAGGGGACGCTTGGAATGGCAAAGCTCACCATGGGGGTTCGTAAACTTGTACGGATAAGTGGATGCTTGGAATGGCAAAGCTTATCTGAGAAGTTTGACTCATCCTAAACACCATTTGGTTGATCGGGAATGATTGATCAAATGGATGCACATAGGCTAATATAATCGGGAATGGAGTATTAGTCTAAATAGAATAAGTGTTCTACGTCCTTGGAATAGGCTAGACAGTGTACGCAAATCGAGTGCTTGGAATGGCCTTGATACACCGTTTGAATACTTAGGAAAGTCACTAAAGGTCAATGATAAACAGGACATAATACAAGTCCCCTGAAACCGAACATTTCTCTTAATCATTAAAATAGTAATTTACTTTCCAGTATTAAAATCAACCAACCAACCAATCAATCAATCAAAATAGCTGGTAGCTTTAAAACCAACCAACCGACCTTAAACACGCTCCTACGCTGCGTAATCCCCCCGAAGAACAATTATTCCCCTAGTTCCCTTGGGTTCGACCCCTACTTACCAAGTACTACCCAGTAGTATAGTTGCAAGTAGCGGACTATTATAAATTTATTTGCACAATCACTTTGGCGACAAGCGGTTCTGTCAAATTGGCGCCGTTGCCGGGGAACTAGTCATCGGATAACTGTTCTTCCCTCCCCTTTCTTTTTCTTTCTTTTTCTTTCTTTTTCCTATGTCATTACCCGTTACGCATGCATGGACAACGCGATTTCTGCCCCTGTTCGGAGGAACGGAGGGAGAAGACCCTGTACAGCACTGCCGAAACTTCCACCAAGTCTGCCACAACATCAAACCTGAAAACGAAGTGTTAGAGGAATTTAAGCTGAAATGCTTCAAATTCTCTCTAACCGACTTCGCCACGATATGGTACTACACATCCACCGCTTGCAGTGCAGAACGTTTCGTAGACCTCTGCGTTTCGTTCCTGAAAGAATTCTCCCCACCTTCCTTACGCCAAGAAACCCGCGAGAAGATCCTGAACCTTCAACAATCCCGGGATGAGACTTTGGACGAATACTACATAAAATTCGATGCCATCGTCTCAAGCTGCCCGCACCATGGATTTACGAAGAAAATTCTTCTCCAAAAATTTCTTCGTGGGATGAGGTCCGAAGAGCTAGGAAGAGTCAACGGAGCTATGAGAAGGTCTGCCGCAAACCTCACCATTGCAGACATGTGGTACCTGATAACTGGCCTAGCCGCTGCCACAAGACGAGTTCCCCACACTGACGAGGAAATGCAGACAGAAGAAGCTGACCCTGAGGCTGACAAAGAAGAAACCACCGAGCCGTCAGAAGAGACTCCCGAACCATCCAAGGAATCAGACATGGAAAGCACCGGAAGCAACGAAGTAGAAGTCCAGAATACCACCGACAAACTGCCTATTCCATACCCGACTATCATTACCCAGGCAGCTGAGACTATCTACGATCAGTTCTTCACGAACCAACATTACGAGGCAGAACCAAGCCTCATGAGGCCTTCCCGACTTTTCCCCTTGATCAATGAGCAAGTCGCAGCGAACTATGCAATCCAAGAAGAAGCTCAAAGGAGAGTGGGAAAAGGGCCTGAGCAGAATGACTCCTACATGGAGCACGCTTTCGCCATGACTGGACAAGGCAGCCTAAACAGGGGAACACCCAGTTCAAAAAGCTGATAGTGAAAGGTCCCTCGCCTTCTCAGAGACGTTGGAAGGAGATACCATCAGAACTAGACCCAAACCCGTCATCTGCTAAAAAATCAGGAAGACTCACCGCAAGAATCAAAGTCGGTGGAATCAAGAAGTTTGACCTCAGCCACCCATGGGACCCAAACCAATGAACCACAAATGAGGTATCGTCGAGCCAACGACGTTAAACAAGTGCACTGGTCGGGAGGTAACCCGACACTATCTTACTTTTCCGCACTTTAATTTCTGTCTTTTAAATTCAGTATTTAGTTTTAAGCTTGCATGACTTTTGAACTAAGGCACGCCTTCGTTCAAAAGTGGGGGGTGAGAACCACCTGTGTACATAAATAACATGCAGCTATTTTTTTTCTTTTTTTAGTAATAGTACCTTTTTGAAAATATGAACTAAAGAATGTGAAAAAGATAAATCATAATTCATGCATTAACCTTGTGAAAATTCAACTGTTTAAAAACTTAGAATGTAACTTTCCATTTGTCCTTTGTGCTGAGATAACTAGGGATGTGGAGTTGATATAAACTGCCCTAGAGAGGCTTGGAAAGCAATCAAAGGATCAGATCAAACTATATGGTTTTCGAAGTCAGTGGAGGCTGCACTTTGGGTTTTCAGTGAATAATTGAAGTCAACTCCGCCATGAAGCATCTATGCAAAGGCGAGGACGGGAATCAGACCGTCCTCTCTCTAGTCAAAATAGCCGAGAAAATAGATGGGCGACCCTCATCTTGACCCGCGCAAAAAGACAAAGACGAGAGGAGCGGGGAGGTATTTCCATAGGCTTGCGGGCGATGATTGGACCTCCCAAAAAGGCTCGAGAAAATGGACTAGCAATCACAAAAAGACGAAAAGCTCAATGAAGCAAATCAAAAGAGGCCAAAGGCCCAAAATTGTGAAGGTTTTAACCGAGCAAAAGTGAAGCACTCAAAAAAGTCAAATCAAAGGCCAAAGGCCGATTCACTACAACAAAAAAGCAGTCCCTCGCCAAAGAAGAAAATCAAAAAGGCTCAACTCACTGAAACCCGAATCGAATCACGTGCTAGAGAAAGCTACCAGAAAACCATATAGTAAGAGACAATCCCGAGGTTGCAGTCCAGGAGCCCAAAAAGGGCTATCTCCCGAGACATCCAATATAATTTGCATCTCAGCACGGAGGTACAAGTATTAAGTTTCTTCTATTTATTTACGCAGTTTAATTTGGTAATAAGTAAGCAATGCATGAATTAGGATAGATCGAGTACCACAGTCTAATTTTCATATTCCAAAGCCAAAATTAGAACTTACGCCCTTTAATAGCATTGTTCGGGACGAACAACTAAAAGTGGGGGGTAATCTGATGGACCAAAGTTATATGAGTCAGAAACACAGTAAAACCCCCTTAATTAGACTGTTTATCTATCTAACGTCTACGTGTTAGTCCCGATATATTTTCACAGGGCATTTTAGAGACTGAAGTGAAAACACGCTAAGGAGAGGATTTTAAGCTGAAAAGATAACAAGAGTCAATCCAAGGTCAAGATCACATGCCGACTGAAGAAATATCAAGGATCCTGACGTTGAATTGACCAGAACAAATTAATCAGAGGAATCAGGAGTGGAGTCAAGACAGCCTGGAGAAGAAACACATTGACAGTTTTGTGAAAAGACTGCACAAAACTGTACAAACTCACACATTGGGCAAGATGACCGACCACTTGAAGAAGTGGTGGCCAAAGGAGGAGCTCCTCCCCTTCCACCACCGCCTACCGGCGGCTTTGGGTGGTGGTGACCGGCGGCTTTTGCCCCTCCTCCACATGTCACCACCGCCTTCCTCCTCCTCCCCTTCCTCCACATGTGGCCATCTCCTCCCTTGATTTCTTCCTCCAATCAAAATGCAACACTTGTAGCCATCTCCTCCTCCTCCCATGGCTATATAAGGAGGCCTCCTCCTCCTCATTTCACACACCTCAACTCAAATTCACTTCTCTCTCTAGAAGTTGTAATATTTGTAATGTTGTAATTTTGCTTTGGAAATAAAGGAAAGCTCCCTTGGCGCTTCAACGGTTGTAAGTTTCTCTTAGTATTAATTTATTTAACTGTTGTCTTTAATTTCCTTAGTATAATGTTTAGCGCGATGAATAGTAGCTAAACTAGTAGTTCGGTCTAAGGGGCGCACTTGTATTATAAAATGTTTTAAGACTATTAAACTTAGTGTCTAGTCTAAGTATTCAAAACTTATTCTATGTGCCATATATTAAGTCAGAACGTCCATGGTTGAGGGGACGCTTGGAATGGCAAAGCTCACCATGGGGGTTCGTAAACTTGTACGGATAAGTGGATGCTTGGAATGGCAAAGCTTATCTGAGAAGTTTGACTCATCCTAAACACCATTTGGTTGATCGGGAATGATTGATCAAATGGATGCACATAGGCTAATATAACCGGGAATGGAGTATTAGTCTAAATAGAATAAGTGTTCTACGTCCTTGGAATAGGCTAGACAGTGTACGCAAATCGAGTGCTTGGAATGGCCTTGATACACCGTTTGAATACTTAGGAAAGTCACTAAAGGTCAATGATAAACAGGATATAATACAAGTCCCCTGAAACCGAACATTTCTCTTAATCATTAAAATAGTAATTTACTTTCCAGTATTAAAATCAACCAACCAACCAATCAATCAATCAAAATAGCTGGTAGCTTTAAAACCAACCAACCGACCTTAAACACGCTCCCACGCTGCGTAATCCCCCCGAAGAACAATTATTCCCCTAGTTCCCTTGGGTTTGACCCCTACTTACCAAGTACTACCCAGTAGTATAGTTGCAAGTAGCGGACTATTATAAATTTATTTGCACAATCGCTTTGACGACAAGCGGTTCTGTCAGCCAGCAAGGTCAGTTTGTCCTGTTTTGCCCGAAACACTGATGGACCATAATTATACGAATCAAAAACACAGTAAAACCCACCAAATTAGACTGTTTGTCTATCTAACTTCTGCATGTTAGTCCCGATATATTTCTACAGGGTATTTCGGCGCTTAGAGAGAAAACACGCTAAGGAGAGGATTTTACGCTGAAAAGATGTTATGAGTCATTCCAAGGTCAAGATCAGACGCTGAATGAAGAAATATCAAGATCCTGACATTGAATTACTCAAATCAAATCCAACCGAGGAACAACCAAAGTCAGACCGGAGCGAAATTGGACTGATAGTTTTGTGAAAAGACTGCACAAAACTACACAAAACTCATCCTTATCCATAGTGACCGATGGCTTTTGGTTGGAGGTGGCCAATGGAGGAAAACCTCCTCCATTTGTGACCCATAACCGGCGGCTATTACCCATTGCCCTCCTCCCTTGGATGAAATCAAGTGATTTCATCTTATCCATCCATCTCCTCCTCCCTTTGGCTATAAAAGGAGAGCTCCTCCTCCTCATTTGTATCATCCATCCACAATCCATATTCACTTCTCTCTCTAAGTTTTGGTTACTTGTAAGTTTGGTTTTTGAAATAATACTCCTGTTTGTTCTTGAGTATTATACGCTTTGAAATAATACTCCTGTTTGTTCTGAGTATTATACTGTTTAGAGAATACTCATGTTGGTTCTTGAGTATTCAGTAGGAATTAGTAATACTCCTGTTGGTTCTTGAGTATTCCACCCCTTTCCTTTCTTACTGTTTTCAAAAAAACCCGAGTATTTAGCTATGATATCCTCTTCCATGGATAATCGTAGCTAAACTCTTTATTCGGTTAAAGGGGCGTACTTGTATTGTAAAATGTTTTAGACCCTGCACCTAGTGCATCTTTGTGTTCAAAACTTGTTCTATGTGCCATATATCAAGTCAGAATTTCCAAGGTTGAGTGGAAGCTGTAACAAGCAAAGCTCTTCCGTGGGAATTTGTGAACATACTCGGGTAGTGGAAGCTGTAACAAGCAAAGCTATCTGAGGAGTTCGACTTATCTAAAACACCACTTGGTCAATCGTAACTGAGAGATCAGGTGGATGCACACAAGGCTAAGATACTTCGAAAGGAGGAATTAGTTAAAGTAGAACAAGTGTTTTAAACGATGTTGCAAGTCTTGCGCTTAGAAATGGCCTCGATTCATCTTTGAACACTTAGTATGATCATTAGCGGTCAATGATAAACAACTATGATACAAGGCCCCTGAAACCGAATGTTTTCTTCATATTACAAAACCCCCTGTATTTACTTTTATTTACTTAGTATAAATTGCTCAATCAACTGCAACCACCAACCGCTCATCTACCGGAGGACTCACCAATCACGCATCTCCCACTGTAAGTCTTCTTCCCTTAACTCCTTTATTTTCAGTATTTTAATTCCTGTAATTACTTTTCCGCACAAAAAACCAAAAAAACAAAAAACAGTAGCTTAGTTAATCGCGCTAAAATCTCAATCAATCTAAAACACGCTCCCTCGCTGTACAAATTCCTTAAAGAACAACGTATCCCCCTAATTCCCTTGGGTTCGACCCCTACTTACCACTAGCTACCCAGTAGTGAAGTCGCGAGTAGCGAAAAATATAAATTTATTTGCACAGAGAACATTACACCCTAACGACAGTGCAGTGGGCTCCATCAAACACCATATTTTGCTCCGAAACTTCGGTTTTTTGTGAGAATTGATCTTTTTGAACCCGGGAACCGCAAGGTTGGTTTCTAACCTGAAATTGCAATCAAAAAGGTCAAATGACATCGAAAGAGAATCAGAACGAATCAAAACATCAAATAAAAGTAGAGGAATTATAGTCGAGAATTCGACTCATCACTGGGACGCTACGTCGACGCTGGGATTTTTCGACGATGATGGTTTGGCTTCTTCCGGGAACGACGACGAAGTGGTTGCTGAAAAATTTCAGTGAACGACGGCGAAGTTGCGTGATTGCTGAGACTGCGGAGATTAGCTTTTACTGGTGGTTTAGATCGGATTCGACCGGCATCGTCTCCACTAGATTCAGATTGATGCTACGATTTCAATGCCTGGAGTGTGAATTGCGTAATTGTTGAGCTCAGATCCGAAAGAGATTGGAAGATGGAGGGCGAGAAGAAATCGTCGGTGTCCCATGCCGTCCGTGAGCCCTATTCACATCTGGTTGATCCAATGTCGCTGATGTTCACTTCATCTACACCGAAAAGCCCCAACAGAAGGAGGAGTCGCTGCTGTTCAGTGTTCACATCTGGTTTATCCCAACGCCGCTGCTGTTCACATCATCTGATTTGTGTTTGATGCCTGGCGAGATGGCAGGTGCAAAATTAGGGTTTGATCTTCCCTCTTTTTGTTGTTAAATGCATCCTGGATTTGAATGTTGTACTATGCCGTTTGCTGCTGTTTGAATTCAATTAGTCTAATGTGGTTGGAATCTTTGATGTTGTTGTGATTTGTATAGAGCTTTTCACATCGTTCATGTTGCTGCGATTGTTTGATGTTGCTGAAATTTGAATGTGGATTAAGTTGCCGTGATGTTGCTGTGATTACTCTGCGATTGTTTGCTGTGAAATGTGAATAGTGTGATTACTCTGCGATTGTTTGCTGTGATTCAGATTGTTTCATGTTGCTGTGATTTATTTTGTTGCCATTTTGGTTCATTTTGTTGCTGGCTTTCAAACAAGCTGAATCCTTTTGGTTCATTTTCTTTCGTACTCTTGAATCTTGGTACCTTATGTGGAAGACCTTGGTGTTGTTTGTGTTCATCTTCGTTCATCATCACATCATTATTTAGTGCAAAAATATTTATTGATAATGCATCTTTGTTTTTTTGAACAAAGGTGATGAGACGATTGAAGTGCAATGTGGATGCCAATAAGATGGTGCAACATAAAGTGAAGAGGATAGTGGGACGGTGCAACTTGATGTTGAAGGGGCTGAGCGAATTTTGTAGTGTCATGATGCATTTATGTAGTGTACTTGGATATACAGTGCAGAAATTTTGAAATTACAAAACATGTTACTTGATGCATATATATGTACTCTAGGTATAAAATTGTACTATTATGAGGTGAGAGTATACTGAGTACAACTGTTAAGTGCAATGTGAAATAGAAGATGGTTTTCAGTAACATTTCTCATATGTTATGAAGTGCAAGTTAGGCGATTGAAATTGGTTTTAGGTGCAGGTTACGACGATTGAAACTGGTTTTAGGTGCAAGTTACATGATGAAAAGTGCAAAATAGGGCGAGCATGTGGCTCTTCAAGTGCAAACTGAGTGTAAAATAAAACGATCGTGAGAGAATAGGTGCAAACTGAATACAAAATAAAACGAGCGTGAGAGTATAAGTGCAATCTGAACAGGTTGGCATTGATTTTAGGTGCAAGGTGGAAACAATTGAATTTATAAGATGTCTCGAATTATAAAATTTTACTTGTACAGTGTCCCTTAAAATTGCACTCACAAAGTGAGTGCAAATTGAGTGCAAAAGTAGGGCGAGCGTGAGGGAGGAAATACAAACTGAGTGCAAGATAGGGCGAGCGTGAGAGTAAATGAGTGCAAAAAAGGCCAACGTGAGACTTTTCAAGTGCAAACTGAATGCAAAATAAAGCGACCGTGAGAGAATAAGTGCAACCTGAATAGGTTTGGCATTGATTTCAAGTTCAATGTATCCAAAAGTAAGTGCAATCTGAAGCATATATATGGGTATTGAAGTGTAATGTGTATCCAAAATAGTGCATTTAAAGTGCAGAACAAACAGAGATTTACCATTCCAAGTGTAAAATGGGAAGGACGTGCGATTGTATAAGTAAGTGCAAGCTGAACGGTATATGGAACAATTATTAAGTGCAAGTTAAGGCGATTGAAACTGATTTTAGGTACAAGTTACATGACATTATGTTTGAAAAGTGCAAAATAGGGTGAGCATGTGGCTCTTCAAGTGCAAACTGAGTGTTAAATAAAACGATCGTGAGGAAATAGGGGCAAACTGAATACAAAATAAAACGAGCGTCAGTGTATAAGTGCAATCTGAGTGCAGAACTGAGTTGATTGGCAGTGATTTTATGTTCAGAACTGAGTGCAGAACTGGAGTTGATTGGCAGTGATTTTAAGTTCAGAACTGAGTGCAGAATAGGTGCAAACTGAATACAAAATAAAATGAGCGTGAGAGTGTAAGAGCAATCTGAGTGCAGAAAAGAGTTGAAGTAATAAGTGCAAACTGAGTTGATTGGCAGTGATTTTAGGTTCAAGATGGAAAAATATGATTTTATAAAAGTGCAAACTGAGTCCAATATTTAATGAAAATGAGTGCGATATTTAATAAAAGCGCATAAGATTTCTTATTTACACAAACTTGTAAAACAAGTACATTGTTTCCAATTGATACAAACTAAGGGCGAACGTGAGGGAGCAAATACAAACTAAGTACATTGTTTCATATGGTAGCTTACACAGTTACATATTGCATTCTACATTTTCATTGTGTACAAGTACAATTGACTCGCTCTGTCTAAAAGTGATCATTAGGGACACTACTGGCCTAACAAAAAGCTTGGCATGGGAGTGGACATTGGACTCGAACGAGAGGAAACTTTGAAGCTCAAGTTGGTTTCGCTAGAAGAAGTGTATGCCACCATCCGCATGCCACATTAATTGGTATGCAACCATCTATATACCCTCTCCTGCTTTACGAAACAACCAACAATTACCATCAATAAATAGATAAGCAATGACATAAAAACACAGATTGACACTGCCATCAAAGTCATAAAAACACAAAACTGGACGCACTCGGTCTATTACTTTCATATGTATGATTTAAAAATAACATCACAACTGATGAAGAACAAAACACCTCAAGTATTATAAGTATTATAAGTATTATGAATTTCAGATCCCCAATCAATAAAATTAAGCAACACATTGCTGCAAGAACACAAACTATTTGACAGCTTACAAACAAATGGCAATGTTTGAAAACTTGGCTCAGAAGTGTTTTAATCATCGCAAACTAACACATACACAAGCAAGTAATAGTAGGAACATCATATACATCACAGTTATCATTAGTTTGAAATCAATAATGTTTCATACCTGCTTGAGCTGCCCACGCCGATTGTACATCACAGTTATCATTAGTTGGAAATCAATAATGTTTCATACCTGCTTGAGCTGCCCACGCCGATTGTACATCACAGTTATCATTAGTTGGAAATCAATATTCCAAAATCGCAATTTCATCAAGCCTCAAGCCTAACCAGTCAGTTAATGCAACTTCAAAATCCAACACATTCTCTTAATCGCACTATCCTCAAAATCTGATACTGAAATTTCACTTCGGAAAATTTAGAAATCAAACCTTAACAAATTCCTTCCCTACGACATTAAACTATTAAAATCATATCAACACATCCACATTGATCATTCCAGCTGAACATCATACAAACTAGCAACCATAATTTTACATAAAAACAAAAAAAAAAGAAAAAACTCACCAGAATTCTGCTTTGGATTTTCAACACACCAACCGACCCTACGCAACCCGGCGAATCAATTTCACATAAAATCAAAGAGAAAAACACACATACACAAATCCCAAATCTTCACCGAGCACGTTCGCGCATCTCCTATCGCCAGCACCTCCAAACACCTCAGCGACGCCTGCTATCGCCAGCGTCGCCTGCTATCGCCAGCGTCGCCTCAAGTCGTTCGGATCTCAAGACCGATAGACGACTGAGCGATTCCCACCACAACCACAAACGGAGCTAGGGCCTGATGGAGTCGGAGCCAAGTGGCTGACGGATGCGACGGACAAAGATGGAAGGGAGCCCAGCCACGACTTTCGGAATTCGGAAGTTTGACTCAGGCGCGGATGAGAGAGATGATGGGAATACGGCACAGATGAATAGAATAAAGTACATTATTTAATTGTCTAATTTGCCCTTCACTCATGCATTTCAAAATTCAAATAAATGAATTAAAAAAGGGAAAAGTATGCGAAATATCAACGATTTCCAATTGAATGTCCGAACTATTAAATTTTCCAATCAGGGACAAATTCAAAAAAACTTAACAGTTTTACTATTTGAAACTGACAGAGTCAAACTAAATTAAACTCCGTTTATTAGGCTTTAAATTGCGACTAATCTATTAACTCTATTATTTTATCAACTGTTCTTCGTCTCTCGAAAAAAAACGAAACCCTAGTCCACCGAAGACCATGGCTTTGTGATGGAGATCTCACCGACTCGCTTTTTTCTCAGATTTCAAAATTTTTGTAAGTGTATTTGATTGGGTATGCAATTTGTAAGTGTGTTCAACAGTTTATCTCGGCTTCTAGGTGAGGAGTTTGATCGATTATGAAATTGTGATTTTCTACTTTTCTCTTGTTTTGTTCAAAATCAGAATCTCTATAAGTGTATTTGATGGTTTGTTGTTTAAGGGTTTGTTTCATATGTTGGATTTTGAATCTGATCATATTCTGCTAAAAGAGACTTATTGAAGCCAATTTGGTTTAGAACTGTTTGATTTGGTAGATTATTGATTTGTTAGTCGATGTGGCAGTTCTTGTTGTTACTGCAATTTATGTTAAATTCTAGCTTTTGTGGATGATAAACTACTTGTTGAGAGACGATGAATTGGTGCTAATGATTTCTCCAGGATCATGGAATAAGCTTGTTGAGAGTTGACGATGAAGGAGAGCAGTTTGTTTCCTAATGGAGATACTACTGGTAATAAACTACACAAATGTGAAGCTAACAACCGAGTTAGAAGCATAAGAAGTGTGGTGGAAAATTTCTTGAATGTTGTTGGTCAATATAAGAGAAATAAGATGATCGCAGAGAGGTTTCGGCATTCTGGAGAGACTATTAGCCGATATTTTAATCATCGAAGCAGTTTAGATTAGCTGATCGAAGAGAGGTTTCGACATCTGTTTCTCCGCGGTCTCCAAATTTTCTCTTTTTTTCTTTGATTCCTTATGTTTTCTCTTTAGATGTAGACATGTAGTCTAGCTTTGTTTTGCTTTTGTACCACCTTTGTTGTTCTGGTTTATGTACCAGCCTTATTGTTTCAGTTGAGAAAAAAACGTTCAGATTATACATGCTAAAGGATAACAAAATTTTACTTATTTTTGTTCAAGCTTAGTTTTTTCAATTGTACAGCTTTGTTCTAATTTTGTACCATCAAATTCTCAATGACATGTTCACATCTAGAAAAAATCTGTATTAATATTCACAAAAAACCTATACTTCAAGTTGATTGGCAGAGGAATGCTAAAAACATATGTATGTGCAATAGACAATAGTAACATAACATATCCTACTAAATACTAATGGCACATGAACTTCAAATTCACAAGCACTCCACCAAAGCTTGGGATACAAAATTCGTCAATACATCATTAAATTTTCAATGACATGTTCAAGTGTAGAACAAAATCTAAAGAGCCATAAAAGAGTACATATTTTTAATTTCTTTTAGGCTCATACAAAATTAGAAACTAAACTTTAAAGGTTATCAAAAGATTCAATACAAGTTAACTATCGCCCTCCACAATATCCTGCTTATCTCCTTAAGGTTGAGCACCACCGGGTGTTAATCATTCAGCGACGCTTGTGAATATAGCCAGCCCTCAACGTACTTGAACTTGTGAAGGACCGTTCGATACTGGCCTTTCATAAGGCACATCGTTTCCAACATGGTCGTACTTTGTATGCCAATCTCGTGAAGATTGCTCATAATGGAAGCCTACATAGAATAACATGACGACAACATCATACGCCCAATTTGTAAGACAGTTTAAATCTTAGATTGCTGACACAGCAACACAGCGAACACTATATTTGCAGGTTGTGCTGGAGAAATATTAGTTCTCGAAATCAATGTGCTATTGTACACTTTAATGCAAAGAATTAACAAATATCCACCTGTTATCACAGTGAATAATTCATGAGAAAAGATTAACTCATACGGAAATAATCTACCATAAACACAACCTACTAGCTAAAGTACCTTAAAAATATGATCATCAAAGTATGTTTATAGTGCTTATTTATGGCAAATTATTTTATCCTGGTTGTATTTTCGAGCCAATGCCATCAAAGAGGACTCAATGATACCTCCGCGAAGCCTACTAATAATTAGCCTGCGGGAAGCTAAATATAACAAATAAAAAAAGTCTGTAGAGACAGACATAAACTAAGTTGCCAGTTTGATAATTAGACGCAGCTTCTGTGATGATTGATATCAGTCTCAACTCTCAATATCAGAAAAAGCAACCTACTGAAGACCGAAGCTGGTCTCTCCAGAATGCCGAAACCTCTTTGCGATCATCTTATTTCTCTTATATTGACCAACAACATTCAAGAAAGTTTCCACCACACTTCTTATGCTTCTAACTCAGTTGTTAGCTTCACATTTGTGTAGTTTATTACCAGTAGTATCTCCATTAGGAAACAAACTGCTCCCCTTCATCGTCAACTCTCAACTAGCTTATTCCATGATCCTGGAGAAATCATTAGCAGCAATTCATCGTCAACTCTCAACAAGTAGTTTATTATCCACAAAAGCTAGAATTTAACATAAATTGCAGTAACAACAAGAACTGCTGCATCGACTGACAAATCAATAATCTACCAAATCAAACAGTTCTAAACCAAATTGGTTTCAATAAGTCTCTTTTAGCAGAATATGATCAGATTCAAAATCCAACATATGAAACAAACGCCTAAACAACAAACCATCAAATACACTTATAGAGATTCTGATTTTGAACAAAACAAGAGAAAAGTAGAAAATCACAATTTCATAATCGATCAAACTCCTCACGTAGAAGCTGAGATAAACTGTTGAACACACTTACAAATTGCATACCCAATCAAATACACTTACAAAATTTTGAAATCTGAGAAAAAAAGCGATTCTGTGGGATCTGCATCACAAAGCCATGGTCTTCGGTGGACTAGGGTTTCGTTTTTTTCGAGAGACGAAGAACAGTTGATAGAATAACAGAGTTAATAGATTAGTCGCAATTTAACGCCTAATAAATGAAGTTAAATTTAGTTTAACTCTGTCAGTTTCAAATACTAAAACTGTTAAGTTTTTTTGAATTTGCCCCTGATTGGAAAATTTAATAGTTCGGACCTTTAATTGGAAATCGTTGATAGTTCAAGGCACCATTACGTACTTTTCCCTTAAAAAAATCATAAGATTATTACTTTTGAGTGGGACACGTGGCAGAGTAGGGGTAGATGGATGAAATGAGATCAAAGGCTCTAAATGAGGTAATAGGTAACATTCTAAGAGAGTGGTAACGTTTGAGCGCTCCTATATATATATATGGGGGCGTTCAAATGAGGACACCCAAAATTTATAAGGACGTATGGACAAATCTCATCCATTAGATCATCATCCATCTAACCCCCGTGCTTTGTGGGTGCGCGACGTGTCCCACTACCAAAATCCTGCACTATTCAAAAAGCAAACAGTAAAACCCACTACCATATTCTGCATGCATTGTGATTGGTTATCCTCACGTCCTTAAAAATTTGATGTCCTCAAAAGAACGCCCCCTATATATATATATATAGGAGCGCTCAAATGTTACCCCCATCTTAGCATGTTACCTCTTAATCCAATCTAAGCCACACATCCAAACCCCCCCCCCCCCCCGTGCTTTGTTGGTGCGCTACGTGTCCCTATCAAAATCCTGCACTATTTAAAAAGCAAACAGTAAAACTCACTACCCAAAATCCACTATTCCAGCACTATTCCTGCCATTATCAACCAATCAGATTCGAGTAACACGATAACACTCTAAGAAGTGGTAACATTTGAGCGCGCCCCTATATATAGGGGCGTTCAAATGAGGACACCCAAAATTTGTAAGGACGTAGGGACAAATCTCATCCATTAGATCATCATCCATCCAACCCCCCCCCCCCCGTGCTTTGTGGGTGCGCCACGTGTCCCACTACCAAAATTCTGCACTATTCAAAAAGCAAACAGTAAAACCCACTACCATATTCTGCATATGTGGCGCGTTGTGATTGGTTGTACTCACGTCCTTACATCTAGAGCCGTCCTCATTTGAACGCCCCTATATATATATATGAGCGCTCAAATGTTACCCCATTCTTAGAGTGTTACCCAATTACTCGCTTGTGATTGGTTGAGGGGAGATGCCACGTCACAATCCACTACCAATGCCACCTCACAATCCATTCACATGTCCAATGGGCCCCGTGCTTTGTGAGGTTGCACCTCCCCTCAACCAATCACAATCGAGTAATTGGGTAACACTCTAAGAAGGGATAACATTTGAGCGCGCTCCTATATATATATATATCTAGGGGCGCGCTCAAATGTTATGGATGCTTAGAGTGTTATGTGTTATGAGCTTCTGATTGGTTGATGAAAATCAAGGAACCAATCAGAGGCGAGGAACACGGGCTTACGACGCACCCTCAGAAGCACGGGGGTTGTGTGGGTGAGGGTGCACCGTAGTTACGGTGTTCCTCGCATCTGATTGGTTCCTTGATTTTCAATAACCAATCAGAAGCTCCGTAACACATAACACTCTAAGGAGGCCATAACATTTGAGCGCTCCTCTATATATCTATATCTATAGGGGAGTACTCTATTGAGGCAGAGTTGGTAGAATGAGGCAGTGAGGCACATTGTGAGCCACTCATTTTGATGATGTGGCATGGAATAGTATAGGAATAGTTTTTCCTTTTGATGGATTTTGGTAGTGGGACACGTGGCGCGCTCACAAAGCACGGGGGTAGATGTGTGGCTCAGATCGTGCCTCACTGCCTCATTCTAATTTTGGTGCCTCATTTGAACGCTCCTCTATATGTATATATATATAGGGAGCGGATCAAATGAGAACCACCGTCTAAGTTGAGAACTGAGCACAGACAAACTTTAGGCTCTTTGCCATGAACATTGATAGTTCGCCGCAAACTTTAGCCTAAATATAGTTCGTCGTGAACTTTAGCCTAAAAATCACGGTTCATGGAAAAGCACCTAAAGTTCATGGAAAAAGCCTAAAGTTTGTCGGTTCTCAGTTCTCAACTTAATTGGTGGTTCTCACCCGAACATAACCGTATATATATAGGGGCGTTCAAATGAGGACATGTGTTTTTGGTGAGGACGTAGGGACAAATCTCATCCATTAGATCATCATCCATCTAACCCCCCGTGCTTTATGGGTGCGCCGCGTGTCCCACTACTAAAATTCTACACTATTCAAAAAGCAAACAGTAAAATCCATTACCATGTTCTGAATATGTGGCGCATTGTGATTGGTTGTACTCACGTCCTCATTTCTGGAGGTGTTCTCATTTGAACGCTCCCTATATATATAGGGGGCGCTCTGTTGAGGCAGCTTGGTAGAATGAGGCAGTGAGGCTCGATCTCGTCCACCCATCTCGACCGTCAAACGCAAGTGGCGAAGTCACGTGTCATAGCCACCAAACACGTTCACACTACTGTTGTGAGTGGGACACGTGGTGTACACACAAAGCACGGGGTAAATGTGTGGATGAGATCGTGCCTCACTGTCTCAATCGACCAAGGCCTACCTCATTTGAGCGCTTCTATATATATATATATATATAGGGGCGCGCTCAAATGAGGTCCACTCTTAGAGTGAGGTCGTGAGATCTAATTTGCACCTTTAAATCAAATGATCTAAAGGTGTAGATTTGTTCAAAAAGTATTTTTTTGTCAGTTTGGACTTTTGTCTCTTAGGTAAAAGCCAAAAGTGTAAATAGTAAAAGCAGAAAATGCAAAAAGACAAACAACTTTCACTTTTTGGATAAAGGAGGATTGTTGGATCATTTGATCTAATGGTCGAGATGAGACTTTAGGACCTTAGCCTAAGAAGGAACCTCATTTGAGCGCTCCTCTATATACACTTTTTGAACAAATCTACACCTTTAAATTATTTGATGTAAAGATGCAAATTAGACCTCACGACCTCACTCTAAGAGTGGACCTCATTTGAGCGTGCCCACATATATATATATATATAGAGGAGCGCTCAAATATAATCAAATTAGAGTTTCATCCAACCAATCACAAGCCGCCACCTCTCCCACTACCATACACCTCCACTCACCATGTCCAATTCACCCCATGCTTTGTGAGGTGTCCCACCCATTCAACCAATCACATCAGAGTAATAGGGTAACACTCTAAGAAGATGTAAGGGGCACGCTCAAACGTTACCACCTCTTAGGGTGTTATCCAATTACTCAAATGTGATTGGTTGAGGGGAGATGCCACCTCAAAAGCATGGGGGGCCATGGGGTTGAGTGAGTGGAGGTGCATGGTAGTGGACATGTGGCTCGTTTCTGTTTGGTTGGATGAAACTCATCAACCAATCAGAATCGAGTAATTGGGTAACACTCTAATTTGGGGGTAACATTTGAGCGCTCCTCATATATATATAAAGGGGCGTTCAAATGAGGCAAGCCTCCCAAATGTGAGGCAACGTGAGGCACGATCTCAACCATCCATCAACCCTCCCGTGCATTGTGGGCGCGCCACGTGTCCAAATAGTAAAACCCATTACCAACAGTAAAAAGCAAAAAGTAAAATACTATTCCGGTACTATTCCCTGCCACATATACAAAATGAGTGGCTCACAATGTGTCTCACTTGCCTCATTCTTACAACCCTGCCTCAACCGAGTGATCCCCTATATATATATATATATATATATATATATATATATATAGAGGAGCGCTCAAATGTTATGACCAAATTAATGTGTTATGTGTTACGGAGCTTCTGATTGGTTATTGAAAATCAAAGAACCAATCAGAAGCGAGGAACACCGTAACTACGGTGCACCCTCACCCATAAACCCCCCCGTGCTTGTGAGGTGCACCATAAGAACCGTGTTCCTCGCCTCTGATTGGTTCCTTGTTTTTCATCAACCAATCAGAACACCGTAACACATAACACATTAGTAAGCCATAACATTTGAGCGCGCCCCTATATATATATATATATATATATATATATTTGATGGAAGGAGTAGCTGTATATGACTTCTCAAATATTGTCATAGACCTTGAAAACATTGATGAAAGGATTGAAGACGAGGATCAAGCAATTAGGATCCTCAATGTCCCGCCATCAAAATATTGTACTCTAGTGGAAACAATGAGGTACTTAAGAGAAACCTTATAAGGGCATCCGCACCCATGAGGAATGAAATGCTAGGAGAGGACTTCCTCACCTAGCATTTCCTCCAAACAAAGCATAAATTTAAATAGGAAGTTCTCTCACAAATGCTCCTTGAGGATGTGTGAGAGAACTTCCCATCTTTTTTTGTGCTTTGTTTGGAGAAAATGCTAGGTGAGGAAGTTTTCTACTAGCATTTGTCTAGTCATGGGTGCATATGTCCCAAATGGAGGAATTTCTTTCTAGCTGCCCTGAAGTCCAAACAAATAGAGGCAAAATCTAGTCTTGACATTGCTGATGGTCTGAAGGTACAAGGAAAAAATTTCAGACAAGTAATACAGAAAAAGGAACTTCAAAGGCAAATTTTAGATTATTGAAGGTCCCGAAATTAGGTATCAATGTATCCAACCTTAAACCTCAAGGAAATTTTATTCTTCATCTTGTCTTTTTTTATCATTAATTGGATGGAATTTTACTCATCAGTTCCTGGCTCCCTACTTTTTCATACCTTAGCAATCAGCTAACTTGTACCTGTAAAACTGAGTCAAGTTTCAGTGAGCTAATCTTGCCATTAGATTTGATGGCATTTTCATTTCCAAAGATCAAAAGTGAGTTTCAAGAGGAAAACAATAACTTACCTAGGTTGTTGGAATCAGACATCTTTGTATAAACAAGAGTTTCGTGAAGCCAATAAATGCAGTTAGACTCGCCATTGTCCCACTCTTCATCTATCTTACACTCTCCCTACCAACTAAATAGCAAGCTATGTTACAAAATCAAAATTTCCTGCCCAGAGGAGTCTCATCAACCTTGGTGCTCTCAGTCCTGTGTTCTCTCTTCTTCTTTTTTTCAATCTCCATTCACAAGCTCGTCGATGTCCGCTAGTCAACTTGGGTAGTTGCAGTGTTCATTTAGCACATGCGCCTTGTGACAGTTGTTGCTTCAAATGGCTAATCTTGCTTGGGAGCATCACAAGTGATCCCTCCCATATGCTTTTGTTTGGACGGTCCATCTTCCAAATACCTTTTAGGCCAAAAATCAGAAGCAGAGAGAAGCAGTATGGCTTGCTAACCAATGAATGCAGCAAAACACGGGAAAGGATTATCCATTTCTGTGAAGTGGCAAAGGCTGCCATACCTTTTGGAAGAGGCTGCAACGACTTAAATTTCAAGAAGATGATAAGTCAATTGCTGACATCTATCAATACGGGATGACGTATGGCAAAGCACATACATCAGCTGGGTTTATAGTTGTAGCTTTTGACCATACGTGTGGCGTGTCAGCAATAGTACTAGTATGAGAGCCATCCACTTTGTGCTTCTTTTCCTGCCCTTTGTTGCTTCTAATTAACCAATCTGAGTCATCAATCTCAGACAATTCCTCTATCTTGGGAACTGAAAGTACCTCGATTAGCCGCTTAGTATCAGGATGGGGTGACTGCGGTCGTGCTTGAATAACTTGTTCAGTTACAGGACGCTGCACAAGTGTGTCAATAATACCATTAACTTTGCCCACCTTATCCACCTTGAAAATATTGGTGGCACCCTGCCCATCAGGGCTGGGCTTCAGAGGTATCTGACGAGGCTCGGGCGTCTTTCCATTTTCACTATGTAAATGGAAAGAAGAGGATGGCCTGGACAACTTATTGGGCCCAGTAACTGTAACAAACCATATAAGAGTTGCAGCTATTAGCTAAAAGGGAATACAAGACAGTGAAAGCAGTCCTAAAAAAAGACATTGATGTACCTATTTTAATGTAAAACAATTCAACCACATACAATACCAAGTTTGCTTAATGATTTAATGACATAAACAAATTTAATAAGTATTTAAGTTGTTTAGAGATTTGACTTTCTTACTCTGTAGGCCATGAAATTGAAATAAATATGTTGCTGCAATTTGATGTTTAATGCGAACATGCACATAAATCAGATATAAATGAACAAGAAAACTCACCCATGGAGATTGCATTTGTCAAAAGCTCCTTTGACTGCTCCGATATTTCATCATTAGAAATATAACTGTTGTTATGTACTCTGCTATGAAACATTTCCTTATTAGGGGCGCATAAGATTTCCATCTTATGACTTTCTCGTGTCCCTTGCTCTGTGCTCTTTTGATCACTTTTATTGTTCCCTTTGTCTTCACTTCTCTCTTTCCCATGGCTCCTCTTTCCATTCCTATCCTCATCTTTCCGTTTCTTCCCTCGATGTGGAAGTTCATCTTCCTGATTTTTTATCCTTTCTTGACCCTCAGTTATCTTCTCGGTGTTACTACTCAACGACGGTCTTAGCATTCTGTCATGGTTACCATGAGCATGTCCAGAAGCATATGGAGCCATCTTGACTCCCGTCGACTGATCCCCAACATAGCGACCATTTGAACCCGTGATTCTTTTATCACCTCTCTCCATACTATCCGAAGAAACCAATTTGATGACCCCACCATCTGTCTTTTGATTTGCACTGATAAGCTTGTTGAAAGTTTGGCTTCGATCATAAGGCTGTTCTGCTTCATTCTTGAGCCTCCAGTCCAATTCCACAGCCAGATTAGAGTCTTTGGAATTACTACCCAGATGGCTATTCTGATAAAATGCCCCACCTTCCTCTTTTCTTTTATGAGGCAATGGACTTATCTTGTCGCCTATCGGGCATACGCCTCTTTTCGCATTATCTATTACTCTCATATCAACATCCTGCGAATATTTAGCACCGTTTGGCTCCCGAGCAAGAGAGGCATAATGACCATTGTTCCCTTCATTATATCCCACAGTTTCCCCTGAAACCATACTATCACCAAGCAGAATGCTTTTATCCAAGTTCTTTTGGTTAGCTTTCTGCCCATCGCGCCCCTCAGGCTGAACTTTGTACCTTGTGTCACCTGAGGTACTTGGATTTTCTGTCTGCCGTTCTTTATCACTTCTCTTTTCTTTATTCTTGTCTCTATGTTTTTCCTTCTTGTCTTTCTTATCTCTACTTTTCCCGTCACTTTTATCCTTATCCTTCTTCTCTTTACCATCCTTCTTCTCTCTGTCTTTTTTCTCTTTCTTGTGCTTCTTCTCTCTGTGCTTTTCCTGAAATAACATAACCTTAGATAATATGAAATAGAAACAAAGCCGGATATGAACTTCATGTCACAATAAGGTCAGTCAGAAATGTACATATGTTGCGATCCTACGGACGACAAAATTACAACAGTATGTAATCCAGATGATACTAGTGATAATCAAACTGTCAATTAATTACTACTTTGGAGGAAACCCAATCCCAAAAAACTCATGCAACAGCCTCTATAAAAATACAGCAGTGCAGCCAGTCCAGAAATTCAGATTTTGTAAGCTTAGTAACAGATAAATTCTTGACTTACTACCAATCGGAAGAAACAGCCCCTGTACTTTTGTTTCTTAATATTACAAATAGAACTAAAGACTCGCTATTTATAATTTACTCATCAACACAATCATAACAGCAACAATGGCGAGGCACAAAACACAATAATAACGGATATGGTTTCTATCAGGAAGGCATTTATTTCAGTAATTAATTAGCAAACCAAGTTGATGAACTCGATGACATGAGAGACGGTAAACTTCAACAGAGAAATGAAAATAAGGCACAATAGAACTATGAAAAACCATATACATCCATAATTCCATATGCGTTGTGACTCAGTAACACATCTAAAGCGCAGCACATAAACCAAGCTCATGTTACCACGTCAAAGGAAAAATATTATCATAGATATGAATAATGCAAGTCACTAAGAAAGAGATTTCAACACAGCTAAATTCTTAATTTATAGGCTACAGAAAATGTCCTTGAGTAGGCATAATAACAAAAATCGGAGGAGACATTATTTGGAGCCAATTGTGTACAACTGTTCATGACTGTAATATACGCTTTAGGAGTTAATCTTGTCTATATAATTCAAAATGGACACTACTTGATTACAACTATATTTTTCAGTGATCCAATCTTATATTACCTTACTGCACTTGAACAATTCCGCCAGTCCAGGGCATTTTCCCCTAACATCTTATTGTGTACAACATCTATTCCCTAGAGCCTATGGAATTCTCCTGCCTAGAAATTTAGGTTAAAATCAAATCTAGAATTGTAAGGGTCAAACAGGTGATTGAAGGAAGAAAATACTTATCTCTTAATTGGTTAAAAATCAAGCAATAACAAATGGCAACCAAGAAACAAGCATAATAAGTCTGATTAATTAACCTTTTTTAGCAAGTCCAATTGCGTTGTAGAAATCTTTTTCTCATAACCAGGAGGCGGGAACGGAAAGCAACGCGACATGGCACAGCTTCTGAATGTAAACAACACAAACTTTCTAAAAACTGAGGTGACTGAAACAATTTCCAAGAATGCTGTTCCAGAATCAGAATGCACCCGCAACTATATTCCTTTCCATGCACCATGTCCCCATACAGATTTCAATTATCAGCATTTCTCCATCAGCCTGTCCTTATCAGATCAACCTATCTTTAACTGACCAACAACAAGCCAAAATCTGAAGAGGGGTTTGTCACTGTAAATCAAGTTTTGCTAACAGCCTCAGTGGTAGATGCTGAAAAAACTTGCCCTTTCGCAAAGTAAATAACTATAGGTGCACCAGCAAACTACTCCCCAGCTGAAAATTATAACCAAACTTGGCAATGCAAAAGCTTGAGAGCCACACAAGAGAAGAATGCCTCAGTATTGAGGAGATGATAATAACCAGCGTGCCCACTTGAATATTCAAACAATGCCGGAGGCAAATGTTCTCTTTTGAATCAGAAACAGTCAACTTGAGATAGATCCTTTTGCACCACCTTTGAGCCTCAGAGTCATATACCTTACTGAAAGCTCAAAACATTAATAGAGAATTCTCTTATAATCTACAAATCCGCTATTCTCTCATGTCCATGAGCTACAACTTCCATAACAGCTCAGCCAGTTAACAGAAGGAATCCAACTTCCACCAGAGATCCAAATATGTCCTGCCAATCACACACAACCAAACAGACGCCCGATCAAAACCCTAATTTTCTGGAAATCTCACAACAACAGCAAAAATCCGAAAAGGATCCAAACGAAACCCTAAAAAAATCGAAAGGCCAAAACAAAAAGGTAGGAAACCCTAGAACCAAAATCCGGTAAAAATGAAACGTGAGTAATCTGGGAATCGAAAGAAAGGCAAACTACTTTTTTTCAGTTATGCCGGATGATTTAGCGAAGGGGATGAGGAAAAAAGTGGGCGTTCAGATGGAAGTTGAATGGAGAGATTTTGACCAGAAATCGCGGTGACGATGGAGATGGATGGATCTTGGATTTGGGGGATTCGGATTGATTGATTGATTTATTGAGACAATATATACCAAGTCCGGTACAAAGTGATGAGCATTTGTTTGTAGGATGGAGCTCTTTGGTCGATTGAGATGATGAAGAAGAAGAAGAGTCCGTGTCTGTCTTGTTGTTGTTATCGCTATTTCTCTCTCTACACCTACAACGGCTGCAAGAGGTTTCGTCGATTGGAAGCTGTGGGTGTGTGAAGAGAAGAGCTCCTGGCACTGCGATAAATTCCACTTTTCATTTTTATTTATTTAGGGAATTCCACTTTTTAATTACACATTCTGATTTTTTTTTTGATTGGAATTACACATTCTGATTTGAGTTTCACATTTTTGGGAGACTGATAAAAGTAATTTTGAGACAAATAACATATTTATTTTTGAGAAAAAACATAATAAAAATTTAGCCGGTAGCCCCCATGAGTAGACTTTCTCGATATATCATTTTTTTGTTATACCTAAATATTCTTCAAAAGGTAACATAGGAAATATTTTAACAAGAAATTGAAAATTTCTTCATTGCCAAGGTGAAAGTGTGAGCATCAGCTCAATTACTAACTCCAAAAATTTATTAAAATTCAAGTAACCTTGAATAAATGAGATTATTTAAAATTTTGATTGTCATATTAAATTCAAAGGGTAATGCTTAAAGCACCCTTTTCAATGTTTTTTTGATTGATGTGTACAATTTACTTGGTACAAGATCATCTAAATTCATAGTTAACATTCAGTACAATTTCTTTTGAAATTGAAGTACAGGTCTCGTCAGACACCTCTACCCATTCAAGGCTCTCAGCATCATATATCCACAACTGAAGCGCAAAGTCTTATCAGACATCTCTGTCTATATGCCCCTCTTATTCTTTCGGCATCATGTATCATCACTGAAGCGCAACTGTAAACTCATAAATCACCACTGAAGCGCAACTGTAAACTCCATCATACAGAATGAAATCCATGACTCAAGCAATCAATAACCTGCAAGATGCAACTCACATCCACAAGGGACGAATAACAAATCCACTCATAAGCGAGATTAATCACAAGTCTACATCAAAGATGGGGCTAATCACACTTCCAATAATTGGAATAATATATCACCGGTGGGGTTTCAATGCTTGAAGCACCATTTCAGTGCTTATTAATTGGCATCATGATCAATTTTTCTTGAAAAGAACATTTAAAATAATTCAAAAAATAGTATATAAAAAATTAAATATTAAAGTTAACTACTAAACACTCACGTTCAATGCATTTAGCATTATTTGAATTAAAATAGTAGTTGGGTCGAGGCTTAATAACTATAAATAATTATAAAATTCTAATGTCATTAGCTAGTAAATGAGTTTTCCTCATGTAGTTCTTAATTTCTATCATTCTTAATTTCTATCATGATAGAAATAATAGATACCATTAGAGTAATGTATGCAAAAACCTTTTGTTTCACTAATAAAGTCCATTATACAAACAACACAAAAACTTACAAATGACAATTTGTTTTTATAGATAAGGAACTTATAAATGACAATTGAGAATTCTGATTTCAGTTACGAGATCAAACGATTCTATGAATGGAATTTGAGAGAAAAAAAAAGAATTTTGAGCAATGTTTTTTTTTTGATCTTGAATTTTGAGCAATGTTGGTAATGACGCTTAAGCGTTAGATGTTGTTATGTACGTAGCTTTGAATCTATTCATAAATTTAGGACCAGCTGAAACTCATTTAACTCATATGCACAATTAATTTTCGGCGCCCTTCGAAAAAAAAAGAAATAAAAAAAAAGTATATCACATATGGAAAATGATTCGGTGTAAAGTTAATTTTTTGGTACAAAATACAAACTAATCATAGCCCTTGATCTTGTGATTTGAATGGATGAGATTAAATCTTGATTTTTTGGTGTTTTTCTTGGTGACGAATTATAAAATGAAACTGACAAACTATGTCGTCTTTTCATTTTTCGGCTCGTCTTTTTCATTTTTCGGCTCGAAAAGTGATGAACTATAAAATAAACTGACGAATTATAAAATGATTTTGACGAATTTTATATTTTGTACCAAAATTTGATTTTGTACCTGATCTTAACCCTATCACATATATGTTAATACGAAACTATGTCGTTTGTAAAGTGCCCATATAGGGTTGAGTTCTGGTTGGAACCACTTATTTTTGTTAGAAATCAGAACTTTTAATATCCGTTGATCTGATAATCTCAACGGTTTAGATTAATCAAGATTAAATCAAATTAAATAACCGTTTAATCATTTTTATCGTCGAAATGGTATATTAGAAAATGACAATGTATATTTTAAATTTAAAATCCCCGAAATATCGAGTGAATATCCGTTTACATCTGACAAGCCGTAAAATTTCGAGTTGACTACGAACTCCGATTTGACAACTTTAACATAAGATTTGAGATAAAAATACACTAACATAATGACAAACAGACGAACATATGTATTGTGGTTTTGCTGTATTTATCAAAACCACGAACATATATAGCAAAATTACAAATAATGGTTTTGCTGTATTTATTAAAACCACAAACATATAACGCAAAAACCACGAACACCAGGATCAACTGATAACTTTAACATAAGATTTGAGATAAAAAAAACATGAAAATATTGTTGTTGTCAACCGTCGACTGCGAAAATCACAAGAGGATAATTATTTTCGGAGGAACGTACTAGGTCATCAAATCTTGTTCGAAAATCGTGAGATTTTGTTGATTTAAAATCGTGTGATTGTTTTCCAATTGACTAATATGTACTCTCTTCATATATATTGTAATTAAATAATTATTGTATTTGCTAAAATTAAGAACCGTAGATTATTTAATCGTACGTATATTTTGATTTCTGACGGAAATTGATGGTTTCGACATAATCTTTTTCCGCCCATATACTCAGATTCCATTATTAACAACGCTTAAGTAAAAAGTGAACAAATTGAGAATCAGTTTCAGAACTTAAATAGAACGGAAAGGACTGATTGAGGCAAAGATGGAGGGAAACAATCTAGTGCGCATACAGCGTAAATTAGGGTTCCGAAATGGATTCGCGGTGGATAGAGAAGGCCTTTCTAGAGGATTAGCAATATGGTGGGACGATGAGGTATCTCTCTCAATAAAGAACAACTCGAAAAACAATATTGACTGTATGGTAGATGGTGTAAACTTCTTCAGAATTACTGTTTTCTATGGAAATCCCATTGCACATAGGAGAGTGGAGTCCTGGGATTTGCTAAGAACCCTACATTTACAAGGTAATTTTCCCTAGTTAATACTAGGGGATTTTAATGAGGTTTTATTCAGCTGGGAATCAGTTGGGAAGAGAATCAGAAGGGAGTGGCAAATGAGGCGTTTCAGGGAGATCATTGGTGATTGTGCTCTCGTCGATCTTGGATACAAGGGGAGCCAGTTCACTTTTTCTAATAGAAGAGAAGGTGATTTTGAAGCAAAGGCCCGCCTAGATCGTGCTTTTGCAAATGAAGGGTGGAGGAAGCTATTACCAGACCATGAGGTTCGTCATCTAATATCTACAGTATCAGATCATTTACCCCTAATAGTTGACTTTCATAAGAAGGGATCTGCTATTAAAAGGAAATTATTTCGATTTGAACCCATGTGGCTACGACATGGAGATTTCCCTGACATTATCAGAAGAGGATGGAATGAAGGTGGGGGATCAGGTGACCTTATATATAAGTTGACTGCTTGCAAGAATATGCAATCTAGATGGAATTCAAAAGTCTTTGGCAATGTCAATAAACATATTTCTAGCTAAAAAGAGAACTTGATAATATCAAAAGTCAGTATAGGTCAAAGGAGAACATTGAAAGGGAGGCTTCATTGAGTAAGGATCTCGAAGAATGGCTGGTAAGAGAGGAATTGCTATGGAGGCAAAGGTCTCGAGTGGAATGGCTAAAAGAAGGAAATACAAATACAAAATTCTTCCATGAAAGAGCATCACAAAGGAAAAGAAGGAATACAGTAGACAAAATCAAAGGAAACAATGGAGTATGGATTACCGATGAAGAGGAAATTTGTAAAAATGCGATGTTATACTATGCGAGACTATTTAAACAAGACATGATGATTGAAGTGGACTGAGAAGAAGTTCTGAAATGCGTCACTGTCAAGCTCAATAAAGAGTCGTGTGAGCTTC
Organism: Rhodiola kirilowii; assembly: GCA_033675215.1. Classification (NCBI taxonomy): domain Eukaryota; kingdom Viridiplantae; phylum Streptophyta; class Magnoliopsida; order Saxifragales; family Crassulaceae; genus Rhodiola; species Rhodiola kirilowii. The sequence continues at coordinate 23,814,922 of CM066203.1, forward strand.
TTAGTGCCTCTTTCACTACAGTAGAGATCCAGGATGATGTCTTTCAGTTAGGTCCCACCAAAGCACCAGGATTGGACGGTTTCTCAACCCTATTCTATGAGAGAAACTGGGAGCTAGTTAAAGATGATGTTACAAAGTTTGCTTTAAAATTTCTGAATGGGGGCAGCCTAGACACGAGAATAAACGAGACTCTTATCACACTGGTTCCCAAGGTTAATTATCCAGAGAACTTCAGTGAATATACACCCATAAGCCTGATGAATGTATTGATGAAGATTATCACAAAGGCAATGGCAAATCGACTAAAAGTTGTGCTCGGCCAAATCATATCTGTAAGTCAAAGTGCCTTCATCCCTGGTCGTTTAATTTCAGAAATATTTTGCTAGCGCATGAATTAATGCATTTTATAAGGACGAGACCGTCTGGGGGAGCTGCTTATTGTTGTGTAAAACTGGATATGTGTAAGGCATTCGACAGGGTGAATTGGAATTTCTTAGAAGAATTGCATTTGAAAATAGGATTCCCGAGGGAGTGGGTAAATAAAGTTATGACGTGTGTTAGATCAGTGGCATACCGAGTTAAAATCAATAACCTAGTCTCAGATGTTTTTCTACCCGAAAGAGGTTTAAGACAGGGTGACCCGCTGTCTCCATACTTGTTTGTGATTTGCACGAATTATTAGCCAGGAATCTGGAATGCCATCAGAACAATAAGCTTATAGAAGGGGTTAAAGTCAGTAGATCAGCTCTAATGGTGTCAAACCTCATGTTTGCTGATGATAGCATCTTTTTCTTGAAGGCAGATGTTGACAATATCCTAAGATTTAAAAGCATTTTAAGACATTATGAGGAAGTTTCAGGATAACAAGTCAACTACGCCAAATCGGAGATATGCATGAGCATGAGCAATAACCTAATGTCGGACAGAGCCAGAGCCCTTAGCAGCATTTTGGGGGTTAAACAAGTCCACAAAATTGACAGATACTTGGGCCTCCCCATTTGCTTCAGCAAAAATAAGTTGGAGCTCTTCAGTTTTATTGAAAACAAGATATGGAAGAAGGTAAACGGCTGGAAGGAAAAGCTCTTGTCCTCAACAGGTAAGGAAGTTTTAATTAAATCAGTTATTCAAGCTATCCCTATAAACGCTATGTCTTGCTTTAAACTGCCCCTTACATTATGTGATAAGCTATTCTCCATTGTCTCCAAATATTGGTGGAACGATGCTAAGAATAAATGGTACATTTTCTGGGTGAGGAAGGCTAATCTGTGTAAGCCAAAATTGGAGGGTAGAATGGGATTCAAATTCTTTAACTATATGAATGATGCACTACTGGTCAAGCAGGCCGCTAGAATTTTATTATGCCCTGATCTTCTTATTAGCAAATACAAGGCAAAATATTTCCCCCGTTCGGATCTTCTCTCAGCAACTCTTGGTGCCAGACCATCCTGGGCTTGGAGGAGCATTTTTCAATGTGCTACATTTCCTGAGCAATTGGTTTACGCCAATCTATTCAGCGCAAGGCCTCTCTTGGAATAAAAAGGATGGTAAAGAATTAACAGTCAGAAATGCCTACAATTTTCTAACAGACTTGCAGGACTAACACATCAGGAATATCACCGGAGAACCATCTGATAACAGTAAGCTAAGGTCCTTTTGGCACAAGCTTTGGAGAGTTAAAGCCCAAGGGAAGGTAAAAATCTTTATTTGGAGGTTGTTCAATAATGCTTTACCATCGGCAATGAATCTGGTCAGAAGAGGCTGCGAAGTTAACTCAAAATGCATAAGATGCGGATTTAAATATAAAAGCTGCACTCATGTATTTTGCATTGCTGGTGGTCGAAGGAGTTTTGGAAGCACTTATTATCTGACTCTGATCAGCATATGGAGCTGGATTTCTCTTCAGTTGATGAATGTATTTGGTATTGTGTAAAGGAGTATGACAGTGACAAATTAACACAAATCTTTTATGCTGCGAGATGGATATGGTTCTCTAGAAATTCATTATCGCACAGGGGAGAGTGGTGTGATGTTCAGGATGCTGTCCTCAAAGTCAAAACCTTAGTTGCTGAGATTTTGAAGCCCAACTTCAGGTTTTGTGACCAGCAGGAATGAAACAGCGATATACTGGATGCCACCAGAAGCAGATTATGTAAGGATTAATTGTGATGGCTCATGGGATCCTACAATTGGCTTGGCTGGCATAGGTATTATTTGCCGGGATAGTGAAGGTCAAGTGAAGTTTATTAAGGCAATGAAGGAAGAAGGAGTAAAAGATATGGTTGCGACTGAAAGTAGAACACTATTTATAAGCATGAAGGAGGCGGTAAAGCAGGGTAATCACAAAGCCATTTTCACCTCTGATAATGCAGAGCTTATCCAAAGTCTTCTTGGAGGTTCAATAAGATCAATCTCAGAGCCTAAATGGATCTTAGAATGCAGGAGGTTTCTTAATTACTATGATCGTTGGCGGCTAGAGCTGGTTCTCAGGGAAGGCAATGCAGTGGCAGACTACATAGCACAGAAGGCTCTTCGTCAAGGGTGGGAGTGCCATTCTAGTGATGCGATCCCTCTTATGTATTTCTCTTGTTGTGAAAAAATATTTCATTGTACTTGAACTGTTGTAGTCTCTTCTTTCTTTATATATTTGTTTTCCCATAAATAAATAAAAGAATAGAATGGAAAGAAAATTCCAAATATGAATAAATTAATGATTAAAAAAATAACAAAACCAATAAACATAACTTATCAAATCTCATTCAACATTTACAAATTAAATTGGGAGCAACCATGTGCGAAATGGGTGTTGGCCGACAAATTGTCAAATGGAAGTGTTCGACTCGCAGCGATATTGGTGATTACTTATTTGGATTCCCAAACAAATTCTTTACCAAGATGTTGCGTACCAAAAAGGCAATATGCTGCAATCAAATTATTCCCAACCAGGAACCTTAATCGACTCGCAAACCACTCGTCATACTTCACGCGCGTCGACATCACCCAACCAAGAAACAAAGGAGTTTCAATCCGAGAAGTCACAAAAAGACAGCACAGGCTGGTGCGTTTGGTTTGCCAGACTATCCATCGCACCTGCATCCTCGTGCCGTCCACGTGTCATCTCCCCCAAATCCGACCTCTATTTAATCAACACGTGTCCTTCGCGTTGTCTTCGTCTCGAGTCTGGTAAATAGAGCCGTTCATCTATGGCGAATCCACGTGACCTTTGCTTCTTTTCCGGTACTCCCGTTTCGACATTTTCATTCCGACCAGATAATGTTCTCTTGTTACGCTCAAAGCATCAAACGTTGTCGTACGCCGTAAATCCAGTATACACGCCGCTATATATGATTGGGCCGGGCATATACATCCCAACACTGAATATCAGGCCCATTAGTAGTTGGCGTTTCCGAGATTGAGAGAAACCTCCAGTGGAACCAGCCTTCTGCTCAGGTCTTCGGTTTTGAGTTTCGCTCAATTCTCCCCTTCACCAGGTATTGCTCTTAACGCCTGTTCTATTCAATATAATTTTCTCCAAAATCGTTTTATGTAAGATTGCGTCTTTTGCTCGTTATATGTTGTTTTTCGATTGATCGCGTGTGAATGTTTTTCAAAAATTTAAGATCTGTTCATTGTCATCTGAGACATGTCTTTTTTTTTTATTAGGTTTAATTTTCTTTTTAATTTGAATTTATTGAGATCAGGGTTTAACTGATTGGTTAACTTCATTTGCTATTGAATGGCAAAACAGTGAATTTGAATTGATTTTTTTTATTATCAGGTAGTTACAATGGCCTTTGCTGGAAGAATAAGTGGTCTTCTCAAGCAAGGGCTGAGTCAGAAATCAGCCTCAAGCTTTGTTCCCATTTCATCCATAGTGACTCGTGCATATAATGGACCGAAATACCGACTTTTTGTTGGCGGTACGCGTTTTATGGTTTACAAATTAAGATAGTAGCAATTGAGAATTGTTGATGAATTTCAAGTTTTGAATTTGTTGTCAGGTCTTGGCCAGGGTATTGACGAACAGACACTTGCAGAAGCCTTTTCTTTGTTTGGGGATCTCGTTGAAGGTGAATAGATGTTTGCTGTTCTTACGCATCTCTTATGACACTTATTGAATTGGTTAGAAGTTTAATAGTGCATTCATTGTTCGTATAAAAGGTTGTGGTGTGAGGTTATTGAATTTTCAAGGTTCGTAATTGTTAGTTACTTCAGCTTACCGATCAACTTTTTTTTTATTATAAAAAGAATTGATTGACATTGTATCATATTTTAAGCTCGGCATGAGACTGTGGCATGGCAGGTTCAGTCTTTTTATTGCATGCTGATAATCTTTCGGACTGCAGCAAAGGTTATCATGGACATTGATACCGGTGTTTCAAGAGGGTTTGGGTTTGTTAGTTTTGGTGATGAGGATGATGCCACTGCAGCAATGAGAATGGACGGCCAGGTACAAACAAAATGCGATGTTAATGTTCTTATTTGCATATTTCTTGATTGGTTGCATGATGATGAGATGATCTGGTTGTTTATGCAGGAATTGGCAGGAAGGCTAATTCGTGTCAACTCTGCAGATTCAATCGGAACTGCAGCACGCAAGAAAGCACCTAGAGGACGGACTTAATAGATCAAGAGCCAATAACTGTTGAAAACTTTTCATCACTGGCTTCTGACTGATTGATAACCCGTGGCAGCAATCTGGCCAAGAGTTATCATCAACATCCAGAATGTTTTTTTGGATAAGGAGAATTGTATGGTTCATACAATTGAATTCGCTGTAGCTTTCCCTTTCTGTCATTCACTAGAATAGGTCACAATTTCACATAATTGAGTTTGCAACTTTTAAAAGTTTCACCATTTGAATTCAAGGGGCTAAAAACTCTGTAAGAGTCTAAATAATTTATTTGTCCACTTTCTTTCTAGCATCTCTTTATTGCTCCCTCGCTAAGTTGGAAACAAGCTTAGTTAGTCGATTGGTCAAACAGACTTGCCTTGTTTAAATGCTTACGTGTTTGAGTCTAATATTATTATTTTAAAAAATACTGTAGGTGCTAGACCAATTAACTTTATAGAGTAATTTAATTAATTATATTAAAAAATAATACGTTCATAAAAGTTTTAAATCAGTTTGGACGACCAATTAACAAATTATTTGTCTAATAAATTATAATTTAATTGAGTTTATAAAAGTTATAAGTTAAGATCAGGTATAAAGTTGATTTTTGGTATAAAATATAAAGTTCGTCAAAAGCAACGTGAAATTCGTCACTTTCGAGCCGAAAAATGAAAAAGACGACATAGTTACTCAGTGTCTTTTTATAATTCGTTACCAAGAAAATGCACCAAAAATTAGGATTTAATCTTATCCATTCAAATCACACGATCAAGGACTATGATTAGTTTGTATTTTGTACCAAAAAATTAATTTTGTAACTGATCCTTTTCCACGAAAATAAATATAATTATAAACGAGTAATAAACTAATTGTTTGCAAATATAAACGAGCGGGGCACTATCTATCGCTCAACTCGTTTATTTGACGAGCTTTATGTTTTGTTCAAGCTTTTCGTTCACTGAGACTGAGAGTAATGTGCGAGAATGTTGACTCGCTTGCAACCTTATAATTGTCTGTTCTACTATTGACATTTAAACAACTGGACCGGTTTTCAGCTCATTTTCACAACTACGCTAGGCGCCAGGCCCATTAACAAGCCCATGAACGTAACCGTGCACGTTACCGCAGACGATACAAAGATATTTTTGGCTGCATTCATAAACCCTAGCCGGTGTCTCACTTTCATTAGTTTTGTCATTTCTAAAACCCTCGTTCAGATTTTCGTTCAGCATCATTCCAGGTACTGCTCTCTCTCTTTCTCTTCTTTTCATTCCCTCTTCTCGTTGATTTCGAGCATCGATCAGGTTTTGTATTGTTTTGACATATTGATCGATGTGAATGATTTTCAAGGACAGTATTCGTTCTTTTGTGTTGTTAAGAAAAATCGATTGAATCGAAGGTAAGTTGATGTGTCCAGCTTGTATATGTTCTTAATCGTAAAGTAATATGGGCTTTTTCGATTGTTTTAGTCCGTTATTCTTTTCATTTGAATGATTTCGTTTTGTATTCGTTTTAGGAGAAATCTGTGTAAAGGTTATGTTTTACCCGCCATCTGATTACAACTGTTGAATGATTCAAGTCTTACAACAATTAGGTTTCCAAAATTTTCTGTTATTTCGTTTCTAATTGTTAGTCATTGTTCCATGACATGGTCAATTTATATGAGCAGCATTTCTTATAAATTTTAGCTGTGGGTAGTTTTAAGTATAACTTATAAGTGGTGTAATGATTTTTAATATGCTGAATGATTAATCTGATATCCTTGTGATGTCTGTGCAGGTCTCTGCAATGGCTTTTGCTGGAAGATTCGGTGGTCTTGTCAGGCAGGGCCTCTATCAGAAATCAGCTTCAAGTGCTGCTCCAATGGCATCTATGTTGAATGCAGTCCGGGATATGTCCAGCAAGCTTTTTGTTGGTGGTATGTGTTTTGTTCTGCAGATACTCATTCGATTGCAATGCTACGTTTGACTCCATGAATTTTAGGTCTGTCTTGGGGAACCGATGACCAGTCACTTAAGGAAGCCTTTTCCACCTATGGGGAAGTAATTGAAGGTATTTGTTTTTTTTTTTTGTGTTTTTGATTCGTGAACATCTTTAATTCATACTTGGTGCACTTTTTGAAAAGTATAAACTCCATGAAACTTGATCTGGTAATTAGATGATATATTGTATCTTTCTTGAGATGTTGATTTCCCACCTGCCCTGATTATTCAGAATGTCTTCACTCTAAAATCATGATGTAGCGTCAACAGTTCTATGTGTTTACATGTGTACTATAACATTTCCGTACATGTCGCGCAATGTAATTGGTCTTCTGCTGTTGTGCAGCAAGGGTTATCACTGACAGAGACACAGGTCGATCCAGAGGGTTTGGATTTGTGAGTTATGCAGATGAGCAATCTGCTAGTGCAGCACTAGGCATGGATGGCCAGGTTGACCGAACAAATCCTTTTTTTCTTCCTCTGAACTGAGAATTATTTAGCGGCCTCTAGATAATAATATTAACCATTACCTGTTCAGGAACTTCAAGGAAGGAACATTCGTGTCAATTATGCTACCGAAAGAGCTGCTGCACCACGTGGCAGTGGAGGATATGGTGGAGGTGGCTTTGGTGGTGGTGGTGGTGGCGGAGGAGATTTTGGAGGAGGCTACTAATAAATCAAGGATGCTTCACGCCCTGCCAATTGAATTTGCAGTTCAGATTCATCTGCAAAGAGCAGCGTGGGATACTTGATCTGCTTTTCACTTAAATCGTCAACCAGAGACTGTGTATCTGTTCTTCCTTCAATGATGTCACATGAAGCCTGTTGTGGGACTGCTGCAGCTATAATAATGATATATGTGCTTTGTGAATGTTAGAAATTAACTGAATTTGTTCTTGTTGGGTTTCCCAAACATTGTTTCCTGGTTCATGAATTTGATGGTATAATCTGGGCTTGGTCTAAAAATCTGCGACTTAAGTTGTTTTCAAGGTATTAAAGTTAAGATTGTGATAAATTTGTTAGGAAAGCCCTGGTCAATTCAAAGCATTTCGAATGTACTTGGAATCTGTTGTAGTATATCTATAGAGTTAGGATCATATGAGAAATAATAATAGCTATTGGATCTTTTATATAAAAGTCCTTGATTTTTGTTATTGTCAGCTCATTTTTATGCATTAAATTGGTATTGTAGGGTAAAGTCGTATTTGTGAATTGTGATTGATTTTTCCGAGATTGAGAACAAAAAAAATTCATCGTCGTCGTGCTCATGTTCATGATCTCTCCTCCCATCATAAGTTGCAGTTGCAGGGGCGGATAAACACACTCGTCTATTTAGCAAGTCAAACCTACGGATGAGGAGTGATTCACGCAATCCGTAGCACGAAATTGATTCTCTCATCACCATCATCATCTTCTATATCTCTCGGTAGTGGCGGCGCTATACAGTATTAGGGTTTCGCTCATCCGCCAATTCGGACACAACCAACAACACTTCCGCCCCTGCGCTTTATAATTTGATGAAGAAGCCATATATATGTTTGAAGAGATGAAGAATTATGATATTTCTCCGAATGTTGTATGTAGCCTATAGTTCGTTATTTGATGGGTTTTGCCGATCTGGTGAGTTGGAGAGAGCCATATGATTGTTTAGTGAAATGAGGAGTGCAGGACTTGATTCGGATGTTTTTAGTTATGGATCAATTTTTTTTTTGATGGATCAATTATTTATGGCTTTTGCCTTGCTGGTGACTCAAAGGCAGTCAAGTGTATGTTGTATGAGATGAAGAGTGAAGGAGTAATTTCGAATGTTGTTCTTTATAATTTGATGATGGATGGCTTGTGCTGCAGTGATAGCCATGTTGGTAAAAAAAATTAATTGATGAGTATAGCCATGCAGGTGAAATTTTTTTTGAAAAGCTTCGCATTTTGATATCTTTACTACAAATAGTATGATACACAGTTTGATATAGTTGCTACGAATTATAATGCGTAGCAACTACAAACAAAATTCGTAGCAGTCATGTTTTGGTGCTTAACGACTAAAATGTGTAGCATTTACAAACAAAATTCGTAGCAGTCATGTTTTGGAGCTTAACGACTTAAATACGTAGCAATTACAAACAAAATTCGTAGCAGTCATGTGACTAAAATGCGTAGCAATTACAGACAAAATTTGTAGCAGTCTTGTTTTGGTGCTTAACGATCTAAAATGCGTAGCACTTACAAACAAAATTCGTAGCAGTCATGTTTTGATGCTTAATGACTAAAATGCGTAGCAATTACAAAAAAAATTCGTAGCAGTTACAAACAAAATTCTTAACAGTCACTGATGACTAAAATTTGTAACATTTACAAACAAAATTCGTAACAGTCGCTGATGACCAAAATTCGTAACATATACAAACAAAATTCGTAGCATTTACAAACAAAATTCGTAACAATCACTGTTACGAACAAATTCGATGTTTTGATTTAAAACTACAAATTTTATATACAAAGCTACGAATGTCATATATAACAATGACTGTTACAAACAAATTCGATGTTTTGATTTAAAAACTACGAATTTTATATACAAAGCTACGAATGTCATATACAAGACTACTAATTTTATGAGCACACTAGTTATATACAAGGCTATGAATATACAAGATTATAAATGAGTACAGTAGTTATCTCCTGAAAGATTTCAATTTAAGGTTTTTGCTGCCGACTCTGCGGCAGAAGAGTAAGTGCGTTCATTGTCTTTCAATATCTTCTCCACATTGTAAGACTGTTTCGTAGTCAATGCCATGGTTTCTATCTTACCTTCATCCTAACAGCACCACACAAAATTGACAAGATGCGGTGATTAAGAGCATCCTCAATGGGAGAGTTCAGGTCCACTTACATGTGGATTCATTTTTATGTCACATAAGCATCAAGTAGGCTTCATGAAAATATGGTCATTCTCCTCCAATGCACAAGCACATTTCCACTTACAACTAAGTCCCATTAAATCTTATCATTTTTTTAATAATACTTACTTATAATGATAATACTTACTTTTGAAGAAAAAAAACCAAAAACATATGCATAAAACGACAACACATGCAACGGCTACAAATATCAAGCACATGAGGCCCGCCTGCTTTTTCCTGCAACAACTCACTTTGTGCAGAGTTGGGCTGGCCTGGCTTCCCGGATCCGACCCATTTTCACGTTTCTCTCCAGCGCAGTAATTCGGGTCTCAAGTCTACTTCACGAATCCCCAGGCGGCAATTGGGCCTGCGCTGGGATGCTCTAAAGACCAACGACTGATTTTGCAGAACTATATTATGATTCTGATTCGGCGATAAATCGATTGTTGCGTAAAGATCCCATCTTTCGAATGAACTAACCAGTTCGCACCGGGAACGTTAACCGAATTCATGTCGATCGTCGCTGCTCTGTCTGTCTAGCTTTCGCTGTGTATCTCCTAATTTGGTGAGATTAGGTTTTGATTGATATTTTTCTTTCTAATTTGCCCTTTTTTTATTCTAATTGCGAATTTTAATATAAATCACGTTTAATCATGATCGTACATTAATTAGAATAGATGGATGAGATTATTCCTCATTTCTCATCTAAAATGCTATTCTCATGGGATCTCAACTCTATGATTCTAGGATAAATAGTAATGGGTAGCACATATCATATCATTTAAGAAATCTGTTAGTAGTGGTTCGAGTGTTTCTGAGTTTGTTACCAGTTTGTTTGAGCAAATATTTGATAGTCATATAATCTTTATGAGATCAATTTGTTTTTAAGAAAATATTTTGCTATGAAGCTTAGTGCAGCTTAGGTGATCAATTAGTGAAGCTCTACAGGTTGGAGTTGGTCTACAAACAGTGCTATTCCTCTTTGTATAGTTTGTGTGTTCTGATTTTGTTGAAGCAGGACTTTTGGTAATTGTTTTCCTACGAATGGGTCTCCTTTATCAGTTAAAAAAAGAGCTCTTGGCTTTTTTGTTTTAAAAAATATACTTTAAAACTTGCTCATACACTGGTGAACGTACTGACTCAGTTGCGGCTGCTCTATTTTCAGTATGGTGCTTATATGGGAATAATGGAATGGACAAACTGTTGAATAAATCCAATGCATGGCATTATTGGCACATAAAATATTTACTTCCCCAGCGCTGATATATAGCAGCAGCAAGCATAATAATATAGGGAAGTTTCAAGATGCACAGGCACATGCTCCTCCATAATTCCAGCGGCAGCATTTCCTTGTCAGAGCATCCCCACCATGGTTTTTTTGAGCATCAAAAGTGAGCATGAGAGATGATCAAAAAAATCATGCATCCCCACCATGATTTTTTTTAGCACCAAAAAAAGCATCACATGATTTTTTATGAAAATGAGCATCTCATGCTCTTTTTTATGGTTTGAGCATGAGAATTGAGCCAATCGCAACGCGACACGTGTCCTGTGTAAGAAACAGTACAGTTTTTATTTTGAACTTGCAACGAATATATCTTCTAAATTACAAATTCAAAAAATTCAAAATAAATATCAATATTCATAATTTTTTGAACTCTATAAAACGAGATACACTTTGATATATTTTTATTAATCTTAACATTTATGAGCTATAATTTATGTAGTGATGAGAGAGATTGATGATAAACTTTTTTTTGGATCATGGTGGGGGTGCATGTGATTGAAAAAACCATGAGAGATGGTTAGATGAGAGAGAAAAAGAATGAAAGAGATGGATGGTATGGTTTTTTTGATCATTGTGGGATGCTCTCAGGATCCAATAAATTCAAAAGTTTGTTACGCAATTAGAATAATCAGGCAGTTAAGTTTCGTGTCTTCCCCGGTCCTAAATATTTGACCCAAAACTGTCGGTGATGCTCTGCTGTTTCCTCCGGAATCAGTGCTAGCTTTGTTACTCTCTCTCTATTTAATATCTTATGCCTCCTTTACTCCTAACTCTGGAGTACGTATATATATCACACACTATACATTTGAGGGCTCAAATTAGAATTTTTTTTAAAGATTGAAAACTTAAATCTCAGTTTCAAAATGCATCATCACGTTCTTGTTATGATGACAAGCGTACAAAGTTACATTTAATATTTTAATGCAAAGTCGAAGCAAAGTCGAAGTCGAAGTCACTAAATTTGACTTTGATAGTAAGATACGTGTCAAATGCAAATTTAAGGACGTATCATGATGTATTGGTCACACTTGAATCTCATGTTTTTAAATTTTGATTAATTCTCAATCGAGCACTCCCGTCCGTATGGCTCTAACTAACTATTCAGCACTGTACAAGTAAACCATGAATGGATTACTGTTAGACAGAAAACGGTGACATAAATTCCATTGAATAAAATCATCGTCCAAACCTTAAAATACATTTTTTAACATTATCATTTTTCAGTTTGGTCAGTATCATTATTACTCAGTTCCACAAATTTTTAATATTACACACCCCATGACCATGACTACGACTGACCTTTAGTAGTATGTATGTATGCAGTGTGCATTTAAGAACGTACCTCGCATTGCGTTGGAGTTTCCAGCCTGGATTGGGACCATGACCATGACATTTTATTTGGATCCACACACTCTTCTGGTCACATAACGCGTCATATATACACTTCTTATGCTCACATAACGCGTTACATTTGGGAAGTATAAGGTCGATCAACCAGTCATTCAAATTTAGTAGACTAAATCTGTCACATAACCAGACAAATCCGTCCAATTAATAGACCTTGCAAATGGTTTAGCATATAAGCCATTAAATCAATATCCATTTCTTGTACAATATTTTCTCCAACGGTCATTCAGGGATGTTATTGATTAGAATTTTTTTACAATAATGATTTAAAATTCATCACCAAAAAATTACCTATATATTTGATGAGATTAATCTCATACCGTTTAGATGACCGAATCAAGGGATGTCATTAGTCAGTATTTTTTACAAAAATATGATATTTGCACCAAATCTCTTTTCACATATCATATGATATTAGTTTGGATTAGACCTGTAATCTTTTTCAAACATTTGTATGTTAATTAGTGTTCAGACGAAGAATTCATGTATAACTTCACTGTATTCAACATTTGGGATGCGTCCATAAAGAAAAACGAAACCATAAACATCATTTCTGCCTTTTAAATGGACATGACAGCAAGGAATCCTATGCAGCAGCTCATAACATCAAAGAAGAATACAACTTTACAACCTCAATTATTCTTATTCATACCCATCTGTAAAGACGCCTCCGACATAATCAAATCTGAAACCATTTCCAACTTTAAAACACCAAAACAAATATATCGTAATTCAAAAATCATTTTCTGAGGAAGTTTCATTTTAAATTTTAAAAGATTGATAATTAAATGAATGAAAAAAAAACTAAATTAATTTAGTTTAATTAGGCTGCTCTATGTTTTTTTATATCTAAATTTGTTATTACAGATTTTTTTTTCCTGTAAAATCTGATCATTTGACCAAAAGAATACTGATTGCTAGGGCACCGTGCCTTATGCGTCAGGCTATAAGTAAAACGGCATTTCTCCTCACACCCCCACCCCCCCCCCCCCAATGAGACCCACGCTTATTTCCAATTTTACCCCACACCCTCCCCAAATATAATAATTAATTTAAAACTATTTAGAAATTAATATTAATAATGTATATATTATAATTAATGAGATATTATCGTAAATGCAAAACAATGTATAAATTAAATATATAACACATATTTTTTTAAATATAAATACATTATTGATTAAACAAAAACTAAGTTATACTCAACATATATATAATACATAAATTATGAATCTAGTCAGTGAGTTGTCTATTTTGTGTTTCTTAATGTACCAGTGAGTTGTCTATCGTAATGTATTGTCAAATCTGTTATTACTACCTTTTATTAAAAGTTAATACATAAATGAATAGTGTAATTTGCTTTTGCCAGAGAATCTAGTCAGTGAGTTGTCTAATGTATTGTCAAATCTATTATTATTACCTTTTATTAAAAGTTAATACATAAATGAATAGTGTAATTTGCTTTTGCCAGAAAATCTAGTCAGTGAGTTGTCTAATGTATTGTCAAATCTGTTATTATTACCTTTTATTAAAAGTTAATACATAAATGAATAGTAATTTGCTTTTGCCAGATAATCTAGTCAGTGAGTTGTCTAATGTATTGTCAAATCTATTATTACTACCTTTTATTAAAAGTTAATACATAAATGAATAGTATAATTTGCTTTTGCCAGAGAATCTAGTCAGTGAGTTGTCTATTTTTTATTTCGTAATGTATTGTCAAATCTATTTTTGTCCATTAACTTTTTGGATCAAAAATTTTTTAAACGTAAATAATTAGTCTATATAATGGATAAACTTATGAGTAGCAAGTTACTCACTCACACTTCTTTTAGACTACCATATCTCTCTATCATGGATAATGATCATTTTGCGGGATTTTCAAATAGCTGGTCATACTCATGTGATGTTCGCAGTGAGGAAAGTATATCCAACAAGAATCGGGATTATACATCCGAATTCACCACAAACCAGGTTAGTATCATTATTGTATGCTTATTTAGTATATAATTTTGAAAGAAAAAAATTTATAAAAGTAGCAAATTTCATCATAAATTTTCATCATTTGTGTAGATATTTGAAAATAGAGAAGATATGCTAAATTGGGCGAAGAGAGTTGGTTTAGAAAATGGCATTGTAGTGGTGATTAAAAATTCTGCAAAAAAAAAATAGGTGGTAAGATGCCGAAGTGTATTCTTGCGTGTGAAAGAGGAGGGAAGTACAAACCTCCCTTTCTAGTTGAAGAGACATCTCAAATAAAAAATACCGGAACCAAAAGTGTGAATGTCCATTTAAGCTAAGAGGTCGACCAATACCTCCAGAAGGTGTCATGTGGGGTTTGAGGGTAATATGTGGTATTCACAACCATAAGGCAGCAGAGTTCATGGATGGCCACGAGTACCCGTCTAGGTTAAAACCAAAGGAGAAACAACTTGTGCTGGACATGGCCAATAGTACCGCACCTCGTGAGATTCTTAGTATTCTGAAACAAAAAGATTCGTCAAACAGTACAGGGATAAAAAGCGTTTACAATATAATTGCCCAAAACAAATCTGCAAAACGGGGTGGTCTAACTCAAGTTCAATATGTATTGGAGCAACTAATCAAAAAAGAATACCTACATGATTATTGCACAAATCCAGATACAAATGATATTACTGACATCCTTTGGGTCCATCCAAAAAGTCTAGCCCTTGCTGTCAATTTTTCATCTGTTTTGATTATTGATTCCACATATAAGACTAACGAGTATCGCTCGCCACTACTGGAGGTTGTGGGTATAACGTCCACAATGAGAACTTACTCGCTTATGTTCGCATATCTCAGTCATGAGAGGGTAGAAAATCTGACATGGGCATTAAGCATTTTGAAGAGACAGATGGTTGAAAAAGGGGCGACATTGTCATCTGTATTTGTTTCGGATCGAGATTTGGCGCTTATAAATGCCATTGGAACATGTTTTCCTTTGTCGCATCACATCCTTTGCATTTGGCACATAAACCAGTGTGTACTGAAGAAATGTAACCCATGCTTGGTCTGGAGTGGAACCAATTTTTTCCGTCATGGCACTCCCTCATAAATTCATCGACGGAGTGGTCTTATAACCAAAAGTGGAAAGTAATGTGCGAGGAGTATCAACGATTTCAGCGCGCCCTAAAATACCTATGAGAGACATAGTTGCACCCTCATCGAGAACAATTTGTGTCAGCATGGATTGACGCATCTATGCACCTTGGAAGCAATTCAAGCCAAAGGTACAACTAAATTATTATTTTCAATGTTATTATTATTTTATTATAAATATTATAGTATATGTGATTGACAAATAATAATATATATTTCAAAGCGGAAGGGAGTCATGCGAGATTGAAAATGTATTTGGGAGATACTATGTCGTCCCTAGATACATCATTTGATAAAATACACAAGATGTTGACAAATCAATTCGGAGATATTCAAAAGTCATTTGAGAGATCTCTCCACATTCCGCGCCATGCACATTTACATGACAATATTTTCAATGAAGTGAGGTGTCAGATTTCGCTAGAGGCAATGGAAATTATTTCCGCCGAGCTGAAATGTGTTGATGATACGTCATACCAATCAGTGGGCAACTGCAGCTGTGCAATTAAAAAAATATATGGACTGCCGTGCAAGCACGATCTTGCACATTATCGTCACTTTTCTATTCCAATTCCTATAATAAGTATCCATGCTCATTGGAGGAGGTTATCAATGCACGTATATGACCAACCTAATGAGGAATCACGGCGAAATAGGACATCTCACGTTGTTGAGATATTAGATAAGATGAATTCAGAAATGCGGGACCATATGATAGATCGGTTTCTTGATATGACAGATCCATCTCAAAGCACAGTTCGAGTCCCTTCGTACAATATAGAGCGTAAATGTCGGCCTAGTGACAAAGACGAGCGAAACAGACGCCGCATGCCTTCTTTTGTGGATATATCCACTTCCGGATCTGGGGTCAATCAGAAAAGTGTAACATCTCCAAAGAGAGGCCGACATAAGAGGGGATCTGGGGTTCGTAGTATTACATCAACCAATGACCACTCTAGAGTTCCGAGTACATATGATATCTACATTAATCAATTACCTGTGGTTATGCATCACTATATTTCTGACATTGTTGACGTTGCACCATATGGTCATTGTGGATTTAGGGTGATAGTTGCACTAATCGGATACGGTGAAGAGGGTTGGATGCAAGTACGAGCGAAACTTATTGATGAGATTCAACAAAATAAGGCTCAATATGATGTCATTTTTCCAGATAACAGTACATCAGCCAATCTACTATTTTTGCTCAATTATTTTGAGAAACCGGCACCTGAGAGGCATTGGATGGAGTCTATGACTTTGGGAATTGTCATAGCATCAAGGTACAACATTGTACTTCATACATTTGGTAGAACTAATTGGAGTTGTTTTACCTATTTGCCATTAAGATCCCCTCCGGTTAAAGACAACGAGCGCATGGAAATAGCTATCGGACACGTTGGCAATCACTTCGTGCAACTTTGTCTACACCCTTATCATCCGGTGCCACCTGTACCAATGTGGTGGTGGGATCATTCATCGTACGAAGCTAAAGAATGGGCATCTTCATATAAGATACGTGCTGATTTATGGCGCGAAATCACAAGCACGGGGCCTCCAGGAGCACAATTTGGAGGAAATATTGATTATATATGTCGACTTTTTTATGTATTTATTTTTAGCATTGTTGCATGTTTTGTTTGAATCCAAATTAATGTTAAGCTACCCAATCAATTATTAATTAAACGAAATAAATTATTATTCACCCTAAATAAAATGAAACTATTTTTTAAATATAAATCATAAATAAAATTTGTCTAAATAAAATTTCACTATAATGGAAATTTTGTTTATTTAATTACTCACACACTCCTAATTATAAATTCTATTAAAATTTTAAAAAAATCAAGTACCATTATAATTTTTAAAAAAATTGTTACATGTTGTATTTTTATTTTAATTTTTTACTATTAATTATTATAGAATATTTTCTGATTAATAATAAATAAATAAATATGTTACAATTAATTTAAAGAATATCAATTATCATTTAATTGAATATGGCATATGAAAGTAATTAACTAAAAAAGGAAGGGCATTTGAGTCATTTCGCAAAGAATTTTTTGTCGCCGGGGTGCGATCAGCAGCTCCCTAATTAAAATAACACTAATTTGTAACAAATGAGTAAATGTTCATGAAGTATAATTTTTTTTTTGTCATGGCTATGATTCTATGAAATACATTTATAAGAATATTTGTAAAATATTATAAAGAAACCATCCGTATCAGAAAATCCAAATGCAGATCCACACCAGTTTTCTGGCAGATCACAATATTCCATTATTGCAACAACAAATAATTATAACACCATCAAACTTCTACACCCTTCCCTTCCACCGCCACCTTTATGAAAAACATTAGCAATTTCCTATATAGAAATTTAATTATAAGTAATCTACACTTGTTTTTTTTTCTGTAAAAATAAAAATCTTTTACAACCGGCACCGACTGGACCCGACCCGATCCAGATTACTCCAGAACGACCCACCCAAGCCCGCCGGCGCAGTGTAAAATCATATTGTATGATGACGTGTGAATCAATCGGAGTCGTCGGCCACAATTTTAGATTCCTTTTTTACCCTCGACTCGATCCCGTAATAACTAACGTACCATTTAACGAACTTCCGCAGGCCGGTGGCGAGGTCAGTCGTCGGCTTGTACCCAAAGTCGTTAAACGCCAAGCTCACATTAGCGTGCGTGTACGGAACGTCACCGTTTCGAGGCATCTTGATGACGTGTTTCTTAGCCTTCACGCTCAGTAACGACTCGAGAATCGAAACGAGTTTGCCGACAGGAACTGGAGACGTGTTTCCGAGGTTGTACACTCTGAGTTGCGCTGGTGCTTTCTTCTTTCCGCCGCTTCCCGTGCTCTTCTCCGCCGTGTCGAGAGCGCCGACGCAGCCTTTCACGATGTCGTCGATGTAGGTGAAGTCACGCGCGACTTCCTTGTCGTCAACGGTCTGGTAGATGTTGATTGATTTTCCTTGAAGGATGTCTTTAGTGAAGAAGAAGTAAGCCATGTCGGGTCGGCCCCAGGGACCGTAGACGGTGAAGAATCTGAGTCCGGTGAGGGACAGGCCGTAGATGTGATTGTAAGTATGTGCGATGGCTTCGCCGGCTTTTTTAGTGGCGGCGTAGAGGCTTGCTGGCTGGTCGGTTCTGTGTGATTCCGAAAACGGATTCTCAGTGTTTAATCCGTAGACTGAGCTTGAAGATGCCCAGACAATCGCAGGCTGTGGATTCACCGATTTGCAGACTTCTAGTAAGCTTACGAATCCGGCAATGTTGGATGCCACGTAGGATTGTGGATTCTGCATTGCGTAACGGACGCCGGCTTGCGCGGCGAGGTGGAGCACGTGAGTGAATGGAACGACGTCGAATAGCTTGCGCAACAACTTGTCATCGTTCAGATCTCCTTCCACGATGAAAATCTGGTGCTTGAGCAGCATCGCTTGGCGCGATCTCTTCAACGTGGGATCGTAGTAGGTGTTGAAATTGTCAAGGCCGAGAACTCCATCGCCGCGTTTTTTCAAAGCGAGGGAGCAGTGTGAGCCGACGAATCCGCCGGCGCCGGTGACGAGGATGGAGAAGCCGTTGGGGCGGCGGGGAGTGGCGGAGTGTCTGATTTGTTTCTCCCAGGCTGAGCCACCACTGACAAAGGCGGAAGATAGGAAATTGTAGTTGCTGGTGGTGTGGAGATGCGGGTCGTGATCAGCGACTGGTGGATAGTTGAGTGTGAAGAGGAGAATGAGAACGAGAGCAATAAGGAGAGTCGCTCTGAAGAGCAGCTTGGAAGAAGCATTGAGCAGCTTGGTGCTGTTAACTTTTTTTATGTAGCTGTTGTACCTCTCCAGCTTGCTGTTCTTGCTCGTGTCGGCCAACGAAGCCATTGATTCAACAAAACTTAATCCGACTGCAGGCTGTGATCTGTTTTAGTGAAATGTGTTTGTGGATGAATTAGGACTCGGATCGAGGATGAGATATCGTAGAGGAGTCCTGAAGAGGATTGAGTTGGGAAGATGTTAGAAGGATATAAAGGAGGAGAGTTGGAGGTGGACCAGAGCAGAGAGCAGGACAGAGGAGCAAAGGTCTGGTGTTGGTTGGAGACCACTTTCGTCTTTCTTTTCTTTTTCTTTTTTTAATTTGTTTTTGTTATTTAAAAGAAAAACTTAAATTTTACAGATGGATGAGAACGGCAATTTATTGTTATTTAGAAAACGACCTTTGATTTCTTACTCTATTTGCTAATCCGTCCTTTTTTACTCGGAAATCCAGCTGTTGGATGCGGTGAAAGTGAAAGAGAAATCTGAGAACGCTGAAATCCATATCCATGTGTCGCACACGTGTTTGAGTCAAATGGTTTTCACTATTTAATCTTAGAAAAGTACACTTTTAATATTTGACGTTATTTTTAATACATACTTGACCTTTTTAAATAAATTCATGTCATAATCATCGACTTTCTGATCATTAAACTATAACCCCTAAACATCAACCATTTTTACACTCTAATTAATTTAAATTTTACTCCATATTAATCTAAATATCAACAGATTACTCAAAATAAATTATAAGTGAGAACTGAACAATCTAAAAACTTATAGTCAATGATGTTATCATTGTTAGAAGACTCGAACCAGTTTATATGACAAATGATTAGTGAGTTCAATTTGCGCTTAATTGACAGTTTAAAGAGGTTTTTTTTAAAATTACAATTTGGTCCTCTGTGTGACTGTTTCTCACAAATCCCACTCCATGATTATCTGTAATCCAATCCCATTAGCTTGCTTCCGACAAAAAACATGTTGCACTAAATGTATGGAACCGTAAATTACAAGATCCGTTAATGACGATTTGACTGTAGTAATTTTTACATCATCATTTACTGATTGTCCACCAAATCTTGTATTCATTGTCACATGCTTTCTTTTGCCTATAAATTATAATGTCATGATCTAATAATACTTTAACCCATCATCCTAATGAAATACGTAAAATAATTCAAATAGATATACACGGCAGCTTCAGATTTAAATATATGATTTGATCCAATAATTAAATTTGAAAATTTGAAAATTTTAAGATCTTTAATTATAAAGAAATTCTCATCGGAAGCTCTTTCCTAATCAATACAAGATTAAAGAGGAAGTGAGTGCTTTAAAAGGCTTTAGTCGACATCATGAACACTAAATTTGCAATGGAGTAGTTACCACTGCCCTGGTCCCTACCGACTAATGTTCCTTTCAATACTTAATAGCCTTTGTTTACCTTATTTAGATTTAGCAATGCATCATTAGATCTAGTTTAGAATCATCTTAACTACGTATAATAATTTCGCTAGAATTGTTTCATATAGATATCGGGCAACTACCCGGATTTGAACTTTAGTCACTCGATGAAGCACATGTCATCTCGGTACCCCCAACTTTTAAACCCACGAATCGACAAACACTTCCATGGAAGGACCTTAGCGCTGTTTAAGCACACATTCGCGAGAGGGTAGTACCTGTAAAAGTCCACAAAGGGCGAGGAAGAGGAAAACATCACGAAGGATGTAGGAAGAGTCCGCACCATAGGTGGGAAAAATGTCACAGTGTGGTGAACATAAAAACTTATATATTATAAAACAAGTGTTCAACCAATTTATTCACCGTCTTGTTGGCTGATAATTTATATTGTGATTAATGATACATTGTTATTTTTTGAAATGTGTGAATAAAACGCGTATGATCCTTGTTGTTCAGTGACGCTTAATGTTTTTTTCATTGAATTGTCGGCAGAGGCTAATGGGACCTTCCGACGATGCTTCTTCTTATTTATTCATCAATCATACACGAGGGCAGTATGGTCTTTAATTTTATACTAAAATAAGAATGACCACTGAAAGTTGACGAAAGTCCACATCCAAGATGCTATTGGGTCCCGCTTTTCCAGCTCATTTTTTTCGCAAAAGTCTCATTTTCATATGTATATGCTCATATAAAGTCGACATGTAAATTTTAAAAATTCCAACAAAATGTCATCTAAACAAAATTCTACGACTTATGCTACTTATTACTTTTAAAAATATTATATATTTGAAAAATTATGAATATAACTTGCAGTTATTTTTTTTAATAATGGAGCACAACAACTCAGAATATTACAAGCATATTACTAAAGTTTTATTATCAAGTACATATATATTGATCTTTTTTAAAACTCTAGCAAGGTATCTTGATCGGATTCGAAATCATCTGGTACATCTATCTACTTCTGAAGCGCTAACCATGTTCGGCACCTTTTACCATGGATCTGCATATCAACCCCATCGGTACATTTTTCGACACTCGGAGCTCAGATCACCTTGGGCACCTTTACCGTTGCAAGACACATCCACGCGCAAGACGTGAAGAGGAAGACATCCACGAGGGATGTAGGAAGCATCCACGCACGAGGCGGGACGAGGAAGGCATCCACGAGGGATGTAGAAAGCATCCCCACGCGAGGTGAGACAAGGAAGAGGAAAATGAAGAAAATCTCACAAATTGTGAGAAAAATTGCTGACTCTAAGATTCAAACTCGAAATATAAGGATACATGACAGACTCCTTAATTAACAGACCACATTCCCTGTTGGCAACATGCAGTTATTCCTTAATAATCCAATTTAACACATAGCAGCCCACATGACATGACAATCGTGATGGACAATTATGATATTTTCAGAATAAATTGTAGATAGGTCAAAATTTCCAACTCATTGAATGCTTAATTGTTTGATAGGAAGGAAAATAAAATCTCAAAAATGTCAATTTGTTAACAAATACTTTTTTAAGTTTTCTCATATTCACTTTACATCTACATCTTTGCTTTTAGCCATATTTTTAGTGTTTGTATGTGTCTTTCTTAATTATTTGGATCGATTATGATGTTTATCTAATTATTTTTAGCAAGGAAGTCAGGCCATGGTCATTCATGCTTTTGTTTTAACGTACGCTTAGACGCTTAGTTAGTGGACTAGTGTCGGCCATAAACATATGCTCAGTTGAGCAAAAAAATAATATCCATCAAATGACAGATCCTAAATAATCATATCATCAAAAATTGGTTTTTATACACTTTGTTTTTTAAAAAGTGAAAGATATTTCATTCAAATATGCACACTAGAGAAGATGAAGTTAATGATTTTTTCTTTTATATAATAATAGGTTACATGTACATTTTGTCAATTCATGTACAAATCTGTTATGGAAAATATAATCCTAGTTATGTTGATGCTTCTGATATAGTGATCAAATGAGAGTAATTCCTACATGTTAGTTATGATCAGACTTAAATGTTCTGATCAGACTTTTCGTTATCTACAGACTTATTTTTTCCTTGATCAGACTTATTGTATGATCAGACTTAACAATTTTCTGAGTTTTAGTAGAACGAAGTCGTTTTGTGGTGGCGCTGGAATTTAAGGCTGAAGCAAACGACTGCGTCTTGGTATGGACTAAAGCTGAGTGTAAAGTCAACTGGGATTTTAGGATTAGGGCATCCGATTAAAAATCTCACTTTGAGCTTCGATTGAGCGATTCTTAGAGGCGTGAGACGAAAGTGAAGAACGAGCGAGACTGAACGACGGCCGACGAGTGTGGACGAACTCCGATGTGGCTCGACTGCAAGGATTGCGAGGCGAACGCACGGGTTGTCTTGGACTATTCGACAAGGCGGTGGCGAGTCCGAGCGACTTTGGGGCTTTGATTTCTCAGGAAAGTCCTCAAACCGGTTGCTTGGATTGTTGTTTACATTGCTCAATTGTTCTTGCTTGTTTTTTGGATTGGATTTAATTGTTGTTATTGTTTTTGGGTTAGACTTAGTTTGTAAACCTAACATTTGGTCCCATAATCTATATAGAGAAGGTTTAACTATTGCATTGATCTTGTAATCGGTCTTTACAACGTGGTATCAGAGCAAAACAACTGATCTTGAGAAATCTTGATCGTCTTTTACTTGTTTACCTTCTCTTGATTGTTTGCTTGACTTAATCCCTGAGTTTGGAATGGCTGATGCCATGAGGATTAAGCCCTTTGATGAGAATTCTGATTTCAGTATGTGGAAGATGAGAATGAAAGCCATATCAGTACATGAAAAATGCTATAGGGTTGTGATAGAGGAGTGGATAATACCCACCTCTGATTAACAAAAAAACTGATATGAAAGAATTGACTTATTCTGAGATAATGATGAGACTATTTGATGATGTAGCTAGACAAGTGATGCATCATACCGAACCTAAAACATTGTGGGAAGAACTAGAAAACATATACTTGGCTAAATCCCTCCCCAATAGGATCTCCTTGCAAACTAAGCTCTTTACTTTCAAGATGGATGTGTCCATGAGCTTGCAAGAGAACATCGACATTTTCTTAAAACTGACTCAAGATTTGAAGAGATGTAAAGATGAAATAAACCCTGAACACCTCTGTGTCATTCTTCTTAATTCTCTTCCCTCACAGTTTGACACCCTTAAGGATGTAATTCAATATGGAAGAGATGAGTTAACAGTCCCCAAGATCATTGAGGCTGTCACTCAGTAGAATGAAAGTCTTAAAGTGTTTAAGACTAAAAATGGATCCAAAACTGAAGTTAAATTTGAAGTAATGATGTTTAAGGGTAAGAATAAGTTTAGACCAAGGAATAAGAACATTAACAATGGGTCTCAGAATAACAATGAATCTCAAAACAAGAATTTTTTTTGAAAAATCTCAATCTTCTCAAAACAATTTTCAAAGAAATTCCCCTGTTAAGTGCAATTATTGTGGCAAACTTGGCCACTATGCAAGTAATTGTTACAAAAGATTGGAAGATAAAAAAAATAAAGGAACCAAAGATAACCAATCTGGTCAGTCTAATGTCTGTGAGAAGAGTCCTCAATATCACAATGAGTTATTAGTAATGTCTGATGGACATGAAAGTGACTCATGGATACTTGATTCTGGCTGCACCATGCATGCCACACCGCACAAGCATCACTTCAGTTCCCTGAAGCTATGTGAAGGTGGTGAAGTCATGCTTGGTGACCACACATCACTAAGGATTAATGGAATTGGATCAGTTCCTTTAATGATGTTTGATGGTGTTGTGAGAACTCTTCAAAATATGAGATGGGTTCCTTATCTGAAGAGAAGTTTAATGTCAGAATCTGCCCTAGATAAATTTGGATGTAAGATAACTACCTTCAAGGGAGTTAGGGAGGTGTCTAAAGATAATAGAGTGGTGATTAAAAGCATTGAGAAGGGAGTTCTCTACCATGTGATCTCCTCTTCTGAAATTAACATTTCTGATGAAACTAAAACTCTGCTAGACACTAAAATTTGGCATTCAAGGCTTGGTCATATCAGGAACAAAGGGCTGCAATAAATGTCCAAGTAAGGCTTGATTGATTGTAAACCTATTGATCTAAAATTTTGTGAATCCTGTATTTTTGGTAAAAAGTCTACACATCCTTTTGGTAAATCTTCATTTACTGTTAAGAAACCTTTGGAGTATGTCCACTCTGATTTGTGGGGACCTGCTCAGGTTCCAACAATAGGAGGAAGGTCATATTTCATGTCTATCATTGATCAATACTCTAGAAAAGTATGGATCTTTCTTTTAAAAACCAAGGATGATGCTTTTAAAAACTTTAAAAACTAGAAGATCATGGTTGAGAGTCAAACTGAACTTAAAGTTAAGTGTTTAAGGACAGATAATGAACTGGAATTTTGTAACAAGGCCTTTAATGATTTTTGCACTAAGAATGAGATAAGGAGACACTTGACTGTGCTTGGAACTCCTCAGCAGAATGGGACTGCTGAGAGAATGAGCATGGCCCTTTTAGAGAAAGCTAGATGCATGATGATTAGTGCTGGAGTCAAGCCATCTCTATGGGGAGAAGCTGTGGTAACATCTGCTTATTTAATAAACAGATGTCTGACAAGCGTATTTTTAACCCTTTATAGTTGTCAAGTTATATGTTTTAGGGGTCTAATTGCAGTCAAACAAAATTTATAAGCCTTGGTAAGCCAAGGGTCGATCCAAGGAACAACGTGTGTGAGTACTAGCTAATAAGTGACCTATTTAGCTATTCCGGATGATTAAAGGTTTTGGTGTGGTGAAACAAATCGCAGAAATTAAATGCAGAAAATAAAAAGGTTGTGGCTTGATCAGAGAAAGAATCCCATGATCAAACTTCACCCATGCCAACCCCACTAATCATGCAATTCATCATGCTATCGAATATGGAAATAAATCAAAATAACACTAGACAAGCCGCCCATCCACGAATCATTGTCAAGATTAATCTCAATCGTTGAACGCCTCCCATCTACGGATTATCAACAATCTCGATTATTAAAATTAAGGGTTTTCAGAAAAAAGTCAACTTTCCTATTAATCCATGTACTACCATTGTCGCTACCATGACCTAATATCAATTTCAAACAATCTGGTTAATACATAGGACCCATTCATCTTTTGGTAATTAACCTAAATACGTTCTAGCATGCAAACATCCCATTCAATGTAAAACTTGCAAGAATGATAAAATTAAGCACGATGAAATTGAATATTCAAATTGCATTAATGAAAAACGTTTAATTGATCACACGAATAGTTGGGTACATGGCACGGGATCTGTAGGATCCCAGAATAAAGAATACTACTCACTATTCATGGTAAATTAACCACAAATAGTGTAGGAATAGAAATTAAGGACGAGATAATCGTAGTGACGATGAAGCTCGTTGAATCCCCAATCTCTCACGATGTTCTCTGTCTTCTCTCCCAAGTTAGGTTCTTCAATCTTAATTCAAGCACTCGTCTTACGCCAATCGTCCACACCGAGTAAATCAGTCGCTTGCCTTCTTTATAGCTTTCCAAAAGGCTAAAAAGCCCAAAAACGAAATTAGGAAACAAGTCTAAAAAATCTGTCCCGACGGCCAACCGGCCAGTTCGATCAAGCTGGCTTGTACTCAAACTCTTTAAGGTTCTGAACCGGGTGGTTCAGTTTGGCGTACTTGTCTGAGCCAGCCGTTTGATGACGATGTAAAACACTCAAACTCTTTGACCATTTAAGCCAACCGGTTGAGCTTTGTGCGATGGGGTGAGCCGACTGGTTCCAGACCTCAGTGCTTCCTCTCACTTTGATCTTCCAATCCAATCGGTCGGTTGGTTTTGAGTCACTTTCCCAATCGGTCGGTTGGGTCTCCATTGCGTGCTTTTTCGCCCCAAAAGTATGGTTTTTCTTTGGGTCTTGGTCTTAGGTCATGTTTTGATGGATAACTGCTTTTAACCTGAAACGCTCCAGAAAAGACATTAAATAGTGACAATTTGTTGGGAGAACGAGTGATATCCTTCATCGTATGGAGCAATTAACTAGTCAAAATATCGGCTGATCAAAACACTCCACACTTAGGATTTGTTCTTCCCTAACAAATGTCGAACAAATGGCAGAATAAATGCAAGTCCATGTGAGGCTCAACAACCATATGTTTCTAAGCTACCCACTGAAGTGTCATGTACCAATTCTAACTAAAATAAAAACAAAAAGATAACTCACTATCGTAGAGTGATGTTCCCTTAAGTGGCATGTATTTGGCAAAACGTAGCTTAGACAGTTCGAGCAGGTGTTCAGGGAGAGTTCAAACAATATCCTGGTACTCCTGTACAGCGTGATCAAGACGCGAGGATATTTTCCGGAAGATATTGGCAATGAAGATTTCGACAAGTGGAAGTCGGCCTGCAACTTATTCGAGCATTAGATATTCGAATGAATATCTACATTGAAGATGGCGCGACTTACTTTGGAAAGAAGACTTCGTATATTCTTCCAATCGATTTATGAAAGATATGCATCAAATATTTAGGAATCAATTCCGAAATATTTGATGGGATTATCTTGTGCGAATTAGGATTTCGCTCGAGCATATAAATACAATGCAAGGGCAACCCTAATTCTCATCGCTTTCAAAGATCAAATATACACGAGCATATCATGCTGATTGGAGAAGAAGAAAGCGACGGCCGGTTGTGTTTTCTTATTGAGAATACTCCGGTGCAAGTGCAGTCTGTTCAAGTGCAACACAGACTGTCTGAAGCGTATCAACTGCCGCACACAACAAAGGTGAACATTCTTTCGAGAGAAAGCATCCGAGCTTCTGGAGAAGGTCGAGAACGTTCAGACTGCAGGTTCTGAAAGAAGGGGATCGAGGGGAATTGCGGTGAACCTCGGTTGCAAATCTGAGAGACGGAGTATTGAGGTTAGGCTATTACAAGTTGTAAGTGTAAGTCCATGTGGAAACCCTATACTCGTAATAAAGATTTGCTGTCCCTTTTTCGGGTGTGGGAAACCCCCAAGAGTAGGCGGAGCCGAACTGGGTTATCAGTCTGTGTGTCTCTACTGCCTTTATCTGTTTGCTGAACTGTTGTGATAAGAGTTCAACCTCTGTGTGTTGAACTGTTGTGCAAAGAGTCCCAGGTCTGTCGCAACACTACCTTGGACACAAGCTTGAACAGGGGACATAATTTCAATTGGTATCAAAGCAGATCACTCGACACACTGAGTGGGATCCTGAACTGTTCAAGATGACTCTGAAGGAAGGACAAAGCATAACCAGACCCCCGCTGCTCGAAGGATCGAACTATGCCACATGGAAGCCTGTGATGAGATCTTTTCTGAAATCACTAGACGAAAAGGCATGGAAGGCTGTTCTGAAAGGGTGGACGAAACCCATAATGAACAATCTCACTGGAGAACCGATCGCCAAACCAGAAGCTCTGTGGACAGAAGAGGAGGACAAAGCTTCCATGGGCAACTCAAAGGCAATGAACGCAATTTTCTCGATAGTAGATGAAAACGTCATGAAGCTAATCATCAACTGTGAAGTGGCCAAGGAAGCATGGGATATCCTCCAAACAGCGTTTGAAGGAACAGACAAAGTTCGCAACTCCCGCATGCAAGCTGTCACAACCAGGTTTGAAGAGATGAAGATGAAGGAGAGTGAAACCATCACTGAGTACAACACCAGAGTCCTAGAACTGTCCAACGAGGCATCTGCACTAGGGAAACCCATCGATGAAGAAAGATTGGCCAGCAAGGTCCTAAGGTCTCTTCCTCCGAGATTTGCCATGAAAGTCACGGCCATTGAGGAAATGCATGATATCACCACACTGAAGCTAGACGAGCTAATGGGTTCTCTCAGAACTTACGAGATCAATCATGACTTCCAAACCGGAGAAGAGAAGGGAATCGCTCTTAAAGCAGATATAACGGAAGACAAACTGGATTCTGGGTGCACCACTGAGCAACTAGCCATGATGGCACAAAACTTTAGAAGAATGGTGCGGAAAACCAACAGACATGGTCCAGAACAAGGTCAGTCTTCATCAACTGGTTACCGAAACTGGAAATCCAGCAGTCCAAGGTCTACTGATTCGAGGCAAGACTTGTCTGACAAAGGAAAAGAAGAGATTCAGTGTCATGAATGCAAGGGTTTCGGTCACATTGCGTCACAGTGTGCAAACACTCTCATGAAGAAAAAGGCGATGGTGGCGAGCTTCAGCGACAGTGAGTCAGACGAAGAAAAAGGTGAAACCATAAACTTTGTGGCCTTCGTCACAACTCTGGATGAATGCAGCAGCACAAGTGAAACTGTTCCACCTCAGTTGGAACTCCCAGGTGAAGACCCCTCGGACAGTGACAATGAAATACTCACACAGGACTCTCTGGCTCAGACTTATAAAGATCTATATGAGAAGTGGCTGCTTCTGATCAAGATGAACAAAAAGCTAAATGACACAGTGGCAAGCGTCACTATGGAAAAGGACAAGGTATGGCAGGAGGTTGAGATACTATTGACACTGAAGGCAGAACTGGAAGGTACAATTAACTCACTGACTTCTCAACTAGCTGAGGTAAAACAGGAAAGGCTGGATCTTCTTGTTCAGAAAACGGAACTCCTGGGTACTGTCTCCTCCCTAAAAGTCGAAATAGAGAAGGATCGGGACACTCATCCTATAGGCATGGCGGGCCTGAGAAAAACCATCATTGATCTACAGCGGAAAGAAATGTTCCAACTAAGGAGGGTGGAACAGCTGGAACTTCAGCTAGAATCCGAGAAGATGGAACACTCTGACACTAGAGAGGAACTCAATCACCTCAAACAGTCGGTAAGAATGCTTAACTCTGGCACTAAAAACTTAAATGACATTCTTAGATCCCAGAGAATGGAGTCCGGGCACAGAGGATTGGGGTTCACAGGAGAAGGCAGCTCAAAAGGTACGACGCTTGTTAAAACCAGACCGGTGTCAGAACAGAAGACAGAGCAGAAGGTAAGACAGCATCCCAGACGGAAAATAGACCTGCAACAAGAATAACCCAACAGTGGTCAAAGAAGGGATGGTACGATGCACTTCGGCTCTCATTCAGCGCAAAGGAAAGAATGGCGCACTTGCTGGTATTGCAATCAGATGGGACACATTAAACTAAAGTGTCACCTGTTTTTAGCCGAACGACGTGCTTTCCAGCAACGAACCACATCGCAACAGAAACAGGTCTGGGTTCAAAAGGCAGACCAAACCGTTTGCATGGTAGCCAGTTACACCTCAAACTACTCATCGCATGATAGTTGGCTCTTCGACAGCGGATGCTCTGCACACATGACAGGTAACTCTCAATATCTTACCCATATTAGACCTGTTGAGCATATGTGGTTTGTCACCTTCGGGGATGGTGAAAAGGGTCAGGTGATCGGCTGTGGGACATTGATGGTTCCGGATCTCCCTGCACTCAAGAACACCCTCCTTGTTAAGGGACTGACCAGGAATCTTATCAGCATCAGTCAACTATGCGACGATGGACACTATGTGTCATTCTCTAGCTACTCTTGTCTTGTACTAGACCAGAATGGCGATACACTGATGAAAGGAAAAAGGGATGCCAACAACTGCTATACTATTAGGATGGGTCTGACGGAGTCAATGAACAATGAGAATCATGGCCAGCAACCGGTTACTCTCCCATGTGCAAACGCACAACCTAGTTTTCTGCGAGGGGGAGTGGATAAGACCTTGCACACAAGATCTGATTGTCGATGCGCACAAATCAAGGTTACCGGCTGTCCCAGGAAGCTGTCGAATCAGACGGTGGTACAGTTGCAACTGGAGTCCGTACACTGCCCAGAGAAATGTGCCTGGAGCCGTACAAGAAAACATGAATGCTCACGAAAGATGGTAACTCTGAGGAGCCATACTTGTGTCAAACCATATGGCAGGTCACGGAATGGAACACCCAGATCCCCAGGGGGTCTATGTGGTGTCAACCACTGAGAGCATCCGACGGTGGTCAGTCATAGTCGAATCTCCAGCTGAAACAGTTGGACTGACCATCTAATAAAGAGAGCTGGAACAGAAGTCTCAACAAAATATTTTTTTTGAAATATCCTTGAAGATTTTTTCGGTTGACGGTTTTGGAAAGCTGAAGAGTCATATAGACATATTTGATTTTTGAAAAATCAAAATCCTTCCCTAAGCATCGTCTTCTCTCTCTCGAAAACCCTAGAACGGAACTTCCCTCTCAACTGCTCTTTCCTCAACCGACAATGGTGAACACCAGGAAGTCAGCAAAATCCAGTGCCAAATCTGCGGAGAAAATCAAAGAAAGCATGCAGACCTCAAAGGCGTTGGCGGCGAAATCAAAGATTCCGAAATCAAAAGCTGCGAAGATGAAAAAGGCGTCGCCTTTAAACTCAGTCACCGAATCTTTGGCCAAAGAGAAGTCTGTTGAAGGAGTTACCGCTGGAATCCCTCAGTCGGGCACAGTGGACTCAACTCCACAGATTCAGGTAAATCCCAATATTCCTTCTATCTCTGCAAATATCCCCGTTGTTGAAAAATCTGTGCTGAATGAAGAAACAAGTATGGAGGGTGAGAAGGTTGTTGAGTTGATTGACGGTGTTGAAGCCAGAAGGGCTGTAATTGGCGATAATGGTGGTAAGGCTGTTAGTGGTGTTAAAGCCGATGGTGTTGAAACCAGTAGGGAGATTCTTGGTGGAAATAATGAGAGTGGTAGGGCTATGACGGTTGACAAAGCCGGTAGTGGGATTTCTAAGAAGAAGTCTGTCAAGAGTGTGGAAGAAGAGGAACCCAGCAAGGGGGCTGGAGGCTCAGGAACGTGGAGAGAAAAGATTTTCGCCACAGGATACATTCCTCCGAAGGCTGGTCGCAGGAAGAAGGTGAAGCGGGCCAGTGACTCTCCCAGAAAATATCTCGCCCAGATCTATGCAGCTCGAGGAAGGAAGATTGCAATGTCCGATGAAGAAACTGAGAAGTTCATCGAGTCCTCGGTGAAGAGGAATGTGGTGATGAGTGATGCTGATCCGTCTGAAAATCAAGGAGGAATCACTGAAGAAGGTTTCGGTTTGCATGATGAGGTTGTGGCAGAGGAGATTAACCCAGCAGAAAAGGATGATGAATTGGAGAAGTTGTACAAAGACATTGATGATGTCATGGAAGACCTGGAAAAGGAGAAGGATCAGGAAGTGGCAAGTCTGGAAGAAGCTCAGCTGTTAGGGCAAAAGAGGTTGATGTAGAAAAAGCTACAAGTGATCCACCTATAGAACCAAGTGTTCAGTCTGGTGTTGAGACTGGAAGAGCTACAGAGAAAGCTACAAGCGGTTCAACAGTGGAACCCTCTGTTCAGACTGAAGCTCAAACAGCACCAGTTCCAGAGGAAAGTCTGCGTAACCTGGGTGTTGAAGCAGAAGAGTCTGGTACTGGAAAGGTCTCAAGTGCTCCAACAGTGGAACAGGGTGTTCAAACTGAAGATAAGACTGGAGTAGTACCAGAGAAAGCAGTGAGTGAAGAAACAATGACAGTTCAAGATGATCGTCGTCGGGATTATTTGAAGGAGGATGAACCATCCATTCGTAAGGATGCCCCTACATCAGCAGCAGAAGGTGTTACCCTTTCAGAAGATGACCAAGACAGTGTTCCCCTTGTCAACCTCAAGAGGACAACGAAGGGGAAAGAAAAGAAAAAGGTTGCCTTTGCTACGTCTACAAAGGAACCAGCTCAGAAGGTTGCTGAGGTCAACAGTGATGCAGGGGGAGCTGGCTCTTCAAAGAAAAGAAAGCGCGTTGCTGCCGTTCCCATCTCTGAAGATGCTGGGAGATGTGAAGTCCCAGCCCCTGAATCTGAGGCTGTCCCAGTTGGTAAGGTCAAGAAAGGTGTGTGGTTCGTGAACAAAGAAGCTGCGGTGAAATGGGGATGTGTGCAGAAGAGGAAAATCATACCGGAGAGACTACTGGATGCATCGAGTTACAAAGGGAAAAAAGTGATTGAGGTGCTCAAAGAGTCGGATCTATTCTGGACGTTAGACCGATGCAAGCCATTCAACGAACAGCTGGTGCGTGAGGCCATGGCAAACTTGCCTCCAAAGTTTGGGGTCATTGGAGAGGCTGAGTATGGGGTCTTCTATGTAAGAGGAAGAAGGATCAAGATTGATCCAGAACTGATCAATGTATACTTCTCCATGGACGACCCAGCTGTTGATGAAGAAGAATCCAGCCTCGAGAAGATAGTAAGCACCATTACTGCAGGCTCTGTTCAGTGGAGGCCTGAGTCAGTTGTGCATACGGCGGATCTGTCCACGTTCTATTCAATGCTGTTTTTCATAGCAGTGTTTAACTGGAGGCCATCTACTCATCGCTCTACTGTCAACAAGGACATGGCCCAACTGATTTATCAGATAGGGAATAAGCTGAAGTTTAACCTGGGCAGAATAATGTTCAAACAGATTGCTGACCATGCTACATCGATGAGAACCCTGCACCAGATCTGCTTTCCTTCTCTGATCTATGAGCTGATTATTCATCAAGCCCCTGATTTGACAGCCTCGTCTGATTTTCTTACTAAAGCTCCCAGCAAATTCACAGTGGACCACAAGTTATACAAAGGGCGGCATGTGAATGATCTGAAAGGGGGGAGCAAGCCAGGTAAAGAAATTGGGGAATCCAGTCGAGGGGGAGCCAGAATGGGCGTGGATGAGAGGAGCAAACTACAGAAGGACCTCCATGTTATCATTGCTGCGGACAAGGAACAGCGCCGCCGAATCAACAGGCTTGCTCGAGCTGTCAGCTACCCCAGTGATGATGAATCAGAAGCTACTGCCTCTGAAGATGATTCCATTGAAGAAGCTTCTGATTGAAGGTCCTCTTCAAACTTTCTCCCTGAACTATTTGTTTAAAACTATCATTCTTAGTGCTTGTTCTGGCACATTTTGATTGTCTGTTCGAACTTGGATCGCACCCCTTGCCAGGTTGTGGCAAAAAGGGGGAGTATTTTGGAGGAGACAATTCTTGTTTCCCTCAAAGTTGTCTACTGTCTAGATAGTGAGATAGACTTAGTTATCTAGTAGATCAGGTTTTGCCAAAATGCCAAGGGGGAGATTGATGTTCCCTTAAGTGGCATGTATTTGGCAAAACGTAGCTTAGACAGTTCGAGCAGGTGTTCAGGGGGAGTTCGAACAATATCCTGGTACTCCTGTACAGCATGATCAAGACGCGTGGATATTTTCCGGAAGATATTGGCAACGAAGATTTCGACAAGTGGAAGTCGGCCTGTGACTTATTCGAGCATTAGATATTCGAATGAATATCTACATTGAAGATGGCGCGACTTACTTGGAAAGAAGACTTCGTATATTCTTCCAATCGATTTATGAAAGATATGCATCAAATATTTAGGAATCAATTCCGAAATATTTGATGGGATTATCTTGTGCAAATTAGGGTTTCGCTCGAGCATATAAATACAATGCAAGGGAAACCCTAATTCTCATCGCTTTCAGAGATCAAATATACACGAGCATATCCTGCTGATTGGAGAAGAAGAAAGCGACGGCCGGTTGTGTTTTCTCATTGAGAATACACCGGTGCAAGTGCAGTCTGTTCAAGTGCAACACAGACTGTCTAAAGCGTATCAACTGCCGCACACAACAAAGGTGAACAAGCTTTCGAGAGAAAGCATCCGAGCTTCTGGAGAAGGTCGAGAACGTTCAGACTGCAGGTTCTGAACGAAGGGGATCGAAGGGAATTGCGGTGAACCTCGGTTGCAAATCTGAGAGACGGAGTATTGAGGTTAGGCTATTACAAGGTGTAAGTGTAAGTCCCTGTGGAAACCCTATACTCGTAATAAAGATTTGCTGTCCCTTTTTCGGGTGTGGGAAACCCCCCAGAGTAGGCGGAGCCGAACTGGGTTATCAGTCTGTGTGTCTCTACTGCCTTTATCTGTTTGCTGAACTGTTGTGATAAGAGTTCAACCTCTGTGTGTTGAACTGTTGTGAAAAGAGTCCCAGGTCTGTCGCAATACTACCTTGGACACAAGCTTGAACAGGGGACATAATTTCATAGAGGATACGAATGCATTTAGCATATGCATCAAGCCTTTAAACCCCTAGGCTGCCCTAGTAGGACGAGTATAGTCTCGTGAATGTTTTCAAGAATGGGACTACCTACAAATCCCATGTAAACTAACTAACGTGTATGCATGAAATGATGCTCAACGAGTCACAGTAAAGTCATGTCATACCTCGGATTCATTGTGTTACCTCAACTTCAGGTCAAACATCTTCATCAAAGTTGTTAGACAATCATAGATTAAACGAGTTATGAATTCAAATGGTCAGTACACACGGCTAGCAAGCGACTAATCACATGTTCTAAATAGTTCTATAGCAACGTATAAAGAACATGAATAGTTACACAAAACATGCTCTCCATTCACCTATGCTATCTATGGATAGTCCAGGGGCTCTTGGCGCAAAGCTCGTTCTCAAGTGCCAAGGACTAGGCAATGACCCGTAAGAGAAGAGGAGCTTGGCTTAAGAATTTTCTTTAAAAAAAATGAAAATCACATCAAAATTTTAGTGCAAGCACGAGGATCGTCCCTTAGTTTCTAGTACATGAATTCGCAAGACAAGTCATGATCGCACGCAATGAAAAGGTGGAATTACACTACATCAAGCAAAAGGGCAGAATTTTTTTTCATACACAAGGGGTGACTTTTCTCACTTTGCCCTTGGTGTTATTTTTTGTTTTTTTTCTACAAAAACAACTATGCTTAGGGTCAATTTTTCACCCTCATTTGAAAATGCAGAACTTTATTCTTGATTAGGGCCTATTTTTCGCCCCTCTTTTGACTATTTTTTTTCTAACTCCACACTTAAAACTTGACATAGTGTATGAGTAAAGGCGGGCGCATGCAAATCATAACAAGTATAGAGAAACACATACTAGTACTAAGGTCACCTAGAAAAAGAGATGCAATTTAAGTTTTTGACATTTTGTACCGGTGCCTACTAGTATCAAGTCTCAATCATGCTTCAAGAAATACGTAAAACACATGATAGGCAAAGGCTAGCAATGATACTGACTCGAGAGAATACACACACGATTAAAACTAATTTAAGTCCTAGACTTCAAATCCAAAAGAGTGACAATCAATCAAGGAGTATTGTAGAAAATGAGGATTTCAATCGCAATACATAGACAGTTGAGCATATGTGACAATTCGCTTGTCGTCAGAGCAAATTGTACAAATAAATTTATAAAGTCCGCTACTCGCGACTACTGGGTAGAAGTGGTAAGTAGGGATCGAACCCAAGGGAATTAGGGGGATACGTTGTTCTTTTACTAACAGGGACGTGTTTTAGGATGATTGAGATTTTAGCGCGAGTAATTAAACTACTGTTTTTGGTTTTTTGGGTTTTTTGTGCGGAAAAGTAAATACAGAAATTAAATACTGAAAGTAAATACTGAAAGTAAAGAGATAAGGGTTAGAAGACTTACAGTGGGTGATGCGTGATTGCGATTCCTCCGATTGTTGAGCGATTGATGGTTGTGGTTGATCGGGACAGTTATACTAGGAAAGTAAATACAGGGGGTTTTTGTGATTGAAAGAAAGTATTCGGTTTCAGGTACTCTTGTATTATAACATGTATATAATAAACCGTTAGTAACTTTTCTAAGTATTCAAAGATGAATCGAGGCCCTTTCGTAGCGCAAGACTTGCAACATCGTTTAAAGCAACCCTTGTTCTACTTCAGACTAATTCCTCCTTTCGAAGTATCTTAGCCTTCTGTGCATCCACCTGATCTCACAGTTACGATTGACCAAGTGGTGTTTTAGATAAGTCGAACTCCTCAGATAAGCTTTGCCCTTTCGTAGCATCTACTTACCCGAGTATGTTCACGAACCCCACGGAAGAGTTTTGCCCTTTCGTAGCATCCACTCAACCTTGGAAATTCTGACTATAAATGGCACATAGAACAAGTTTTGAATACAAAGAAATGAAACTAAAAGATATTACAACATTATATAATACAAGAAAATACCTTCCACCGAATGAAGAGTTTAGCTACGAATATCCATAGAGGTGGATACCATAGCTAAATACTCGGGGGTTTTTGAAAACAGTAAGAGGGAAAGGGGTGGAATACTCAAGAACCAACAGGAGTATTCCCAATTTCCTACTGAATACTCAAGAACCAACAGGAGTATTCTCTATAGTATAATACTCAAGAACAAACAGGAGTATTATTTCATAAACCGAACAAACTTACAAAGTAACCAAACTTAGAGAGATAAGTGTTTTGTGTATGGATTGATGATACAAATGAGGAGGAGGGCACTTCTATTTATAGCCAAGAGGGGTGGAGATGGGTGGTGGAGATGGTGGCATGTGTTTCTCATCCAAGGGAGGAGATGGAGGAGGAGGGAGGAGGAGACAAGTGGCGCCACCTTGTTCACTCCCCAAAGCCGCTGGTTGGAGGTCAAAATGGAGGAGGTTTTGTGGCTTTGGCCACCTCCTAGCCAAAGCCACCGGTCACCCAAGGAGGAGGAGGGAGGAGGCCACCCAATGACTCATCCTTTTCACCCAAGCCACCGGTCACCAATGCACATGGATGAATCTTGACGGTTTTGTACTGTCTTTACAAAACTATCAGTCCAATTTCACTCCAGGATGTCTTTGATAATTCCTCATTTGGATTTAATTTGAGTAATTCATCGTCAGGATCTTGAGATTTCTTCGTTCAGTGCTTGATCTTGACCTTCAATTGACTCTTGATATCTTTTCAGCATAAAATCCTCTCCTTAGCGTGTTTTCACTTTTATCTCTCAATTGCCCTGTGGAAATATTTCGGGACTAACACGTAGAAGTTAGATAGACAAATAGTCTAATTTGGTGGGTTTAACTGTATTTATGATGCATACAATTATGGTCCATCAGATCACCCCACACTTTTAGTTGTTCGTCCCGAACAATGCTATTAAAGGGCGGCACTAAGTAAGCTTGTTGAAATATGAAAATTAGACTGTGGTACTCGATTTCTCCTAATTCATGCATTACTACTTATTGCCAAATTAAACTACGTAAATAAATAGAAGAAACTTGATACTTGTACCTTCGTGCCGAGATGCAAATTATTTTGGATGTTTCGGGAGTTAGCCCTTTTCAGGCTCCTGGACTACACCTTCGGGACCGTCTCGCACTATATGGTTTTCTTGTAGCTTTCTCTAGCACGTGATTCGATTCGGGTTTCAGTGAGTTGAGCCTTTTTTTTTGATTTTCCTTTTTCTTCTTTGGCGAGGGACTAGCTTTTTGTAGTGATTCTGCCTTTGGCTTTATGATCTGTCTTTTTTGAGTGCTTCACTTTTGCTCGGTTAAAACCTTCACAATTTTGGGCCTTAGGCCTCTTTTGATTTTCTTCTTTGAGTTTTTTGCTTCTTTGTGACTTGCTAGTCCATTTTCTCAGCCTTTTTGGGAGGTCCAATCATCGCCCGCAAGCCTATGGAAATACCTCCCCGCTCCTCTCGTCTTCGTCGTTTCGCGCGGGTCAAGATGAGGGTCGCTCATTTATTTTCTCGGCTATTTTGACTAGAGAGAGGACGGTCTGATTCCCGTCCTCGCCTTTGCATAGATGCTTCTTGGCGGAGTTGACTTCAATTATTCACTGAACCCCGAAGTGCAGCCTCCACTGACTTCGAAAACCATATAGTTTGATCTGATCCTTCAAGTGCTTGCCAAGCCCCTCTAGGGCAATTTCTATCAACTCCACATCCCTAGGTTATCTCAACACAAAGGGACAAATGAGAAGTTACATTCTAAGTTTTTAAACAGTTTGCATTTTCATAAGGTTGATGCATGAATTATGATCTATCTTTTTCACATTCTAAAGTTCATAATTCCAAAAAGATACTACTAAAAAAAAAGAAAAACATGCAGTTGGTTCTCACCCCACACTTTTGAACGAAGGCAAGTGACAGATGCTTGTCGTCACAGCAAATGTACAAATAATATTTATAAAGTTTGCTACTCGCGACTTCACTACTGGGTAGCTAGTGGTAAGTAGGGGTCGAACCCAAGGGAATTAGGGGGATATGTGTTCTTTACGGGTTTGTCACAATAGTGAATACTGTTGGGGATTGAACAGCGAGGGAGCGTTTTTTAGGTTGATTGAGATTTTAATACTAACGTCTAAGTGATTGGTTGGTTGGTTTTGGTTTTTAGTGCGGAAAAATAAATTACAGAAAAGTAAATACTGAAAATACAAAGAAGACTTACAGTGGGTGATGCGTGATTGTCAAGTCCTCCGGTAGGTGAGCAGTTTATACTAAGAAAGTAAAATGCAGATGGTGTTTTGAATCAGGGGAAAGCATTCGGTTTTGGGACTCTTCTTGTGACACATCTATCATTGACTTCAATAGATTTCTTTTACACTTCTACGTGTGGTTATCCCGACAAAGGTGACAACCCAAATACCCCGACAAAGGTGGTACTCCACACCCTTAACCTGTCAAGTTGTTATGTGGTTGTCCCGACAAAGGTGACAACCCAAATACCCCGACAAAGGTGGTACTCCACAACAAGTTTGACAAAGCCTTAGGTTTCTAGTCTTTTTTCTAGCTCAAATAACCCGACAAAGGTGTTACTCTAACTAGATTTCAAAGACTAAGATTGAATAACCCGACAAAGGTGTTACTCAACCTCGATCTCCAAGACTAGAGAAGCGTAAAACAATATTGAGTGCAAAAATCTCAAGATGTTGGCACAAGGGTGTGAACCCTTAACCGAATAAAGAGTTTAGCTACGAATATCCATAGAGGTGGATACCATAGCTAAATACTCGGGGGTTTTTGAAAACAGTAAGAGGGAAAGGGGTGGAGTACTCAAGAACCAACAGGAGTACTCCCAATTTCCTACTGAATACTCAAGAACCAACAGGAGTATTCCCTAAAGTATAATACTCAAGAACCAACAGGAGTATTATTTCAAAACCGAACCAAACTTACATAGTAACAAACTTAGAGAGATAAGTGTTTTTACAATTTTTGATGATTAAAATGAGGGGAGGAGCTCCTCCTTATATAGCCATGGAAGGAGGAGGAGATGAGGACACTTGTTGCATGGAGATTGGATGAGCAAATCAAGGGAGGAGAAGCCACCACATGGAGGAGGAGGAGAGGGCGGTGGAAGCCGCCGGTAGGCGGTGGTGGAGGAGGAGGGAAGGTGGCTTTTGCCACCTCCAAGCCAAGTAGCCGGTCATCTTGGGAGGAGGGGGGAGGAGCCGCCGGTAGGAGGTGGTGGAATGGGGTGGCTTTCCTCCCTTGGCCACCTCTTCTTCAAGTGGTCGGTCATCTTGCCCATATGTGAGTTTTGTACAGTTTTGTGCAGTCTTTTCACAAAACTGTCAGTGTATTTTGGCCCCGGGCTGACTTGATTCCTCTTCGGTTTGATTTGTTTTGATTGATTCCATGTCAGGATCCTTTAGATTTCTTCAGTCGGCATATGATCTTGACCTTGGATTGACTCCTGATATCTTTTCAGCATAAAATCCTCTCCTTAGCGTGTTTTCACTTTAATCTCTAAAATGCCCTGTGGAAATATATCGGGACTAACAAGTAGAAGTTAGATAGACAAACAGTCTAATTTGGTGGGTTTAACTGTGTTTATGATTCATACAATTATGGTCCATCAGCAAGCCTTAGTTCAAAAGTCATGCAATATATACAGGAGAAGGAAATGACATTAAGGAAAAAGAAGAACAGAACTCCCTTTAAGGTGTCGAGTGAACGACATGGCATGAGGCTGGATAATCGAGGGAGTTCAGCTGGGGCCTCGAACTCTCAGCGCAGGCCCGGTAAATTCACGGAAGCTGCCTGCCTGATCCGATCTTGCTCCAAAAACTTAATTCCTACATGAAAGACATTCCTTCTAGACAAAAAGTGGGTGAGAGCGCTTATTGGAAATTTAAATAACAGAAAGGAAGATAGTGTCGGGTTACCTCCCGACCAGTGCACTTGTTTAACGTCGTTGGCTCGACAGTACCTCGTTCTGGATCATTGGTTGGGATCCCATGGGTGGCTCAGGTCAAACTTCGCCACCGTTCCTGTGTTGGTTTTTGCCTTGCCTTTACCCGATTTCTTGTGAGCATATGTGCTTGGGCCCAGTTCCCCTTGTACTGGTGGTGTCTCCTTCCAACGTCTTTGGGAAGGTGAGGGACCTTTGACCACTAACTTCTTGAATCGGGTTTTCTGGTGTTCAGGACTGCCTTGTCCGGTTATGGTGAAGATATGCTCCATTGAGGAATCGTTCTGCTCAGGCCCTTTCCCCATCCTCTTTTCAGCCTCTTCATGGATCACATAGTTTTCAGCGATTTGCCTATTGATCGAGGGGAAAAGTCGGGAAGCTTGCATCTTAAGGCTCAGTTCTGCCTCGTCGTGTTTGTTTGTGATGCTAGCTGGGTATGGTTCTGGCAGCCTGTCGGTGGTATTCTGGACTTCTTCCATTGCCGACACCTCATTGTTACTCCCGACACTTTCTATATCCCAGTCCTCTGATGACTCGGGAGTCTCTTCTGATGGTTCGGAAGTGTTCTCTTCAGGCTCTGAATCAGTCTTTTCAATCTGCATTCCTCTGTTAGCCTGAGATGTACGTCTTGCAGCAGCAGCCAGGTCGTGTATGAGGTACCACATGTCTGCTATGGTATAATTCCTCGCTGATCTCTTCATTGCTTCGTTAACCCTTGTTAGATCATCGGCCCTCATTCCACGAAGAAATTTTTGAAGCAGAACTCTCTTCGTGAATCCATGGTGCGGGCAGCGTGAGACAATGGTGTCAAAGTTCATGTAGTATATGTCTAAAGTCTCATCCCGAGATTGTCGAAGGCCTATGATTTTCTCTCGCGTTTGTTGTCGTAGGGATGGTGGAGAGAATTCTTTCAAGAATTGAATGCAGAGATCTATGAAACGTACTGTACTACTAGCAGGTGATGTATAATACCAGATTGTCGCAAAATCAGTTAGAGAGAATTTAAAGCAATTGAGTTTAAACTCTTCTAATGTTTCATTATTAGGTTTTATGTGCTGACAAATATGGTGAAAGTTTCGGCTATGTAGTACTGGGTCTTCTCCATCCGTGCCTCCGAACAGTGGAAGGTATTGTGTCGTCCATGCATACGAAGGTGGTTGCGTCATGGGGTCATGTGAGGTGAAGAACAACTTATCCGATTAATTAACTAATTCCCCGGCAACGGCGCCAATTTGACAATTCGCTTGTCGTCAGAGCAAATTGTACAAATAAATTTATAAAGTCCGCTACTCGCGACTACTGGGTAGAAGTGGTAAGTAGGGGTCGAACCCAAGGGAATTAGGGGGATACGTTGTTCTTTTACTAACAGGGACGTGTTTTAGGATGATTGAGATTTTAGCGTGAGTAATTAAACTACTGTTTTTGGTTTTTTGGGTTTTTTGTGCGGAAAAGTAAATACAGAAATTAAATACTGAAAGTAAATACTGAAAGTAAAGAGATAAGGGTTAGAAGACTTATAGTGGGTGATGCGTGATTGCGATTCCTCCGGTTGTTGAGCGGTTGATGGTTGTGGTTGATCGGGACAGTTATACTAGGAAAGTAAATACAGGGGGTTTTTGTGATTGAAAGAAAGTATTTGGTTTCAGGTACTCTTGTATTATAACATGTATATAATAAACCGTTAGTAACTTTTCTAAGTATTCAAAGATGAATCGAGGCCCTTTCGTAGCGCAAGACTTGCAACATCGTTTAAAGCAACCCTTGTTCTACTTCAGACTAATTCCTCCTTTCGAAGTATCTGAGCCTTCTGTGCATCCACCTGATCTCACAGTTACGATTGACCAAGTGGTGTTTTAGATAAGTCGAACTCCTCAGATAAGCTTTGCCCTTTCGTAGCATCCACTTACCCGAGTATGTTCACGAACCCCACGAAAGAGTTTTGCCCTTTCGTAGCATCCACTCAACCTTGGAAATTCTGACTATAAATGGCACATAGAACAAGTTTTGAATACAAAGAAATGAAACTAAAAGATATTACAACATTATATAATACAAGAAAATACTTCCACCGAATGAAGAGTTTAGCTACGAATATCCATAGAGGTGGATACCATAGCTAAATACTCGGGGTTTTTTGAAAACAGTAAGAGGGAAAGGGGTGGAATACTCAAGAACCAACAGGAGTATTCCCAATTTCCTACTGAATACTCAAGAACCAACAGGAGTATTCTCTATAGTATAATACTCAAGAACAAACAGGAGTATTATTTCATAAACCGAACAAACTTACAAAGTAACCAAACTTAGAGAGATAAGTGTTTTGTGTATGGATTGATGATACAAATGAGGAGGAGGGCACTTCTATTTATAGCCAAGAGGGGTGGAGATGGGTGGTGGAGATGGTGGCATGTGTTTCTCATCCAAGGGAGGAGATGGAGGAGGAGGGAGGAGGAGACAAGTGGCGCCACCTTGTGCACTCCCCAAAGCCGCCGGTTGGAGGTCAAAATGGAGGAGGTTTTGTGGCTTTGGCCACCTCCTAGCCAAAGCCACCGGTCACCCAAGGAGGAGGAGGGAGGAGGCCACCCAATGACTCATCCTTTTCACCCAAGCCACCGGTCACCAATGCACATGGATGAATCTTGACGGTTTTGTACTGTCTTTACAAAACTATCAGTCCAATTTCACTCCAGGCTGTCTTTGATAATTCCTCATTTGGATTTAATTTGAGTAATTCATCGTCAGGATCTTGAGATTTCGTCGTTCAGTGCTTGATCTTGACCTTCAATTGACTCTTGATATCTTTTCAGCATAAAATCCTCTCCTTAGCGTGTTTTCACTTTTATCTCTCAATTGCCCTGTGGAAATATTTCGGGACTAACACGTAGAAGTTAGATAGACAAACAGTCTAATTTGGTGGGTTTAACTGTATTTATGATGCATACAATTATGGTCCATCAATATGCAATAGTGAATGCGTGACATGTGATGTATGTGACTATGTGCTACCCACTCAATACTTAAAAATGAGCTTAGTCCCTGAGCGAAGAAATAAAAGATAAGAAAAAGTGCATATGAACTTCGCTCGTGTGTGAAAACTCGATATCCGTGGAGATTAAGCGATGCCCGGGGAGTGAAATGCAACTCGTGAGCTGGTAGATAAATAGATAAAAACATAGAGCTACACGAGTGATAGGTTAGCATCAAAAAATCGTGAAGGGGCTAGTGCACTCCACACTTAGAACCTTGAAATGTCCACACATAATGCAAATGAAAAATGAAACTAACTAATATTTACAGCGCGGGTTACTCCCCGAAGAGGCCTAGTTTAACGTCTTGGCGAGACATAGCCTTCAGAAATATAAAGCTATCAATCCACCTTCAAGTCCCATTTGAATTTACGTCCTTCAAGAGTAATACAGATGCTGAGCAGAGAATAGAACCCCTTCAAAAGTGTACGTTCTTTAAGAATCAAGAGTAGTAGGGGCTCCTTTTCGGTAGTTCCAAG
Organism: Rhodiola kirilowii; assembly: GCA_033675215.1. Classification (NCBI taxonomy): domain Eukaryota; kingdom Viridiplantae; phylum Streptophyta; class Magnoliopsida; order Saxifragales; family Crassulaceae; genus Rhodiola; species Rhodiola kirilowii. The sequence goes on from CM066203.1 coordinate 23,859,115, forward strand.
ATATATGGTAAGAACTGTCAAAACTTGTCCAGAGGTGGTGCAGCAAAATATACATCTTCAAGCCCATCTCCAACAAGCACATTTCCTGTATACTCTTTAGCAAGGAACTCACGTTCCCATGCTTCAAAATTTCCCTTCACTATCACATTCATATGTATGCATATGCAAGGGTCCTCTTCGATTGAACTCAAGTACACATCAACAAAGTCTTCGTACTTATGATCCTTTGATGGCTCTTCAGCGTCCAGAGAAACTGATGGAATGAAGTTCTCTTCTATCTGCTCATGTAAATGACCTTTAGTGGAAGGAGATGCATCTCTATGTTTTGAGACATCTTCAGTACAAGAATTATCATCCTCCAACTCAGTGTAAGCCTTGGAAACCGTTCTCAACACCTCAAAACCATCCTCACCAACAGAGTGTTCTAGTTTAGAAGGCATTCTCTTATCCTGATCATCTTCCACGTGGATTGGAAATAAAACTGAAGATGTATGTGCTTCATAGACTTGAACTTCTTGATGATTAACCATTATCATCTCGATGTCCTCGTCTCTGCATGCATTGGCGGCTGCAATGGCTTGTTGCTCTAACTCGTCCATCAATGTTTTCTGCCTGATTCCAAGTTGTTCTACCATTTTTCGAAGGTCTTTTATCTCTGAAGCCGTCTCTTGAGATGTCTCTTGAAATGTCTCTCGTCGTTCTGCTATGAAGCTAGCTAGCATGGCTCCTATGTTCGACGGTGTCTCGGAGTTCTTATCTCGTTGTGGCTGCGTCTGATTCTGGTAGCTCTCATAATTAGGATCATCTTGATAATAATGTTGATCATAAAACCGATGTTGTTGCTGCTGCGACTGGTCCTGGTAACTCTCATAATAGTGGTCATCTTGGTAACAGGGTGGATCATAGAACTGATTTTGATTTTCTTCCCAATTTGTATCATATGAATATGTCTCACAATAAGGCTCTTCCCTTGGGTAGGTGTCTTGATGAACAAAAGAGAACATCCTCTCACATTCAATATAAAAGTGATTAGTGAAGGTCATAAGTATATAGAGTACGCATGACGGAGCCCATCGCACTGTCGTTAAGGTGCGATGTTCTCTGTGCAAAAACAAATTTATATCTCCGATACTCGCGACTTAACTATTTTTGGGTAGTCAGTGGTAAGTATGGGTCGAACCCAAGGGAGTCAGGTGAATAGTTGTTCTTTCGAAAAGGGGGGATTAAATAAAGCAGTTGGGGGGTTGATTTTGGTTTTTAGTACTGAAAGGTAAAGTAACAGTTGATATTACAATTAAAGGAAAGATTCGGTTTCAGGGGCCTTGTATCATATTTTCGTTTATCATTGACCTCTAATGATCATACTAAGTGTTCAAAAGTGTATCAAGGCCATTTCAAGCACTTGATTTGCCACACTGTCTAGCCCATTTCAAGGTCATAGAGCACTTGTTCTATTTAGACTAGCACCCCATTTCAAGGTATACTAGCCTATGTGCATCCATTTGATCAATCATTTCCGATCAATCCAAATGGTGTTTTAGAGAGGTCGAACTCCTCAGATAAGCTTCGCCATTTCAAGCATCCACATACCCGAGTATGTTCACGAACCCCACGGAAGAGTTTTGCCATTTCAAGCATCCACTCAACCTTGGAAGTTCTAACCTAATATGTGGCACATAGAACAAGTTTTGAACACAAAGAGGCACTAAGAAAAGGGTCTAAAACATTGTATGATACAAGTACACCCCTTCAACCGAATGAAGAGTTTAGCTACGAATATTCATGGAACAGAACATCATAGCTAAGTGCGTTGAAAAGTAAAGGTTTTTGAAAGACAGTAAAGTAAAGAAGAGAGTACTTACAAAAACCGTTGAAAGTGCTAAAGCTTCGATTCCAAAGTAAAGTGCTTACATGATTGTGCTCTCAATCTAGAGAGATAAGTGATTTGTGATTTTGGAATGAATTTTACAAAGGAGAAGGCATGGTATTTATAGGCTAAGGGAGGTGTGGTTTGTGGAGGAGGATGAAGACACTTGGCATGGAATCCATGGAGGAGGAGAAAGCCATCGGAGGTGACTCACCACTCCCCAAGCCGCCGGCCACATGGCAAGGAAGGAGAGGATGATGGCTTAGCCGCCGGCTAGGTGGAGGAGGGGAGTGGTTGAGTGTGTTTTGTGATCTTTTCCCCAAAAGCCATCGGTCCTTTCAGCTCCGGTCTGACTCTGGTTGCCCTTCGGTTGGACTTGTTTTGAGTGATTCCACGTCCGGTTCTTGAAAGTCAGAATTTGGTCGTGACCTGGAATGACTCGTAATTCATTTTCAGCTTTAAAACTCCTCCTTAGCCTGTATTCTCTCTAGACTTCAAAATACCCTGTAGATAAATATCAGAACTAACAAGCAAAAGTTATATAGACAAAGAGTCTAATTTGGTGGGTTTAACTGTGTTTATGATTCATACAATTATGGTCCATCAGATCACCCCACACTTTTAGTTGTTCGTCCTGAACAATGCTTTTTAAAGGGCGGCACACACAATCCAAGTAAACTTTTTAAATATGAAAGTGAGAATATTGAACTATATTTATCCTAATTCATGCATTACTTACTTATTACCAAATTAAACCGTGTAAATACTTAGAAGAAACTTGATACTTGTACCTTCGTGCTGAGATGCAAATTAATTCGGATGTTTCGGGAGATAGCCCTTTTCAGGCTCCTGGACTGCATTCTCGGGATCGACTCACACTATATGGTTTCCTTGTAGCTTTCTCTAGCACGTGATTCAGTTCGGGTTTCACTGAGTTGAGCACTTTGATTTCTTTTTGGCGAGGGACAGCTTCTGTAGTGATTCGGTCTTTGGCCTTTGGCCTTTGATGTTGAATTGGAGTTTCTTCACTTTTGTTTCGGTTAAAACCTTCACAATTTTGGCCTTTGGCCTTTGATTAGCTTCTTTGAGCTTTTGCTTCTTTGTGACTTGCTAGTCCATTTTCTCAACCTTTCTTTGGGAGGTCCAATCATCGCCCGCGAGCATATGGAAATACCTCCCCGCTCTTTCTCATCCTCGCCGTTTCGCGCGGGTCAAGATGAGGGCCGCTCATCTATTTTCCCGGCTACTAGGACTAGAGATAGGACGGTTTGATTCCCGTCCCGCCTCTTGCATAAACGCTGCACGTCGGAGATGACTTCAATCTTCACTGAAACGCGAAGTGCAGCCTCCACTGACTTCGAAAACCATATAGTTAGATTCGATCCTTCGATTGCTTGCCAAGCCTCTCTAGGGCAGTTTATATCAACTCCACATCCCCTGTATATCTCAGCACAAAGGGACAAATGAGAAGTTACATCCTAAGTTTTTAGACAGTTGAATTTTCACAAGGTAAATGCATGAATTTAGATCTATCTTTTTCACATTCCAAGTTCATATTTTCAAAAAGATAATATTAAGGGAAAAGAAAAAGAAAAACATGTTAATTAACTATGTACACAGGTGGTTCTCACCCCACACTTTTGAACGAAGGCGTGCCTTTCAGCACGACGCAGTTCAAAAGTCATGCAAATATATACAAGAGAAGGAAATGCCATTAAGGAAAAGAGAAGAACTGAACTCCCTTTTACTGTGTCGTGTCGTGGAACGACATGCCTCGGAGCTGGATAATCGAGGGAGTTCGGCTGGGGCCTTGAACTCTCAGCGCAGGCCCGGTAATTTCTCGGAAGCTGCCTGGCTGATCTGATCTTGCTCCAAAAACCAATTCCTACATGTTAGACATTCCTTCTATACAAAAAATGGGTGAGAGCGACTTGCGGTAAAAACTAAATGTCAGAAAATAAATGACTGAAAGTAAGATAGGTGTCGGGTTACCTCCCGACCAGTGCCTTTGTTTAACGTCGTTGGCTCGACGCATGGGGATCACAGGTTTGGATCCCATGGGTGGCTCAGGTCATAGTGTTGTGGAGTGCCTACTTTCATTTTTGCCTTGCCTTTCCTTGATTTCTTGTGAGATGATGTGCTTGGGTCCTATTCCCATGGTTCTGGTGGTTTCTCCTTCCAACGTCTCTGAGAAGGCGAGGGACCTTTCACTATCAGCCTCTTGAATTGGGTTTTCTTATGTTTAGGGCTGCCTTGTCTAGTTGTGGCGAAAAAATGCTCCATCGAGGAGTCGTTCTGCATAGTCCCTTTTCCCATCCTCCTTTTAGTCTCTTCATTGATCACATAGTTTTTCACAATTTGCCTATTGATCAAGGGGAAAAGTTTGGAAGCTTGCATCTTAAGGCTTGGTTCTGTCTCATCATTTGTCCGTTTGTGAGGATCCGGTCTCGGATGGTCTCTGCTGCTTGGGTAATGATAGTCGGGTATGACTCAGGAAGCTTGCCAGTGGTGTTCTGGACTTCCTCCTCTGCTGGCACGGTCTCAGGTTCCCATGAAGGCTTTTCCTCGTTGCTTCCGGTGCTTTCTATAACTGATTCTTCTGATGGTTCGGGAGTTCTTCTGATGGCTCAGGAGTTTCTTCTGATGGCTCAGGAGTTTCTTCTGATGGCTCAGGAGTATCTTCTTTTTTCGTCTCTGGACCAGCCTCCACTATCTGTATTCCTCTATTAGGTCGGGGCATTGTCCTTCGTTTTGTGGCTTCGGCCAAGTCATCTATAACATCCCACATTTGAGTCAGGGATAAGTGCATGGCTGATCCTCCCACTGCGTCATTGATCCTTGAGAACTCATCGGCCCTCATCCCACAAAGAAATTTTTGAAGAAGAAACACCTTCGTGAATCCATGGTGCGGGCAGCGTGAGACGATGGTGTCATAGTACGTGTAGTATTCATCTAAAGTCTCATCCCGGGATTGCTGAAGGTAGATAATCTTCTCGCGGGTGTCATGTCGTAAGGATGGGGGGGAGAATTCTTTCAGAAATTTAGCGCGAAGGTCCACGTAATATTTTGCACAACTAGCAGTTGATGTGTAATACCATACTGTCGCAAAGTCGGTTAAAGAGTGTTCAAAACATTTTAATTGAAACTCTTCTAACGTTACATTCTCAGGTTTCATGTGACGACTTGTATGGTGGAAATGTTGGCAGTGTATTACTGGGTCTTCTCCGGTGGTACCTCCTAACTGAGGAAGATGTCGAGTCATCCATGCATACATAGTGGGCAGCGTGATGAAGAAGTGAAGAGGGAAAGAAAAGAACAACTAATCGAAGGCTAACTCCCCGGCAATGGCGCCAGTTTTGACGGAGCCCACCGCACTGTCGTTAAGGTGCGATGTTCTCTGTGCAAAAACAAATTTATATCTCCGATACTCACGACTTAACTATTTTTGGGTAGTCAGTGGTAAGTACGGGTCGAACCCAAGGGAGTCAGGTGAATAGTTGTTCTTTCGAAAAGGGGGGATTAAATAAAGCAGTTGGGGGGTTGTTTTTGGTTTTTAGTACTGAAAGGTAAAGTAACAGTTGATATTACAATTAAAGGAAAGATTCGGTTTCAGGGGCCTTGTATCATATTTTCGTTTATCATTGACCTCTAATGATCATACTATGTGTTCAAAAGTGTATCAAGGCCATTTCAAGCACTTGATTTGCCACACTGTCTAGCCCATTTCAAGGTCATAGAGCACTTGTTCTATTTAGACTAGCACCCCATTTCAAGGTATACTAGCCTATGTGCATCCATTTGATCAATCATTTCCGATCAATCCAAATGGTGTTTTAAAGAGGTCGAACTCCTCAGATAAGCTTTGCCATTTCAAGCATCCACTTACCCGAGTATGTTCACGAACCCCACGGAAGAGTTTTGCCATTTCAAGCATCCACTCAACCTTGGAAGTTCTAACCTAATATGTGGCACATAGAACAAGTTTTGAACACAAAGAGGCACTAAGAAAAGGGTCTAAAACATTGTATGATACAAGTACACCCCTTCAACCGAATGAAGAGTTTAGCTATGAATATTCATGGAACAGGACATCATAGCTAAGTGCGTTGAAAAGTAAAGGTTTTTGAAAGATAGTAAAGTAAAGAAGAGAGTACTTACAAAAACCGTTGAAAGTGCTAAAGCTTCGATTCCAAAGTAAAGTGCTTACATGATTGTGCTCTCAATCTAGAGAGATAAGTGATTTGTGATTTTGGAATGAATTTTACAAAGGAGAAGGCATGGTATTTATAGGCTAAGGGAGGTGTGGTTTGTGGAGGAGGATGAAGACACTTGGCATGGAATCCATGGAGGAGGAGAAAGCCATCGGAGGTGACTCACCACTCCCCAAGCCGCCGGCCACATGGCAAGGAAGGAGAGGATGATGGCTTAGCCGCCGGCTAGGTGGAGGAGGGGAGTGGTTGAGTGTGTTTTGTGATCTTTTCCCCAAAAGCCATATGTCCTTTCAGCTCCGGTCTGACTCTGGTTGCCCTTCGGTTGGACTTGTTTTGAGTGATTCCACGTCCGGTTCTTGAAAGTCGGAATTTGGTCGTGACCTGGAATGACTCGTAATTCATTTTCAGCTTTAAAACTCCTCCTTAGCCTGTATTCTCTCTAGACTTCAAAATACCCTGTAGATAAATATCGGAACTAACAAGCAAAAGTTAAATAGACAAAGAGTCTAATTTGGTGGGTTTAACTGTGTTTATGATTCATACAATTATGGTCCATCAACGCACAAGGAAGTAAAAAAATGGAATAGTCAAAACTACACTAATTAAATTTAATATCACACTAAGCGTTGTTCTTCGGCAACGACGCCATTTTGACAAGCATATTTTTAACCCTTTATAGTTGTCAAGTTATATGTTTTAGGGGTCTTATTGCAGTCAAACAAAATTTATAAACCTAGGTAAGCCAAGGGACGATCCAAGGAACAACGTGTGTGAGTACTAGCTAACAAGTGAACTATTTAGCTATTCCGAATGATTAAAGGTTTTGGTGTGGTGAAACAAATCGCAGAAAATAAAAAGATTGTGGCTTGATCGGAGAAAGAATCCCAGGATCAAACTTCACCCATGCCAACCTCACTAATCATGCAATCATGCAACGTAAATTCATCATGCTATCGAATATGGAAATTAATCGAAATAACACTAGACCCCATCCACGGATCATTGTCTAGATTAATCTCAATCGTTGAACGCCGCCCATCCACAAATTATCAACGATCTTGATTATTAAACTTAGGGTTTTTCAAACAAAAGTCAACTTTCCTATTAATTCATGTACTACCATTGTAGCTACCATGACCTAATATCAATTTCATACAATCCGGTTAATACCTAGGACCCATTCATCTTTTGATAATTAACCTAAATACGTTCTAGGATGCAAACATCTCATTCAATGTAAAACTTGCAAGAATGATAAAATTGAGCACGATGAAACTGAATATTCGAATTGCATTAATGAAAACGCTTAATTGATCACACAAAGAGTTGGGTACATGGCAAGGGATCCGTAGGATCCCAGAATAAAGAAGACTACTCACTATTCATGGTAAATTAACCACAAATAGTGTAGGAATAGAAATTAAGGACGAGATAACTGTAGTGACGATGAAGCTCGTTGAATCCCCAATCTCTCGCGATGTTCTCTGTCTTCTCTCCCAAGTTAGGTTCTTCAATATCAATTCAAGCACTCGTCTTACGCCAATCGTCCACACCGAGTAAATCAGTTGCTTGCCCTCTTTATAGCTTTCCAAAAGGCCAAAAAGCCCAAAAACAAAATTAGGAAACAAGTCCAAAAAATCTGTACTGACGACTAACCGGCCGGTTCAACTCTGTGGGCATTCCCCAATCGGCCGGTTCGATCAAGCTGGCTTGTACTCAAACTCTCTGAGGTTCTGAGCCGGGCGGTTTAGTTTGGCGCACTTGTGTGAGCCGGCCGGTTCGGTGACAATGTAAAACACTCAAACTCTCTGACCATTTAAGCCGGTCAGTTGAGCTTTGTGTGATGGGGTGAGCCAGCCGGTTCCAGACCTCAGTGCTTCCTCTCGCTTTGATCTTCCAATCCAACCGGTCGATTGGTTTTGAGTCACTTTCCTAACCGGTCGGTTGGGTCTCCATTGCGTGCTTTTTCATCCCAAAAGTATGGTTTTTTTTGGGTCTTGGTCTTAGGCCATGGTTTTGATGGATAGCTGCTTTTAACCTGAAATGCTCAAGAAAAGACATCCAATAGTGACAATTTGCCGGGAGAACGACTGATATCCTTCATCGTATGGAGCAATTAACTAGTCGAAATATCGACTGATCAATGCCCCAAGAGCTTTGGACTGGGAAACCTCCCAACCTCTCCCACCGCAGGCCCTTTGGCTGCACTGCTTATGCCAAAGTGTCTAAAGCAAAACTCCCGCGTATGGCTGTTAAAATTATTATGCTTGGGTATCCTGAAGGAGTTAAAGGCTATAAGTTGCTAATGGTACAACCAGGTGGATATAAGGTCATTGTGTCATGTTCTGTTCCTTTTGATGAGCAAAACTTCCTTTTTAAATCTAAACTAAACCAAGCTGTTGAGTGTCAAGGCACACTTGAATGTGTGACCGATTTTATCCCACCAGGTTTTCATTTTAACCAGAGAAATGATGATGATCATCAAGGGAACTAGGGAGATGAAGCAGCTGAGATGGGACAGTGACTGGATCTAAGTGATGGAATGCTTGAGGTAACAAATGAGGAGAGCAACTCTCCTACTGGTTCAGGTAATGAGCAACCTCACCAATTAGGTGGGGGGCTGGTCAAGTAAGCCCTTCTTACTCACACTCTGCTTTAAATCCTGATGATGCTAATGATAAAATACTGCTATAGGGTCATCTAGTCTAGGCATTTCTACTGCTTCTGCTGCCATACCTGATTTGCCTAACTTACCTGATGACTTGTATGTTGATCCTAGTGAACATTTTAATAAAAATGTGAATGCAAATGCTGATGTTGTGCTTGAAATTTCTGAGTCCATTGTGTATGAAACTGAGCATAGTATTGATAACTATCAATTGACTAGAGACAGGGCAACTAGAACTAAATTTACAACTAAGAAATATAAGGCAAACATAGCTGAGTATGATGAGAAATGCTGCAATATTGTTGAGCTTGCTCTAATGGCTACTGAAAAGATTAAGTATACTATACCTGATACATATAAGCAAGCCTTGTCTAGTGATCAATCTGAAAAATGGAAATTGGCTATGATAGAAGAAATTCAATCAATGCATGATAATAATACCTGGAAACTTGTACCTAGGCCTGCTGATGTTAAACCTGTAGCTTGTAAGTGGATATATAGAATAAAAGAAGGAAATTCCCCAACTGATCCACTAAGGTTTAAGGCTAGGTTAGTGGCTAAGGGGTTTCACCAAAGAGAGGGCATAGAGTTTAATGAGATATTTGCTCATGTTGTCAAGTATAAAACACTGAGATTACTTATTGTTATGAGTGTTGTCTTTGATTGGCATATTGAACAAATGGATGTGAAAACTGCCTTTTTGCATGATTATTTGCTTGAAACTATTCACATGTCTCAACCTGATGGTTTTGTTGATAAGACTAAGCCTGAGTATGTATGTTTGTTAAGGAAATCCATGTATGGATTAAAGCAATCACTTAGACAGTGGAATAAGAAATTTGACAATTGTATGCTTGACTTAGGATTTGTAAGAAGCAAATATGATACATGCCTATGTCTAAAAAGAGTGAAAAATAATGCCCCATTATTTGTGATGATGTATGTTGATGATTTGCTGCTGATCAGTTCTTCCATGCCTGACATAAAACTGACTAAGTCTGGTTTGCAAAAACACTTTGATATGAAAGACTTAGGCATTGCTCAGAAAATCTTAGGGCTAAAAATTATAAGAGATAGGGCAAGTGGTGTGATTTGCTTGTCTCAATCTGAATATTTCTCTAAAGTGTTAGACAAATTCGATGTTGTAAATGTTAAATATAATGTTATACCCTTAGGAGGGCATCTGGTTTTCTCTAAGGAAGATTGTCCTAAAACTAAGAAAGAAAGAATGAAAATGAAGAATGTACCCTATGATGTTGTTATTGGTTCTGTTATGTATGGAATGATATGTACAAGACCTGATCTTAATTTGTCTACAAGTGTTCTTAGTAGATACATGTCTGACCCAGGCATAAAGCATTTGGAAGCCATGAAATATTTGTTAAGATACATATTAGGAACTAAGAAGTTAGGACTGGTATATAGAAACCATGAACCAATGGCTGGAATTGTAGGTTATGTAGATTCTGATTATGCCAGCAATAGGGACAATAGGAAGTCCACCACAGCTTTCTATTTCACATGGAATGGAAACTGTGTGTCTTGGAAGAGCCAGCTTCAACCTATAGTTGCGTTATCATCCACAGAAGCAGAATATATAGCAGCCAGAGAGGCTGCAAAAGAAGCCATTTGGTTGTGTGGAATCGTGAAAGAAATTAGTGGGATTAGTGAGTCTCCTAGGATCTTTATGGATAGTCAAAGTGCCTTATGTTTGTGTAGAGATCCTGTGTACCATGAGAGATCAAAACATATAGATGCGAGGATGCATTTCATTAGAGACCTAGTGGAGACCAAGACCATCATAGTAGATAAGATACTTGGTGAGGAAATCCCAACTGATTTTGGAACCAAATTGGTACCTGCTAACAAGTTTGTTTTCTGCAGGAAGAGCCTCCATATTAAGGTTGATGGTTAGAGCTTAAGAGCTGAGCTACTTGGAGCCTTTAATGGCTAGTTATACCTTCTCTTATCAAAGGTCAGATGTATCTGTTGTCAATTCATTTAATAACACAACTAGTCTTAGGAGGGCATTTGTTATGGAAAATGTAATCCTAGTTATGTTGATGCTTCTGATATAGTGACCAAATTAGAGTAATTCCTACATGTTAGTTCTGATCATACTTAAATGTTCTGATCAGACTTATCGTTCTGTCCAGACTTATTTTTCCCTTGATCAGACTTATTGTATGATCAGACATAAACTGTCCTGATCAGACTTATTCATGTATGATCAGACTTATTCATGTATGATCAGACTTAACAGTTTTCTAAGTTTTAGTAGAACAAAGTCGTTTTGTGCCGACGCAAGAATCTGAAGCTGAAGCAAACGACTGCGTCTTGTTATGGACTAAAGCTGAGTATAAAGTCAACTGGAATTTGGGGATTAGGGCATCCGATTAAAAATCTCACTCCGAGCTTCGATTGAGAGATTCTTAGAGGCGTGAGACAAAAGTGAAGAACGAGCGAGACTGAACGATGGCTGACGAGTGTGGACGAACTCCGGTGTGGCTCGACTGCAAGGATTGCAAGCCGAACACACGGGTTGTCACTCTTGGACTCTTCGGCAAGGCGGTGGCGAGTCCGAGCGACTTTGGGGCTTTGATTTCTCTGGAAAGTCCTCAAACCGGTTGCTTGGATTGTTGTTTACATTGCTCAATTGTTCTTACTTGTTTTCTGGACTGGATTCAATTGTTATTATTATTTTTGGGTGAGGTTTAGTTTGTAAACCTAACATTTGTCCCATAATCTCTATATGGAGAATCTTTAACTATTGCATTGATCTTGTAATCGGTCTTTACAAAATCTCATCAAGTGCATGATGAATATAATTCATACAAAAGTCTTTGACGCATATCTTGTCAATTGAAATACAAATCACACTCCATACTTTGGTCTCTCTCATGCTGATTGGATAGACGAAGTTAATAATGTGGTTTGAGCTCGCATTAAAATCATCCCAATCCAAACCCCGAAATAATAAATATTGCATGATACGATATGTGATCATCAATATCATTTTACTCCTTTTCTTCTTTGTTTTTTAAGGCATAACTAATGAGTGAGGTAATGTCGGCACACAAACATGTCCCATTGATATCATGATCCTTCAAATGTTCACTCGCTATCGTTATCAATCGAAGCTTCTTCTAATGTTTAATTTATTAGGGCATATGTAGCGTTCAGAAAATATTTTAGCAATTTAAACAGTAATTGCTGCACAAAATTAGATAAATTTGCAATAGCTCCACTCTTTTACAATTACATATGCTATTAGTCACACTCAACGTTATATTTTGAAAACAAAATATTTCTCCGATAATTAGCGGACACCATTTTCACCCATAAACATTGAAATATACTTAACGTTATTGCAAATTACTTAAAAGGACTAACTTGTTTTTTATCATTTAAAAAATGCTGATAAAATCGAATATAAAATAAAGAAATGGACAATATCATGTATTTATGATCAGAAGGAATGAAGGATAAGGAGGAATTGATTGGTTTGTGTACTTACAAGACAGACAGTTGTCGTTAACAGTAAATGAAACGTAGACGTGGCATTAAATGAGACATCATTGATTATTTCATTTTAACTAGCTAAATGTTTGCTTACTAAAAAAAGATATAAATTAAATTATAATTCAGTACGAAAGAGACTTAGCACAAGCACATGGCATGGGGGTTCTTGTACGTCCTGTAACTTTGAGGCAGACAGTTTGATGTAATAAATGGGCCCCTGCCTTAAGCCCATGTTCGTATGCATTCAGACACGATTGGCCCATAATGATTTTTATTTATTCATGCAAATAGTGATAGTTTCACATTATTTACTTGCATCATTTACTTGCATTCAAACAATAACACACGATGCAAAAATTTCCTCCTAATTTTCTATATATTTACCGTTTTGTTTTTCTTTACCAAGACTTTATTTTCTTTAAACTTCATACTTTACGTAATTGTGCAAAGTGAAATATTGCTCATAAGTATAGTTGATACTGTGATTCATTTGTGTTTTTACTTTTGTTGGATCGTAGTTAGCGACCTGGCAAGTAACGTTCCTTGCCAGGTAAACGTAAAGCAGCGGAAAGTAAATATTGCAAGTAAAACTTAACCACGCAGTGAGTTATAGTGGAAACCCCAGCACTCAAGTAAGTACTGGAGAAAAACCACTACTTTCTAGCAGAACTAGAAGGATTTCGAAATAGCTCTTGTATTTAGCGTTTTTCGTTACATAGAGTTGATTACAATCTGACCACTATCAAGGGTGTACAACCTTACAAACGGATGTACCTTCGCTGTAATCACCTCTGTAGTTCACCGCACAACAAGCTGATATCTCTGTCTGGCTCAGATTGATCTGTTCGTTCCCTCACAGGTATGCACAGAATGCGATAACCTTTGATCAGCAATCTGCAGTTGTTACTTGATTAGAAGCTTCAACGCCAGCAGTCTCCAGAATGAACAAGTGCTAAAGGAGGCCGTAGCATCCAATTTATAGCTCGTCCATCCTCTCGGGAAACCCTAGAATATTTGTCCAGATTATCCCATAATAATCTTTCCAAATCAGCAACCAGAATATCACATACTATTCGAGTTGCATGTGCACTGATTTAGTTTCCTAAAGAGAGCACCAAGGATCTTCAATCAATCATCTCGTCCAAATCTTGATCTTTCCCTTTTAGGCACTTTCCTAATTTGGCGATATACTTGATCGAATCTTTCCTTCGTCATCCACACACTTTCCAGCTGGATCTTGAGATCTTTTGGGAACTGAAAAGATCTTCCAGAATATCCACGACGATATTCTCTCCTTGCAGTCACATACTGAGGGAACGTTACCTCCAGAGTACATGTGCATTAACCTGCACGCTCAAGTAACACATCAGCAGGATGTTTGTCCATCAAAACACACTGGAGTATACGTCCTCCAGACGTATGCCTACTCCAGGGGTATCGTACTCCAACAATTTCCCCCTTTTTGATGATGACAAATATCCTCTTCACAAGAGATAATAATAGCATGAAACACATGTATATATTAATCTCTACACAGCTTTTAAGCTAGCGACTCTTTGATGAGGGAGATTTCAAACTCCCAAACTAATCTAATATAGTAACACATTAATTCAATATTGTAAGTTAACGAATCTTTGATGAGGGAGATTTCAAACTCCCAAACAGCAACAGGGTCACAGTTCACTTTATATTACCTTTGGCATACAAAGTTCCCCTCAGACCAGGAATGCATATTGCTGAGGTAATGTTCCCCCTCAGAGCGAGCATGTCATCATCTTCACCCTTTTGGCATCATCAAAAAACTCGACAAGTGTAGTCAGTGCACTAGTATGCATAGCATTGAATCGGCAAATTCATTAAACCGTTAGAGCATATCGAATCAAAACACTGCATTCACTAAACGAAGAGCATGACAAACTAACACGAAACATTAGGGATGAAAAAGTGCCAAAAATAGTACCAAGAAATGGGATTGATGAGCTGAGGAGCGAAAAAGGGGCTGACCACGGAAACATTACTCAGTGCGTCTGCAACAGAGGTAAGAGACTTAGGAGTGATGATGGAGGCCACGGACGTCGGTTGGAGTGGTCATCCAGAGCATGTATATGAGTGGGATCATCTCCTTCGGAATATCAGCCAACTTATCACCCCTTTGAGGTGCACCCTTCTAGTGAGCAACATTATACTCCATGTCGAAACCCTCATAGAGGTTCCTCTACTGAGGATCTAATCTATCCTTCCGTAATAATCTTCTTACCACTGCATCTTTGTTCTCTTCGGATGTGTACTTCATCCGTACCCCTTTTTTTTGGGTACGGGAGAGGGTATACCTGAAAAGGGTCATTATGATCCTCATGTTATGTGCTTGTTAAGCTGCTGACTTTTGCCGAGCTTGTTTAGCAAGATGTAGTGCACTTCTCTCCATCGCGCATCGTTCCTTATCAGGTAGATATAGAGCAACGAAATCTGATATTGCAATCTCTCCCATTGATTCACCGCACTAGATGGAGATCTGTAACATTAATGCTATCTTCCTCATCCTTCAAGTAATGCACACGTCTTACTATGTAGTGCCAATGTTTCATGTAGTACTTTCGTCAAATCGTTCTATCATCAATGACCTCCTCTGTACAATTATCCAATCACGTAATCCTGCGTCCCTTTCCCACGATACAAATTTCCTTCGCAAATTCCCATGGTCTTGCAAGGGGCGGTGTGATGCGGTAGGGTTACCCGAGAGGTATGAGATAATGCATCACACACAAAAGCAGATAACAATATAGATGATAAGAGAAGTGATGGTACCTCGTGGGGATCTCCTCCAGTATGTGGAAAATAACAAAGGGCTCATAGGAGTGTTCCCCCACGGGTAGGTTAGGGACGGTCCTTCTTCCCTTGAGCTATCACCCTAGCTCCCTTTGCTATCTTCCAGTTCCTACAACGTAAGATTACATCAAACCCATCTTCATCCCACTGCCCAACTAATAGCAAATTCTTCTTTCGTGTTGTCGCCTTTACCGTTGTAATCGTCCCGCTTCAACTATTTAGCAAAGAAGATAATAAAATCCGAGCTAGCACCTCATCCTTGAATTTAATATCAATCGAGCCCAACTGCGCGATTCTCATATTAAACTCGCTTTGGTGTTTAGGCACTACTACACCCTCTGCCATCTTGAGATTAAAAAGCTCCCGTATCTGGTGAATCTTATTCACCGCGATTGGTTTCTCATACAACGCTGACAGCTGATCTAACATCTCCTTCATGTCCAACAAGTTCCACACGCCGTCTTTCGTGCCCTCTGATTTCTTGCCGTCTACAGGTAGATATAACTCACTACCATACATGTAATCCTCAATCTGCATCTTCTAGAACCTGAAATCCGACCCCTCGATTTTCTCCACCGACTGTTCTTCATCTCTCAGCATGACTGCTAAAACCCAAGCTCTTGATACCAGTTGTTAGGATCTCACAAACAGCGATGCCGAGAGAAAAACAAATAAACGATCTGAGGACACCAAACTTTGATACCCAGTTCGTCACTACACCGTGACTACGTCTGGAGGCACTACCAAGCCAGGGTTTTCTTCACTATGATGTTGGATACAATTACAATAATCAAGTTAGGTATAAATAGGGTAACCATCTAAACCCTAATTATCTAATTAGGAATAGAAACCCTAGACCTCACTGCCAAAATTATGGAATTCCCTAAACTGAACCAGCCCAATAATCTAATCAGGCTCCACAACCCCAAAAATTCGGACACCAAAAATAGGATTTATTTTCACTTCAAAATCACTCAGCAAATCTGTTCAAATTTACATGATAGATTCCAGCACCAACTTCAAAATTGAATTACTCTCACATCCGGCTGAATTAGAAAACAATCCATACATGGTTGAAAAGCTCGTTTCGACTACTAAAACATAGGATCAAGAATTTCTGAATTCCAATAAGCAAAACATAAGTTATCATCGCTTTAAATTCAGCCAGCAGATCTGATTTTTCGTTCAACAAACCGAGAAACCTAAACTTTAAAAGGAGTCTTACTTATACTGTTTGAAGCTTCTTAAATCATCCAAAAGTGATGTCACCACCCAGAATAGCTAAGTCTAATAATTCTTTTGTTTGAGTATCATTTTCTACGCGAGAGTTTTGTGACGTTAATGAGAAAGAAAATAAAAAGAAAAACCAAGGCTAGAGTTTTTGCTCAATATGATTGACTCCTTATTTATTTCCCCTCATTTAATTATGTTATATCATCTCTTTTATTTTATTAAATCATATTCAATTTTTTTTATTGTTACACTATTTTTTTAATACTCAAGTAGTACGTCCTTAACAACGAGACCCTCTACATACTCAAATGTCAGAGTATGCTGTACAGTATCCACATCGTATAGAACAGGAGTAAGAACCCCTAACCGTCTAGCTTTAGTCATGCACCTAGCTTCCTGGATAGAATTGGATCATATTTGTTAGATCTTATGGCATGTGGTTTGGCAAAATTCCGTGTAGTTGTTCAAGCTGTTGTACAAGGAAGAGTGCAAGGCAGGCAGATACAACTGTCCTGGAACAAATTGGAGCAGATGGAATGTTTCCTAATTCAGATTAGGCAACATAGTCAACCAATGAAAATAAGACGGTTGCAGATGGAAGGACAGATGGAATGTTTCCTAATTCAGATTAGGCAACATGTTCAACCGACGTGGAACAAGTTAGACACATTCCTTAAACAGATTAGGCAAGTCGGCGCTGTGACATATTGAAGATATGATACAGATCTTGAAGTCGGTGGACGCAAATATACTCATGCATATCTAAGAAGTCGGTTGAGAGCTGTTAGGGAAGACTTGCGCTTGAAGATAACTTGACCAAGAAGATAATCAAAGGAGTTTTTTAAACAGAGTTGAAGATCTATGAAGGATTATCTACAAGAGATATGCGCAAGATATTAGGAATGTTTCTAAAAGATTTAGGAAAGATTTCCTAAAGAGATAGGCGGTTGAAGATAAGAAACTGATGGGACTTATTTATATGATTCATCAAGTACTACTAAATCCACCAAAAACGACATTTGGTGATACGAACATATGCTTGTTAATGTCGTTTTGTGTATATAGGCAATTTTGGAGTCTAAAGAGGAAACACGCTTAAAAAGGGAGATTTGTGCCCAAAATCATACCAAGTCATTCCTGGCCGAGCCAGGCCCGAGAAACTTCAGCCGGGTCCGAAGAAATGATCGCCCAGGCATCGCCCAGGCCGCGCCCAGCGCACCAGCCGAGCTGTCTAGCACTGAATTCAAGTTGCTCTGGCAACCGAGCTGATCTGACGAATCCACCTCGAGCAAAGTGATCAAAATGGCAAATAAGGTGGACAATGTCGGAAAACTAAGGTGAATGCCCGAGCAGATTGGCAGTTGGCCCAATTCCAAAGCAAAGGGGCGCGCTGATAAGCACCGAAACCAAGTCGCTCGACCAAACCAGCTAATCTGGAAAATCTGGCTTGACCAAGTTGTTTGAAATGCCCAACAACTTGGACAATCTCACTTCCCAGACAAAACGCCCGAGTGGAACCAGCTCAAGCCCGATCAAGGCCAATCTAGGGTAATTCCGGCCATTTTGGGATTCTGACCAAGCTCCGGCCATATTCTGGCCAAACATCCTTCATGGGCCAGTCTTAGAATTGCCTCAACATTCCAAATCAGTGGTCCAACAGCCAAGAGCCTCTGGCTAAAATTCCGGCCAGATTCCGGCCAACTCTGGCCAAACTCCGATCAAGCTCTGATCAAGCTCAGGCCAAGCACAACAAGGTCCAACCAAGTTCCGGCCAAGAAGTTCCAACCAAGAACCGAATTCCCAATATTCTGGTTGGCTTCTACTATTCACTTCGGTTTAGTTTTGGAGTTCGGTTGGCCTTTTCTATTCAAGTCCGGTTGGCCTCATCTAGTCCAAGATTAGTTGCCCTTTGGATGAAGCCAAGCTCAAGTCGGCTGGCTCAAGCATGTGCAAGGCAAGTGGGATGGCTTTTGGAAGAGACAAACTCAAGTGGCTTGCTTTTGGGATATTTCTTCAAACCAAAGCTTATCTTCTCCTCCCTAAACCGACTTCCCTTGCCTATAAATAGAGGGCTTGCCTCATGTAATGGGTGTGCTTCGAAGTCCCAAGTCGTTAGAGAGAAGAGAGCTTAACTCTCTTCTCTTCATTTTCAATACAAACACAATTTGCTCTCTACTTTGTTCTTGAAAACCTTTACTTTCTTGCACTTGTTCTTGAGCTTCAAAGCTCTTACTTTCCAGCAAGCACTTTACTTTACTTGTCTTGATTTGGAGCTCCTCTCTCTTTACTTTCCTTGCACAAAGGCCATGGTTACTTGTATTCCTTGACATGAATACAAGTAGCTAAAGCTTTCTTTTACTTTCTTGTCAAAGCTCTCGATTTCCTTTACTTGCACTTGATTTGGAGCTCCTCTCCTTTACTTTCTTGTTTTCCTTCACTTTTGTAAGAATGGTGCTTGTATTCCTTGACATGAATACAAGTAGCTAAAGCATATTCGGTCAAAGGGTGTTCATACTTGTGTATGCATCTTGAGACTAGAACTTAATGCTATTTTGTGTGTCAACTAGTTCGGTGCCATTATTCGGTTGAACAACAAGGCTAAGTGGATGCATCGAAAGGGCAAAGCTTAGCTGAGTGGTTCAATCTTGATTAGACAACACGGCTAAGTGGATGCATCAAAAGGGCAAAACTTAGCTGAGTAGTTTGATCTTCCTTAAGTCGCTTGGTTGATCAGAAATGAGAGATCAAGTGGCTGCACTTAGAACTAGAAGTCTATGTCTTGATTTTGGAGTAGATTGTGGTGTAAGTGCTAGAAATGGCCTTACTTTAGGGTTTAAGTCTTGAAAAGGAATAAAACTACACTTATGAACACAAAGTAAGATCATTTGACGTCTATGATGGTTGTCTCACAAGTAGAGACCCTAGACTGAATATCTTTCGTCCTTACTTATCTGTCATTTACTTTCTGCACTTTACTTTTCAGCACTTTACATTTCAGTCTTTACTTTTCTGTCATTTACATTTCAGCACTTTACTTTTCGCACTTTACTTTCAGTCTTTACTTTAAGCACTTCAAATTCAGTCATTTACTTTCTGTATAAAAAACCAACAAAAAACCCAATCTGTCTTTACTTTCATTTTCTTTCTTTTTAAAGAACAACTAATACACACTGACTCTCTTGGGTTCGACCCCTACTTACCGCTTGATAATCCAATAGTGAGCCACGAGTAGTGGAACTATAAATGTAAATTTTGTAGTGCCTCAACGACGGGCTCTGTCAGAAACCTAGATACTTTAGGGTTTCTACCGATCTTTATAAGGAGGGATGATGGACTCGTTCTACGCCGTACTCACAGAGATATTACTCACGCTCATAAATACTGAAGGGAGGTGGAGGCAAACGGCCGGTGACATTATCATTCCGAAAAGATCACGGCGCTCGGATTCAGTCTGTTCTAGTGCTCGGCAGACTGATCGTATAACAACTTGATGATACACGCACTGAAGGTGTTGCTGCGCATTCGGGAGTAGGCACTGATTCTTGTGGAGGATTATCTGGTGGAATCGGATGCGAGGCTCTGATATAGGGGGAGACATAGTTAGCGATTGCTAGAGTATTAGAGGCTCAGGCTGTTTAAGAGGGATTATGTAAACGTAAGCTTCTGTACTTGCAATATTCATTATTAGTGAATTGCTATCCACCGGGCTGAGGAGAAGCCCCTCAGACGTAGGCTCGTTAACGCCAAACTGGATAACAACTTTGCGTGTCATTTATTTTCCGCACTGCATTTATTTTTGGATAAGTTGTTCTAGAAATTGTTCTGAACTCAACCAGAACAACATCTCAACTACTAGGGGAAGATTTCAATATAAATCTGCCACTACGCATCATTGGACATTCGCCTAATTATCAAAGGGGTGTAGAGAACTTACGGCATTTATGTTGGAGATTTTAGGGTTTATGTGCTTCTAAACATGTATATACCTTGTAATGAACGTTTTGTGAATAAACGAAACATTTCAGAAATCGTTTGAGCTCATTTCAAGTTTTTGTCCAATGAAGACATTAGGCGTCGTAATGTTGATGTTGGGCGCGCGGCATGTTTGTACTGCGTCCAAGGAATACTTTAAGGCTGTGTCACGCCTAGCGCTTAAAGTCTTCATTAGGCGCGCAGCGTTGACAATTACGGATTCAAACATCTATTGTTATTGAGAAAAAACTGGCAGAATGAAGGGACGATTCATTCGATTTTCTGGGAGAAAAAGAGACATCTTTTGTTTCGACGCCCTGAAGAAAGCCACCACCTACAATCAAATATAAGATATTTTTCGAATCAACATCAATGGCTATTACAGCAAGCGTGAGGGAGATGACTACCAATCTTGAAAAGTTGGAGAAATTTGAAGGAGTGAACTTTTGAAGATGGCAGAAGAAGATGCACTTTCTCTTGACGAATCTGAAGGTAGTCCACTTGCTCTCTACCCCTATTCCGGTAGTGAGTGACAATGCTCCACTTGATGCAATCAGGAAGAGGAGCAAGTGGGAGAAAGATGACTACATCTGCCGTGGTCACATTCTGAACGGTATGTCTGATCCGTTATTTGATGTTTATCAAAATGTTGAGTCTGCTAAAGAATTGTGGGATGCTCTTGAAGCAAAGTATATGCAGGAAGATGCATCGAGCAAGAAATTTCTTGTGAGTAACTTCAATAGTTACAAGATGGTCGATTCTAGACCGGTGATGGAGCAATTCAATGAATTGACTCGCATACTTGGGCAATTCACCCAGTATGGTATGAAGATGGATGATTCTATCTTAATGTCTAGTATTATCGACAAGCTTCCACCTTCGTAGAAGGATTTTGAGCATATGCTTAAACATAAAAAAGAGCAGATGTCTCTTGAAGAACTCGATGGTGAGTTGTGTGTAGAGGAATCTATACGGATGCAAGAGGATGTGAAACAGAAAGAGACCATTGAGTCATCTTATATGCATATGGTGGAAGACAAGGGAGGTCTTCGGAAGTTGAAAGGGAAGAAACGCTTCAATGAGAACTCTGGTAGCAAATTCACTAACAAACCTAAGGGTTCTTGTTGGATTTGTGGTCAACCGGGACACTACAAGAGTGATTGTAGGATGGCCAAGGTTGGGAAAGGAAAGATGAAAGTGAATGTTAAGGATAAGGGCAAAGAACAAGGCCCTTCCAACCTTCAAGGTCAGATTTCTCTTTCGAGTTATAATTCTAATGTGAATTATGTGTCACTTATTGCTGAAGCATTTTATGTTCAGGATGATGAAGTGGCGTGGTGGATTGACTCGGGTGCTACAAAGCATGTGTGCAAAGACCGTCGTTGTTTCAAGACATATGAAACGGTGAAAGATGGATCGGTTCTACATATGGGAAACGAGTCAACTGCACCAATACTTGGCCAAGGCACTGTAGTGTTAGAGTTTAGCTCGGGGAAAACCCTTGAACTGTTGAATGTTTTACATGTACCTCTTATTCGGAAAAACTTGGTTTCTGGTAGTTTGTTAAACAAGTTTGGTTTCAAGCAAGTGTATGATTCGGACAAGTATGTACTGTCCAAATGTGGTTTGTTTGTTGGATTTGGGTACTTTTGTAATGGCATGTTTATGTTGAATGTAAATAAAGTGGTGAATTCTATTTACATGACTTGTACTAGAGATGATTCTACTTTGTGGCATGCTAGATTAGGACATATTCACTATCAGTGTATGACTCTTATGTCTAAGGAAGGTTTAATACCTACAGTTGACATGAATGTTGATAGATGTACTACTTGCATGCTTACAAAGATCACTAGGTTGCCATTCAAAAGTATTTCAAGAACATCAAACCTGCTTGAACTTGTTCACAGTGACTTGGGTGATTTGAATTCTACTCCATCTTTAGGGAATAAGAAGTACTACATAACTTTTATAGATGACAGTTCTAGATATTGTTATGTGTTCTTGCTGCATGCGAAAGGTGAAACTTTAGACAAGTTTAAAGTGTATAAAGCTGAAGTAGAATTGGTGCATGATTGGATTAAGAGGCTTAGAACCGTTAGAGGTGGGGAATATTACGATCCTGTATATTTCCAGTTGAATGGTATCATTCATGAGACTACAGCCCCTTATACACCACAACAAAATGGTGTGGCTGAAAGGAAGAATAGAATCCTAATGGAGATGGTTAATTCCATGTTATCCTACTCTGGTTTGAGTGATGGATTTTTGGGTGAGACTATGTTAATGGCCTGTTATTTACTTAACAAAGTTCCTAACAAAAGGAACAAGGTTACCCCATATGAGCTTTGGCACAAAAAGAAACCAAATCAGAATTATCTCCGAGTTTGGGGATGTAGAGCGATAGTAAGACTACCGGCTCCCAAAATAAGGACTTTGGGAGAAAGAGGTGTTGATTGCATCTTTATTGGATACGCTAAAAATTCTAAAGCATATAGGTTCTAAGTGACTAGAACGAGTGATTCTATTTCGGCTCACACCATAATTGAATCAAGGGATGCAATCTTTGATGAGAACCGTTTCTCATCATTACCTAGACCTCAAGATTTGATTTCTAGCTCTACAAGAGCTGAGATGGAAGATGATGTGAGCACATCTTCTAAAAGTACATCGTTTGAGCCTCGTAGAAGCAAACATGGAAGGATTGAAAAATCCTTCAGACCGAATTATCAAGCTTACTTGATTGAGGGTTCTAGATATGAAATTGAGTATCTTCTCATATTGCTATCATATTAATGATGATCCAAGAACATATGATGAGGCTATGAGGTCTCAAGATGTTGCGTTCTGGAAAGAGGCAATAAACGATAAATTGGATTCTATCGTGGGAAATAACACATGGGTATTATTGGATCTTCCACCAGGTTGCCAGGCTTAGGTTGCAAGTGGATTTTCAAAAAGAAAATGAAGGTTGATGGATTAGTAGATAAGTTTAAAGCTCGATTGGTCATCCAAGGCTTTAGACAAAAGGAGGGTATTGCTTTCTTCGATACATATGCTCCGGTTGCTAGAATTTCCACTATTAGATTGTTAATTGCTCTTGCTGCAATTAATAATTTGGTTGTACACCAAATGGATGTCAAGACAATGTTCTTGGATGGTGATTTGGAAGATGAAATCTATATGAAGCAACCAGAAGAATTCATTATGCCGGGAAATGAAAACAAGGTTTGGAAGTTGATCAAATCATTGTATGGGCCGAAACAAGCACCCAAGCAGTGGCATCAAAAGTTTGATGAGGTAATCTTGTCTAGTGGATTCAAGTTGAATCAAGCAGACAAGTGCATTTACAGCAAGTTTGATAACTCCGGTAATGGAGTAATCATTTGCATGTATGTTGATGATATGCTGATTTTTGGTACTGACCAAAAACAAGTAGACCTTACAAAGGACTTCTTATCAACAAGTTTTGCTATGAAAGATATGGGAGAAGCGGATGTGATTCTTGGCATAGAATCAAGCGTGAGAATAAAGGTTTAGCACTGACACAGTCTCACTACATTGAGAAAGTGCTTAAGAAATTCAATTGTTTGAATTGTTCTCCGGTTAGTACTCCCATGGACCCAAGTGTGAAGCTTTTGCCTAATACGGGTGAGGCTGTTTCACAACTTGAGTACTCTCAAGTCATTGGTTGCCTAATGTATGTAATGACGAGTACAAGGCTTGATATAGCTTATGCAGTAGGCAAATTGAGTAGTTATACTAGTAACCCTAGTACTCATCACTGGGAAGCTATTAGGTGGGTACTTAAATACTTTAAGGGAACCATGAATTATGGCTTGACTTATGCTGGTTTTCCTTTGGTTTTGGAGGGATATACCGATGCAAGTTGGATTACCAATTAGAAGATCATTGTTCTACATGTGGTTGGGTATTTTTTCTTGGGGAGTTATCATATGTTAGGCATCAAAGAAGCAAACTTGCATCACCAGCTCGACTATGGAATCTGAGTTTATAGCCTTAGCGGCTGCCGGTAAAGAGGCAGAATGGCTAAGGAATTTGGTGCATGAGATTCCATTATGGCCAAAACCACTAACACCCATTTCTATCCACTGTGATAGTAATGCAACTTTGGCTAAGGATTATAGCCAAATGTATAATGGTAAATCGAGACACCTGGGCGTTAGACATAGCGAGGTTTGTGAACTGATCATTCACGGGGTGATTTCTATTGATTATGTCCGGACATAGCAAAATCTAGCTGATCATTTGACAAAAGGAATAGCTAGGGACTTGGTACAAAAGTCGTGTTTAGGGATGGACTTAAAGCACATCTAAATCTCTAATGGTAGGACACCCTATTCTCTCTTAGTATGACGCTAAGAGCTGAATTCAATGTGGAAAGCCTACACTTAGAGATTTGAAGCACATGGTTATATCCATCCCTAGGTATGTGGTTGTTTCCTGCAAGAGAAAGGGGGGATGTAGTTTAGCTTCTTAATGGATCTTTTGGAAAATGCATTGCAGGTGCATGCAAAAAGAATCCACGTATGTAAGTGTGAAGTGAGCCGCTTCAATTAGCTTGTGCTTGGCTAAGGATGCACTTATGAAAGGATAGGGACACATGGCTGTAATAGTGTCAAGTTGTATTTGGAATGAAAGTAAACTTGTGTGTGTTTTATTTTTTCGTATTCAAATGGGTTGAAGGGTACAATCTTAGAACACCCTGATTCCCGAGTATTGGAAGATACTACATGATGAGCATAAATTTGTACTATATTTATGCTCCACATTTAGTTGACTTTTGATCATTTTCTATGTTTTTATGACATCTCACTTTATGGTTTGGTGATTTGTAGGTGAAAAATGAATCGAAGGCGAAATAAAGAGTTTTGTGAGAATTTGGGCGAAAACAGTGCAAAATATGAGGATTGACATCCCTACTTGTCGCGCACGCCTAGAGCTCATACGGTGTCCGAATTCATTCATCTTTGTCTTTTTGGAAAGCTGAGAACAAGAGCTACAACTTTGTAGTTGACACCTAGAGCAGATTCAGCCGTTACGGATGTCAAAATATAAATACAAATGACCATCTTGCACTGCGCATGTGTCACCAAAATAGTTGACACAAGTGACACAGGCAAGACATAATTCAGATTATGCAGCCCTCTAGAATTAACCATGTCACTTATTAGGTGACACAAGCTGAATGGGGCCAGAAATCAATTTTCACTAATTTTTGGAAAAAAGTGAAAAACGGAAGAGTGGCAGCCGCCATTAGGGAGTGAGTCGATCAAAAAGAAGAGAGGAGCACGAAATTGTACTCAAGGGAATTGATCGAGATCAAGGAATTACAAATCACAGATCAACAACATCATCATCTACATCAAGGTTGTGATTGTTCTTTGTTAAAAACTTGTAATTTTTGTTTCGAACAAAAAACATGAGTTGTATGTTCACTACCATGGATAGTGAGTAGTGACCTTATTTTGGGGTCCTACGAATCTTTCCTAACAGGGATCGTTGAATAAAATAGAAAATTGCATGAATTGGATTGTCTATTTGAATTTGTATTTTATTTAGCGCTTAAACTCAAGCGATGCATACTAGGTGTTTGATGAAATTACTAAGTGTATTGCGTTGAGATATTAAGTCAATAGCGCCGAAAGGGTGAGACTTAATATCCGACTATTAAGTAAAATACACGTTATGCCCAAGTTTATAACGGGAGTGGCTAGTTTTACGATAAGAACTCCCCATGTTTACGCGACGAGAGTTGTTAAACATCAGCGAGTTGTTTGATTCAAACCAATAGTGTCGAAAGGGTGAGGTTTGTAGTTGGAGTGTACGGCTATTTTCCAATCAATATAAGCAAATCATGCATTCTAGATAATAAAAATTCGATTCAAATGTTAGGTAAGTGAAGTAGTTCCCCAAAATATCTCTTGAAATTGACAACACTTTTTTCTTACTTTCATTTACTCTGAATTCTAGAATCCAATCAAAACTCAATTTAGATTAGGATAAGTAGAAATACAACCTTACATAGTGCAAAAGTTTAAACTTGCTCCTTTGGACGATCCGGTTCTTACCGGCATTATAATTTGTTATTGACATACAAATTACTAAACGTCACTACACTGTGAAATTCAATCCTAATGGACATTTCACTTATGCACAGTTTTGTTCGGTTGTGAATGTTTTAGCATTCAAGAGTACAACCCTAAAATGGGAGAGGATTGTTGGAGATTTTAGGGTATATGTGCTTCTAAACATGTTTATACCATGTAATGAACGTTTTGGGAATAAAAGAAACATTTCGAAAATTGTTTGAGCTAATTTCGAGTTTCTGTCCAATAAAGACATTAGGCGGACTCTGAGATCTAGAATCGGCCGGTTCATTGAAGGGCATTGATCAGTCGATATTTTGACTAGTTAATTGCTCCATACGATGAAGGATAGCACTCGTTCTCCCGGCAAATTGTCCCTATTTGATGTCTTTCTCTAGTGTTTTAGGATAAATAGACATAGCATCGCTCCTTAGACTCGAAGTGCTGAAAGATTGGAAAGATCGACGAAAAAGGCTAAAAAATAGCTCTGCACCAACAGTAGGCCGTGACAGCCGTGACATCTCATTAGTGTCACGGGTGTCACGGTAGGCTTTTTTCGCAGAAGGAATCAAGTGATCTCAGACAGGGTCGTGACTACCGTGACATGTCTATTGACAGAACCGCTCGTCGTCAAAGCGATTGTGCAAATAAATTTATAATAGTCCGCTACTCGCAACTATACTACTGGGTAGTACTTGGTAAGTAGGGGTCGAACCCAAGGGAACTAGGGGAATAATTGTTCTTTGGGGGGGATTACGCAGCGTGGGAGCGTGTTTAAGGTCGGTTGGTTGGTTTTAAAGCTACCAGCTATTTTGATTGATTGATTGGTTGGTTGGTTGATTTTAATACTGGAAAGTAAATTACAATTTATAATTAAAGAGAAATGTTCGGTTTCAGGGGACTTGTATTATATCCTGTTTATCATTGACCATTAGTGAATCATCTAAGTATTCAAACGGTGAATCGAGGCTAGTTACAGCTCAAGACTTGCAACACCGGTTTAAAGCAACTCCTGTTCTATTTCAGTCTAGCGCCAATACCCTAAGGTATGCTAGCCTGGGTGCATCCACCTGATCTCACAGTTACGCTCGACCAGATGGGATTTAGGATGAGTCAAACTCCTCAGATAGCTTTGCTTGTTACAGCTTCCACTACCTGAGTATGATCACGAATTCCCACAGAAGAGCTTTGCTTGTTACAGCATCCACTCAACCTTGAAAACTCTGACTATATATGGCACATAGAACAAGTTTTGAATACTAAGACTAGACACTAAGTTAATAGTCTTAAAACATTTTATAATACAAGTTCGCCCCTTAGACCGAACTACAAGTTTAGCTACTATTCATCGCGCTAAACATTATACTAAGGAATTAAAGACAACAGTTAAATAAATAAATACTAAGAATTACTTACAACCGTTGAAGCGCCAAGGGAGCTATCCTTTATTTCCAAAGCAAAATTACAACATTACAAGTATTACAACTTCTAGAGAGAGAAGTGAAATTGAGATTTGGTGTGTGAAATGAGGAGGAGGAGGCCTCCTTATATAGCCATGGGAGGAGGAGGAGATGGCTACAAGTGTTGCATTTTGATTGGAGGAAAAAATCAAGGGAGGAGATGGCCACATGTGGAGGAAGGAGAGGAGGAGGAAGGTGGTGGTGACATGTGGAGGAGGGGCAAAAGCCGCCGGTCACCACCACCCCAAGCCGCCGGTAGGCGGTGGCCAAGGAGGAGGAGCTCCTCCCTTGGCCACCACTTCTTCAAGTGGCCGGTCATCCTTGTCCAAATGTGTGAGTTTGTACAGTTTTGTGCAGTCTTTTCACAAAACTGTCAATGTGTTTCTTCCCCGGGCTGTCTTGACTCCACTCCTGATTCCTCTGATTAATTTGTTATGGTCAATTCAACGTCAGGATCCTTGATATTTCTTCAGTCGGCATATGATCTTGACCTTGGATTGACTCTTGTTATCTTTTCAGCTTAAAATCCTCTCCTTAGCGTGTTTTCACTTCAGTCTCTAAAATGCCCTGTGGAAATATACCGAGACAAACACGTAGAAGTTAGATAGACAAACAGTCTAATTAAGGGGGTTTTACTGTGTTTCTGACTCGTATAACTTTGGTCCATCAGATTACCCCCCACTTTTAGTTGTTCCTCCCGAACAATGCTATTAAAGGGCGTAAGTTCTAAGTTTGGCTTTGGAATATGAAAATTAGACTGTGGTACTCGATCTATCCTAATTCATGCATTGCTTACTTATTACCAAATTAAACTACGTAAATAAATAGAAGAAACTTAATACTTGTACCTCCGTGCTGAGATGCAAATTATATTGGATGTCTCGGGAGATAGACCTTTTTAGGCTCCTGGACTGCAATCTTGGGATCGTCTCGCACTATATGGTTTTCTGGTAGCTTTCTCTAGCACGTGATTCGATTCGGGTTTCAGTGAGTTGAGCCTTTTTGATTTTCTTCTTTGGCGAGGGACTGCTTTTTTTGTTGTAGTGAATCGGCCTTTGGCCTTTGATTTGACTTTTTGAGTGCTTCACTTTTGCTCGGTTAAAACCTTCACAATTTTGGGCCTTTGGCCTCTTTTGATTTTCTTCTTAGAGTTTTTCGCCTTTTTGTGATTTTGCAAGTCTATTTTCTCAAGCCTTTTTGGGAGGTCCAATCATCGCCCGCAAGCCTATGGAAATACCTCCCCGCTCCTCTCGTCTTTGTCGTTTTGCGCGGGTCAAGATGAGGGTCGCTCATCTATTTTCTCGGCTATTTTGACTAGAGAGAGGACGGTCTGATTCCCGTCCTCACCTTTGCATAGATTCTTTTTGGCGGAGTTGACTTCAATTATTCACTGAAAACCCGAAGTGCAGCCTCCACTGACTTTGAAAACCATATAGTTTGATCTGATCCTTTGATTGCTTGCCAAACCTCTCTAGGGCAGTTTATATCAACTCCACATCCCTAGTTATCTCAGCACAAAGGACAAATGGAAAGTTACATTCTAAGTTTTTAAACAGTTGAATTCTCACAAGGTTAATGCATGAATTATGATTTATCTTTTTCAGATTCTTAAGTTCATATTTTCAAAAAAATACTATTACTAAAAAAAAGAAAAATAGCTGCATGTTATTTATGTACATAGGTGGTTCTCACCCCCCACTTTTGAACGAAGGCGTGCCTTAGTTCAAAAGTCATGCAAGCTTTAAACTAAATACTGAATTTAAATGACAGAAATTAAAGTGCGGAAAAGTAAGATAGTGTCGGGTAACCTCCCGACCAGTGCACTTGTTTAACGTCGTTGGCTCGACGATACCTCGTTTGTGGTTCATTGGTTTGGGTCCCATGGGTGGCTGAGGTCAAACTTTGCCACCGTTCCTGTGTTGTTTCCAGCTTTGACCTTCTCCGAGTTCTTGTGGAATGTTGAGTTCGGGTCAGGACTCCATTGTTCTGGTGGTTTTGTCTTCCTATTCTTCCGCTTCTTCCGATTCTTTCGAGAAGGTGAGGGACCTTTTACTACAGTCGCTGGTCTTTTAAGTCGGGCTTTCTTGTTTCTCCATCCGGGCTTCCATTCCATCGGGCCATTTCTTTGTTTCTTGTTTGAACGGTTGGCATCCTGGTTGTGCTCTTCGATAGCCCTCTTCTTTGCGGCAGAGGTGAATGGCTGTTTCAGCATGAGTGAGTTTCCAGGGCTGTTTGGTTGGCTCGTGGTGAGAGAGTGCTCCATGGTTGACTTTTCTTGCCCTTGTCCCGCCTCCATCTCGCCTTGCACCTTACCATTGATTACTTCATCTTCAGGGGCTGCAATCCGTATAAAAACTGAGGGGACAAGCTGGGGGGCTTCCACCACAAGGGCCGGGTCTTTCACGGATAGGTTGGTAATGATGACCGGGTCTACCTCAGGTACTCCGAGCGCAAGGACCGGGCCTGGTTTGGGTAGTTCTTCTTCGGCCATCCGAGAGTCCTCATCCTTTGTTGGCTTGGTGGGCTCCAATGTAGGCTCCTTTAGGGCCGCCTCCACGTTTATTACTGCCCTTGTTCGGATGTCTTTTTCCGGGTTTGCTGTGGGCAAGCTTGCAATGGGTGTAGTGCCGGGCTTGTTTTGTACTGAGTCCTTTTTCACCGTTGGTACTTTATTATCAGTTAGGCGTATCGGCCCTTGTTTTGTTCTTCCTGCCAAATTATCTATGGCGTCCCAGATTTTAGTTATGGTCAACCTCATGAATGAGCCTCCCACTGAATCATTGAGCCTTTTCCGCTCATGCGGTAGCATTCCGCCAAGAAACCATTGAAGAAGGAATACGTTTGTGAATCCATGGTGCGGGCAGCTTGCTACAATGGAGTCGAAGTACGATAAGTACTCGTCCAATGTTTCATCCCGGGATTGCTTGATGTTAATGATCTTCTCGCGGAATTCAAGTTGGTAAGATAGCGGAAAAATCTCCTCATCGTCATCTTGATAGTCATGGTGACTTTCTTCGCGAGACATGGTTGTTTTGAAGCGCGTAACGATTCAAAGAATAGTTATCCGATGACTAGTTCCCCGGCAACGGCGCCAATTTGACAGAACCGCTCGTCGTCAAAGTGATTGTGCAAATAAATTTATAATAGTCCGCTACTCGCAACTATACTACTGGGTAGTACTTGGTAAGTAGGGGTCGAACCCAAGGGAACTAGGGGAATAATTGTTCTTCGGGGGGGATTACGCAGCGTGGGAGCGTGTTTAAGGTCGGTTGGTTGGTTTTAAAGCTACCAGCTATTTTGATTGATTGATTGGTTGGTTGGTTGATTTTAATACTGGAAAGTAAATTATAATTTATAATTAAAGAGAAACGTTCGGTTTCAGGGGACTTGTATTATATCCTGTTTATCATTGACCATTAGTGAATCATCTAAGTATTCAAACGGTGAATCGAGGCTAGTTACAGCTCAAGACTTGCAACATCGGTTTAAAGCAACTCCTGTTCTATTTCAGTCTAGCGCCAATACCCTAAGGTATGCTAGCCTGGGTGCATCCACCTGATCTCACAGTTACGCTCGACCAGATGGGATTTAGGATAAGTCGAACTCCTCAGATAGCTTTGCTTGTTACAGCTTCCACTACCTGAGTATGATCACGAATTCCCACAGAAGAGCTTTGCTTGTTACAGCATCCACTCAACCTTGGAAACTCTGACTATATATGGCACATAGAACAAGTTTTGAATACTAAGACTAGACACTAAGTTAATAGTCTTAAAACATTTTATAATACAAGTTCGCCCCTTAGACCGAACTACAAGTTTAGCTACTATATTCATCGCACTAAACATTATACTAAGGAATTAAAGACAACAATTAAATAAATAAATACTAAGAATTACTTACAACCGTTGAAGCGCCAAGGGAGCTATCCTTTATTTCCAAAGCAAAATTACAACATTACAAGTATTACAACTTCTAGAGAGAGAAGTGAAATTGAGATTTGGTGTGTGAAATGAGGAGGAGGAGGCCTCCTTATATAGCCATGGGAGGAGGAGGAGATGGCTACAAGTGTTGCATTTTGATTGGAGGAAAAAATCAAGGGAGGAGATGGCCACATGTGGAGGAAGGAGAGGAGGAGGAAGGTGGTGGTGACATGTGGAGGAGGGGCAAAAGCCGCCGGTCACCACCACCCCAAGCCGCCGGTAGGCGGTGGCCAAGGAGGAGGAGCTCCTCCCTTGGCCACCACTTCTTCAAGTGGCCGGTCATCCTTGTCCAAATGTGTGAGTTTGTACAGTTTTGTGCAGTCTTTTCACAAAACTGTCAATGTGTTTCTTCCCCGGGCTGTCTTGACTCCACTCCTGATTCCTCTGATTAATTTGTTATGGTCAATTCAACGTCAGGATCCTTGATATTTCTTCAGTCGGCATATGATCTTGACCTTGGATTGACTCTTGTTATCTTTTCAGCTTAAAATCCTCTCCTTAGCGTGTTTTCACTTCAGTCTCTAAAATGCCCTGTGGAAATATATCGGGACTAACACGTAGAAGTTAGATAGACAAACAGTCTAATTAAGGGGGTTTTACTGTGTTTCTGACTCGTATAACTTTGGTCCATCATCTATGTGTCACGGGTGTCACGGCACCCTTACAGCTCAGTGTTTTTCGCCTAGGCCGTGACATGCCGTGACATGTTCGAATGTCACGGGTGTCACGGCACCTTCAAAGGCATATTATCAGCTTATTTTGTAATTCATTTTTGGGAAGTTTTTCGACCTTTTTGGGAATTGATCGGTTCTTGGGCTATAAAAGAGAAATGACCAAAGTTTTCTAAGTGTGCTTGAATTGAGAAGAAAACTCTAACTTGGGAGAAAAGATGGAGAACATCGCGAGAGATTGAGGATTCAACGAGCTACATTGTCGCTACAGTTATCTCGTCCCTAATTTCTATTATTACACTATTCGTGGTTAACTTACCATGAATAGTGAGTAGTCTTCTTTATTCTGGGATCCTACGGATCCCGTGCTATGTACCCAACTCTTCATGTGATCAATTGAACATTTTTCATTAATGCAATTCAAATATTCAATTTCATCGTGCTTAATTTTATCGTTCTTGCAAGTTTTACATTGAATGGGATGTTTGCATGCTAGAACATATTTAGGTTACTTACCTAAATATGGATAGGTCCTAGGTATTAACCGGATTGTATGAAATTGATATTAGGTCATGGTAGCTACAATGGTAGTACATGAATTAATAGGAAAGTTGACTTTCGTCTGAAAAACCCTGAGTATAATAATTGAGATCGTTGATAATCCATGGATGGGCGTCGTTTAAAGATTGAGATTAATCTAGACAATGATCCGTGGATGGGCGGCTTGTCTAGTGTTATTTTGGTTTATTTACATATTCGATAGCGTAATGAATTTATGTTTTATGATTGCATGATTAGTGGAGTTGGCACGGGTGAAGTCTGATCCTGGGATTCTTTCTCTGATCAAACAAAACCTTTTATTTTTTTTGTATTTAATTTCTGCTATTTTCATCACACCAAAACGTCTCGTTATTTGGAATAGCTGAATAGGTCACGTGTTAACTAGTATTCACACACGTTCCTTGGATCGACCCTTGGCTTACCAAGGTTTATGAATTTTGTTTGACTACAATTTGACCCCTAAAACTCATAACTTGATGACTATAAAGGGTTAAAAATACGCTTGTCAGAATCGAGCTCAACCGGCCGGTTGAGAAGGTTAGAGTGAAGCAGTCTTTTGGAGCTTAGTTTGAACCGACCAGCTGGGAAACCCCCACAAGAGCGCCCAGACGAGACATTATGGGGCGCGTCCAATGAAGACATTAACTTGTTAATGTCTTCTGTGGGCGCGGCGTCGTAATGTTGTTATTGGGCGCGTGACATGTTTGTACCGCGTCCAAGGAATACGTTAAGGCTGTGTCGCGCCCAGCGCTTAAAGTCTTCATTGGGTGCGGCTGTAATGTCAACGCTGGGCGTGCGGCGTTGACAGTTACGGATTCAAACATCGATGGTTATTGGAAAAAAAGTGGCCGAATGAAGGGACGATTCATTTGATGTTCTGGGAGAAAAAGAGACATCTTTTGTCTGTTTTTGATTCTAACAAACGTTGATCAATCTTGGATTGATCGGTATACTCATTCCTACCCAATTCTCATTCCATGTACAAATTGCTTGTCAGATCCCAATACAATTTCTGGAAACCCTAATTGGGCAGAAATCTTGTATTTGGAAAGTGATTTTGATTCACGTTTCAAGTAGAATCCAAGTCTCATTGTGTTGTTTCGACGCCCTGAAGAAAGCCACCACCTACAATTTAGACGTTTGATGTCTCATTGTGTTTAAATATCAATTCCTAATTGGGCTAAGGAATAAAATGGCCCAAGAAAGAGAAGTTGACCAAACCTAAAGAAAATAAAAGAAATAAGAAGAAGAATCTAGAGAGGTGTGGAGAAGTATGGACAATGGTAGAGAATAAATATTTTAGTAGAAATGTATAGAGTGCTTAATTATAACCGCATGATCAAAATGATCCTAGCCCTCCAATGATATAGTACTGCTCTAGTATAAACAGGGGTGAGTTGTAATGGTTTTATGCACTTTGAATAAAAAAGTGTGAGTGAAGTGTGAGGTGTGGAGAGTTCTTGTTTTTCCATATAATAATAAAATTGTTATTTTGTACGCTGCGCAACTCAACATGCTCCACTGAGAGTTGCCAAGCAATAATTCCTCCCCTCCTGTTCTTTCTTCCTAAAACTGCTCTGGAATCCCCACAATTCGCTATAAAAAGCGGTGACAAATCTCATGAAGTCTTCATCCATTCGAAGAAAAATAGTTTCGAGCTTATGCATGGTATCAACTGATGAATGTAGCAACAAAGGACAATAATTTAAAAAATGCAAACTCTACATAATATAGACAGAGATCCAAGAATGAAAGAACTCTGAAAAATCCAATAATGCAAGTAAAATTTGACGAGAATCACTATTTCCAAAAATACAATACTACCCAGTAAAGAAATAGAAAATTTCTTATAAATGATCGCAGACGAAGTCGGCCGCATCACTGCCGCCGTGTCCATCATAAATTCCTACAAACGTGCCGAAAGGACCAGACTCAATATGAGATCTGTCTTCAAGTTCCCGGCTACCCTGAACGATGGCCATGGAAAAATCTCATGTTGTTGAC
This sequence comes from Rhodiola kirilowii, assembly GCA_033675215.1. NCBI lineage: Eukaryota > Viridiplantae > Streptophyta > Magnoliopsida > Saxifragales > Crassulaceae > Rhodiola > Rhodiola kirilowii. The sequence continues at coordinate 23,894,203 of CM066203.1, forward strand.
CTTGACCCAAGTCTTTAAACCAAAGGGCATCCTCCCTTCACATAGCGCCGACATCTTCTTTCATGCTGTTGGCAGTGACGGCGCTCGAACACGCTCCGAATCAAGACGAAATTTGACACGCCATGGATATTGAATACTCAGCAAGAAAGTAGTCTGAGGGTTTTTTTTATTAATTTCCTCCCGGCTCGAGTGCGTAAGAATAAGGCCCTTTTCACTTGAACTTATATTTTTGATGGTTAATAAGTTAAGTTAAGTTATTTCAGTTAATGTAAGTCCAGTTCAGTTAATTTCAATTAATGTAAGTTAATTTCAGTTAATGTAATTTAATATTATTTCAGTTAAATTAAGTTTTAGTCAAGTTTAAGTCCAGTTCGATATAAATTGATTTTTTCATTAATTCCATCAACAACATCATCATGATGGCCATATTCGTTAGAAGGATACATTTTTGTTTATGTGTGTGATGCACCTTCAGTGTCTCATGCTCCTGGTGCACCTTCATTTTGAAGTATGCATTTTCATTTCGTGCCCGATGCATCTTCGTGTAAAGTATGCCTACATGATGCACCTTCGTTTCAAGTATGCGAGTCTGATGCACCTTCGTTTTTATGTAATGCATTTATATTTCGTCTGGTGCACCTTCATTTCCTAATTAAACTATTTTAAAGAAAAAACGTTTGTTGCACATTCATTTCGTCCGGTGCGCCTTCGTTGGAAAGACGTAGCTTTAAATAATATTGAATTTATAATGACATTATAAATGAGTTTGGTTTTCAGGAGGAGTTTTTTTTTAAAAAATGACCCTTTTGAGTTTGGCTATTTCAAAACTGACCCCCTTGAGTTTCACATTTCAAAACTGACACTTTTTAACAAAACTGAATACCCGAGATCCGGTTTTCTGTATTTTTCAAAACATTGGATCCCCATGATCCGGTTTTCTGTATTATATACAAAACCGGATCCCCAGGATCCGGTGTTATGTGCAAACGCAACACGTGGAGTTCTCTCATTCGAACACGCACATAACACCGGATCCTGAGGATCCGATTTTGTAAAAAATACAGAAAACCGAATCCTGGGGATCCGGTGTTTCGAAAATCGTAAAAAATCGAATCCCGAGGATCCGATTTCATTAAAAATGGGTCAGTTTTGAAATGTGAAACTCGAGGGATCAGTTTTGAAATGACCAAACTCAAAAAGGTCATTTAAAAAAAACTCTTTCAAGAGAGACAAAAAGTTAAGATGAATTGAAAACCTAAATGGGTTTGGTTTTCAAAGAAATCACTTTTACAACGTTACATATGCTCTTAGTCACACTCTATGCTCTACTTCAATTCACACGGAACAACGTTTGAATTTAAGCAAATGGGTGTAGTGTAGTTACCCATCGTATTCTCTTGTACGTCCTCTAACTTTCAGGCAAAAAGTTTGACGTAATAAATAGGCCCCAGCAGCCCATGTTCGTATGCATTCAGACGCGATTGGCCCATAATGATTTGGCACGCATTTTTATTTATTTATGTTTTTTTTCTTCCAAATAGTAATAGTTTCACATTATTTACTTAGAGCATCCCACCATGATAAAAAATAATCATCCAGCTCTCTTACTCATTTTTTCTCTCATCTTGTCATACCTCATGACTATATTGATCAAGTGCATTACATTCATGATCAAATAAAAAGTTCATCATCATTCTCTCTCATCACTACATAAATTATAGCTCATAAATATTAAGATTAATAAAAAAATATATCAAAGTGCAGGGGCGGATGCACTAAGGATGGAGGGGGGCAGCTGCCCCGGGTCGATTTTTCTTTAATATTAGGCTAATGCAGTGTATTTTTGAATGATTTTTACATCTTGCCCCTGGTCAGTTTGATTATATGCCCCCTCTAGTATGAAAATAAATTGCTGAATACGCCCCTGGTCCAAAAATATTTATCTCGCCCCTGGTCCCAAAAAATTCCTGGACCCGCCCCTGTCAAAGTGTATCTCGTTTTACAGAGCTCAAAAAAATTATGAATATTGGTATTTATTTTGATTTTTTTACTTTTTAACTTAGAAGATATATTCGCTGCAAGATCGAAATAAAAACTTACACAGGACACATGTCGCATTGTGATTGGTTCACAGCTCATGAAATCTAATTTTTGATCATGAGATGATATTTTTTACACTTTGTCATGAAATGATCAAATCTATGATAAAAAAGATCATGGTGGGAGTGCATATTTTTTTTTTGTCATCTATCATGGCACTTTTCGATAATAAAAAAGATCATTATGAGGATGCTCTTACATCATTTTCTCCGAGTTTATTTCTTATTGAATATCAATTTTTTATTCCTTAATAATCCAATTTAATACGTAGCAGCCCGCATAATAGTCGTGACGGACAGTTATGATATATTCAGAATAAATTGTAGATAAAATTACGATTTGTCAACTTTTAGAACTCATTGAATGCTTAATTGTTTGATAGGAAGGAAAATGAAATCTCAAAAGTGACATTTTATTAACAAATAATTTGAAAATTTCTTATTCTCACTTTACATCTTCATCTTTGCTTTTAGCCTTTTTTTTAGTGTTTGTATGTGTCTTTCTTAATTATTTGGATCGATTATGATGTTTATCTAATTATTTTTAGCAAGGAAGTCAGGCCATTGGTCATTCATGCTTTTGTTTTAACGTACGCTGACGCTTAGTTAGTGGACTAGTGTCGGCCATAAACATATGCTCAGTTGAGCAAATAATATCCATCAAATGACGAATCCAAAATAATCATATCATCAAAAATTGGTGTAAAAATACTTAGATTTGTGGATAGTAAGAGATGTAGGGACTAGGCAGAGAGGATGAGATTTGTATGTAGTGAATGTGGTGGAGAAATTCAAAGTAATAAGAATATGAACATGTATGAAGAGAAAATGTATAGAGAGGAGTTGTAATGTTTTCATTGATTTTGATCTTTACAAAATCATCCCATTATATAGGGGTACGTGGACATATGAAGAGACATAGAAATCAATGTAAGAAATAAATCTAAACTTTATGAGGCACATGAAGAGCTAAGAGACATGGCTATATGAAGAGCTAAAGGTCATCCAACATTGCAATATTCATAACACTCCCCCTTTGAATGACTCATACAAATATTATGCCTCATTAAAACCTTACTAGGAAAACCATGTGGGAAAAAACCTAGTGAAGGAAAAAGAGTACACAAACGTACATTACGCATAAATGTTACCTCATTAAAAACCTTATTTAGAAAAACCCAAAGGGATAAAACCTAAAATAAGAAAAAGAGTTTAACGCGTATTCTCCCCCTCAATGTGGCCTTTAACATAAATCTCTAAGCTTTCGCATGCCGATTTTATAGACCAATTTTTCAAAGGGAGTTGTGGGAAGTGCCTTTGTAAACAAATCGGCTAAGTTGTTACAAGAACGAATCTGACAAATATCAATCTCTCCGTTCTTATGAAGTTCATGTGTAAAGAAGAACTTTGGAGAGATGTGTTTCGTTCTATCTCCTTTTATATAACCAATTTTAATTTGAGCTATACAAGCAGCATTATCCTCAAATAAAATAGTAGGGCTTTCTTTGTCCCGAAAGATCACATGATCTCCTGATATGATGGATTAAAGACCTCAGCCACACATTCACGACTTGCTTCATGAAGTGCTAATATTTCAGCATGATTAGAAGAGTGGTTGTAGGGGTCTGTTTGGTAGAGCGTCAAGATATAGCGGTATCACCATATGTAAACACATAACTCGTTTGTGATCGTGCTTTATGAGGGTCAGATAAATACCCGGCATCGACACATCCAATTAATCTTGATTTTGAGTCTTTTGAATAAAATAAGCTCATATCAGTTGTTCCTCGAAGATATCTTAAAATTTGCTTAATGCCAATCCAATGTCTTCTAGTTGAAGAAGAACTATATATTGCTAGTAAATTCACTGAAAATGCAATATGAGGTCGTGTATAATTAGCAAGATAAATTATTGCTCCAATAGCACTAAGATATGGTACTTCAGGACCAAGTAGTTCTTCATCCTTTTCTAGAGGACGGAATGGATCTTTTGTCACATTACGTGATCGAACAACCATAAGCGAACTCAACGGATGTGATTTATCGATATTAAATCGTTTGAGAATCCTTTCAGTATATGAGGACTAAAGAACAAAAATGCCCTTTGATAAATGCTCAATTTGTAAGCCGAGGCAGAATTTTGTTTTCCCCAAATCTTTCATTTCAAATTCACTTTTCAAGTATGAAATCGTCTCGGTAAGTTCATCTGGGTCCCAATAATATTTAAATCAGCAACATAAACCGCGAAATAGAAAATCCGGGTTTTGTCTTTTTAATAAAAACACATGAGCAAATTGCATTATTGATGTATTTCTCTTTCAAAAGATATTCACTTAGACGATTGTACCATATTCCACCGGATTGTTTTAATCCATATAATGATCTTTGTAATTTTATTGAGTACATTTCTCGTGGTTTTGAGCTATATTGATGTTCCCTTGAGTGGCATGCTTTTGGCAAAACGTAGATTAGACAGTTCGAGCAGAAGTTCAGGGGGAGTTCGAACATATCCTAGTACTCATGTACAGTGCGGAACAGATGCAAGGATATTTCCCGAAAGGATATTGGACAGTGAAGATATTGTCAAGTTAAAGTCGGCCAGCGACTTATTCGAACATGAGATATTCGAATGGATATCTACATTGAAGGCGGCGTAGCTTACTTGGGCAAGAAGACTTCGTATATTCTTCCAACCGATTTGAGAAAGATATACATCAAATATCTAGGAATATTTCCTAAAGATTTGATGGGATTATCTTGTGCAGATTAGGGTTTCGTCCAAGCATATAAATACAATGCTAGGGCGTCCTTATTTCACATTGCTTTCAAAGATCAAATATACACGAGTAAACCCTATCGATTGGAGAAGAAGAAAGTGACGGCCGTTTGTGTTTCCCCACTGGAAACTCGTCGGTGCGAGAGCAGTCTCATCACGTGCAACTCAGACTGCCTGGAAGTGATCAAACTTCCGCACACAACAAAGGTGAACAAGCTTTCGAGAGAAAGCATACGAGCTTCAAGAGAAGGTCGAGCACGTTCGGACAGAAGGTTCGGACGAAGGGGATCGAGGGGAACTGCGGTAAACCTCGGTTGCAAATCTGAGAGACGGAGTGTTAGAGGCTAGGCTATTACAAACAAGGCGTTGTGTAAGTGTAAGTCCACGAAGAGCTCTAAACTCGTAATAAAGATTTGTGTCCCTTTTAGGGTGTGGGAAACCCCCCAGAGTAGGCGAAGCCGAACTGGGTTATCATTCTGTGCGTGCTCCTATTATTTGTTCTGTCTGCTGAACTGTTGTGAAAGGAGTTCAACGTTTGTCTCAACTGTACCTTGAACACAAGCTTGAACAGGAGATATAATTTCATATATGCTTCAGGTAATTTTAATCCTTCGAGAATTTTAATATAAATGTCATTATCAAGTGACTCATTTAAATAGGCTGTCACGACATCCATTAAATACATTTGGAGTCCTTCTAAGACTGATAAACTCAATAAAAATTTGAATGTTATTGCATCCATGACCGGTGAATATGTCTCTTCATAATCAATGCATGGTCTTTGCGAGAAGCCTTGTGCTACAAGTTGACAGAACCGCTCGTCGTCAAAGCGATTGTGCAAATAAATTTATAATAGTCCGCTACTCGCAACTATACTACTGGGTAGTACTTGGTAAGTAGGGGTCGAACCCAAGGGAACTAGGGGAATAATTGTTCTTCGGGGGGGATTACGCAGCGTGGGAGCGTGTTTAAGGTCGGTTGGTTGGTTTTAAAGCTACCAGCTATTTTGATTGATTGATTGGTTGGTTGGTTGATTTTAATACTGGAAAGTAAATTACAATTTATAATTAAAGAGAAATGTTCGGTTTCAGGGGACTTGTATTATATCCTGTTTATCATTGACCATTAGTGAATCATCTAAGTATTGAAACGATGAATCGAGGCTAGTTACAGCTCAAGACTTGCAACACCGGTTTAAAGCAACTCCTGTTCTATTTCAGTCTAGCGCCAATACCCTAAGGTATGCTAGCCTGGGTGCATCCACCTGATCTCACAGTTACGCTCGACCAGATGGGATTTAGGATGAGTCGAACTCCTCAGATAGCTTTGCTTGTTACAGCTTCCACTACCTGAGTATGATCATGAATTCCCACAGAAGAGCTTTGCTTGTTACAGCATCCACTCAACCTTGGAAACTCTGACTATATATGGCACATAGAACAAGTTTTGAATACTAAGACTAGACACTAAGTTAATAGTCTTAAAACATTTTATAATACAAGTTCGCCCCTTAGACCGAACTACAAGTTTAGCTACTATTCATCGCGCTAAACATTATACTAAGGAATTAAAGACAACAGTTAAATAAATAAATACTAAGAATTACTTACAACCGTTGAAGCGCCAAGGGAGCTATCCTTTATTTCCAAAGCAAAATTACAACATTACAAGTATTACAACTTCTAGAGAGAGAAGTGAAATTGAGATTTGGTGTGTGAAATGAGGAGGAGGAGCTCCTCCTTTTATAGCCCAAAGGGGAGGAGATGGGTGGTGGAGATGGGTGGTAAGTGTTGCATTTTGATTGGAGGAGAAAATGGATGGAGGAGATGGCCACACATGGAGGAAGAGGAGTGGTGGAGGAGGAGGAAGGTGGTGGTGACATGTGGAGGAGGGGCAAAAGCCACCGGTCACCACCACCCCAAGCCGCCGGTAGGCGGTGGCAAAGGAGGAGGAGCTCCTCCCTTGGCCACCACTTCTTCAAGTGGCCGGTCATCCTTGTCCAATGTGAGATTTGTACAGTTTTGTGCAGTCTTTTCACAAAACTGTCAATGTGTTTCTTCTCCGGGCTGTCTTGACTCCACTCCTGATTCCTCTGATTAATTTGTTATGGTCAATTCAACGTCAGGATCCTTGATATTTCTTCAGTCGGCATATGATCTTGACCTTGGATTGACTCTTGTTATCTTTTCAGCTTAAAATCCTCTCCTTAGCGTGTTTTCACTTCAGTCTCTAAAATGCCCTGTGGAAATATATCGGGACTAACAGACAAAAGTTAACTAGACAAACAGTCTAATTTGGTGGGTTTAACTGTGTTTCTGATTCGTACAATTATGGTCCATCAGAATACCCCCCACTTTTAGTTGTTCGTCCCGAACAATGCTATTAAAGGGCGTAAGTTCTAGGTTCGGTTTTGGCATATGAAAATTAGACTGTGGTACTCGATCTATCCTAATTCATGCATTGCTTACTTATTACCAAATTAAACTGCGTAAATAAATAGAAGAAACTTAATACTTGTACCTCCGTGCTGAGATGCAAATTATATTGGATGTCTCGGGAGATAGCCCTTTTTAGGCTCCTGGACTGCAATCTTGGGATCGTCTCGCACTATATGGTTTTCTGGTAGCTTTCTCTAGCACGTGATTCGATTCGGGTTTCAGTGAGTTGAGCCTTTTTGATTTTCTTCTTTGGCGAGGGACTGCTTTTTGTTGTTGTAGTGAATCGGCCTTTGGCCTTTGATTTGACTTTTTGAGTGCTTCACTTTTGATCGGTTAAAACCTTCACAATTTTGGGCCTTTGGCCTCTTTTGATTTTCTTCTTTGAGTTTTTCGCCTTTTTGTGATTTTGCAAGTCCATTTTCTCAAGCCTTTTTGGGAGGTCCAATCATCGCCCGCAAGCCTATGGAAATACCTCCCCGCTCCTCTCATCTTTGTCGTTTTGCGCGGGTCAAGATGAGGGTCGCTCATCTATTTTCTCGGCTATTTTGACTAGAGAGAGGACGGTCTGATTCCCGTCCTCGCCTTTGCATAGATGCTTCTTGGCGGAGTTGACTTCAATTATTCACTGAAAACCCAAAGTGCAGCCTCCACTGACTTCAAAAACCATATAGTTTGATCTGATCCTTTGATTGCTTGCCAAGCCTCTCTAGGGCAGTTTATATCAACTCCACATCCCTAGTTATCTCAGCACAAAGGACAAATGGAAAGTTACATTCTAAGTTTTTAAACAGTTGAATTTTCACAAGGTTAATGCATGAATTATGATTTATCTTTTTCACATTCTTAAGTTCATATTTTCAAAAAGATACTATTACTAAAAAAAAGAAAAACAGCTGCATGTTATTTATGTACATAGGTGGTTCTCACCCCCCACTTTTGAACGAAGGCGTGCCTTAGTTCAAAAGTCATGCAAGCTTAAAACTAAATACTGAATTTAAATGACAGAAATTAAAGTGCGGAAAAGTAAGATAGTGTCGGGTTACCTCCCGACCAGTGCACTTGTTTAACGTCGTTGGCTCGACGATACCTCGTTGTGAATTACTGGTTTGGGTCTCATGGGTGGCTGAGGTCAAACTTTGCCACCGTTCCAGTGTTGCTTCTTCCTGACTTCTTGCTGGAGTAAGAGCTCCATGGTTTTGGTGTTTTCTCTTTCCAATGTTTCTGAGAAGGGGGAAGACTTTTGACCATAGCTGCTGGTCTTGATACTTTTCTGGTCCCTAATGACAGGTCAGAAAACTGTGCACCGTGATCTGAGATAGGTGTTATGTCTGGCGGTTTCTTCGTGTCCGGGCGGCTCTTATTAATGTAGAAGTGTGCAATTTTGCCGCCGAACTTAAGTGATAATGACCCTTTGCCCACATCGATTCTTGCTTTAGTGGCTGACAGAACCGCTCGTCGTCAAAGCGATTGTGCAAATAAATTTATAATAGTCCGCTACTCGCAACTATACTACTGGGTAGTAATTGGTAAGTAGGGGTCGAACCCAAGGGAACTAGGGGAATAATTGTTCTTCGGGGGGGATTACGCAGCGTGGGAGCGTGTTTAAGGTTGGTTGGTTGGTTTTAAAGCTACCAGCTATTTTGATTGATTGATTGGTTGGTTGGTTGATTTTAATACTGGAAAGTAAATGACAGTTTATAATTAAAGAGAAATGTTCGGTTTCAGGGGACTTGTATTATATCCTGTTTATCATTGACCATTAGTGAATCATCTAAGTATTCAAACGGTGAATCGAGGCTAGTTACAGCTCAAGACTTGCAACACCGGTTTAAAGCAACTCCTGTTCTATTTCAGTCTAGCGCCAATACCCTAAGGTATGCTAGCCTGGGTGCATCCACCTGATCTCACAGTTACGCTCGACCAGATGGGATTTAGGATGAGTCGAACTCCTCAGATAGCTTTGCTTGTTACAGCTTCCACTACCTGAGTATGATCACGAATTCCCACAGAAGAGCTTTGCTTGTTACAGCATCCACTCAACCTTGGAAACTCTGACTATATATGGCACATAGAACAAGTTTTGAATACTAAGACTAGACACTAAGTTAATAGTCTTAATACATTTTATAACACAAGTTCGCCCCTTAGACCGAACTACAAGTTTAGCTACTATTCATCGCGCTAAACATTATACTAAGGAATGAAAGACAACAGTTAAATAAATAAATACTAAGAATTACTTACAACCGTTGAAGCGCCAAGGGAGCTATCCTTTATTTCCAAAGCAAAATTACAACATTACAAGTATTACAACTTCTAGAGAGAGAAGTGAAATTGGATTTTGGTGTGTGAAATGAGGAGGAGGAGGCCTCCTTATATAGCCATGGGAGGAGGAGGAGATGGCTACAAGTGTTGCATTTTGATTGGAGGAAAAAATCAAGGGAGGAGATGGCCACATGTGGAGGAAGGAGAGGAGGAGGAAGGTGGTGGTGACATGTGGAGGAGGGGCAAAAGCCGCCGGTCACCACCACCCAAAGCCGCCGGTAGGCGGTGGTGGAAGGGGAGGAGCTCCTCCTTTGGCCACCACTTCTTCAAGTGGTCGGTCATCTTGCCCAAATGTGTGAGTTTGTACAGTTTTGTGCAATCTTTTCACAAAACTGTCAATGTGTTTCTTCCCCGGGCTGTCTTGACTCCACTCCTGATTCCTCTGATTAATTTGTTATGGTAAATTCAACGTCAGGATCCTTGATATTTCTTCAGTCGGCATATGATCTTGACCTTGGATTGACTCTTGTTATCTTTTCAGCTTAAAATCCTCTCCTTATCGTGTTTTCACTTCAGTCTCTAAAATGTCCTGTGGAAATATATCGGGACTAACACGTAGAAGTTAGATAGACAAACAGTCTAATTAAGGGGGTTTTACTATGTTTCTGACTCGTATAACTTTGGTCCATCAGATTACCCCCCCCCCCCACTTTTAGTTGTTCGTCCCGAACAATGCTATTAAAGGGCGTAAGTTCTAAGTTTGGCTTTGGAATATGAAAATTAGACTGTGGTACTCGATCTATCCTAATTCATGCATTGCTTACTTATTACCAAATTAAACTGCGTAAATAAATAGAAGAAACTTAATACTTGTACCTCCGTGCTGAGATGCAAATTATATTGGATGTCTCGGGAGATAGCCCTTTTTAGGCTCCTGGACTGCAATCTTGGGATCGTCTCGCACTATATGGTTTTCTGGTAGCTTTCTCTAGCACGTGATTCGATTCGGGTTTCAGTGAGTTGAGCCTTTTTGATTTTCTTCTTTGGCGAGGGACTGCTTTTTTGTTGTAGTGAATCGGCCTTTGGCCTTTGATTTGACTTTTTGAGTGCTTCACTTTTGCTCGGTTAAAACCTTCACAATTTTGGGCCTTTGGCCTCTTTTGATTTTCTTCTTTGAGTTTTTCGCCTTTTTGTGATTTTGCAAGTGCATTTTCTCAAGCCTTTTTGGGAGGTCCAATCATCGCCCGCAAGCCTATGGAAATACCTCCCCGCTCCTCTCGTCTTTGTCGTTTTGCGCGGGTCAAGATGAGGGTCGCTCATCTATTTTCTCGGCTATTTTGACTAGAGAGAGGACGGTCTGATTCCCGTCCTCGCCTTTGCATAGATGCTTCTTGGCGGAGTTGACTTCAATTATTCACTGAAAACCCGAAGTGCAGCCTCCACTGACTTCGAAAACCATATAGTTTGATCTGATCCTTTGATTGCTTGCCAAGCCTCTCTAGGGCAGTTTATATCAACTCCACGTCCCTAGTTATCTCAGCACAAAGGACAAATGGAAAGTTACATTCTAAGTTTTTAAACAGTTGAATTCTCACAAGGTTAATGCATGAATTATGATTTATCTTTTTCACATTCTTAAGTTCATATTTTCAAAAAGATACTATTACTAAAAAAAGAAAAACAGCTGCATGTTATTTATGTACATAGGTGGTTCTCACCCCCCCCACTTTTGAACGAAGGCGTGCCTTAGTTCAAAAGTCATGCAAGCTTAAAACTAAATGCTGAATTTAAATGACAGAAATTAAAGTGCGGAAAAGTAAGATAGTGTCGGGTTACCTCCCGACCAGTGCACTTGTTTAACGTCGTTGGCTCGACGATACCTCGTTGTAGATTACTGGTTTGGGTCCCATGGGTGGCTGAGGTCAAACTTTGCCACCGTTTCAGTGTTGCTTCTTCCTGACTTCTTGCTGGAGTAAGAGCTCCATGGTTTTGGTGTTTTCTCTTTCCAATGTTTCTGAGAAGGCGGAAGACTTTTGACCATAGCTGCTGGTCTTGATACTTTTCTGGTCCCTAATGACAGGTCAGAAAACTGTGCACCGTGATCTGAGATAGGTGTTATGTCTGGCGGTTTCTTCGTGTCCGGGCGGCTCTTATTAATGTAGAAGTGTGCAATTTTGCCGCCGAACTTAAGTGATAATGACCCTTTGCCCACATCGATTCTTGCTTTAGTGGCGTAGAGGAATGGTCGTCCCAATATTATTGTTGGTGGGTCGTCTTCGCAGGTTTCTTCTGTTGGTATTACATAGAAGTCTGCAGCAACGACAAGTTCTCCCACATGGAGTATTACATCTCCCAGTTCTCCAACCGGGCGGATGCATGATTTATCTCCTAGCTCGATATTTGATCGAGGTGGTTTCAACGGACCAAGTCCTAGTAGGTAATACAAGGAGGAAGGCATGGCGTTGACAGCAGCCCCAAGATCGACTAAGCATTTACGGATCTGGGTTTCACCAATACCGAAAGTGATTGTAAAGGCTCCTGGGTCTTTATCTCTTTCCGGTTGTGACTCATGGTCTGAAACGAGGGCTCTTTCTATTCTTTGACCAGTCTGCCTATTCCTTGGCCTTAAGTTGTTGTCGTCGTCCCATCCTGATGCTGGTACGTCGGTGTGTATAATAGGCGGTGGTGTTATGCAGACGGTGAATGCATATCGTCCATTGTCGGCATGTGTAACCCATGTTTTGCCATCATTGGGTCGGTCTTCTTCTTGATTCCAATCAGGTCGACTCCTACGGTCGAAATGATTGTTTGTAAGTCTGTAGGTTGGGGACCGTGTTACTTCTCCTAGAGTAACCTTCATGTTTGACCTCCTTATCATGCTTATGTTCGCCTTAGGATTTTGAATGGTCTATGAAGGAAGTCTGCCAGGTTCAGTAGTGAGTGTTGACATTGCGGTGGCGAGCTGGGACATTTGTTTGGTCAATTCTGAAATTGCACCGTCAGTTTTTGCCTGGTACTGGTGTAGTGAAGTACCCAATTGATTAATGTTTCTCGTGAGCTCCTTCATCGTGTCATTGAGCAACTTGCTTGGTTCCTGCTGATTGCTCGGTCTGGCTTGGTACTGATTTGGCCCTTTTTGGTGATATTGGCCTGCCGATGGAGTGTTCTAGTGATATTGTCGGTGGGGTGGTTGGTAAAATGACTGCGCTAGTTGAGGGACAGCTGGTTGTGTCTCTGTCTGAAGATAGCTGTTGTTGTTACGCCAGCCTGGGTTAGATGTTTGACCGTACTGTCTATTTTGTCCAGCTCTGACGTTGTTGTATCCTTGATATCCTCCCACTCCATTCACATCAGCCGGTTCTTCTTCTATCAATGTTGGGCATGCGTCCGTTTTGTGGTCCGTAGAACCACATAACTCGCAAGGTTTTACCGTAACTGGCTGTCTACGTATGATCTCAATCATCATCTCCTTTAACTGTTTCATCTCTTCAGTTATGGAGTTCACTGATGCCTCAGTTTGTGCTACCCTTTTTGATCGAGAGAATTCATCTTGGCGAGTGGTCTCTTCTCTAAATCGAGCATTTTCAGCAACGTTGGCGATGAGATTTCTGATGCCACTCAATGATAGATTCATCATGGACCCTCCTGCTGAGGCATCCAAGAGCATTTTGTCTAATGGTCTTAATCCATCAATGAGGTACTCGATGACGAGTTTCTCGGGCAGTCCAAGGGTACAGCAGCTCCTTTCTAGGTGATTGAACTTTTCCAGGTAATCGTACATGGTTTCATTGGGACCTTGTTTGATTTCCTGTAGTTGCTTCCTTACTTGTATTGCTCTTCCAGCCGGATAGTATTTGCTTAAGAATTTCTTCTGCATCTGAACCCATGTTCTAATGCTTCCGGAAGGTAATGAAAGGAACCAGTCGCTTGCCGAGTCAGTGAGGGAAAAATAGAACGCTTTTAACTTGAAGTCGTCCATATTCACCCGGTTGGGCTTTAGATTCTGGCAAATGCCATGTAGGCGTTGGAGGTGAGTTGCGGCAGATTCTCCTTGAGATCCTGAGAATTTTGGCAGGCTGTGTGCCACTGATGCGTTGATGGTTATATTTTCTAATTCAGGGCTCTCATAGATGCACCACGGCTGTGTCTCGAAATTAGGGGCATTTAACTCGCCCATAGTTGGTTCACGGTAGTAGTTATCCCCATAGTAGTCGTCGAAAGCGGGTTCTCTTCTTGGCATGTATCGAGGTTGAGGTTGTGGTCGTGGGGGATGGATAGGAGGTTGTACTGGACCAGCTGCATTTCGGTCCTCGGGTAATTCTTGGTTTCTTCTGACTGCTTCCCTATCACGACCTCTTCTATTTCTGATGAGTTGTTCCGGATCGTCGACGAATGGAAACGGTACCTCATCATTCTGATCGTACAGGTTTATTTCTTCGTCATCCTGGTAGTCATGGTGACTTTCTTCGCGAGACATGGTTGTTTTGAAGCGCGTAACGATTCAAAGAACAGTTATCCGATGACTAGTATCCCGGCAACGGCGCCAATTTGACAGAACCGCTCGTCGTCAAAGCGATTGTGCAAATAAATTTATAATAGTCCGCTACTCGCAACTATACTACTGGGTAGTACTTGGTAAGTAGGGGTCGAACCCAAGGGAACTAGGGGAATAATTGTTCTTCTGGGGGGATTACGCAGCGTGGGAGCGTGTTTAAGGTTGGTTGGTTGGTTTTAAAGCTACCAGCTATTTTGATTGATTGATTGGTTGGTTGGTTGATTTTAATACTGGAAAGTAAATGACAGTTTATAATTAAAGAGAAATGTTCGGTTTCAGGGGACTTGTATTATATCATGTTTATCATTGACCATTAGTGAATCATCTAAGTATTCAAACGGTGAATCGAGGCTAGTTACAGCTCAAGACTTGAAACACCGGTTTAAAGCAACTCCTGTTCTATTTCAGTCTAGCGCCAATACCCTAAGGTATGCTAGCCTGGGTGCATCCACCTGATCTCACAGTTACGCTCGACCAGATGGGATTTAGGATGAGTCGAACTCCTCAGATAGCTTTGCTTGTTACAGCTTTCACTACCTGAGTATGATCACGAATTCCCACAGAAGAGCTTTGCTTGTTACAGCATCCACTCAACCTTGGAAACTCTGACTATATATGGCACATAGAACAAGTTTTGAATACTAAGACTAGACACTAAGTTAATAGTCTTAAAACATTTTATAACACAAGTTCGCCCCTTAGACCGAACTACAAGTTTAGCTACTATTCATCGCGCTAAACATTATACTAAGGAATTAAAGACAACAGTTAAATAAATAAATACTAAGAATTACTTACAACCGTTGAAGCGCCAAGGGAGCTATCCTTTATTTCCAAAGCAAAATTACAACATTACAAGTATTACAACTTCTAGAGAGAGAAGTGAAATTGGATTTTGGTGTGTGAAATGAGGAGGAGGAGGCCTCCTTATATAGCCATGGGAGGAGGAGGAGATGGCTACAAGTGTTGCATTTTGATTGGAGGAAAAAATCAAGGGAGGAGATGGCCACATGTGGAGGAAGGAGAGGAGGAGGAAGGTGGTGGTGACATGTGGAGGAGGGGCAAAAGCCGCCGGTCACCACCACCCAAAGCCGCCGGTAGGCGGTGGTGGAAGGGGAGGAGCTCCTCCTTTGGCCACCACTTCTTCAAGTGGTCGGTCATCTTGTCCAAATGTGTGAGTTTGTACAGTTTTGTGTAGTCTTTTCACAAAACTGTCAATGTGTTTCTTCCCCGGGCTGTCTTGACTCCACTCTTGATTCCTCTGATTAATTTGTTATGGTCAATTCAACGTCAGGATCCTTGATATTTCTTCAGTCGGCATATGATCTTGACCTTGGATTGACTCTTGTTATCTTTTCAGCTTAAAATCCTCTCCTTAGCGTGTTTTCACTTCAGTCTCTAAAATGCCGTGTGGAAATATATCGGGACTAACACGTAGAAGTTAGATAGACAAACAGTCTAATTAAGGGGGTTTTACTGTGTTTCTGACTCGTATAACTTTGGTCCATCAGTGGCGTAGAGGAATGGTCGTCCCAATATTATTGTTGGTGGGTCGTCTTCGCAGGTTTCTTCTGTTGGTATTACATAGAAGTCTGCAGCAACGACAAGTTCTCCCACATGGAGTATTACATCTTCCAGTTCTCCAACTGGGCGGATGCATGATTTATCTCCTAGCTCGATATTTGATCGAGGTGGTTTCAACGGACCAAGTCCTAGTAGGTAATACAAGGAGGAAGGCATGGCGTTGACAGCAGCCCCAAGATCGACTAAGCATTTACGGATCTGGGTTTCACCAATACCGCAAGTGATTGTAAAGGCTCCTGGGTCTTTATCTCTTTCCGGTTGTGACTCATGGTCTGAACCGAGGGCTCTTTCTATTCTTTGACCAGTCTGCCTATTCCTTGGCCTTAAGTTGTTGTCGTCGTCCCATCCTGATGCTGGTACGTCGGTGTGTATAATAGGCGGTGGTGTTATGCAGACGGTGAATGCATATCGTCCATTATCGGCATGTGTAACCCATGTTTTGCCATCATTGGGTCGGTCTTCTTCTTGATTCCAATCAGGTCGACTCCTACGGTCGAAATGATTGTTTGTAAGTCTGTAGGTTGGGGACCGTGCTACTTCTCTTGGAGTAACCTTCATGTTTGACCTCCTTATCATGCTTAGCGTGTTTTCTTCTTAGCGTGTGCAAATAAATTTGACCTCCTTGTCGTCACAGCAAATGTGCAAATAAATTTATAAGTCCGCTACTCGCGACTTTACTACTGGGTAGCAAGTGGTAAGTAGGGGTCGAACCCAAGGGAGTCAGTGTGGATTGGTTGTTTTTACGGGATTGTCACGAAAGTAAATACAGTTGGGGTTGGTTTTGAGTGTGTTTTGGGAACTGAAAGTAAATTACAACAATTGATAATGGACTGTAAGGAAAGTATTCGGTTTTAGGGTCCTTGTATTATAATTGTTTATCATCGACCGCTAATGATCATACCAAGTGGTCAAAGATGAATTGAGGCTATTTCTAGCGCAAGACATGATCATGCTAAATGTTCAAAGATGAATCGAGGCTATTCCTAGCACAAGACTTGCAACATCATTAAAAACACTTGTTCTAAGCAAAACTAATTCCTCCTTTCGAAGTATCTTAGCCGTAAGTGCATCCATTTGGTCCCTTTGGTCCAGTTTTCAAATGGTTTTTAGAATAGTCGACCTCTTCAGATAAGTTTATCCATTTAATCCCTTTGGTCCAGTTTTCAAATGGTCTACTTACCCGAGTGTGATCATGAATATCTAAGGAAGAGCTTACGAATTTGGACCCCTATGGTCACATTTCCAAATGGTTGACTTGACCTTAGACATTCTAACTTTTATATATGGCACATAGAACAAGTATCGAACATAAAGGTATACTAAGAGTAAAGTCTAAAACATTTATAATACAAGTACACACCCTTAAACCGAATAATTAATTTAGCTACTAATCATGGCAGTGGTTATCATAACTATGAACTTGGAAATAAACAACAGTTTAGCAAGACAATTAAATAAATAAAAGAAGACTTACAAAACCGTTGAAGCGCCAAGGATCAAGCTTTGATTCCCAAAGTAATATTACATGATTAGTGCCCAAAATTCTAGAGAGATAAGTGAATTGTTGTGGTGGTGATGATACAAATGAGGAGGGGAGGCCTCTTATTTATAGGCTAAGGGAATGAAGATGGATGGATGAGATGAAGCCATGTGCATTTTGATCCAAGGGAGGAGGAGGGAGGAGCAAGGAGGAGGTGCCACATGGGGTGAATAGGAAAGCCTCCGGCTGCTATGGGAGGAGAGGAGGAGGAGCCGCCACTTGGAGGGAGGAGAGTGGAGGAGCCACCCTTCTAGAAGCTTGTGACTTCTTCACAAAAGCCATCGGTTTGACCGGATCTGACCGGAGCTTTGGCCGGAGCTTCTTGGATTTTGGAGAGTGTATTTTGAATGAAAATGTCATTCTAAGATGATCTCAAGAAGGAACCTAAGCCAAATTCTGCTTGGAACATGGTCGAAATCCCAAATCCGATGAAATTGCCCTTGTTTGGCCTTTACCGGGCTCGGTGCTTTTGCCTTGCGTTCTTGTCCATTTGCCGACGGTTCTAGAATATTTGAGTGATTCCAAGTCGGTTCTATGAAGGATGTTAAGGCAGATTTTGAGTGTAGCATGGTCGTGACCTGGAATGACTCGTTCTTCATTTTCCGCTTAAAAACTCCTCCTTAGCGTGTTTTCTCTCTAAGCTCTGAAATGCCCTGCAAAAATATATCGGTGCTAACAAGCAAAAGTTAAATAGACAAAATGTCTAAATAAGGGGGTTATACTGTGTTTATGATTCG
Source organism: Rhodiola kirilowii (assembly GCA_033675215.1). Taxonomy (NCBI): domain Eukaryota; kingdom Viridiplantae; phylum Streptophyta; class Magnoliopsida; order Saxifragales; family Crassulaceae; genus Rhodiola; species Rhodiola kirilowii. The sequence continues at coordinate 23,912,197 of CM066203.1, forward strand.
TATAATTATGGTCCATCAGATCATTTTGACGGAGCCCACTATGTATGATGAGGGCAGCAACCTTATGAGTGAAATGCTTAGCTGTCTCCCCAAATTCGGAGGTACAGAAGAAGAATATTCTGTGACACATTGCCAACTGTTTCATCACATCTGCCGTCACATGAAACCTGAGAATGAGACGTTAGAGGAGTTTAAGCTGAAATGCTTCAAACTTTCTCTAACTGACTCGGCAATAGAGTGGTATTACGCATGTGCAGAGTATGAAAGCTGTTATGAAACTCTTCAAATCAAATTTCTAAAAGAGTTTCCCCGGCCATATTATCTCACCGCTCCCTGTCCAAGAGCCACGCCAGCTTTCGAACTTGAAATCCACAAGAGGATCAACAACCTAAAGCAATCCCGGGACGAAACTTTGGACGAGTACATATGGTACTACGATTGCCTTGTAGAAAGCTGCCCGCACCATGGATTCACGGAACCTGTTCTCCTCCAAAGGTTTCTTCATGGCATGAAGCCACTTGAGCTGAAAAGACTTAACGATGCAGCGGGAGGCTCAATCAAGAAACCATTCGCGTATCAAACGTGGCGAATCATACAGGATTTTGTAGAGAGCATGAAACAAGGTCCAACGCACCTAACTGGAGATAAGGCACCAACGATGGAAATGGACTCAGTTCAAAACAAGCCCGACACCACACCCATTACAAGCCTGCCCACAACAAACCCGGAAGAAGACATCAGTACAAGGGCAGTAATGGACGTGGAGGCGGCCCTAAAGGAGTCAATATTGGAGCCCACGGAGCCAACTGAGGATGACGACTCGCAAATAACTGAAGAAGAACCGGCCAAATCAGGCCCAGTCCTCATTGCCAAACCAGCCGAGCCACTTGAACCGGTCCTTATCACCAATCTGCCCGAGGAAATCACGGCAGACCCGGTCCTTGCGCTCAACACATGCCCGATCCTCACTATCGAAGCACCTAAGGCAGGCCTGGACCTCATTATCAAACTATCCAAGAAAGACCTGGGCCTTATGGTGGAAGTCCCCCAACTTTTCCCCTCGGTTTGTATGCAAATCGCAGCCACCAAGGCTAATGTGACCTATGCTGAGGTACAAAGGGAGTTGGAGACAAATCAAGGGTATAAAAAACCATCAACAGAGCTCTCACATACAACAACTCAACAAAACAGCCCTGGGAACTCACTCATGCTGAAACAGCCGTTCACCTCTGCCGCAAAGAAGAAGGCTAGTGAAGAGCACAACCCGGATGCCAACCGTCCATATACAAAGAAACGACCAAGACATGGCCCGGTAGAATGGAAGCCCGGATGGAGAAACAAGAAAGCTCGGCTCAACGGATCAGCAGCTATAGTGAAGGGTTCCTCACCTTTTCAGAGGTGTTGGAAGGAAAAAATACCAAAACTATGGAGCTCTTACTCCAGCAAGAAGTCAGGACAAGTCAAAGCAAGAAACAACACAGGAACGGTGGCAAAGTTTGACCTCATCCACCCATGGGACCCAAACCAGTAATCCACAACGAGGTATCGTCGAGCCAACGACGTAAAACAAGTGCACTGGTCGGGAGGTAACCCGACACTATCTTACTTTCTGCACTTACTTTCAGTACTTAGTTTTAAGCTTGCATGACTTTTGAACTAAGGCACGCCTTCGTTCAAAAGTGGGGGGTGAAAACCACCTGTGTACATAAATAACATGCTTGCTGTTTTTTCTTTTTTAGTATTAGTATCTTTTTGAACATATGAACTTAAGAATGTGAAAAAGATAAATCAGAATTCATGCATTTACCTTGTGAAAATTCAAACTGTTTAAAAACTTAGAATGTAACTTTCCATTTGTCCTTTGTACTGAGATAACTAGGGATGTGGAGTTGACATAAACTGCCCTAGAAGGACTTGGGAAGCAATCAAAGGATCAGATCAAACTATATGGTTTTCGAAGTCAGTGGAGGCTGCACTTCGAGTTTTCAGTGAATAATTGAGTCAAACTCCGCCAAGAAGCATCTATGCAAAGGCGAGGACGGGAATCAGACCGTCCTCTCTCTAGTCAAAATAGCCGAGAAAATAGATAAGCGACCCTCATCTTGACCCGCGCAAAACGACGAAGACGAGAGGAGAGGGGAGGTATTTCCATAGGCTTGCGGGCGATGATTGGACCTCCCAAAAAGGCTGATAAAATGGACTAGCAAGTCACAAAGAAGCGAAAAACTCAAAGAAGAAAATCAAAATGGACTAGCAACTCCTTAGCGTGTTTTCACAATCACGAGTCACAGTGATGGACCATAATTATACGAATCATAAACACAGTATAACCCCCTTATTTAGACATTTTGTCTATTTAACTTTTGCTTGTTAGCACCGATATATTTTTGCAGGGCATTTCAGAGCTTAGAGAGAAAACACGCTAAGGAGGAGTTTTTAAGCGGAAAATGAAGAACGAGTCATTCCAGGTCACGACCATGCTACACTCAAAATCTACCTTAACATCCTTCATAGAACCGACTTGGAATCACTCAAATATTCTAGAACCGTCGGCAAATGGACAAGAACGCAAGGCAAAAGCACCGAGCCCGGTAAAGGCCAAACAAGGGCAATTTCATCGGATTTGGGATTTCGACCATGTTCCAAGCAGAATTTGGCTTAGGTTCCTTCTTGAGATCATCTTAGAATGACATTTTCATTCAAAATACACTCTCCAAAATCCAAGAAGCTCCGGCCAAAGCTCCGGTCAGATCCGGTCAAACCGATGGCTTTTGTGAAGAAGTCACAAGCTTCTAGAAGGGTGGCTCCTCCACTCTCCTCCCTCCAAGTGGCGGCTCCTCCTCCTCTCCTCCCATAGCAGCCGGAGGCTTTCCTATTCACCCCATGTGGCACCTCCTCCTTGCTCCTCCCTCCTCCTCCCTTGGATCAAAATGCACATGGCTTCATCTCATCCATCCATCTTCATTCCCTTAGCCTATAAATAAGAGGCCTCCCCTCCTCATTTGTATCATCACCACCACAACAATTCACTTATCTCTCTAGAATTTTGGGCACTAATCATGTAATATTAATCATGTAATATTACTTTGGGAATCAAAGCTTGATCCTTGGCGCTTCAACGGTTTTGTAAGTCTTCTTTTATTTATTTAATTGTCTTGCTAAACTGTTGTTTATTTCCAAGTTCATAGTTATGATAACCATTGCCATGATTAGTAGCTAAATTAGTTATTCGGTAGAAGGGGCGTACTTGTATTATAAATGTTTTAGACTTTACTCTTAGTATACCTTTGTATTCAAAACTTGTTCTATGTGCCATATATAGTCAGAGTTTCCAAGGTTGAGTGGATGCTGTAACAAGCAAAGCTCTTCTGTGGGAATTCGTGATCATACTCAGGTAGTGGAAGCTGTAACAAGCAAAGCTATCTGAGGAGTTTGACTCATCCTAAACCCCATCTGGTCGAGCGTAACTGTGAGATCAAGTGGATGCACACAGGCTAGCATACCTTTGGGTATTGGCGCTAGACTGAAATAGAACAGGTGTTGTTTTAAACCGGTGTTGCAAGTCTTGAGCTGTAACTAGCCTCGATTCATCGTTTGAATACTTAGCATGATCATATCTTGCGCTAGAAATAGCCTCAATTCATCTTTGACCACTTGGTATGATCATTAGCGGTCAATGATAAACAAATATAATACAAGGCCCCTGAAACCGAACATTTCTCTTAATTATTAAATCTGTAATTTACTTTCAGTATTAAAACCAACCAACCAATCAAACAATCATATAGCTGGTAGCTTTAAAACCAACCAACCAACCTAAAACACGCTCTTTCGCTGGATAAACCCCCCCAAAGAACAACTAATCCACACTGACTCCCTTGGGTTCGACCCCTACTTACCACTTGCTACCCAGTAGTAAAGTCGCGAGTAGCGGACTTATAAATTTATTTGCACAATCGCTTTGACGACGAGCGGTTCTGTCAATTTTGACGGAGCCCACTGCACTGTCGTTAAGGTGCAGTGTTCTCTGTACAAAATAAATTTATAATATCCGCTACTTGTGACTACACTACTGGGTAGTAAGTGGTAAGTAGGGGTCGAACCCAAGGGAATTAGGGGAATAGGCTATTCTTTTAGGGTGATTGAACTGGGGGGAGCGTGTTTTATGGTTGATTGAGGTTTTAGCGCTCTGATTAACTACGTGATTTTTTGGGGGTTTTTGGTTTTGATAGCGGAAAAGTAAATACAGAAATTAAATGCTGTAAATACAAAGAAGACTTACAGTGGGTGATGCGTGATTGTAATTCCTCCGGTAGATCAGCAGTTGGTGATTGCGGTTTAACAGTTAAGAGAAGCATTCGGTTTCAGGTACTCTTGTATTATAACATGTATATAATAAACTGTTAGTAACTTTTCTAAGTATTCAAAGATGAATCGAGGCCCTTTCGTAGCGCAAGACTTGCAACATCGTTTAAAGCAACCCTTGTTCTATTTCAGACTAATTCCTCCTTTCGAAGTATCTTAGCCTTTTGTGCATCCACCTGATCTCACAGTTACGATTGACCAAGTGGTGTTTTAGATGAGTCGAACTTCTCAGATAAGCTTTGCCCTTTCATAGCATCCACTTACCTGAGTATGTTCACGAACCCCACGGAAGAGTTTTGCCCTTTCGTAGCATCCACTCAACCTTGGAAATTCTGACTATAAATGGCACATAGAACAAGTTTTGAATACAAAGAAATGAAACTAAAAGATATTACAACATTATATAATACAAGAAAATACCTTCCACCGAATAAAGAGTTTAGCTACGAATATCCATAGAGATGGATACCATAGCTAAATACTCGGGGGTTTTTGGAAACAGTAAGAGGGAAAGGGGTGGAATACTCAAGAACCAACAGGAGTATTCCTAATTCCTACTGAATACTCAAGAACCAACAGGAGTATTCTCTACAGTATTATAATACTCGAGAACCGACAAGAGTATTATAATTTCCAGTATAATACTCAAGAACAAACAGGAGTATTATTTAAAAACCGAACCAAACTTACAAGTAACAAACTTAGAGAGAGAAGTGATTTTACAATTTTGGGATGCATTTGTGAGGAGGAGGAGCACCTCCTTTTATAGGAAAAATGGGTGGAGATGGGTGGTGGAGATTGGTTTGATCCAAGGGAGGAGGAGGAGGCAAGGAGGAGCCAAGGAGGAGCCACCACTTGGCGGAGGAGGAGTGGAGGAGCTCAGCCGCCGGTAGCCGGTCACCATGGAGGAGGAGTGGTGGAGGAAGCCACCTCCAAGGCAAGTCAACCGGTTGCCCAAGGAGGAGGGTGGCGCCGCCGGTTGTGGGTGGAGAATGGGGTGGTTTTGCCTCCTTTGGTCACCTCTTCATCAAGTCACCAAGTCATCTTGCCCATATGTGAGTTTTGTACAGTTTTGTGCAGTCTTTTCACAAAACTGTCAGTGTGTTCCTTTCCCGGGCTGTCTTGATTCCTCTCCTGATTCTTCTGATTAATTTGTTATGGTCAATTTCACGTCAGGATCCTTGATGTTTCTTCAGTCGGCATATGATCTTGACATTGGATTGACTCTTGTTATCTTTTCAGCATAAAATCCTCTCCTTAGCGTGTTTTCACTTCAGTCTCTAAAATGCCCTGTGGAAATATATCGGGACTAACAGACAAAAGTTAACTAGACAAACAGTCTAATTTGGTGGGTTTAACTGTGTTTCTGATTCGTACAATTATGGTCCATCAGAATACCCCCCTTTCTTTTTTCATTTCCCCATGACGCAACCCACTATGTATGATGAGGGCAGCAACCTTATGAGTGAAATGCTTAGCTGTCTCCCCAAATTCGGAGGTACAGAAGAAGAATATTCTGCGACACATTGCCAACTGTTTCATCACATCTGCCGTCACATGAAACCTGAGAATGAGACGTTAGAGGAGTTTAAGCTGAAATGCTTCAAACTTTCTCTAACTGACTCGGCAATAGAGTGGTATTACGCATGTGCAGAGTATGAAAACTGTTATGAAACTCTTCAAATCAAATTTCTAAAAGAGTTTCCCCGGCCATATTATCTCACCGCTCCCTGTCCAAGAGCCACGCCAGCTTTCGAACTTGAAATCCGCAAGAGGATCAACAACCTAAAGCAATCCCGGGACGAAACTTTGGACGAGTACATATGGTACTACGATTGCCTTGTAGAAAGCTGCCCGCACCATGGATTCACGGAACCTGTTCTCCTCCAAAGGTTTCTTCATGGCATGAAGCCACTTGAGCTGAAAAGACTTAACGATGCAGCGGGAGGCTCAATCAAGAAACCATTTGCGTATCAAACGTGGCGAATCATACAGGATTTTGTAGAGAGCATGAAACAAGGTCCAACGCACCTAACTGGAGATAAGGCACCAACGATGGAAATGGACTCAGTTTAAAACAAGCCCGACACCACACCCATTACAAGCCTGCCCACAACAAACCCGGAAGAAGACATCAGTACAAGGGCAGTAATGGACGTGGAGGCGGTCCTAAAGGAGTCAATATTGGAGCCCACGGAGCCAACTGAGGATGACGACTCGCAAATAACTGAAGAAGAACCGGCCAAATCAGGCCCAGTCCTCATTGCCAAACCAGCCGAGCCACTTGAACCGGTCCTTATCACCAATCTGCCCGAGGAAATCACGGCAGACCCGGTCCTTGCGCTCAACACATGCCCGATCCTCACTATCGAAGCACCTAAGGCAGGCCTGGACCTCATTATCAAACTATCCAAGAAAGACCTGGGCCTTATGGTGGAAGTCCCCCAACTTTTCCCCTCGGTTTGTATGCAAATCGCAGCCATTCTGATGGACCATAATTGTACGAATCAGAAACACAGTTAAACCCACCAAATTAGACTGTTTGTCTAGTTAACTTTTGTCTGTTAGTCCCGATATATTTCCACAGGGCATTTTAGAGACTGAAGTGAAAACACGCTAAGGAGAGGATTTTATGCTGAAAAGATAACAAGAGTCAATCCAAGGTCAAGATCATATGCCGACTGAAGAAACATCAAGGATCCTGACGTGAAATTGACCATAACAAATTAATCAGAAGAATCAGGAGAGGAATCAAGACAGCCCGGGAAAGGAACACACTGACAGTTTTGTGAAAAGACTGCACAAAACTGTACAAATCTCACATATGGGCAAGATGACTTGGTGACTTAATGAAGAGGTGACCAAAGGAGGCAAAACCACCCCATTCTCCACCCACAACCGGCGGCGCCGCCCTCCTCCTCCTTGGGCAACCGGTTGACTTGCCTTGGAGGTGGCTTCCTCCACCACTCCTCCTCCATGGTGACCGGCTACCGGCGGCTGAGCTCCTCCACTCCTCCTCCGCCAAGTGGTGGCTCCTCCTTGGCTCCTCCTCCTCCCTTGGATCAAACCAATCTCCACCACCCATCTCCACCCATTTTTCCTATAAAAGGAGGTGCTCCTCCTCCTCACAAATGCATCCCAAAATTGTAAATCACTTCTCTCTCTAAGTTTGTTACTTGTAAGTTTGGTTCGATTTTGAAATAATACTCATGTTTGTTCTTGAGTATTATACTGGAAATTATAATACTCTTGTCGGTTCTCGAGTATTATAATACTGTAGAGAATACTCCTGTTGGTTCTTGAGTATTCAGTAGGAATTAGGAATACTCCTGTTGGTTCTTGAGTATTCCACCCCTTTCCCTCTTACTGTTTCCAAAAACCCCCGAGTATTTAGCTATGGTATCCATCTCTATGGATATTCGTAGCTAAACTCTTTATTCGGTGGAAGGTATTTTCTTGTATTATATAATGTTGTAATATCTTTTAGTTTCATTTCTTTGTATTCAAAACTTGTTCTATGTGCCATTTATAGTCAGAATTTCCAAGGTTGAGTGGATGCTACGAAAGGGCAAAACTCTTCCGTGGGGTTCGTGAACATACTCGGGTAAGTGGATGCTACGAAAGGGCAAAGCTTATCTGAGAAGTTCGACTCATCTAAAACACCACTTGGTCAATCGTAACTGTGAGATCAGGTGGATGCACAAAAGGCTAAGATACTTCGAAAGGAGGAATTAGTCTGAAATAGAACAAGGGTTGCTTTAAACGATGTTGCAAGTCTTGCGCTACGAAAGGGCCTCGATTCATCTTTGAATACTTAGAAAAGTTACTAACAGTTTATTATATACATGTTATAATACAAGAGTATCTGAAACCGAATGCTTCTCTTAACTGTTAAACCACAATCACCAACTGCTGATCTACCGGAGGAATTACAATCACGCATCACCCACTGTAAGTCTTCTTTGTATTTACAGCATTTAATTTCTGTATTTACTTTTCCGCTATCAAAACCAAAAACCCCCCAAAAAATCACGTAGTTAATCAGAGCGCTAAAACCTCAATCAACCATAAAACACGCTCCCCCCAGTTCAATCACCCTAAAAGAATAGCCTATTCCCCTAATTCCCTTGGGTTCGACCCCTACTTACCACTTACTACCCAGTAGTGTAGTCACAAGTAGCGGATATTATAAATTTATTTTGTACAGAGAACACTGCACCTTAACGACAGTGCAGTGGGCTCCGTCAAAATTGGCGCCGTTGCCGGGGAATTAGCCGTCGAATAAGCTATTCTTTCGTTCCCTCCCATGACCCCATGACGCAACCACCTTCATATGCATGGACAACACGGCACCTTCCACTGTTCGGGGGAACGGATGCAGAAGATCCAGTACTACACTGTCGGAGCTTTCATTACGTTTGCTGCCACATTAAACCTGAGAATGAAACGTTAGAGGAATTTAAGCTTAAATGCTTTAAATTCTCTCTAACGGATTTCGCAACAATCTGGTATTACGCATCACCAGCTAGCAGTGCAGTACGTTTCGTGGACATCTGCGCACCATTCCTAAAAGAATTCTCCCCACCATCTTTACACCAAGAAACCCGCGAGAAGATCCTGAACCTTCAACAATCCCGGGATGAGACTTTGGACGAATACTACATGAACTACGATGCCATCGTCTCAAGCTGCCCGCACCATGGATTTACGAAGAAAATTCTTCTACAAAAATTTCTTCGTGGGATGAGGGCCGAAGAGCTAGGAAGAGTTAACAAAGCAATGAAAAGGTCTGCCATAAACTTCACCATTGCAGACATGTGGTACCTTATAATCGGCCTGGCCGCTGCCACAAGACGAGCACCCCAAATTGACGAGGAAATGCAGACAGAAGAAGCTGACCTAGAGGCTGATAAAGGAGAAACCACCGAACCGTCAGAAGAGACTCCTGAACCATCTGAAGAATCAGACATGGAAAGCACCGGAAGCAACGAAGTAGGAGTCCAGAACACCACTGACAAATTTCCCAGGCCTTCCCGACTTTTCCCCTCGATCAATAGGCAAATCGCTGAAAACCATGAGGCTGAAAAGAGGATGGGAAAAGGGCCCGAGCAGAATGACTCCTACATGGAGCACGCTTTCACCATGACTGGACAAGACAGCCCTAAACAGGAGAACAACCAGTTCAAAAAGCTGATAGTGAAAGGTCCCTCGCCCTCTCAGAGACATTGGCAGGAGATACCATCAGAACTGGACCCAAATCCGTCATCTGCTAAAAAATCCGGAAAACTCACCGCGAGAATCAAAGTCGGTGGAATCAAGAAATTTGACCTCAGCCACCCATGGGACCCAAACCAGTAATCCACAACGAGGTATCGTCGAGCCAACGACGTAAAACAAGTGCACTAGTCGGGAGGTAACCCGACACTATCTTACTTTCCGCACTTACTTTCAGTACTTAGTTTTAAGCTTGCATGACTTTTGAACTAAGGCACGCCTTCGTTCAAAAGTGGGGGGTGAAAACCGCCTGTGTACATAAATAACATGCTTGCTGTTTTTCTTTTTTTTTAGTAATAGTATCTTTTTGAACATATGAACTTAAGAATGTGAAAAAGATAAATCAGAATTCATGCATTTACCTTGTGAAAATTCAAACTGTTTAAAAACTTAGAATGTAACTTTCCATTTGTCCTTTGTACTGAGATAACTAGGGATGTGGAGTTGACATAAACTGCCCTAGAAGGACTTGGGAAGCAATCAAAGGATCAGATCAAACTATATGGTTTTCGAAGTCAGTGGAGGCTGCACTTCGGGTTTTCAGTGAATAATTGAGTCAAACTCCGCCAAGAAGCATCTATGCAAAGGCGAGGACGGGAATCAGACCGTCCTCTCTCTAGTCAAAATAGCCGAGAAAATAGATAAGCGACCCTCATCTTGACCCGCGCAAAACGACGAAGACGAGAGGAGAGGGGAGGTATTTCCATAGGCTTGCGGGCGATGATTGGACCTCCCAAGAAGGCTGATAAAATGGACTAGCAAATCACAAAGAAGCGAAAAACTCAAAGAAGAAAATCAAAAGAGGCCAAAGGCCCAAAATTGTGAAGGTTTTAACCGAGCAAAAGTGAAGCACTCAACAAAGTCAAATCAAAGGCCAAAGGCCGATTCACTACAACAAAAAAGCAGTCCCTCGCCAAAGAAAAGAAAAAAATCAAGAAGGTTCAACTCACTGAAACCCGAACCGAATCACGTGCATGAAAAAGCTACCAGAAGATCATATAGTACGAAACGATCCCGAGGCTGCAACCCAGGAACCTGAAAAAGGCTATCTCCCGAGACATCCAATATAATTTGCATCTCAGCATGGAGGTACAAGTATTAAGTTTCTTCTATTTATTTACACAGTTTAATTTGGTAATAAGTAAGCAATGCATGAATTAGGATAGATCGAGTACCACAGTCTAATTTTCATATGCCAAAACCGAACCTAGAACTTACGCCCTTTAATAGCATTGTTCGGGACGAACAACTAAAAGTGGGGGGTATTCTGATGGACCATAATTGTACGAATCAGAAACACAGTTAAACCCACCAAATTAGACTGTTTGTCTAGTTAACTTTTGTCTGTTAGTCCCGATATATTTCCACAGGGCATTTTAGAGACTGAAGTGAAAACACGCTAAGGAGAGGATTTTATGCTGAAAAGATAACAAGAGTCAATCCAAGGTCAAGATCATATGCCGACTGAAGAAACATCAAGGATCCTGACGTGAAATTGACCATAACAAATTAATCAGAAGAATCAGGAGAGGAATCAAGACAGCCCGGGAAAATAACACACTGACAGTTTTGTGAAAAGACTGCACAAAACTGTACAAAACTCACATATGGGCAAGATGACTTGGTGACTTGATGAAGAGGTGACCAAAGGAGGCAAAACCACCCCATTCTCCACCCACAACCGGCGGCGCCACCCTCCTCCTCCTTGGGCAACCGGTTGACTTGCCTTGGAGGTGGCTTCCTCCACCACTCCTCCTCCATGGTGACCGGCTACCGGCGGTTGAGCTCCTCCACTCCTCCTCCGCCAAGTGGTGGCTCCTCCTTGGCTCCTCCTTGCCTCCTCCTCCTCCCTTGGATCAAACCAATCTCCACCACCCATCTCCACCCATTTTTCCTATAAAAGGAGGTGCTCCTCCTCCTCACAAATGCATCCCAAAATTGTAAATCACTTCTCTCTCTAAGTTTGTTACTTGTAAGTTTGGTTCGATTTTGAAATAATACTCCTGTTTGTTCTTGAGTATTATACTGGAAATTATAATACTCTTGTCGGTTCTCGAGTATTATAATACTGTAGAGAATACTCCTGTTGGTTCTTGAGTATTCAGTAGGAATTAGGAATACTCCTGTTGGTTCTTGAGTATTCCACCCCTTTCCCTCTTACTGTTTCCAAAAACCCCCGAGTATTTAGCTATGGTATCCATCTCTATGGATATTCGTAGCTAAACTCTTTATTCGGTGGAAGGTATTTTCTTGTATTATATAATGTTGTAATATCTTTTAGTTTCATTTCTTTGTATTCAAAACTTGTTCTATGTGCCATTTATAGTCAGAATTTCCAAGGTTGAGTGGATGCTACGAAAGGGCAAAACTCTTCCGTGGGGTTCGTGAACATACTCGGGTAAGTGGATGCTACGAAAGGGCAAAGCTTATCTGAGAAGTTCGACTCATCTAAAACACCACTTGGTCAATCGTAACTGTGAGATCAGGTGGATGCACAAAAGGCTAAGATACTTCGAAAGGAGGAATTAGTCTGAAATAGAACAAGGGTTGCTTTAAACGATGTTGCAAGTCTTGCGCTACGAAAGGGCCTCGATTCATCTTTGAATACTTAGAAAAGTTACTAACAGTTTATTATATACATGTTATAATACAAGAGTATCTGAAACCGAATGCTTCTCTTAACTGTTAAACCACAATCACCAACTGCTGATCTACCGGAGGAATTACAATCACGCATCACCCACTGTAAGTCTTCTTTGTATTTACAGCATTTAATTTCTGTATTAACTTTTCCGCTATCAAAACCAAAACCCCCCCAAAAAATCACGTAGTTAATCAGAGCGCTAAAACCTCAATCAACCATAAAACACGCTCCCCCCAGTTCAATCACCCTAAAAGAATAGCCTATTCCCCTAATTCCCTTGGGTTCGACCCCTACTTACCACTTACTACCCAGTAGTGTAGTCACAAGTAGCGGATATTATAAATTTATTTTGTACAGAGAACACTGCACAAGTAACGACAGTGCAGTGGGCTCTGTCAGTTATGCAGACGGTGAATGCATATCGTCCATTGTCGGCATGTGTAACCCATGTTTTGCCATCATTGGGTCGGTCTTCTTCTTGATTCCAATCAGGTCGACTCCTACGGTCGAAATGATTGTTTGTAAGTCTGTAGGTTGGGGACCGTGCTACTTCTCCTAGAGTAACCTTCATGTTTGACCTCCTTATCATGCTTATGTTCGCCTTAGGATTTTGAATGGTCTGTGAAGGAAGTCTGCCAGGTTCAGTAGTGAGTGTTGACATTGCGGTGGCGAGCTGGGACATTTGTTTGGTCAATTCTGAAATTGCACCGTCAGTTTTTGCCTGGTACTGGTGTAGTGAAGTACCCAATTGATTAATGTTTCCCGTGAGCTCCTTCATCGTGTCATTGAGCGACTTGCTTGGTTCCTGCTGATTGCTCGGTCTGGCTTGGTACTGATTTGGCCCTTTTTGGTGATATTGGCCTACCGATGGAGTGTTCTGGTGATATTGTCGGTGGGGTGGTTGGTAAAATGACTGCGCTAGTTGAGGGACAGCTGGTTGTGTCTCTGTCTGAAGATAGCTGTTGTTGTTACGCCAGCCTGGGTTGGATGTTTGACCGTACTGTCTATTTTGTCCAGCTCTGACGTTGTTGTATCCTTGATATCCTCCCACTCCATTCACATCAGCCGGTTCTTCTTCTATCAATGTTGGGCATGCGTCCGTTTTGTGGTCCGTAGAACCACAGAACTCGCAAAGTTTTACCGTAACTGGCTGTCTACGTATGATCTCAATCATCATCTCCTTTAACTGTTTTATCTCTTCAGTTATGGAGTTCACTGATGCCACAGTTTGTGCTACCCTTTTTGATCGAGAGAATTCATCTTGGCGAGTGGTCTCTTCTCTAAATCGAGCATTTTCAGCAACGTTGGCGATGAGATTTCTGATGCCACTCAATGATAGATTCATCATGGACCCTTCTACTGAGGCATCCAAGAGCATTTTGTCTAATGGTCTTAATCCATCAATGAGGTACTTGATGACGAGTTTCTCGGGCAGTCCAAGGGTACAGCAGCTCCTTTCTAGGTGATTGAACTTTTCCAGGTAATCGTACATGGTTTCATTGGGACCTTGTTTGATTTCCTGTAGTTGCTTCCTTACTTGTATTGCTCTTCCAGCCGGATAGTATTTGTCTAAGAATTTCTTCTGCATCTGAACCCATGTTCTAATGCTTCCGGAAGGCAATGAAAGGAACCAGTCGCTTGCCGAGTCAGTGAGGGAAAAATAGAATGCTTTTAACTTGAAGTCGTCCATATTCACCCGGTTGGGCTTTAGATTCTGGCAAATGCCATGTAGGCGTTGGAGGTGAGTTGCGGCAGATTCTCCTTGAGATCCTGAGAATTTTGGCAGGCTGTGTGCCACTGATGCGTTGATGGTTATATTTTCTAATTCAGGGCTCTCATAGATGCACCACGGCTGTGTCTCGAAATTAGGGGCATTTAACTCGCCCATAGTTGGTTCACGGTAGTAGTTATCCCCATAGTAGTCGTCGAAAGCGGGTTCTCTTATTGGCATGTATCGAGGTTGAGGTTGTGGTCGTGGGGGATGGATAGGAGGTTGTACTGGACCAGCTGCATTTCGGTCCTCGGGTAATTCTTGGTTTCTTCTGACTGCTTCCCTATCACGAGCTCTTCTGTTTCTGATGAGTTGTTCCGGATCGTCGACGAATGGAAACGGTACCTCATCATTCTGATCGTACAGGTTTATTTCTTCGTCATCCTGGTAGTCATGGTGACTTTCTTCGCGAGACATGGTTGTTTTGAAGCGCGTAACGATTCAAAGAACAGTTATCCGATGACTAGTTCCCCGGCAACGGCGCAAATTTGACAGAACCGCTCGTCGTCAAAGCGATTGTGCAAATAAATTTATAATAGTCCGCTACTCGCAACTATACTACTGGGTAGTACTTGGTAAGTAGGGGTCGAACCCAAGGGAACAAGGGGAATAATTGTTCTTCGGGGGGGATTACGCAGCGTGGGAGCGTGTTTAAGGTCGGTTGGTTGGTTTTAAAGCTACCAGCTATTTTGATTGATTGATTGGTTGGTTGGTTGATTTTAATACTGGAAAGTAAATTACAATTTATAATTAAAGAGAAATGTTCGGTTTCAGGGGACTTGTATTATATCCTGTTTATCATTGACCATTAGTGAATCATCTAAGTATTCAAACGGTGAATCGAGGCTAGTTACAGCTCAAGACTTGCAACACCGGTTTAAAGCAACTCCTGTTCTATTTCAGTCTAGCGCCAATACCCTAAGGTATGCTAGCCTGGGTGCATCCACCTGATCTCACAATTACGCTCGACCAGATGGGATTTAGGATGAGT
This sequence comes from Rhodiola kirilowii, assembly GCA_033675215.1. Taxonomy (NCBI): domain Eukaryota; kingdom Viridiplantae; phylum Streptophyta; class Magnoliopsida; order Saxifragales; family Crassulaceae; genus Rhodiola; species Rhodiola kirilowii. Next base: position 23,927,242 of record CM066203.1, read on the forward strand.
CGAACTCCTCAGATAGCTTTGCTTGTTACAGCTTCCACTACCTGAGTATGATCACGAATTCCCACAGAAGAGCTTTGCTTGTTACAGCATCCACTCAACCTTGGAAACTCTGACTATATATGGCACATAGAACAAGTTTTGAATACTAAGACTAGACACTAAGTTAATAGTCTTAAAACATTTTATAATACAAGTTTGCCCCTTAGACCGAACTACAAGTTTAGCTACTATTCATCGCGCTAAACATTATACTAAGGAATTAAAGACAACAATTAAATAAATAAATACTAAGAATTACTTACAACCGTTGAAGCGCCAAGGGAGCTATCCTTTATTTCCAAAGCTAAATTACAACATTACAAGCATTACAACTTCTAGAGAGAGAAGTGAAATTGAGATTTGGTGTGTGAAATGAGGAGGAGGAGCTCCTCCTTTTATAGCCCAAAGGGGAGGAGATGGGTGGTGGAGATGGGTGGTAAGTGTTGCATTTTGATTGGAGGAGAAAATGGATGGAGGAGATGGCCACACATGGAGGAAGAGGAGTGGTGGAGGAGGAGGAAGGTGGTGGTGACATGTGGAGGAGGGGCAAAAGCCGCCGGTCACCACCACCCCAAGCCGCCGGTAGGCGGTGGCCAAGGAGGAGGAGCTCCTCCCTTGGCCACCACTTCTTCAAGTGGCCGGTCATCCTTGTCCAATGTGAGATTTGTACAGTTTTGTGCAGTCTTTTCACAAAACTGTCAATGTGTTTCTTCTCCGGGCTGTCTTGACTCCACTCCTGATTCCTCTGATTAATTTGTTATGGTCAATTCAACGTCAGGATCCTTGATATTTCTTCAGTCGGCATATGATCTTGACCTTGGATTGACTCTTGTTATCTTTTCAGCTTAAAATCCTCTCCTTAGCGTGTTTTCACCTCAGTCTCTAAAATGCCCTGTGGAAATATATCGGGACTAACACGTAGAAGTTAGATAGACAAACAGTCTAATTAAGGGGGTTTTACTGTGTTTCTGACTCGTATAACTTTGGTCCATCACAAGTCGTGCTTTATATCTTACGACTTCATTTTTCTCATTTCGTTTGCGCACAAATATCCATTTATAACCAACAGGTTTGACATTCTCGGGTGTTAGGGAAATATTTCCAAAGACTTGCCATTTTTCAAGTGAATTCAATTCTGCCTCGATGGCACTTTTCCATTTTGGCCAATCATTTCTTCGTCGGCATTCATTAATCGATCTTGGCTATGATCCTCATTTTCTTCTATAATATCTAGAGCCATAGAATAGGCACATATATTATCCACTATAATTTCTTTTCCATTCCACCTTTTCCCTGAAATGACATAATTGATCAAATTTTCTTTATTGTCATCAGTTTCAGGTTTCTCATTATATTTCAAAGAAGTCTCTTCATGATTCATATCATTTTCTTTTGGAATAGTGGTTATCTTGAACCTTTCTTTTTCTAGGATTTTTGTCCTTGGACCCAATTGGTCTACCATGTTTTTGTCGTGCTTTAGACTCACTTGCCAGTTTACTTATAATATCTTCATCAGGAAGATTTATTTTGCAAAGAGCATTAACAGCTAGTATATGTGACTTGGTCACTGTCTTAACATTCGTAAATGCATCTGACAATGTGTTTGCAACCTTTTGTAAGTGGATAATCTTTTGAACTTCTAGTTCACATTGATTTGTACGAGGATCAAAATGAGACAATGACTCTGCATTCCATGATATTACTTGTCTTTTTTTATCTCCCCCTAATGCAGGGAAACTTGTCTCATCGAATTGACAGTCGGCAAATCGTGCCTTAAATATATCACCTGTCATAGGTTCTAAAAATTTAATAATTGATGCAGATTCAAATCCCACGTAAATCCCCAATCTTTGTTGGGGTCCCATTTTAGTACGTTGGGTCGGAGATTAGAACATAGACTGCACATCCAAAAACTCTTAAATGAGATATATTTGGTTCTTGTCCACTAACAAGTTGCAAAGAGGAATATTTATTATTTACAGTTGGCCTTATACGAATTAGTGATGCAGCATGCAAAATTGCATGTCCTCAAGCAGAACTTGGCAATCCAGAGTTGTATGATGGAAGTTTTTCCATCACTTTTTTCATTCTTGAGACCATTGACGTGATGTATAAATATTCATTGTCATTTTCATTTGTCGTCTCAACATGATAACCATTTTGACGTATATCATTGAAACTCAATAGGTTTCTTTTTGACCTGGTTGAGAACATTGCATCATTAATGATAAATCGTGTACCATTTGGTAACACTATTTGGGCTTTTCCATAGCCTTCAATAAGACTTGATGCACCAGATATTATATTAACATTAGCTTTAGCTAATTTAAGATGCGAAAAATAAATTTTATCTCTCAAAATTGTATGTGTGGTTGCGCTATCCGATAAACATAATGATTCATCATCATCTTTCATCTTAATAGAGAGACCATCATCCATATCTCTTTGAAAGATAAATAAATAAGATTAGGAACAATTTTATTTGATGAGACGGGGGATAAAAATTCAAACTTTAATAAGTAAGTAATCATCTTTTATCGTAATTGAGTGATGATTATCCATATATCTTTATTTGGAAGAGAAATAAAGCATAAAATATAGAAATTCAAATACCTTGAATTAGATATATTCATAGGTATGACATCATCCCTTATGTCGCATTTCCATCATTGATTAATTTATCAAGTTCTCCCTTGACCTCTTTTAAAATTTAATCTCTAACATCCAAATTGATGAGATTCATGTAGGTCCAAATGGGTAAAATTCTTAGGATTATCACTTTGTTCAGTGGAGTTTATGTTAACACCTTTTGCTTTCACATAGGCTTGATAAAAAAAGTCAAGGTGTTTGGAAGTACGAAAAGTACCGACCTCGATGATATATTTTTTTCATCATTTTATAATGATATTTTTCATCTTATAACTTCACTTGTGAAATGTATATAATCAAAACAAGTTTAATATCATTGCCTTTCGATGATCGTACATCTCTCTTCAAATCATTTCAAAGGAGAGTGATCATTAATTCTCAAATTTCATATATAATCTCTCATTGAGATGATGCCGAAGGATATTTTGGCTTTAGCCATCTTTTATGAACAAGTGCTTTATTTATTCATTTGTAGTATCTTAAAGATACAAATCATATATGCGGATTTTAATATCATGAATTTACGTCGAATGATAATTGTCATATCATGGCTTTAGCCATCTTTATTGAACAAGTGCCTTATTTCATTCTTTTATAGTATCTTAAAGATACATGACACTTATGCGGATTTTCAATATCAATAATCAACGCCGAATAATCATTTTCATGCTCAAAAGTATTGAACTCGAGCTTCATAAAATTGACATTAGCAATATTTGGTAAATATAATATGAATTGATTTCAAATAATAAGATGAAATGAAATAATAAAATAAACAGTAGTCACATGTAAATTACATATGCATGACATAGAACATGAAAATAAGCATGTTTTATAAACTTAAAAGAACCTCATTTTTTTAATATAACGTTTAACATGTTATAGATACTTGTGAAAAAGAATAGATGATATGGATAGATAATGATTTAGCCATAAACAAAGTGTAGCATGCCAACATGAATAGATAACAATATTAAAAGTTATACATGAAATTCATCATCACATATGAATAGAGAATGTAAGTGTAATTTTCCCAAATGCTAGGCTTTTGAGAGTTTCCCGAATTCGGACTCAATGTTGACATCATCGCATCACATGAAGAACAATGAAAAATAAGATTTTGTATTCCTACCTTGAGCAACTCGTGCTGATAACGTGTTGTGAAAATATTTAGATTTGTGGATAGTAAGAGATGTAGGGACTAGAGAGAGGATGTGATTTGTATGTAGTGAATATGGTGGAGAAATTCAAAGTAATAAGAACATGAACATGTATGAAGAGAAAATGTATAGAGAGGAGTTGTAATGTTTTCATTGATTTTGATCTTTACAAATCATCACTTTATATAGGGGTACATGGACATATGGAGAGACATAGAAATCAATGTAAGAAATAAATCTAAACTTTATGAGGCACATGAAGAGTTAAGAGACATGACTATATGAAGAGCTAAAGGTCATCCAACATTACAATATTCATAATAGTTTTTATATACTTTGTTTTTTAAAAAGTGAAAGATATTTCATTCAAATATGTACACATGAGAAGATGAAGTTAATGATGTTTTCTTTTATATAATATGTTACATGTACATTTTGTCAATTTATATACAAAGCTCATCAAGTGCATGTCACCAGGATGTATATAATTCATACAAAAGTCTTGACACATATCTTGTCAATTGAAATACAAAATCTGATACGGGACAAAGTATCACACCAAGGATTTGTGACGAGAAACTGAAGAAATAGGGGAGAAGGTAGACGGGGTAGGGATTAGGGTTAGACGAAGGAGAAGAACGACACAGAACAGTAATAGAAATTGGTTAATTCATTCATTTATTCCTTTCTTTCTAAAGTCCGATTACACTTGTTTTATACTAAACAAGTTATATCAAAATACAAATGCACCCTTTATGTTTCCTATTATTCCCGTCCGTAACATTCATCCCTCCTTAAAATTGACCTTGTCCTCAAGGTCAGCTACTTCTGGCGGTCTTGGCGATGAAAACCAAAATGACAACGAAAGACAAAATGATGCGATTTCAGGTGGCCTTGGAAATGGAAACCAAAGTGACAAGTAGTGCTGAGTACTCTTTGTCGTGTCACCATCAGTAACTATACTCAAAATAATTGGGATGTTGAAATGAAGCTGAGCTGTAGAGTGCTTCGACTTATAATGAGCAACAACCAGTATTGCACGGTGAAAGTGATATCTAGTGGTAGCTAACAGAGATACAGCAGTCCACTTAGCAAATAAAGTGCTCTTCCACTCATTGGTTAAGACATCACCTAAATAAATCTCCAACTTCCTCTGAAAAACACCATAATACCCAAAATAACAATCTGTAAGTTCTTTCATTTGGTTTAATTCCTTATAGGCACTACCAAGCTGAGTTTCACTAGCTGCTATTGTGACCTCAAAGATGCTCCACTTAATTATCAAGATATGGACATCAAAGGTCCTGCCGCCTGGATCATAGATAAGAAACATTATGACTTTGATCTGAAGTTGTCCCTTCAATGTATGTCCGCCCAGTTTTTCAGAAAGTTCAGTCCATATTCTTACTTTGGAACTACCATTGGTAAGTAGTTCTGTTATAGCAGCCATATCTCACTAATCTTGACCTGGAGACATACTAAAATATTTGTTGTACCACAGAGCCTCTTTAGGTCCATTATCTTCCCTATAAGCACGGTGAGACACATAGATAAGCTCACATTACAATTAAACTCTTGAGCAATACATTCTAAAACTTGAAGGTCTTGATCATTGTCAATTAGTGAATGAATGTCCTGATGAGTAATCCAAACTAGGCACCCATAACTCAGCATCACTTTAGCATCGTCGTGTGTGGTATGACGTTGTAGACTGTCAAAGGAAATAGGAATACCAATCCTAATTTTCTTAACAGGGAAGTTAAGATATGCCTCAGCCACCATCATCATCTTGATGTTCTCAACAAGAGCAGCTTCTCCTCTTTGTAACTTATGCTGTTAAAATCTTCATTCAATCTTAGAGCATAGACACCAACTGAAATTCCATATGACAAATTGTGATTATGAAAACTCTGGTAGTTATGCCCTGGTCCATTTCCAGAGATAGGAAAGCATACCTTTAGGAAATAATTATTTTTCCATGCATCTAAACTGCCACCCTCTCCACGGGACCTTTCTGTGATGAGGCAACCAGCTCCATAAATACCAGTAGGGTGGAACTGAACGAACTCTTGATCCTGAAGAGGAAGTCCAGCACGAGAAACCATTGCATTACCATATCCAGTACAAGTATGAGCTGATGTTGCTGAAAAGTATGCTCTTCCATAGCCCCTTGTGGCCAGAATTGTTGATCCAGCACTAAACCTGTGCAATGTTCCATCTTCCATATTCAGCACAATTACCCCTTGGCAGCGGCCATCACTCCCCATAATGAGATCCAGCACAAAATATTCAACAAAGAACTGTGTATTGTGTTCCGTGGCTTGTCCATAAAGGGAATGCAGCAGGGCATGCCCAGTCCTATCAGCAGCACCTGGGGAATTCGACATGATTTCTTCTCTCAGCTTGACTCGAACATCAAAGTTGAGTGCCTCCTTAACTTCACAAGCTCGGAATAACTCCTTTTCAAGGAGAATTTCCACTACAGCAGGCGCAGACTTGGCCTCAACTGTGGTCCACTTGAATTTCCGCGCACCAGCTAACAAACAGTTCTCTGCCCCACTACCTAACTTATCAAAATTTCCTTCTCTCAAAGCTAAATCTAGTGAAAAATGCACAAGTGCATCATTCAGAATCCATCCACCACAAAAGCTGCCAATATAATTACCTAAACAGAATCCCCATAAAATACACTCATACACATACACCAAATCACTGCATCCAAATTGTGAGGATAAAAAGCCCAAAAAATTCAGTAAAAACCTACACAATACCATGATAAGCACTGTAATAACTTCACTGATTATATCCAATTTCATGTATATAAGGCAGATTCCCCATTCATCATGGCATATGTTGAAGTAGAATGTCCATAAATCAGTAGCTCTGACTTGTGTTTCAACACTAACTTCTTCTTGTAGAGCAGTTTTTACAGTAGGCTTTAGCTCCCCGATATCTTGCACCAAATGCTCATATATCTTAAGATCATTCTTCTTTTTGTACTTGTGCCCTTTTCCTTTGTCATACACAAAATTTCCATCAACTACCTTGACTTGTAAGAACTTGTGAACACCCCTCATATGTTTCCAAAGGTCTGGGAAACTAAGTAAAGATGACTCTTCTTCATAAGTATCATTCAATATCATAACCAATGCGCTCAAATCATCAACATGAAGGATGTAAATATTATCCGGAGGCTTGGCTGGCAGTTTCGCAGACCTTTCCTTCAATATTGGTGTCGAAATGTAGCTGATCGACCTCATATGAATAATAAAATAAGAAGAACAGTCTACTAAGGCATTTTGACAAACAGTTGGTGAGCATTTACTTATATAGCAGCTTGGAGCATAAACTGACTTAGCAAACCCTTGTGTTTCCTTCCACTCATCAACTTCAAATTTATTCAAACACAAAATCTAATGAAACCTCACTTGATAGATGATTGAATGTTACCTGCGTTTGAACCGAATCACCCACAACAGACTGATCCGCAATAGTGTTCACCTCCAAACTGTCATGATCCTCTTTTGGATATTCATCTACTACCAAATCACATTTCTGGAACTTCTCACAAGAAGCATCAACAGTCGTTACCGATTTGATCAGATTGTTGGATTTTGAAGAATACTTGACGCCAAGGTGTTGAGAGCTTGTTTCGCTATCGATCGGTTTCACTTCAACAACGCAAGGATCATCCAAACCACAAGCAGCAACTTCTGGAATAGATACTTGAGATGGATTTTCTAGTTGAATGCTTTGATCTTCAGATAGTGGTTCCGGTTGACTACGCTGAACAAACCTCTGCAACTGTTTGTTCAGTTTTTCAACTTCGTCGACAAGCTTGTTGAGGGTCACCAGTTCCGCCTCCATCTGTTCTGAATCCATATTCAACTCTCGATGAAAAGCACCAACTTGATACGGGACAAAGTATCACACCAAGGATTTGTGACGAGAAACTGAAGAAATGGGGGAGAAGATAGACGAAGTAGAGATTAGGGTTAGACGAAGGGGGAAGAACGATACAGAAGAGTTATAGAAATTAGTTAATTCATTCATTCATTCATTCATTCATTTCTTTCTAAAGTTCGATTACACTTGTTTTATACTAAATAAGTTATATCAAAATACAAATGCACCTTTTTTGTTTCCTATTATTCCCATCTGTAACAAAATCACACTCCATACTTTGGTGTCTCTCATGCTGATTGGACAGACGAAGTTAATAATGTGTTTGAGCTCGCATTAAAATCATCCCAATCCAAACCCCGAAATAATAAATATTGCATGATACGATATGTGATCATCAATATCATTTTACTCCTTTTCTTCTTTGTTTTAAGGCACAACTAATGACTGAGGTAATGTCGGCACAAACATGTCCCATTGATATCATGATCCTTCAAATGTTCACTCGCTATCGTTATCAATCGAAGCTTCTTCTAATGTTTAATTTATTAGGGCATATGTAGCGTTCAGAAAATATTTTAGCAATTTAAACAGTAATTGCTGCACAAAATTAGATAAATTTGCAATAGCTCCACTCTTTTACAATTACATATGCTATTAATCACACTCAACGTTATATTTTGAAAACAAAATATTTTTCCGATAATTAGCGTTAATGCAACTTACTTAAAAGGACTAACTTGTTTTTTATCATTTCAAAAATGCTGATAAAATCTAATATAAAATAAAGAAATGGACAATATTATGTATTTATTTATGATCAGAAGGAATGAAGGATAAGGAGGAATTGATTAGTTTGTGTACTTACAAGTAGTGTTATTAAAACCGGACGGGAACCGGTCACCGGTTCGGTTCTGTAATCGGATCGGAAATACAGCGATTTGGTCAAACTCGGTCAAGAATCGGTCAAACCCGGTCAAACCCGGTTAAGACCCGGTCGGTTGAACCGGTTGACCTGGTGGGTTGAACCGATTGACCCAATTTTTCATTAAAACGTGATTTGATCGGTTCAATCGGTTCGATTTGGTCTGAAAAAATATATATATTTATTTTGACTTGGACAAGACTTGAACCTAGTCTTCCTCTATAATTATCCCATCTCATTCCACCAAACTAAACATGATTCTTGTTTTATTTTTTTGTTTCAATAATGTATATTCATTTATCAAATCTATAAAATTTATTACTTACTATCAATTTAGCTAGAAATTCAATTAGTCTTAGAAATCCCTTATTGTTGTGACTTACAAATTAAGACTAAAATTGTAATTGTTGCATTATTGATTTGTACTTTATTAAATTCTAAATTTGTTATGGTATGTTGTTGTAATCAAATCATAAACATGTAATATGTATTCAAGTGATAAATATGTTAAATTATAATATCATATATAAGTATTTTATTTTTATTATTTAATTTGTGCGGGTCAAATCGATTCAATCCGGTTGAACCACTGACCCATTGACCCAGTAACTTAACCGGTTCGATCACCGGTCCGGTTTTAATAACACTGCTTACAAGACAGATACTTGTCGTTAACCGTAAATGAAACGTAGACGTGCCATCATATTTAAAATGAGACATCATTGATTATTTCATTTAACTTAGCTACTAAATGTTTGCTTACTAAAAAAGATATAAATTATATTATAATTCAGTAGGAAAGAGACTTTAAGCACATGGGTGTAGTTTTTTTTTTTTGATTATCACATGGGTGTAGTTACCCATCGTATTCTTGTACGTCCTGTAACTTCCAGGCAGAAAGTTTGATGTAATAAATTGGCCCCAGCCTCAAGCCCATGTATGCATCCAGACAAGATTGGCCCATGATGATTTGGCACGCATTTTTATTCATTCATATTTTTATTTCTTGCAAATAGCAATAGTTTCACATTATTTACTTACGAATAAGAATCCGATGTAAAATTAATTTTTTGATACAAAATACAAACTAATCATAGCCCTTGATCTTGTGATTTGAATGGATGAGATTAAATCTTGATTTTTTGTATTTTTCTTGGTGACGAATTATAAAATGAAACTGACGAACTATGTCGTCTTTTCATTTTTCGGCTCGTCTTTTTCATTTTTTGGCTCGAAAAGTGACGAACTATAAAATAATTTTGACGAACTATAAAATAAACTGACGAATTATAAAATTATTTTGACGAATTTTAAATTTTATACCTGATCTTGACCCATTTACTTACATCATTTTCTCCGAGTTTATTTCTTATTGAATATCAATTTTTTATTCTTTGCAAAAATAACACTCGATGCAAAAATGTCCTCCTAATTTTGTTTGTACCTCATCTTGACCCATGTACCAAAAATGTCCTCCTAATTTTTTGCAAAAAAGTTAATGTACCAAAAATGTCCTCCTAATTTTTTGCAAACGGACTATTCATGACTATGCATCTTGAGTCTTGACCCATAACACACGATGCAAAAATGTCCTAATTTTCTATATATTTACTGTTTTGTTTTTCTTTCCGCTCAATTTTGCATGATCCAAATGGAGGATTACATTTTTATAGAAATACTACCAGCAAAAATTGATTCGACTTAACTTTAGATCTAAAAAGGCACATCCTTTATTGAAGTTACCAAGATTTTATTTTCTTTAAACTTCATAATTTACGTAATTGTGCAAAGTGAAATATTGTTCATAAGTATAGTTGATACTTTTTTTTGATAAAAGGTATAGTTGATACTTTAATTAATTTTTGTTTTTATTTTGATTGAGAACACTGATGAATTGAAAAATCAAGCTACACCATATTATATTAGGATGAAGAATCATTCATGACGTCAGGTCGTATTTTTAAGCTAAATTAGATAAAATCAAACTAGGAGATCAAATACAAACTAAATTTATAAATAAAAACTAAAAACCCAATAAAATATTGCCATGTGTCTATTTCGACCAATCGGAATTTGGGACGCTTTTTTGTAAATAAAAAAAATTAAAACGGACATATTTGAAAATACATAACAGATGCGAGGGTATAATCGTCCTAAAAATTGCTACAGTAATAGTTTAAGTCTGATCATTTCTGTTTTAAGTCTGATCATTGCTACAGTAATAGTTTAAGGCTGATCATTCCTTTTTCAAGTCTGATCATTGTATTTTTTAAGTCTGATCATTGTATTTTTTAAGTCTGATCATTCCTGTTTTAAGCTCGATCATTGCTACAGTAATAGTTAAGTCTGATCATTGTATGTTTAAGTCTCATCATTCCTTTTTAAGTCTGATCATTGTATTTTTTTAAGTCTGATCATTCATGTTTTAAGTCTGATCATTGCTACAGTAATAGTTTAAGTCTGATCATTGTATTTTTTTAAGTCTGATCATTGCTACAGTAATAGTTAAGTCTGATCATTGTATTTTTTTAAGTCTGATCATTATTGTTTTAAGTCTGATCATTGCTACAGTAATAGTTTAAGTCTGATCATTCCTTTTTTAAGTTTGATCATTGTATTTTTTAAGTCTGATCATTGTATGTTTAAGTCTGATCATTCCTTTTTTAAGTCTGATCATTGTATTTTTTTTAAGTCTGATCATTCCTATTTTAAGTATGATCATTGCTACAGTAATAGTTTAAGTCTAATCATTCCTGTTTTAAGTCTGATCATTCCTGTTTTAAGTCTGATCATTGCTACAGTAATAGTTTAAGTCTGATAATTGTATGTTTAAGTCTGATCTTCCTTTTTAAGTCTGATCATTGTATGTTTAAGTCTGATCATTCCATGTTTAAGTCTGATCATACCGAAATATGTGTGTAGGTCACAATATTTCGTATCAAATACACAATAATGTTTTACAAATGATTTATGCTTGAAGCAGAAGTTGTGTTCGTAATCTCAAATGCTCCTCTGATTCTACTGTATTGCTTGCTTCGGTCTACTCAGCTTGATGTGCGCGGATGAAGGCGCAGCGCAACGTATCTTGCGTAGCGAGGGTCTTGATGACTTGATCTCACGTGCGCAGCGAAGTAAGGGTCGCGGGGACTTGGTCTCACGTGCCTGCGTTGCGGTTGGATGCTCTAGCAGACGACGTTGGGATGCTTGGGCAGACGGCACGCATTTGTCGGTTACTGGCGGCTGACGCTTCCTTTGAGAGCACTCTTCTCTCTGCTTTCTTCTCAAACTTCAGAATGTCCCTTTTGTGAAGTGAAGTGCTCTATTTATAGAGTTCAGTAGTGGGCTTGAGATTGGGCCCGTGCTTTGGGTTGAGTCTAACTCATGGACCGGGCTTGTAGCTTTGACCCAAATATCCCTTGTGGGCCGGCCCATTTATACTTTAATAATCTTGATTTGGTCCTTAAACTTTTAGTGCCTACAATGTGAAATGACCATAATACCCCTCCATGTTATATCCAAGATTTCAACAAATTTGGACCAGTGTCAACTTGAAATTCGATTTGTAATTTTTATATATAAGAGTGATTGTACCTGAACCGCACTCATCAAACAATATGATTCTAGATATTAAAACTAATAAAAGTATGTAGTTTTGAAATAGTGACACAAACCATCGACAATTGTTAATATCAAAAAGTATTCTATATAACATTTTTTTTCTGCCAACAATATACCATTAATATAAAAATGTGATTATATAATTCCCATATAATAGAGAATGAAGCATTAAATATTGTTTGTTAAAAAGTTATTGCATTTGGCCTTCGGGTGGTCCTAACTCGTAGTAACATGTTGGGAGAATATAATATGGTCTACAATTATGATGAACATTATTGCATGGAGATAAGGCATAAAGTGTGAAAGTGAAGAAGAGATGGGTAAATGATTAGTTTCCTTGTTTGGCGAGGCAAACAATTGTAGTGTGCCCACATAGGGATTTTGCTTCTTTTTGAGCCAAATGCCAAACTAAGGACAACCTTTCATTAGACAAGAAGACATGGCTGCAGTTTCTGTTGTGATAAAAATTAAGCCATATGATTTCCCAGCTGAACTTCATTACACATCTGAACCTGCAATGTTAGGAAGTGCTGCGGTTAGGTCCATTGGAGTAACATATAATTCATTAGTGTTCACTGACACTATGAGTCAATGTAGAACTAATGTTAAAGTTGGTCATTCAAAGGTGAAATACGTGTCAACAACTTGATTATGCATTTTCAATTGGGCAAATGGACTTCCCAGATTCTCAAATAATAAAAGGATTTTCAATTGTAAGCTCCTCTACATACTCATGTATCATCATAGTGACTACAAAGTTTAAGTGTTGTTTCTACTTAATCCGATTAACACATCAACTTCAGTTCTTAGTTAACCATTTATACATCCAAGTAAAAGAATCATAGGATTGTACAGACGTAAGAATTCAGCATAGCAGAAACAAAGTTATAACATGGAATGACATGAAAATTACTTTTATTGCATTGAAAGAACAATTCTCAATATACGCATCTTAAAGCGATATGACTACTCGCTACATATTTTAAAATTACGAGAAGATATTGTAAGTAAAATCAAATTAAGAAATTAAACCAAAATAATCCAAGGAAGCATGCATCTTAAGTTGGTGACAGAACTTGATCTCCAAAAAAAACCCACTTTTAGTCCTTCCAACCCATCAAACTTGCACTGCTTATAACCTTCATATATTTTTCTTGTAACCACAAAGAATAAAGCTTAATGAGTGTTTACTAACTCGTCAAAAGAGGAAAGTACTTTTAAACCCCAAAAGGACAAACTAAACTCTTATGGGCAAATGAGTTATAAAACGAGTTGGTAAGGTTTAGCACTACTCAACCAATAAACTAGAAGATAATTGAATTCTCAGCAGACAGATATCTTCAGTCATCACAAGACATGGAGAAGTCTCAAGTTGTACAATCTCATCGGTCCTACTTTCATTTCAGGTGTTTCAGTCCAAGGGCAGATTACTATACCATGTGTACAAGCTCCATGGTTTCAAGCTTCACTCCATGTTTCAATTTTGTAACAAGTAGCTCAACTGAAAATTCACTTAAGCTCGTACAAATCAACTATTGGAAAATATTAGCATTTCTTTGTTTTTTGCAAAAATAGAAACAAGTTTTACAAACTATTGCCAAAGAAATTAAATATAAATCAGGCGTTATAAATGAAGCGGAATAAGATAGTAAATACTTGTTCTTGCTAATTATTTAGACTAATCTTTGTATGAAATTGTGAGACTCAAAAACCAATACGTAATCTAGAGAATAGGATCATGAAATTGTGCTGAATTTAGAAATGATAACATCAGTTTGTACAATTAATAAATTAACTAATCTATTGTCTGAAAAATAAGTTAAGAAAGTAGATGCGTACTAAACAGACCAAATAAAACACAACAATGGAGGCACCAATTGGAGCAATGATGTCCGCTTCCTCGTTGTTTTTGATAGAACAATTTTACTTGATTTCTTACTTGAAAGTTGAATTGAAACTGGTATCAGTGCATGATACCAGGGCTCATCCTACCATTGTTCGTTTTCTACCTCTCTGTCTAACTGTCAACAGTTAAAAATTCGATTAGATGACAAATATTGAGTTGTGAGAAAAAAAATGGATACCAATTGACGAGCAAAGGGAATAGACCTTCTGCTAGCTTGTTCATTGTAGATGACCATTGCTTGGAGGACTTTTTGTATGCAGAAAGTATGCATTCTATCTGCAAATAAAATGAAACCAATTAGGAATGAGCCTTAAAAATTATATTGAAACATCATCCGGTGCTCTAAAGGAAAATCCCTTTGAGACTATAATTCTGAAATTGCAATAGTAGATCTATTGTATATCGACTTACGAAGTTACTTGAATACCACAATCTGCTAAGCTACAATATACAATGAAAATTTTACAACATAAAATTTTGCTGTATATTGGGCTGTTATCACAATATCAAGTCCACAAATTAGCAGGTCACGTAATCTCACCTGTGAATGCATACAGAGTACACTTACTACCCACAGTATTCAAGAATAAAATTTATTGGTATAGCAGCCGACGGTAACATACTCAAATCGAAAAACCCAAATAAGCAAACTACATACTACATACCACATTTCCACACGAAGAGTGCATTGCGAGTAAGGCTCGTTCTAGAACATATAAATCAACAGCTTTATCTTCTGGGAGGGAGGACGTATAGCTGAGACCAAAGTCAATGAGAACCTAAAAGATATTAAATAATTTAAGTAGTTAGACACTATAGAGAAAGCAAAAGACCAGATTCAATATAACCTCCCCTTAATTCTAATTAAAGAGAAGAGTGTAAATTTCTCACCAATTTATTAGTTGCAATTTCAATCAACATGTTCGATGTTGTCAAATCACCATGAACAAGACCTCCATCATGCAACTTAGCTATAGCAACGCCAATCTGCACTGTAAGATTGGTCATTCCTTCTTCGTCGACTCTATTTGTGCCAAACTCAAGTAGTACGTCCTTAACAACGCGACCCTCTACGTACTCAAATGTCAGAGTATGCTGTACAGTATCAACAGCGTATAGAACAGGAGTAAGAACCCCTAACCGTCTAGCTTTAGTCATGCACCTAGCTTCCTGGATAGAATTGGATCATATCAATCTGCCACTACGCATTATTGGACTATGGCCTAATCATCAAAGGGGTGTAGAGAACTTACGGCATTTAGACGTTTGATAGTTAACATGGCATCCAAAGAAGGATGCCTGTATTTCTTTGAAAAACGCTCCTTCACTACCGACCTCCTTCCCCCAAAATTTGATTCGAAAACACGCTGCAGAGATAAGATCACAGTTGAAATTAACACTAAAACGCATGAGCCTTCTTTTATGTGACAGAAAGAAAGCAACGAGCATGCAGACAAAGATTATGCAATACTAAAGAAATACAACTCACAGCTTCGGCTCCTTGCTTGATCAAAACGAGGGAATCTTCTTTTCCATGGGCCATTTATTATCGACCTTCAACTTCAATTATTGACAAAGGCTCTCTCTGCTTCTGTTAGGTGTATAATCAGCATTAAATAAAGCAGACAAAGAAACTGAAACAAAAATTACTTCATTATCACCAGTAATGCATCGCAAGAAACAAAAACAAGACACCTTAATTTATCGTAGTTTGATCAATCGACCCACATCACATTGAGCTCCTCACGGCTCAAACAATAAACTATATAGAAGAGTAGTTGTTAAAGGACTTACGATGGTGACATACAGCAATACAAGCAGATTGATAGCTAACATTGCCTTATAAATCTAACCTAATTCTAGAATCAGAATGTACGAGCAATTACCTCTCGCAGCACCCTACGCCAAGGGACTTCACCACTATACAGTTCACCGTTGCTTATATCTTCTTCACCACTGCAGAGCCTATTTTGGAGAAGAATCGACTTGGAGAAGACTCGAGTTTTTCGTCACTTTTTGGATCTCTTAGCACAAGTTCTCTGTGCTGTGCCCTAACCCGAAATGCAAAATCCGAGTTTTTTTTTCTTTTTGACAAATCTCAGTTTTGGATTGGTTTGCGGTAAATGGTTTTAGTCAAAATCGATTTCTCTCAAATCGGTCCGATTAATTTTTTTTTAAAGCCAACTCTCAGTTTTCAATTGATTTGGGGGAAATAGTTTTATGAGCGCATACGTGCTAGGTTCTGATTCTATATGGACCAAACGATATGCTTTTATCGGCCACGAATCAAATCGGTTTGGCAGGAATTGATATCGTTTGGTGTAGGACCAAAACCTGCCATGTATGCGCTTACTCATTAAAATGGTTTTTCAAAATAGATTTTGCCCGAAAATGACAGAATTATTTCCCCAATCGGCCTCTTTAAAAATAAGATAAAATTGTCAGCCAAAATTCGAATTTAAAAGTAGGAAAAAAACTCCAAAATCCCCTATTTCGTCATTCCTTTAACTTGCTCCAATTAATCTGAGCCATCCAAAACTTCAACGGCTTGTGTTACAACTTCCAACTCCATTAGAGCATATACACTCGTTGAGGAGGTGGTACTTTCGAGCACATTATCGAATAGAATCTCCTCAGTGAAAAGGAGATGCTATTTGAGCATTATCTGCAGCGGTAGCACCTCCTTACACTAGGCCTGGGCGTGCAGACCCGAAAACTCGAAACCCGACCCGAACCGAACCGAAAAAAGCCCGAACGGGCCGGTTCTTCTCGTACCAAAAACCGAACCGATAAAAAGACCGAACCGAATGGTGATATACAGTTCGGTCTCGGTTTTGCTTTTTTCTCGGACCGAAAGCCCGACCCGAACCGAATGCTTAATGAGTTGCAAAAAAAAGCCGAAACCCGAACAATCCTGAAAACCCGAAAAAACCTGACCCAAACCCGGAAAAAAAACCAAACAACGCCGAAAAAACCCGAACCGACCCGAAACCTGAAAAATCAGGCTTTGGTCGGTTTTCACTTTCAAAAAGACCAAACCCGACCCGAACCGAATTTTTGGGTTTCGGGTTGGTTTTCACCAAATTAAATAAAACTAAGGCCCTGTCCACTTTGACTTGAATTTTTGACTTATAAGTCACTATAAGTTAATATCAGTCACTATAAGTTAATATCAGTTAAGATCATTTAAGTTAAGTTACTATCAGTTAAGATCAGTTAAGTTAAGTTTCAGTTAACTATTCATCATACCATCACACTATTCATCATAACATCATACTATTCATCATACCATCATCATCATACTATTCATCATCATACTATCATACTATTCATCATACCATCATCATCATCATACCATCACACTATTCATCATCATCATCATACTATTCATCATACCATCACACTATTCATCATCATCATCATACTATTCATCATACCATCACACTATTCATCATACCATCATCATCATACTATTCATCATACCATCATCATCATACTATTCATCATACCATCACACTATTCATCATCATACCATCATCATCATTATACCAACATCATCACACTATTCATCATACCATCATCATCATACCATCATACTATTCATCATACCATCATCACACTATTCATCATCATACCATCATCATCATTATACCATCATCATCACACTATTCATCATACCATCATCATCATCATACCATCATACTATTCATCATACCATCATCACACTATTCATCATAACATCATCATCATACTATCATACTATTCATCATCATCATACTATCATACTATTCATCATACCATCATCATCATACTATCATACTATTCATCATACCATCATCATCATACTATCATACTATTCATCATACCATCACCATCATCATCATACCATCATACTATTCATGATCATCATCATACTATTCATCATACCATCATCATAATATTACTATTCATCATCATAAATTTACTATTCATCACCATCATCAATATATTACTATTCATCATCATCACTAAATTACTATTCATCATCATCACAACCATCATCATCATAATATTACTATTCATCATCATCATCATAAAATTACTATTCATCATCATCATAATATTACTATTCATCATCATCATCACAACCATCATCATAATATTACTATTCATGGATCAACATTAGTTTCAGTTTAGTTAATATAAGTTAAGATCAGTCACTATAAGTTAAGTTCAGTTAAGATCAATTAAGATAAGTTAAGATCAGATAAGATCAATTAAGTTAAGTTAAATTTCAATCAAAGTGGACAGACCCTAAGTTGCGGAAACGTGAACTAATACTAACAAATATAGGCTTCCATTTTATGTTTGAATGAACAAATATACTAAACATCCCCACTGACACACAGATCCCCAAGCAAGCTGATCATTCATACCTGAAATAAAGATATGGAAGGGGGGCGAGTTCTACGGCTCAATAAGCAATATAGACCCAGCCTAGCCGAATCATGAGTGAAAGACAGATATGAAGATAAACCACTATTATCTTCCAGAGTACATATCAAAGGAATTAACTCATGACAGAACCTACAGAATAAACAAAGACCATTTTCAAAAGTATATGTAAAAAGGGATATACCGATAACATAACATAACAGACTTCGAAATGACTACACATATAACGAAACAAAACAGACTTCAGAAATGGCTACACAAATAACGAAATTGAGACTTCAAAAATGTTACACAAATAAAGGAACAGAACAGACTTTAGAATGCTACACAGATAACAAAACAGAAAAGACTTCAGAAATGGCTACACAGATAACAGAACAGAACAAAGTTCAGAAATGGCTACACAGATAACGGAACAGAGCAGACTTTGAAAATGGCTACAGACGACGACACGGAACAATCTGAATTCCATAATACAGAATAGGCTCCAAAGTCCAATCATATCAGTCCTTTAAATAACAGTCCTTTGTCGCGCTTGACCCCGCGGTGGTCTTAGTCATTTACCACGCTTTACCCCGCGATGGGCTCAGTCATAGATACCCGATTCGCAGAACAGGGTACCGTTGGTCGAACCAGTTCCACCGTACCGAAACGCGATTCCAACTTGCTTGGGTTCACGAACCAATTCGTGCACGATTCGCAGCTCGGATGTTAGTCGGCGGCTAGGGTTTGAGGTTCTCAGGATAGAAGGGGGAGATGATGAACAGTGTTTTTTTGTTTTTTTCATATAATACATAAATCCTTTAAGTTTAAAATGTTACACTTATACCCCAATTCTAATAACACTTTTCATATTGCTCCAAATATATTTCCTCTATGCAATTATTAATGCTGATGAAATATATTCTGCATTTCTTAATTCATTAATTCAATTTTATTATTATATTCTATTAATTAAATAAATAAAATGAACCTATACTAATCGTACCCAATTTACTAAAAGTAACGTTCCCCGTTTTCGTTCCCGTACCACGAATCGTATCGAATTGCGTACCGGGTAACTCTGGGTTCAGTCCTTTGCCGCGCTTGACCCCGTGGTGAGCTCAGTCCTTTGTCGCGCTTTACCATGCGGTGGGCTCAGTTCTTTGCCGCGATTGACCCCGCGGTGGGCTCAGTCCTTGCCGCGCTTGATCTCGATGTGGGCAACAGAAATGTTGACGGACTGTGGGTCTTTGGATCAAAAAGAAAAATAGAAGACAAGACAAGTATACATACATGATACATGATTTCAAATGATAAAGCTGCAAAAGCACACATGACTCGAAAGAGAAGAATACCACACAGCATGACAATCCAAGATATGACAAAAGGAATAACCAGAACGGGTCTACATTAGTTACCTCGAATCTGCATCACGTAACCTTCAATACAATTTATATCGTGCTGAAATAAGAGTCGCCTATAAATCATAAACAACATACTTAAACTATCAGACTTATTAAAACTTACTATCGAATATCAAGCTACATATTATTTTAGTCCATTTTGCCAATATCAAATCATTAACATTAGAGAATTCAGATTCGAACCTTAGCATTCACAAACAAACACAACTCCATAAATCCCATCTTGTTCAACCAATCAAATCTGCCATTTGTTCATAAAATTCAGATTTCATGCCTGAACTTGAAAATTATTTTTCTCACAAATACTCAGAGTTAGAATAAGAAACTTGAATTTTCAGAAGGATTATTTTGATTACTATAATTTAGGATTTTGAATCACTTAATTCCGACATCTGAGCTTCAAGATAATAAATGTTGAAGTTTAACCGTGTAAAATTTCAAATATCAAATTCTGCAGTTTTCAGATTACAGGTCTTAACTTGTAACTCATTTTTCTAACAATCCAGAAAGATTTAAAATATGCTCGGCATGTTGTTGGAAAGATCTTTTCAAGTACAACATACTAGGCTCTTGCAACACACAATTTAGACAACAGAAACATGCCTTATATTCACTTGAAAATCGCTCAGTAAACCTGTCTAGATTTACTGGACAGAATCAGCACCAACTTCAAAATTTAAATTACTCTCACATCCGGTTGAATTAGAAACAATCTATACATGATTGAAAATCTCGTTTCGTCTACTACAACATAGCATCAAGAATTTCTGAATTTCAGTAAGCAAAAAAATAATTTATTCTCACTTTAAAGGCAGCCAGCAGATCAGCTGATTTCACCCTATAATCCAGAAACTTAAAACTTAAATAGGAATCTGACCCAATGTTTGACGATTCCCAAACCATAACCAAATGATGTCGCTTCATGTAGCTGCTACCCAGAATAATTTAATCTGATTTGTTTTTTTTCTATCTATCGTTACTTGGAGAATCATAACTAAAGAGAAGGCTAAAAGAAATTAAAAACAAACGCTAGGGTTTTGGCCCAGTTTAGTTAAATATTTATTTCCTTCAATTTAATTCTATAGTATATCATTTGTTTGATTTCCTTTATTAAATCATATTAAATCATTTTAGTTAATTACTTTTTTTATTCGTTACAGTAAACACATCAAAAATATGATGGCTCAATGAATCTTTTTTTAGATATAATGAAAGTGGCATACAAAGACCTGAAAAACAGAAAAAACAACAGCAAGACAAACGATCAATAATTACAGGGACAACATATCTATACCAGAAAAGTATTCCGTGCAACGGTTATTGATTCATGAGCTGTTATTATCATGAAAGCTTGACATCCCCCAAGTCAATCCATGCCAAACCGGCCAAACAGAAGAAGCGACTCATCAGCCAACTTCAAAGTGACAAAAAGGCCCGGCCGGATTTCCACTGCAAAAACTGGGTAAGGCTACACTTGTGTCCGTTACATCTCAGTTTCCTATCAAAGGTAGCACGCCACCGGAACAACATAAATGACAACAGAGAGGACTTCAAGGCTAGAACAAGTTAATAGCCGTGAGTAATGAGATACTCCACTTCGCCTCACGCCGAAAAGAGGTGAACAGACACCGAAGACAGGAAAGCCACAAATGCAACAAATGCAATCGAATAAACCTAACACAAACACTAAAACTAATATTTCTAAAAACTACAGCTAAGACCGCAAGTAAAACTGAAACTATACACAGGTTCAAAATACACACCGGCAACACACCCTACGCCCACAGTCCCAAAGTAACATAGTCGAATCCAACTGTCAAAATGGAACACCAACGCCACCAGGAAACCCACAACACAACCATCTACATCCCAACCAACCTGCCTGCACCATACAACCCACCACAAAGCCCAGCCGCCACAACCGCATCCAGCGGTCGAAAACTCATACAAAATAGAACCAACTCCGTCCCCAGCACCAAACCCCCCACCCTCTCCATCAGAGCCACAACACCACTGAAGACGCTAATGGAGCAGCCCACGAGAACAAGCTGGACATGGGACAAGGATGCGACAGAGGAGGAGGAAGGCCGACATGGATGGATGGGGAGGAGAGTACATGCGAAGGGGAGAGGGATCAACAGGCCATGGGTAGGTAAGAGCAGGTCACAGTGGACATCGACGAGATAAAAGGTAGCCCAAAAGGGGCGAAAAGAAGTGGCTGCCGGTGGAGACAAAGGTAGAGATTTAGGGTTTTTTGAGTGGCGGACTAAAGAGATGATGAACAGTAAATCGTGTGGAGAGAGAGAACCGATGGCTCAATGAATCGAAACAAACTTCCAATATGAAAAAGGACGACTCTATATTGGTGCTTGCCAAATATAAAACAAATACCATTACAAAATGTGATTGCGCACTCTCAATCATACATTTGAGGCTCAATTAAAACTCAAGTGTAGCTCAAATAAAATTATAAACAAACAATGCTACGAATGTTATGTTCAACGCTACGAATTTTATATACAAGATAATCAATTTTGATTTAAGAACTACGAATTTTATATACAAGGCTACGAATGTTATATTCAAGACTACCAATTTTATGAGTACAATAGTTATATACAAGGCTACAATGTTATACAAGACTATCAATTTTGATACAAGAACTACGAATGTTATATACAAGTTTACCAATTTTGTTCTAAATTACCATTGTTTCAATCAGTTTTGATACAAGAACTAGGAATGATACAACAACTTAATAGGTTTGGAGATTGATGCAGGTAAAGGTGGAGAGAGTTGTGGAGAATGGTGATCGAAGTAATGTGATATGCCAGGTGGCGGCCAAGTTGAATGTTGATGTTCTGGTGATGGGGAGTCATGGATATGGAATGATCAAAAGGTGCATGCCTATTCAATTACATTTCCATAATTTTATTTATTTGCTCTGTTACTCTTACTTTGTATTAATTCCAAGTTTTTGGATTTGATTCAGGGCGTTTCTGGGGAGTGTGAACAATCATTGCGCTCAGACTGTCAAGTGTCCTGTTCTAATTGTCAAGAGGCCAAAATCAACAGTTGCGCCTGCTGTTGGAACAAGCCATTAATAAGGGAGGCGATGTCTATGGTGGATGTGTTTTGTCCCTTTCATACTGTTTCTCAACTCTGCTTCATGTCTGTATGTTCTGTGGATTGTGTGTTTGTATTAGTTTAGTTTTAGTTGTTGTGAAGTTTAATGTACCACTAATGACTTAAGGACTGAAGTTTATGTCTCACTGAGTTTCTAATAAATACTATCTTGTTTTGAAACATCATTCGTATCTCCCTACACATCATTCGTACCACCATACACATTATTCATATCCCCATACACATCATCCATATCCCCCTATACATCATTCGTACCCCCTACACATCAGTTTGTATCCCCTACACATCATTCGTATCCCCTTACACATCATTCGCATCCCCCTTCACATCACTTGTGCCATACTAATCATCATTCATTCCCCCTACTCATAATTCGTATTATGTTGAACATCATTCGTACTTTACGAACTTTTTGACCCACAACCGATATTTGAAGGACCCGATCGGAGTACTTTGGCGAGGAATTTTACTTACATTGATGTTGTTGTGAAGGGCTGTGTAGCGGATATCGGTATTAATGGGAATAAAAGAGGTCCTGCTCAATTTATGATTTTTAATTTGGGGGAATACGAATCATGTGCATGTTGAGAAACTTGTGAGCATATTGGAGAACCTTTTGGGAAATCAGCAAAAAGGAAGATTGTGCAGATGCCGATGAACGAGGATGTACAGTACACTCATGAAAGTATTAGTTTGGCGGCCAGAGAGCTCGGTACCGGCCAGTGATTGGGGCGAGTGATACATGCGATTACGATTTCATATTTTTATGTCTTTCTAATTTACCCTATAACTGCAATTAGTAATAAAAATATTACGAATTTTAATTTTAATCTGCACTAATCTCGACCGTTTGTTATTGCAATCTGACGGTTGTGTTTTTTCTCATTTCTCATCTAAAGAGCCCTTCTCACTGATCGATCAAATTTTTGACATATTATTCACTTCATTCGATGATGGTTTTGTTTGTTTTCCCAACAATTTATTGTCATTTAATCACTTTTCTAATGTTTCAGGACAAATATTACATACCTAAGACTTTTGGATTGATCCGAAGTAAAACAATGCATTTGGTGAAGATTTGGGCAAAATAGGGCAGACTGATCTTTTCAACTTAATTTGCATGCCCAGAGCTCATTAGTTTCTAAATGAGTCATGTTATAGCTTGTTGGAAAGCTACTTCAAAAAGCGACAACTTTGTAGTTTACATCAAGACCAAATTCGGACGTTAAGATTGCGAAAAAGCGATGAGAAGTATATGCCAGTTTGCCCTGCCATGACATCCGTGACAAAATAATATGTCACGGGTGTTACAGCCCCTAAATTTCCCAGAAAGATTCAAGGGGTCGTGACGGCCATTACAAAATCATATGTTACGACCCCCGCGGATTTTGAGTACGCTGAGTTTATGGATCGATTTTGACCTAGATTGGAGAAGGATGCCGGCCAAGAGCTCAAGAAAGACCAAGATTCAAGGACACACTTCATCAAAATACGGTTTCCTAAATCTAATATTTAATTATTATGCATTGTTGGTTCATAACCATAAATCGTGAGTAGTCATTTTATTCCGGGGTTCTACGGATCCCGTGCTTGTACCCAACTCTTCATGTGATTTATAGAAACATTTTTCCATTACTGCCATTCGAATGATTCAATTCTACTATGCTTAATTTTATCGTTATTGCACGTTGTACATTGGTTTGATGTTTTCTTGTATGATCGAAATTAGGTAACACCAAAAGATGGATGGGTCTGAGGTATAGTTAATTGGATCAAGTTGATGTTAGGTCGTAGTAGCTATGCTGATAGTACATGACCTAATAGGAGAGTTAATATTAATTGTTTCGCTAAACTACGGTAGCTACGCTGGTAGTACGTAAGTATATGTAAGTACAACGCGCGCGCATCTGCGGCGATGGTGTAACAAATACGTAGTGGATTAGTTAGTATCTGGAAAACCCTAGGCTCAATAAATCGAAATTGTTGATAATCCGTGGATGTGCGGCATTCAACAATCTAGGTTAATTTAAATAATGCTCCGTGGATGGGCGACTTGTCTAATGTTATTTTGTTTTATTTTCATATTTGATGGCATATTTGGATTGCATGACATTATCACATGAATTGTATGGCAGACACGGATGAAGTTCGATCTTGGAATTATTTCTTTGATTAAATCAAACGTTTCCTAATTTCAGTGTCACTTAGGATTTAGTAATAACCAAACCTTTTTCGTATAGGAGTAGCTGAACACATTACTTGCATACTAGTAGACGCACACGTCTGTTCTTTGGATCGACCTTTGACTTATCGAGGTTTATAAATTGTTTTTGACTGCAACTTGACTCCTAAACTTATAACTTGACAACTATAAAGGGTTTAAAATACGCGTGTCACTCACCTGATCTCAACTCTATGAATATTAAAAATCAATTAATCGTAAAAATTTATGGTAACAATTTACATAAAATTTATAGTAATGTATAATTATTGATAAAATTCAATTAATCGTAACAATCAATGTATGGTAACTTATAATTAATTAATTTTATTAAGACTGATGGGCCAAAAGAACGGCCCAACAGCTGCTACCCTGGAGCACGTCCACTAAACCGCTGCACATCTACAATCCATAGTAGCTGCTACAGGTCGGCGCCACATCAAAGAGGATTTGGATCCCAAACAGATCAGTAATCTCATGCAAGAGTAAATGATGTCGTTTGTTTGTGTTTATTTAAAATGACATCAGTTTTACAATATAATTAATTAAAAAAATATCATTTTTAATAGTTTGTTTTTGACTTCGATGTGTGAGATTCCAATTCCTTAAAAGAATAATCCTAACAAATTTTTCCATCTAATCAAAAGTTTACAACACTTATTTTAGATACTTTTTCATTTTTTTTTCTTGAATATTACTAACTAAGAGGCCGGATTTGGTGCAAAGCCCAGATTCTGTGCAAAATACAAAGTCATCCATGTCGTTCGTTCTAACAATCCAAAGGCTAGGGTTAGTCGGTTAAGAATAATAGTAAATGAATTAAATACGTATATATCATAACATAAAGGGTATAATTGACCATCAACAATTGAAAAATGCCCCGTCTCTCTTCTCGCACAACGAAAACCGACGATTGAGGAAACCGATTTTAGGGTTAGTCGAAGACGAAATCGCGATCCGTCCACATATCTCTCCGCAAGTCGTTCACGATTCTTCGAACCGATTTTAGGGTTTTGGACAATGACGAAGAACAATGGTGAGTGATTTCTGTTCGTTTAATTAATGTCCGTATATGTTGTAGAGTGTTTTGGGACAAGGTCGACGACAACCGTATAATTAGTGATTTTGAAGCTATTGGAACACGGTTTTCGTAAGCCAGCTGTATAATTCGTCACAACATAATATAATTCGTCATATTATGTGGTTAGGAAATTCGGTGAGTAAATATCAGGGGGAAAGTGCATAATTCTTCGAAAGTAGTACATAATTCGCCATATCTGATTTGTTTGACAGTGCGCAAAAGGAAGTCTCCCCATTCAAAGGGAACTTTAGATGATGCCCAGGCAGTAGTAGGAAAAAGCACAGGAAAAAAATTGAAATTAGTTAGGCCTCAACTGGATGTCACATCCAAAGGTACCACAACAACCAGTCAAAGTGACAGCGATTTTGAAGATAGTAATATTCGTCAACCAGTTGCACGCTATTCTAAGCAAGGTATCATTTTTTTGTTGTAAGAAAAAGGGAACTGTGTCACTTATAGTTCGTTCATCAATAATTTATAGTTCGTTAATGTTTACTAACCAAGAAACTGATGAATATTGCTGCCATTGGGGTCTAATAGGGCATAATTCGTCAATTACTATTTATAATTCGTCATCTGTCATTTATAGTTCATTTATCAATATTTTATAGTTCGTTAATTTTACTACCCACTAAACTGATCGATATTGCTGCCATTGGGGTCTGATTGGGCATAATTCGTCAATTACTATTTATAATTCGTCATCTGTCATTTATAGGTCGTTCATCAGTATTTTATAGTTCGTTAATGTGTACTAACCACTAAACTGATGAATATTGCAGCCATTAGCTCTGATAGGGCATAATTCGTCAATTACTATTTATAATTCGTCATCTGTCATTTATAGTTTGTTCATCAGTATTTTATAGTTCGTTAATGTGTACTAACCACTAAACTGATGAATATTGCAGCCATTAGCTCTGATAGGGCATAATTCGTCAATTACTATTTATAATTCATCATCTGTCATTTATAGTTCGTTCATCAGTATTTTATAGTTCGTTAATGTGTACTAACCACTAAACTGATGAATATTGCAGCCATTAGCTCTGATAGGGCATAATTCGTCAATTACTATTTATAATTCGTTGTCTGTCATTTATAGTTCGTTCATCAATATTTTATAGTTCGTTAATGTGTATTAACCACTAAACTGATGAATATTGCAGCCATTAGCTTTGATAGGGCATAATTCGTCAATTACTATTTATAATTCGTCGTCTGTCATTTATAGTTCGTTGATCAGTATTTTATAGTACGTCATCTGCCATTTATAGTTCGTTAATAATTGTTGTTTATTCGTATTTTTTGTATGAATCTTAGAACCTGATAATATTTTCGTGTGGTTGTAGCAGTTCAAAAACATTCTACTTCATCATAGAGCACAACAATAGGCAGTGCCAGTGCATCAGCTAGAAAACTGGATGCCCAAGGAAATGGAAAAACAAGGCCAGCATCTAAAGTAAAAGGTGGAAGAAAAAAAGTGTTGATGTGGCAGTTAAGGAAAACAAAATTGTGTTTAAAACAAGATCAACGCCGAAGCCTTTGTCAAAAGCAATTAAATACCTGAACGAGGATCAAAGAAAAGCTGTAAGGTCGATGGGGTTAGGAGGCATATTGGCACTGAAACTGACCGAAATACCAGGGAATCTAGCATTTTGGCTGCTAGATTCATTTGATGCCATTACATACACTGTGAAGCTCTCAGCAGGAAGTTTCAACATTTTACCAAGAGACGTACGCCATGTACTAGGGCTCCCATCAACCGGGCGTAAAATAATTGTGAAGCAGCGGTTTGTTCCAACAACAATGGTACTCAATTGGAGAATGACTTATGGATCTACATCCACAGATATCAAATGCACTGATATAGTTGCGAAATTGAAAAAAATACAAACAAGTGATGACATGTTTAAACTGAGTTTTCTCGTGTTGTTTTTCTCAACCATGGTACAAAGTACGAAGAACCAACACTGTGATCAACGCATTCTGAATGCAATTGAAAAACCAGATGATGTTCGGGGATTAAATTGGTGTGATTATATTCTCCATAGCCTGCGTACAAGCAAACAGAACTAGGAATCAGACAGAAATGGACAGTTCACCGGGCCCATAACATTTTTGATGGTAAAAGTTATATTCTGTTATGTTATTTTGATTTCAACTGTTAATTTAATACATACCAACTCTCCCTTACAAGCATTAAAAATTCACAAGCACTGTACATGGATAAAGTCAAAAATCAACTCTGTAAAATTGGGAGACAAATACCGGTTATAAAGACTTTAACTGATGAAATAGCGGCTAGAAGGATACAATCAGAGCAGGAACAAGGAGGTTTCGGACTTGGAACAATTTTGCCACGAAACGAACCGATGGGTTTACTGACATTCAATGATGAACAAGAAGAAGAAACAGTAAGCTTCAACTGCCAAAGATTACATTACATCTTTTAATGTCAAATATACTAACATACACACTGTTGTACAGGCCCCATACAAAAGAACAGAGAACGAACCACAGAACAACAATGCTCAAAAGAATCCAATAGTACGTTATTCACTTCACACTGGGGTTTAAACAAAAAGACCATCATATGTCATTTATAATTCGTTGATTACTATGCACAAAATTTCATTAATGTTTACTAACCATTAACTGATAAATATTGCTACAATTCCAATCTGGCAGTGCGCAGATAGTCATTTACTATCTATAATTCGTCATCTGTCATTTATAGTTCGTTCGGTAATAACATATAGTTTGTTAATGTTTACTACCAACAGACTAATCAATGTTGCTGCCATTTGAATCTGGTAGTGCATAGTTCGTCATCTGACGTTTATAATTCGTCCAGAACTTTTTATAATTCGACATCTGACATTTATAGTTCGTCCATTACTATTTATAATTCGTCATCTGAATTTATAATTCGTCCTTTACAATTTTATTCTTTGTTAATGTTTACTACCTACTAAACATATCTATATTTTCATTGGTACAGGGGGTTCTAAATGAACTACGAGAGGCAGCAAAGAATATGATAAAAGCAAGGGCAGAATACGACTCAGCATTAAACAAAGCCTCACAATTACACATACTCCAAATGGAGATAAGAATAACACATAATACTGTCAAGGCAGCTATGGTTTTCGATGATGTGAACTTACCAAAAGATGCTTCAAAATCAAACAGCATGAAGGGCAAAAATGTAGATGTTTCAAGTTCTCCATCATTCTATCTGGGTATACCAGGAGTAGATCCAGACACAATTCATTTCAAAGGTGATATGGTCACACCAGCAGCTGAAAAGATAATCCGCCCTTCACCAATACTTAAAAGTGTGACATCACATCCAAATCAACTTCGACAAGAGACGCCACAAGGGTCAAGAAGACATAAGCACGTCAACTTTGAAATTCCAGATGTTCCAATATTGAATCCCACTGCGAGTAATACACACATATCAGCACATTTCGATGATAGCTGTTGTGTTGATCTTACGGGGAAAGAGCTAGCAGTGATCGAAGAAATAGCTCAACCACTACAATGTATAACTGTTGAGCAAGAATTGGATGTTGATATTCCACAAAAAATTATGAACCGTTACGCAGAACCAAAAGATCTCACAAACCTGGACCTCAAACAAAATCACCATACAAGGACCGGGTAGTGAACATAAGGGAGGATGTGACAGAAAGTTGCAAATTCTTGTGTGAGTGGGTATTCAATTCAAATGAGAAAAAAAGGTATGAACACTGATGATTCTCTGAATGTATAATATATTATTGCTTATTTTACTGATGAGATGTTTATATTTTAGTGAAAGTCTATTCCAGTGGGATACAGTGGTGGCACGACAGGAGGATTTTGTTACTATGAAGCCAGAAACCGAAATTTCAAATGCCATCATAGACGTTTGGAGTGTGATACTAAACGACAAAGAGAAATACAGATCATTTGAATCACCCTTGTGTTTTTTCAGTACAACAGGCACAACAGTAAGTGATTTTCGTGTAAGTTAAATGATATATGCTCTCCCATCACAATAACTTATATGTTTTTTGTATAAATTTTCAGATCTGGTCTAGCTTTGAAAAAATGACAGATGAGGAACGTGCCGATATTTTCAATCGTCGCTTCAACGCCGATCTAGCAAGATTTCCACACGTGAACGTCCACGATGTACATTTGGTTAGTCAGCAATTAATATGAATTTATAATTCGTCATGGTGTAACTATAATTCGTCATTATAATGTTGAAATTTTTTACACATTTTCCTTGTAGTTCTTCTTCCCAATGTGCCACATGCGCCATTTTTTCATCGTATGCTTCGACATGAGGAACGGTTTCCTTGAGGTCTTGGATAACATGGCAACCAACGTTGAATTTGCTGCAAAATATGGGGATTCAGTGAAAACGCTGGTTAGTAAGACAACAAAATATATAATTCGTCAATACCAATATAAAATTTGTTTGTGTATTACCATATCAAAATCATGTTCTTTTGGAGCATGCCAATTTTAACACATATCTGAACACAATCAAACACAAAAATGCCGAACTCATTGAAAATTACTTTCCAATCCGTCTAGAGATGCGATGGAGAACAAGGAATAATTACAAAGATTGTGCCATATTCACTATGAGGCACATGGAAACGTACAAGGGTGGAGGCGTAAAACAGTGGAAGTGTGACTTTGTAAAAGAATGCAAAAAGGTTAGTAAAAACGTGAGCATGTTAATCATCAAAGATGAACAGTGTTAGATTATTTCTAAGAAGTTTTATATATGTTGTAGCAAACAAAGCAACTATTGGCTCTACGACAATGCTACTTGAACATTATGCTCAGATCATTTTTGAACACACTGAAATCAGATGTGTTACGCAAAGCAGAGCAGTGGAGACTACTAAAAGCAGCAGCTCATGCCTTAGATGCAGCAGATGCCTTAGATGCAGCAGCAGCCTTGGAAGAAAAGTGATCATACAAAACAATGACTGAACTATGTTTTACTGAAAAATTTGTGTCCAGCATTTTGTAAATTTTTTGCCTAGAACATACAATAGTTCTAACTTTCAGGGTAGTACTAGGTCGGATACAATTATGTAGCCTGGCAATCTATTAACATTATATAACTATTTTTTTGCTAATCTTGCTACAAACAGGAAACGAATCACAAAACACAGGGGGAATAACAATTCATATCATGACGAATTATAAAGTATTTTAACGAACTATAAAATAGTCACGACGAACTATAAAATAAACACAACGAATTATATAATATTGAAGCCGAACCTGAATAAAGAAACATTGAATTTTTAAAAAAAGAAGTACAGGTCTCTGTGTTGATGAACAGATACCAAAACAAGTTTAATTGACAAACAAAAACTAAATCATGAAGGGTTGTGAGGATCATCCTCATTTGAAACATGCTCTTATGCATTCACATCCGAATTCTCAACACATGTTTTTTTGGGACAACTTCGCTTGTTGTGATGCCCAAGTTCTTGGCAGTTTCCACACAATCTTTTTGGTCTGTTTGCTTTCCCAATCATCACTTCACGAGTGGTCCGATGTCTTTTCCCACATCCTTTGTTTCGCGCCACATTTGGTGGCTTGATATTCACCTGAGAGGGTTGTTCCATGCCTATTGTTGTTTTAAAGAAATCTGCCTTAGATAAGACATTGGTCATACCTTCAGAAACTTGAACAATATTCCTCAATTGTTTAACATTCTCAAGAATACTTCTCAGATTAGTCAACTCACTTCCTGACAGTGATATAGTGGATCGAACTAGAGTCCATATCTCAGTTGTAACTGATGCAACTTCCTGATTTGGGTGTGAACATTCAGGATCTAATTCTTGTACGATTCTTGCACTTTTCAGCCATCTATTCAAAATGTACGCACTAGGAATCTGGGAAAAATCCATGGAGAAAAAAACATGGAACACATGCCTGCATAAAATTCCAGTAGTTTCAAACTTTTTGCAGCTGCACCTTGCATCTTTGGTTGAGCTAATGCACACAACCTAAATTTCAGGAGTAAAAGAAGTGAGCATATACAGAGAATACTATAACGAACTATAAAATGGTAATGACGAACTATAAAATAGACTGCCAAATCTTTAAAAAAATGCACATACCTGATACTTGACTGTGTTGTAATCTTTATCAATGATAGTACATGAAATGTGATCATCATCACACCTCATCATCTCATTGTAACATCTAAATACCCCTGCAAAGATTTCATTCTGAAATTCCTTAAAGATATTATGCGTGAAAATGTTAGCCGCATGTCTTTGAATTTCAAGTTCAGTCTTCAAACTAGGGGAAGATTTGATGGATTCGTCGTCTAACGTCCATCTGTTCTTTCTTTGTGTGTCAAGTGCCCTATCAAATGCCATATAAAACTTCACCAGTGTCATTTGATTGTGCAAAACCCTCCCAAAAAATGAGTTTTCACTTTCAGATATGGATGTTGTCCTTAATAACTTCCCCATATGCACATTTTTCAAATACACATGGATCCATGAAGTCCTAATCTTGTATATGTTTGACAGCCAACTATGTGCTTCAAGTCCATATTCTTTAATGACACATTTCCATTGTTCTTCAAAATCAGCAGCATCTATATGATCAGTCCAAATTGCTGTACTGATATTTTTCATAAAATCTGTTTGACTACATAAGGGTACACCAACCTACACACACAAAAATATAACATCAAATACACACATTGTATTAATTATTTATATAAATGACTAACAGTACCTTTGCTTTCATCTTCTCAGCAATGTGCCACATACAAAAGCGATGAGTGCTTTCTGGGAATGTTTTAGCAATAGCAACCTTCATAGCTGGGTCTTGATCAATGACTAAGACACTGGGTATATGAAATATTGACTTCCTAAAGCATTCAAGAAGCCAAGTATACGAATCCTCATCCTCATTAGATATCAAACCAATTGCAAGGGTAACAGAACACTTGTGGTTATCAACACCAATGAATAGTACAAAAACCAAATTGTACCTGCATATTATCAAACATGTTAAAACCGATGAATTATAAATTGAATATGATGAACTATAAGCACATATATTTATGTAATGAAAGATAACAAACTTTATATTAAATGACGAACTATAAAATACACCTACGAACTATAAAATAGAAATGACGAATTATGACCACTGTGCTTATGTAAAGAAATGTAACGAACTTTATATTGTTAATGACGAACTATAAATAAAATTATAGAATAACTAATACTGATGGGGCAACTTACTTGTTGGTACTGTATGTTGCATCAAAGGACACAACATCTACAAACATTTTCCTATCATTGGCCGACCTTGAGTCTGCCCAAAAAAGACGGGTAAGAGTACCTTCTTCATCCGCAACATATTCAAAAACATAACCCTTGCAAGTATCCCTTTTATTCTTTAAATGGGTAACAACCATTTCAGCATCACATCCACCAATATATGCCTTCATATCTCTTTTGAAAATTTTAAAGTCTGTCAAAGTAGCACCAATATTAGAGTAACCGCCAACCATTTCTTTCACCAGGTGAAACGCTCGAGTTGCTCCAATCCTCTTGTGGCCCAAATCCATAATAAAATTCTGTTTGTCAATACTCAAATGCCTGTTTTGCATCAAAAACTGTTTCTCAAAGGTTGAAGCAAGCTGATGGTTATGATTCTCATCAAAAACATAAACAGAATACATGCCTCCATCAACTAGCTTGAAATACAATCTCGCTTCACATCCACATCTAGTCTATTTCCTTTTCCTCTGTTTTGAGTTAGGATTTTTCAGCATGTCTACCTTCGTCTTTTGGCGCTTGAAACCTTGACGATGACACAACAGATGTTTCAGCTTTAATACACCATCACTGCTGATTGTTGTATTAGCACGAACATCGAATCCAGCTATTTGAGCATAATTCTCGTAGAATTTAACAACTTCATCCGGAGATAAAAACTTTTGACCAATAAACGGCTTGTACTGGTCAGGGCATTTGGGCGTCCAGAATACAACGCCACTTTCAGAAAAGTAAGACGGTTCCATTGAACATAAATTCTCAGTCGAATCGATTGATCCTGCGCGCAGGATAAAAAAACGTTAGAAATTCATCACCACTACTTTCGCCGATAATTATAAATGAACACAAATTATGTCGATTCATAACGCCAAAACATTAAGAATCAGGATCGCACAGTTCGTCAATTCATATCACCACAACATTCAAACACGAAAAACTACACTTAAAACAGTTTCGAACCTCCGATGTTGTTGTCGGTCATGACCTCCGATGTTGATGTCGAACCTCCGACGTTAGTTACGCAGTACGACAAATCGAGTAAAAACGTTGTTTCGAGAACGATTAGAAATCACAACGAATTTGATTTGAAACAACGTGACAGTTTAGGAAACAGGGATCAATCGGTTACGTGAAAACTGAATTTTCCTATTGTATGCCAAAATTGCCCTCAACAGATTAAAAATTAAAATTAAACAAATTTATCTTCAATTAATCAGCACCATCCAAAAGATTAAATGAAGGGTTAGGCTAACTTTATATTTTTTATAATAATTATCACTTTGCACCGGATCCTTTCTCTACTAACTAATGTCTCTCTTTCGAAAAATGTCTCAGGTTGATCGACATTTCCGGGGTGTAGTTTTCTTTAGTGCTGGGTTCGGTTCAAAAACCGAACCGAACCGACAAAAACCGAACCGAACCGATTTGTCGGTTTAATGAAAAATGAAACCGAAAACCGAACCGATTTTTCGGTAAACCGACATTCGGTTTCGGTTCGGTTTTTGTCGGTTCTCAAAATGAAAACCGAAACCGAACCGATATAAATCGGTTCGGTATGAAAAATTGAAATTCGGTTCGGTTTGAGGTCGGTTCGATTTCGGTTCGATTTCGATTATCGGTACAAAAACTCAGCCCTAGTTTTCTTTATAAATACAGTTTTCTTTATAAATACTTAAAAGGGTTCGTTTATTATCAAACTAAAGAGTTTGTCCACATGGCGTGGTTCTATTCGTTAACAATGATTATAGTGTGGAGAAGCAGAGCAGAGGATAACGATAAACTGGGGCGGAGAACTCAGCGGAACTGTTTAGTTGGGCGGAGAGATAAATGTCATCGAAATCATCGACGACGTAACTCTTCAAATCTGCGTCTTCATCTCCTTTTTTGCATTTCGTCCTCTCTCCGTCTCTCCTTCCGCTTTAGACGCTTTTCAATTCTCCATTTTCGCAAGGTTTTTATGCTTATTAGATCGAACATTCTGCTTTGCCAAATTCACGTTGCTTCTGATCTTACTTCGGCATTTTGATTAACTTTGTTTTAAATTG
Source organism: Rhodiola kirilowii (assembly GCA_033675215.1). Classification (NCBI taxonomy): domain Eukaryota; kingdom Viridiplantae; phylum Streptophyta; class Magnoliopsida; order Saxifragales; family Crassulaceae; genus Rhodiola; species Rhodiola kirilowii. The sequence goes on from CM066203.1 coordinate 23,963,113, forward strand.
TTGATTGCAGGATGGACGCTACAATGAACGTATGCAAATCTGTTGTGGTTCCGCCGACACCTGTAAGTTTGAATTTTAAATAATGATAGATTTTGATCTGGATACTACCGGTGAACTGATTGATATATATGTCATGTTGGAGTGAAGGGAAGTGAACTTTATTACACTTTGTAAGATTTCCAGATAGTTATTTTTATTTTTAATATTTGTTTTACTGTTAATTTGGATTCATGTATATGAGTATATGAAAGATTAGTATGGAAATTCTGGTCCTTTTTTTAGTTTCCACTGATGTGGTGTAGTAGAATCAGAGGAATTTGTAGCAGAATATAGTTCTTACAGATGATCGGGCTCTCAATTTAAGCTTGATTATTTTCCTTTGTTTTATTGAGACACTGATGTTCTGCAAATGCGCATTACATATTTGTTTGATGGATTTGTTTTAACGGTTAATGGAGAGGGACTTTTATATAAGGCCTTGTATTTCTTGAGTTTTGTGATATTAACACAATCTAATGATGGCAGGGGTTGATTGTGGGAAGTTCCAAGGGGATTAAGAGTTCCCAATGTAGCTTTTTGGCTGGAAGAAAGGTGAATTTTCCAAAGCAAGCAGCTCGGGCTGTTCGTGTTGAGAGAAAAGCAGGGAAGCAGCAAGGTGGAGCTCTTGGAGCTACATGCCGCCAGGAAAAGATTCTTGTTGCAAATAGAGGGGAAATTGCAGTTCGCGTAATCCGTACTGCTCATGAGCTGGGAATCCCTTGTGTAGCAGTTTATTCTACCATTGATAAGGATGCACTGCACGTCAAACTGGCAGATGAATCAGTATGTATTGGGGAAGCTCCGAGCAGTCAATCGTATGGGTTTTCTCTTCCATATTCTTTTATACATAATCTCATCCATTGTTTTACAACAGTACAACATTTTTCTTTCTTTCTAATTTATGTTTGCATGATATAAAATACCGTTTTTTTCCGAACAGGTACTTGGTGATCCCTAATGTTCTATCTGCTGCAATCAGCCGAAAATGTACCATGCTTCATCCTGGATATGGGTTTCTCTCTGAGAATGCTGTTTTCGTCGAAATGTGCAGAGAGCATGGCATCAATTTTATTGGCCCTAATGTATGTACCTATTTTCTAACTTTTATGTTATCACAAATTCCAGTTTCTCCAGTTTTGTTTAAAAAATAATACTCTACACGATCATTTTTTGTTTTTAGTGTGTCCATATGCTTCATTGAATAGCTTATCTAGCCATATAACTGGTTGAATTCGAAACATGTCATTGTAATACTATGTTAACTAAAATATTTCAGTGCATACTTTTCTAATTGGGGTCTCTTATCATTGAAAGCCTGACAGCATCCGCGTGATGGGTGACAAATCAACAGCCAGAGATACTATGAAAAATGCAGGTGTTCCAACAGTCCCTGGCAGTGATGGTCTGTTAGCGGTAATTCTCTTTCTAAACCACAGAACTTATTGCAAATATATTCTGAATTGACAAATAAAAGTTTTGTTAGCACGTGTAATGTTTATATGTTGTCATTCGTATAGAGCACTGAGGAAGGCATCAAACTAGCTGAGGAAATTGGATATCCTGTGATGATCAAGGTAAATTTATCTCAGAAAAACGTTGGAGTTATGCTCTATTAAATCATATAGCTTTGGCTGAATAGCATCAATCATTTTTTGTACCTCTGCATATTCAGTGGCATTGAGTATCAGATTAGAAACTGTAAGTATCTGTGAGCCCTTTCAAGTTTCAATTATATGCTATGCATAAATACATTGCTAATAAGCATATGTGAACTCATGCTGTCTACATGAGTTTAGTAGCTGATCTTGGTTCATCTGGTATCTTTTCATGTTCATCTATATTACCATTTGTCAATTTGAAATAAAATGATGGTTAATGGTAAATCTTATGGTATATATTGGTCTTGTTGTGTATACGACCCATAATTTGTAGCAAAAATTATGGAAGAGTGATTACTTTGTAATTATTTTATTCAAGTAGGCAACGGCTGGTGGAGGAGGACGCGGAATGCGTCTTGCTAAGGAGCCTGAAGAGTTTGTTAAACTGTTACAGGTATCTAGAATTAGATGTAGCATTTGTTGAGTATATTACCTCAGAAACCTTATTATTATAATAATAATAAGAATAATTATTATTATTTTGGCATCTGAAGCATTTTGATTCTGATTTTTAAAGTGTTTCACTATCGTTTCCTATTTTGGGGTGGTTGTGCTTAAACTTGACTTAGGGCCTGTTCTATTGAACTGAACTGATAGAATCAAAGAACTTTAACTTGAAAACTTAACTTAAGAATTTACGTATCAGTTCAAAAGATAAGACCATTAACTAAAGTTAAGTGATTAATTAGCACTTAAATATAATGTTGAACTGAAGTGTTGAATTTTAAGCTCAACAAAACATACTACTAGCCTTAATTTACATTTGGACATCTTACATGGTGACAAACGTGCAGCACTAATAATCGTATGCTTGAACTTATCCCTGATGGACTTTTGAGTTTTGAGAGCCTTAGATAGTGTCAGGCCCATTGGAGACGATTTCCTAATAATATGTGTTGAATGGTCGAACAACAGCAAGCTAAAAGTGAGGCCGGAGCTGCATTTGGAAATGATGGAGTTTATCTGGAGAAGTATGTTCAGAATCCAAGGCATATTGAGTTTCAGGTATGATAGCAGCTCCAAGTTGCCATACTTTGACAGTATCAGGGATGGATCTAAGTTTTCTGCTCACCCGTACAGGTCCTTGCAGACAAGTACGGTAATGTTGTTCACTTCGGAGAGCGTGATTGCAGTATTCAGGTACCGTTGACAATTCTTCATTGGTTTAGTCTCAAAATAACTTCGTGACTGTGTACGCATTTGATCACTAATTTTTATAATTTACAAAGTATTGCATGTCATTACAGAGAGTGAAAACGAACTTGCGAGTAATTATTTATTTATTTATGCATTGTATATATCTGAAGTAGGCCTACTGGTTCTTTTTTGAGAATGGAGTAGAAGCTTCCCAGTCTTGTTAGGATCCATCTCTACGTTGCTTGGCATCTAAATGCAGAGTTTCAACCTGTAATGTCTTCACGTGACATGATTGTAGAGTCTAAGCTACGTTCTATGTGTGTTCAATATGTGCCAGTATGCCTAAGCAGCGTTCTCTGTCATATGTCCAATATGTAGTTGTTACAATAATAGTTGTTTTTCTGCTCATTTATAGAGAAGGAATCAGAAACTACTGGAAGAAGCACCCTCTCCTGCATTGACCCCTGAGTTGAGGAAAGCCATGGGTGATGCAGCTGTTGCTGCCGCTGCATCCATAGGCTACATTGGGGTTGGAACTGTTGAGTTCCTTTTGGATGAAAGAGGTTCCTTCTACTTCATGGAAATGAATACACGAATCCAGGTAACTGACTATGCGGATGATTCCATTGTAGTTTATGAGCTTTCTATTTATAAATCATGGGAATAGTAAATGCATTTTACTTTTCTTTTGATTTTTATAAATAGGTTGAGCATCCTGTGACCGAAATGATATCCTCCACTGATTTGATTGAGGAACAAATTCGGGTTGCTATGGGGGAGAAACTCCGTTACACACAGGTTTGCTGGAAAACACCAGAAGTTTCTCCTTTTTTTGTTGTTTTTTTCTTCTCAAAGTGGTTCCTTATTAGTAAAGGTGATATTTGTGGTCAGGATGACATAGTTCTCAGGGGTCATTCCATTGAATGTCGTATCAATGCTGAGGATGCTTTCAAGAATTTCAGGCCTGGGCCAGGTGCAATTTTTGTCATATGTAAAGCATAACTGCATTGATAGAGTATCACTTATTGAACTCGCCTGGCCTGATGCCATGCATGCCAAGTCCTAGATTTAGGAGATACTGTGGAGTTTGATAACTTAAAACACTTGAGTTCATGCATGGCAATGTGCTTAAGATTAACACCCGAATGACATGATCATAACGCTTCATAAGGTCATATACATTTTTACCTTGCCTTGGCATGCCAGGTAATGCATGCACTGCACTATTTCTGTACAGCGTGGCGTAGTTCGGGAAATATTGTTTGAACAGTTTCCATTACTTGCTTTGTTTATCTATCTCTGCGGCTACTGTCTATTCCACACTCTGGTTTGTTCATAACTGCCCATCTTAGGGTGCGTTCTTTCAAGCTTCAGCTTGAGCTTAACGGGACTGAGTTGAACAAACATGATCTAAATGATTTTGTGAGACAAGAAACTGAATTTAACTGAAATGAAGATTTATATTTCAATCGTAAAAGACACTCTTTGTACATATTTTTTTTTCCGCTGACAGATTGTGAATCCCGTGACTTGATTTTTTCCTTTGTAGTAGGCTACAAATTGTTTGAGTGGCAAAACAAAAAATTTATATCATTCTAATTCTAATCCTAAGCCTTGTTACTTACCTTTTCTTCCTTTGGGGAATCAGGGAAAATAACTGAGTACCTTCCAGCTGGAGGTCCATTCACAAGGATGGACAGCCATGTTTATCCTGGTTATGTTGTTCCACCAAGCTATGATTCGTTGCTTGGAAAGGTTTGTCTAAACTAAACTCCTCGTTTGAATTTCTAAATGTATTAAGTGCAGCAATTATTTATTTGTTATTAAGCTAATGTCATGATCTTGGCATGTCAAATTTCTACACTCCAAGTCCAAGGCATTCCCCATAATAATAATAATAATAAAAAGGTCCAAGGCATTCATTTAATAGCTAAACCAGTTCATGGAGAATCTAAATTGAGCACCAGCCGCTTGCTAGCTTGCAGACCCTAAATATAATGACAGCACCTCATCATTTATGAACACGATACCAAGTTTCTTTTACCACGAGTCTCATCTCTATTTAACATCCTTCTGCCTGATCCCCATTCTATTTCTTTCCTGGTACATGGTACCATTGAGTGGAGAAGCATATGCCTATCAAATATATTTACCCTGCTTTCATTATACATTGCCAATTCCTCAATTAACTATTTTTCTTACATTGGTTATCGGCCATAACGTGTCTTTAATTATATTCCAGCTTATTGTATGGGGTCCCACTAGAGAAAAGGCCATTGAGCGCATGAAGAGGGCTCTAAATGACACTATCATTACAGGTACTATATCAGAAATTTTTTTGGGATACATAACAGGTAACAGCATGTATGCATTACGAGTATTTTGTTTGCTCGTGGGTCCAATGTTGATTCTATGTATCTTGCTAAGTTCACAATATTCCTGCCCATCCACGTGCATATTCCGTTAGCAATGAAATTTCGTATTTTTCAACTCCCCAAATGCCTTCGAGGAGATTTCAGATTTCTTTATGATTCACCTAGTAAAATAAGGCACTTTGTTTTCCTCAAATGTCTATGCTAACGAAGTGGAGAGTCGGTAAAAACTGATGATACTGACTCCACGTTTGATAAAACTCATACATTATTAGCGTCTCCAGCCTTCTAGTTGTCCACCTAGAGTTTGCTGCTATGGTGCTTTTCACGATCGATCATAATATATGATATTCAATTGACATTGTATCCTATGTTCTGCAGGAGTTCCGACCACCATAGAGTACCATAAGCTAATCCTCGAGATTGAGGTTTGGAGATTTTCATCTGTTTTCAAGCCATCTTTTTTGGTGACCATGACACTGCATTTATAATCTTTTCACTCACAGGATTTTAAGAACGGAAAAGTTGACACGGCTTTCATTCCAAAGCACGAGAGTGACTTAATGCAGGTATGGCGCTCACCATGATTACCATTAAACTTACAACAGGCTACTAATTACAATACACCCTTAATGAGATGATATCAAAATATTTGTAACAAATAATACCCATCCTGAATCTAGTGTAGGGCATTTTAACTTGCACATCCGAAATTATAGACTTTTAATGTGTGCCTATTCTTATTTGCAAAAGGAATGATACAAGAGAGAGAGCTAATAATGTGTGTTTATCCTTATTTGCAGCCAAGCTCGTTGGTGTCCATGAATGCAAATTAAAGAATTTTGATAGAGAACAATTTCATGAGGATAGAATCCAGTCCCAAGTTCGTACCCGTTAGTTAACTTATTTCATTCTAGCAGTTTGCCTATTATTTCTGCTGAAGTACTATTATTATATCTTGCCAATGTTTATGTTCTAATTTATGACAAAAAATATTCTTGTTCCTAATATATATATAACTGAAAGAGAGACATCATTGTTGCAAAAAAGTGACAGTTGTATTTTTAGGTGCAAGTCAAAAACATTTATATTGATCGGTAAGTACCGAGTCGTCCAATGAGCAATTGTAAACCTAAGATTACTATTCGATTTTACTTAATAAGTCCATTTCCTAACGATTGTGTGAAATGTGATTATCAATTATCAAACAATGATTAATGCAATGAAAAAAATTGTTTTCAAGGTTTTAAAGGCTTAGGGTACTACTTCCCTCCTTGGCGCACTCAACTCTCAATAGGCACAATTTTATGCAAGAACTAGCAAGGTAATGGTTAGACTAAGGCGTGCATCTATTAAACTAAATTCAATCGCTAGATATTTTTACTTGATTTAAGGAAGAGGCACCTTGCACGTGAGCTTCAATCGCTAGATGTTGTTAGCTCACGTCCAACTCAAGGTTCTCAATCATCAACGCTAGTTGAGTGATCATAAACCAAGAGTGGTGAAGACCAAGCCTATCTCGATGCTAGGATGAGTCACGCTAGTGATTGTCATCAAGCAAGGGTGAATCTACTTTCATTCTAGAACTCTTAGTCTCGTTCGCTAGAACACTCAACTTCAAATTCATGTTTCTAGACCACCTAGGCATTTTATCAAACACTTGGTGGGTATAGAGTTGACATTCTATCCAAGTAGATTCACAACCATAACAAAAGCTTCATTCATACATGTAATCAATAGATGATAGAGTTTTGTACACCAAGGAGGTCCATAGGACCCCTAGAAACTAGAAGAGACTACTCACAAGTCATATTCAATACTCAAGCAAAGTAGTTTTTACAAGGATGATGAAATAGAACAAACAAGATGAAGAAATTAAGATGAAAGTCTCCCTTCAATCTTTAGATTATCTCCAAGCTTAGTTGATGATCTTCCAAAACCCTTGTGCTCTTCTTCTCCAAAAACCCTTGATGAACTTCCCTCGGTTGCCCAAAAATCCCCGCTTTCAATTTATAGGCAAAGAGGGAAAAATCTGGTTTTTAAGTCAAGACCCGGGCGGGTCAACTTAGCCCGGGCGAGTGCGAGCTAAAGCCGAGCCAGCAGCTCAAGTTACCCGGGCGGGTGTGGAGAAGACCCGAGCGGGTGTTGTGTTATCTGGCGAGAGGAGCGGCTGAAGACCCGGGCGGGTCAACTTGGACTCGGCCGAGTGCAGGGATTGTCCCGAGCAGGGTGCATTGGGGACCCGGGAGGGTCAAGTTAGATCCGGGCGAGTGTAAGGCTAACTGAGGCGCAGAAGGACGGGACTCGTGCGAGTATCCAGGGACCCGGGCGAGTGTGCGAAGGAGACCCGACCGGCTGAGTTTTGGCCTGTTTTTCAGCCGGTCGACTGGAACTTCAACTATGGCCCTTTTTGCACCAAAAACTCGATTTTCTCCCTAGTTTTCGTGTTTAGGTCTTGAGCTCGATGGATGGTTGCTTTTAGCCTGAAACGCAATAAAAAGGTCAAATGACATAGAATTAGCACCGGGAATGGACCAAAACTCTTCGTAAATGGATATGTAAATGAGTCGAGAATTCGACTCATCAAAAAGCATGTCTTCTGGCTTCAGTATTTAATCGACGAATGCTCTGAATTCTGATAATAATAATTTGCTAGAAACTGCAGGACAAATGGATGTGAAAGTTTGAATTATGAACTGTGGTTCCTGCTGCCTCTGGGCACATTTCAATCAGTTTTTGCTGACACGATGAAAATAACTAATTCGAGCAAAATAAAATAATGAACAACAAACCCTTACACACACTGACAATGTGTAAAAGCCACCCAACTAGCAGACACAATGTTTCTATCACAGGCACAAGAATGGAATGATGTTTTGTTCAGTAAGTCAACATTTGGGATAATCCGCTGGAGGAGGTAGCAAGCTCTGAGAAGGCAGTGGACCATTTTGAACAATGAAAGCCGTTGCAAGACCCCATGTAGTGTGCTCCTCAAGATGGCAATGAACGAACCACGCACCAGGGTTATCCGCCTTGAATCTGATGGCTGCCCATCCACCACTAGGAACAGCCACTGTGTTCCTCTCCACCGGATCCACCAAGTTGTAATCCTTGGGATGCTTCTTGACATCAAAGTTACCAAACCCCTGTCCCACTACAAAGAAATTGTGTCCGTGAACATGAATCGGATGGTTCTCTACATGTAAAAAGTTGGTGTTCTGCAACACAATCTCCAAGTTGGTTCCATAAGGAACTGACAGTATTTTGGACCCAAAAACAGTGTTCATGTTCTCCTTAAACGGATCCACTCCAGCAAAGTCGAACTCCGTAGGTGGCTTCTCTGCGAAATCGGTCGTGTAGCCTGGTTTTTTGAGGTTGTAGTAGTAGGATTGGATAATGGCAGTAGAGGGTCTGATGAATGATTGGTTGTTCATTGAGCTGAAGAATCTCTTCCCCTCATACCCAGAGCAAGTTCTGTTCACAGGACAGTCCTGAAGCTGGAGGCCGATAGTCGATACGACCCTTTTATCAATCTTCTGTGGGACATTGCAGGGATATTTCAAAGTTGCAAGGCTTCTGAGGCTGGTGGTGAACTTGGTTGCAAATTCAGTGTCTAGCATGTCTGGCAAGTTGCGAAGCAGAAGTTTTACCGGCAAGGTGGATGAGGGTGGGCTGATCTTTTCCGTGCTTCTTCTAGCATTGTAACTTATGAACCCGACAGCGGTGGAATTGTTGAAGGGGAAGATCGGGGCGGTCACGTATGGACCTAACAACATTGCGAACGTTCCTGACGCGTCAGGGACTTGGTTCGCCGTGAGCAGGACAGATGTGGTCTGTCCTGGCGCAATCATGATGGCGCTTGTTTCGTATGGTTTTGTGTAGACTGCATCCACCTCTACCACCGTCAAGGTGTGGTTGGCCACGGCAAAGAACACCTCGTTGTTCAGCCCGGCGTTGATGAATCGGAGTAAGTAGGTTTTACCTTGTGTCACCGGTTGCATAAAAGTATCTGAACATATGCAACAAAGTTATACAAGACAGAACATCAAAAAAAAAAAACCAAATACATGGTCTGGTCTAATCATGGTTTTGGTCAAATGGTCAGTACGTCAACGGTTTAAACCTCACTGAATGCATTAAACCTCACTGAATGCATGTTATAGCACGATTCAGTTGAAAAGAAAACACTACCTTTAGCGGAACATGGGTAGAGAGGACCAGGCAAGCCATTGATGGTAAATGCGTCGGAGACATTAGGTCCTCCACCGGACATCGTCATGTCCTTCTCGACTTGATCAACATCCCCATTCCACCATTCGCCGAATAGTATTGGAACTTCAGCATGAATGGGAAGCTTAAATGGGTAAGACATTCGAGGGTAGACGATGAGAGGACCGTTGACTGATGCACGCTGCCAGTTTATGTGCGAGTGCCACCACAGTGTGCCTCTCTGATCAATCACCTGAAATTTATACGTATAGGTCTGCCCTGATCTTATAGGACACTGAGTTATGTATGCTGGGCCATCAGCCCATCCCGTCCTTAGCTGTCTGATTCCATGCCTACAAAAATGGCTTAGTCAATTCCAATAATTTGTTAACACTTTTTCGGACTGTCATAAAATGTTTTCAGAAAAGTCGACCTTCTGGTCTTCTGATCGAAACTATCAATAAAAATAGTGATAATTTAGGTCGGACTTAACTTTTCGCTTATAAATTTTATATTTTAAGTAGCTGCATTAATGTTTATGAATGATTTAACTAAATTTAATTAGATATAGGTTAAAATATGACTAATGAAACAAACAAAGTGATTAATTATAAGAATCAAATTGAATACCAGTGGAGGGTAGTGTTGCTAGAAATGCTGTTAGTGACCTTAATTTCGACATTGTCACCTTCATGAACGGCAATAGTAGGCCCTGGATATTGCCCGTTCACTGTCAGCAGCGGCTTCGTGTGGCAGAGGCGCGTAACGCTCTTCCATTCAACCTATAACCAGTAAAAAGTACCATAAAAAATTGCTCATCTCCGAAGCCATGAAACATATATATAAGAACACAATAAGAAGAATCATCTATTAATTAATGGCTCACATTGAATGTGAACCGCTTAGTAATGGCTCCGGCGGCAGGTACCGGCCAACCCCATGAAAACACACAAACTGATATGAGCAGGAGCACTTTATAAATGAATGAACCCATTGCTGGCTATGTTGTAGAGATCGTTTGTGAAAACGAATCATCTGAAAGCTCTCACCATTTTATACACCAGTATAAACATGGAGAAGTAGACACTGGTTATCCTCGAAACGAAGCCGTTTAACTAGGATAAGCCAAAAGACAAACAACATGTTATAACCGAACTTCGAAATACCAAACACAATCTTAAAAATAGTAAACTTGAAAAATGTCGTTCTGGTACTAATAATTTGAATGTGCCGGGGAATGGAGTTTTGTGAATATTTAATTGAAATTGCACTTTGTGATGATTGTGTGTGCGTTTGCATGCATGTGTAATTTTTGCATGGATCCAAATTTGACCAACTACAAGGTCCAAAACAAAACTCAACCGCCTTTGGTGAATAAAACAAGTGTAAACAAATGGTTATGTAATATTTGATCAGAATTTTTTTAAAGTGCGAAAAGCGTGTAAGTAGGACTTTTAATCATTATTGACAACCTATCAATTTAGGGTTGGTATTTATAATTATTTTTTTTGTCAATAAGCGAGTCAGAATATTAGCTGTAAAGGTTAGGAATATACCATCTCATACTCTGAAATCTACGTAGGTGATCCTTTTGTGTAGTCATCTTAAGTTTACTATATTTATTTTATTAACACTTAGTTAGATGCAAACTTTTTAGTTTTATAATTGTAATTTTTTTATAAACATATTTTATAAGTTAGAGGAGCGCTCAAATGTAAATCTTTCTATTTCTCATGCACTTGAAAACTCAATCTTTATCTTTAAAAGCCATTATCAAGTAATTGTGGTGGTGACATTTGTCCCAAATGCATATTCAAACTTGCATTTAATGCAAACTAAAAGCTGTGAGGAATTAGTGCCTCATACTTGCCTGGTCATACTAGCATGTTTAGGCTTAGAGTCAGGCCTTATAGTCTATAGAGGCTCCTTTGGATTGGTTATTGGCATGCACTTATAGTACATATGTTGTAGTATATTTGTGTGGTTTTTGCATGTTCATTATGTGCAGGATTGATCGAGTTTGAAAGCCATAAAGGTTGGAGGATGATCAGCAAATCAAAGGAGCATTCTGGGTTCAGACGAGAAGAAACGGTGTCGTTTCGTCCAGGCGCGAAGCAGTTTAAATGGGACGACAACGTATTCCTCACGAGGGTTTTTCGGTTACAAGTGGGACGTCGTTGTTTCAGCAAGGCGCGTCCGAATTTGATGTTGGGCCGAACGTCGTCGTTTCCTCCTCCTTCTTCGTTTTGGTTCAAAAGAGAGCAGCGAAGCTCATTCGAGCAGTTCGACAAAATCCAGAGCGACGGAGCGTTTTGGAGCAACGAGCATTCTCGTTCGGTCATCGAAGTGAAGTGCATCGTGCTCACGCATTCAATCGGAACAACGAAAGCCATTGCTGTGCTCATTCACCGCTAGCTTTGTCAGAGTCCCACCGGAGACGTTTTTCACCGCCGGTCACGCCGCTGCCTCGGATCGATCGGAATCTGCAATTCAGATGTCAGGGAAGTTTTCGCCCTTATCAACAGTGCTTATTATCGGTTGATTTAGTCATTGCATTGCTTGATTAGATTAGGGCACAATAAGTCTAAATTAGGGTTCTTGACAATTGCTTGTACCGAACCATTCCTTTATAGTGGATTGATCCTCGCCTCCTCCCCTGGAGGCACCCCATGGAGTAGGGGCATCCCCCGAACCACGTTATATCTTGTTGTCATTTCCTTTAAGTTCTCAAAGCACTTAATTGAACTTAAGATCATAAGATCATTGGGAAATTGACTTAATCATCCATATATCATTTACAAATTGGTATCAGAGCCTAAAGGTTTATTGATCTGTGTTTCTTGCACTGATCTTGAATTAGGATAGTGATTAAAACTTGTTTAGAACTTTGTTCTTAAACTGTTTTGCACTATTTCTGATCCTAAACCTGTTCTGGTCTCACTCTCTTCTGTTGTTTGTTTCCAGGAACACTGGAAGACTCGAGGATCTAGACCTTTGATGGAACACAAGACTATTCCATCTGGAAAGTCAAAATGCAAGCTTTGCTCACCAAAGAAAAATGCTGGAGAGCTGTCACTGAAACCTGGGGTGCTCTCACTTCTGATGAGAGAAAAAAGGAACTCCAAGAGCAAGCTCATGCTGAAATTATGATGAAACTGTCTGATGATATTATCAGATAAGTTGTAAGTATCACTAACCCTAAAACTCTTTGGGATAAACTTGATGAGATCTTCTTGTCTAAATCTTTGCCTAGCAAAATTTAACTCTTGTGTAGACTGTTCAACTTTAAGATGAATCAGTCTTGGCCTATTCAGGAAAATCTAGATGTTTTCTTAAAATTAACACAAGACATAGCTAGATGTGAAGAGACTATAAAAGAAACTTTTCAAGTTGTTATCCTTCTAAATGCCCTGCCCTCACAGTGAAAACCTTAAGGATGTTATACAATATGGTAGGGATGAATTACATTAACTAAAATCCTAGGAGCCATTACTCAGAAAAATGAGACCTTAAGAGTGTTCAAAACTAAAACTGCCCCTAAGGCAGATGTTAAAACTGAACTTAAAACTGAGGTTATGGTTTTCAAAAACAAAAGAAAGGGGCAGGGGAAATTTAGGAAACCAAATGATAGTTCCTCCTCTTCATCAATTGAAAAAGGTTTTGATAAAAGCAATGTGAAATGCTCCTACTGTAAAAAGTCTGGGCATTTTACTAAAGATTGCTATAAACTTAAAAAGAAAGAGAAGGAAACTGAAAAAGAAAAGGGTAAAGGAAAACAACATGCTAATCATGATTTTTCAAATATTTGTGAAAGTGGTACTTCTTATAAGCATGAGATTATGATGTGTGCTGATAACTCAATTGCTAGCTCTTGGATTCTTGATTCTGGTTGCACAATTCATGCTACATCTAATAAATCATTATTCTGTTCTTTAAAATATGTTGATGGTGGTGATGTTATCTTAGGAGATAATACTTCTTTCAAAATTAAGGGCATTGGTCAAGTTACTTTGCACATGTTTTATGGTGTCTTTAGAACCATAACTGGGGTAGCTTGGGTGCCACACTTAAGAAGAAGTCTTCTATCTGAATCTAAGTTTGATAAACAAGGTTGTCACATAGTAACTCATAATGGTGTGAAGGACATTATTAGGGATAATAGAGTCCTAATAAAATGTATAAACAGGGGAGGGCTATATCATGTAGTCTGTTTAACTTCACTAAAAACCAAGATAAAACTGAGTTACTAACAGAACTGTGGCACTCTAGACTTAGACATATAGGTAATAAGGGTCTGTCTCATCTAGTTAAATCTGGGGTAATTAAAGACAAGCTTTCAGACCTTCAATTCTGTGAGAATTGTGTTTTAGGGAAGAAAACCAGAAATAAGATTAAGCCATTCACTTTCACTGCAGCAAGGCCCCTTGAGTATGTTCATTCAGATATATGGGGCCCTGCCCAAGTGTCCACAGTTGGTGGCAGAAACTATTTTCTGTCCCTAATTGATCAATTCTCTAGGAAGGTTTGGGTTTGTCTACTTAAGATTAAGGATGAAGCCTTTGATAGCTTTAAAACCTGGAAAACTATGGTAGAAAACCAGACAGACCTTAAACTAAAATGCCTTAGGACTGATAATGGTCTAGAGTTTTGTAACAAGGCTTTTAATGAGTTTTGTAATGAACATGGCATTAAAAGACACCTAACAGTCCCATACACCACAACAAAATGGAACTGCAGAAAGAATAAATAGAACTCTTCTTGAGAAAGCTAGATGTTTGCTTATAAGTGCTGGCCTTAAGCCTTCAATGTGGGGAGAGGCTGTTATTACAGCTTCCTATTTAATTAACAGATCCCTATGTTCTGCCCTCAATTTTAAAACTCCTCAAGAAATGTGGACTGGCAAACCACCAAATCTAGAACACTTTAGGCCTTTTTGATGTACAATGTATGTTAAAACCTCACAAGGTAAATTAAATCCTAGGGCTGATAAAGGTGTATTTCTTGGTTATCCTGATGGTGTGAAAGGTTATAAAATTTTATTGATTCAACTAGGTGGTTATAAAATTGTTGTTGCTAGAGTTGTGACTTGTAATGCACATGATTTTCATTTTAAATCTAAACTAAGCCCTGTTAATGAGCCATCAGGCACACCTGATGGTGTGACCAGCTTTTTTCCCCATCTTCTCTATTTAGACAGGATGATACACCTCAAGGCGGGGAGGCACTAGGGGACCAGTCACTGGACCAAATGGAAGATCAGACACCTGCAGCAACTGATGCACCACCAGCCATCATTCAAGCACAAGGAACTGATCCTGTGGAGCATGGTCCTGCTCCAATTGATATTGCAGTTCAGCACCCTCACCATTCAGGTGGGGAAGTAAGTCATTCTCAACCCTCATCTTCTAATGTTCCTACTACTACTATAGTACCTTATGAGCCTAATAACTCTTTGAGAAACTATATGCTAGTTAGAGATAGAGAACCTAGAAGAAAAATGATTAACCTAAAGTATGCTAGTGTTGCTAAAAATGATGCTAGTTTACTTGAGAATTCCTTGAATGTTGTTGAGTATGCTTTGACTGCTGCTGAAATTGTTAAACATGAAATTCCTGAAACTTACCAACAAGCAATTACTTGTAAACAATCAAATGAGTGGAAAATTGCTATGCATGAAGAAATTCAGTCTATGTATGCTAATAGAACTTGGAAACTAGTTGGAAAACCTCAGCATGCTAGAACTATAAACTGTAAGTGGATATTCAGAATAAAAGAGGGAAATGGTGTGAATGATCCACCTAGGTACAAAGCTAGACTTGTAGCTAAGGGATTCACCCAAAAAGAAGGAGTTGATTATAGTGAGATCTTTGCCCCTGTTGTTAAATATAAAACTCTGAGATTGCTATTAGCTATGACAACTGTTTATGACGATGAATTACAGCAAATGGATGTTAAAACAGCCTTCCTTCATGGAGACTTAAAAGAAACAATTTACATGAAACAACCTATAGGTTTCATAGACAAAAATCACCCTGAACATGTCTGTTTACTGCAAAGATCAATTTATGGCCTAAAACAGTCCCCTAGACTTTGGAATAAAAAGTTTGATGCTTGTATGTTGTCTTTGGGATTTCTTAGGAGTAAATATGATACATGTCTTTACTTTAAGTCTATGAAATCTGATGTGGTGTTATATGTTCTGCTCTATGTTGATGATATCCTATTGATATCCAACTCAAAACCAACAATAGCTAAACTGAAATCTGAGTTAAAACAACACTTTGACATGAAAGATTTAGGGGTTGCACAAAAGATTTTAGGAGTTAAAATACTGAGAAATAGAAATAAAGGAACCATGTATTTATCACAAGCTGATTATATCACTAAGGTTCTAAATAAATTCTCAATGCTTAACTCTAAACCTTCACCTATCCCCTTAGGAGGGCACTTGGTTTTGTCCAAGGCAGATTGCCCTTCCACTGAATCTGATAAACACCAAATGAAAGACATCCCCTATGACATAGCTGTAGGTTCAGTCATGTATGCCATGCTATGTACAAGACCAGATTTGGCCTTTTCAGTGAGTGTTCTCAGCAGGTTTATGTCAAATCCTGGGAATGCTCATTGGACTGCCATGCAATATCTTCTTAAGTACATAGATGGGACACAAAACCTAGGCTTAGTATACAAGAAACATGAACCTAAAATTGAGTTAAAGGGGTATGTAGATTCAGAATATGCAAGCAATAAAGATACAAGAAAATCCACAACAGCCCTTTACTTCACTTGGGCGGGTAATTGCATCAGTTGGAAATCCCAGTAACAATCCATTGTTGCTTTATCCTCAACTGAAGCTGAATACATAGCAGCTGTTGAGGCTATTAAGGAAGCCATATGGCTTCAAGAGATTTTAGGGGAAATTCAGAATCAAGTCTATATTCTTAAATTGAACATTGATAGCCAAAGTGCCTTATACTTGTGTAAGGACCCAGTCTATCATGAAAGAACGAAACACATAGATGTTAGGTATCACTTTATAAGGGATACGATTGAAAATGGATCAGTTATTGTAACAAAGATTGCTGATGAAACTAACCCTGCTGACTTTGGCACAAAGATTGTGCCTTCCCAAAAGTTTGAATTTTGCAGGGATTTTCTCCACATTGAGGCTGTCACTTGAGAGGGCATTGGGTGCCCATGAGAGGGGACAAAGGTAAGGACCCCCAATCCACTATAGATACAGGCTCCCTATAACCAGTTTAGGTTTGGTACAAGTATGAGTCAAGAGGGCATTTGTGAGGAATTAGTGCCTCATACTTGTCTTGTCATACTAGCATGTTTAGGCTTAGAGTCAGGCCTTATAGAGGCTCATTTGGATTAGTTATTGGCATGCATTTATAGTACATATGTTGTAGTATATTTGTGTGGTTTTTGCATGTTCATTATGTGCAGGCTTGATCGAGTTTGAAAGCCATAAAGGCTGGAGGATGATCAACAAATCAAAGGAGCATTCTGGGTTCAGACGAGAAGAAACGGTGACGTTTCTTCCAGGCGTGAAGCAGTTTAAATGGGATGACAGCGTATTGCTCATGCGAGTTTTTCGGTTACAAGTGGGACGTCGTCGTTTCAGCAAGGCGCGTCTGAATTTGAAGTTGGGCCGAACGTCGTTGTTTCCTCCTCCTTCTTCGTTTTGGTTCAAAAGAGAGCAGCGAAGCTCATTCGAGCAGTTCGACGAAATCCAGAGCAATGGAGCATTTTGGAGCAACGAGCATTCTCGTTTGGTCATCGAAGTGAAGTGCATCGTGCTCACGCATTCAATCGAAACGATGGAAGCCATCGCTGCGCTCATTCACCGCTAGCTTCGTCGGAGTCCCACCGGAGACGTTCTTCGCCGCCGGTCACGCCGCTGCCTTGGATAGATCGGAATCTGCGATTCAGATGTCAGGGAAGTTTTTGCCTTCATTAACTGTGCTTATTGTCATTTGATTTAGTCATTGCATTGCTTGATTAGATTAGGGCACAATAAGTCTAAATTAGGGTTCTTGATAATTACTTGTACCGAACCATTCCTTTATAGTGGATTGATCCTCGCCTCCTCCCCTAGAGGCACCCCGTGGAGTAGGGGCATCCCCCCGAACCACGTTATATCTTGTTGTCATTTCCTTTAAGTTCTCAAAGCACTTAATTGAACTTAAGATCATAAGATCATTGGGAAATTGACTTAATCATCCATATATCATTTACAAATGCCACCAAGTTTGACTTTACCAATGGAACATGTGTCACATATAGATTCAAAGATGTATCATAATCTAATGACTATATTTAGATTCTTTGTCGAAGTTTAAGGGGTTCACACTAGAGGTGGAAAATAGGGCGGGCGGGCGGGCGGGTTAATGGACGGGTTCTCAATGGACAAGGGTTAATAGGGTTGAACCCTTTAAAACCCTTTTAGCTTAAATGGTTAAATGGACGAATTTTTAATGAGTAGAGGGTTAAAGGGTGAACCCTTGTAACCCTTTTAATCCTTTTAACCTTTTTTATTCGTTTAACCTTTTTAACCTCTCTTGAAAATACTTCCATTTTCATGCAAAAATATTTTCGAGAAAAATATATGTAATACTCATTTTTATTCAAATGAAAATTGAAATAATGAAAATAAAATTGAAAAATATTAAAGTCCATTTTTATCAATAATAAACTCATCATACACAACATGACTTCTTCGAGAAATTGTATAGAGCATATGATTTAGCGTATAATAAATTTTGCTATCGAGATAGATAAACTTTTTTACTTTATATAAAAAATAATGTACTTATAATCTATATCTTCGGATGTTGTCTAAATCTAATATTTTTATTAACTGGTATTTTTTTTATTAATTGGTATGTAAACTGTGAAATTGTTATACTACAAAAAGATAAAGATCAATAGCTATAGATAAGAATTAAGAGAATTTAAACTAATATTTGATGGGATGATGAATTGATGAGGGAAAATTGGAATGTTTTTTTTAAGTTTATTATTAATGTTAGTTAAAAGGGTTCTTGAAGGGTTGGAGGGTTATCCGGGTAAAAACCCTTAAACCCGTTTATAAAAGGGTTCTTAATGTATAAGGGTTCGTTCAACCCTTTTATTAAAAGGGCGGACTAACAGGCGGGTTTTAAAGGACGAGTAACGAACAGATTGAAGGGTTTAGAGTTTATTTGCCGGATCTAGTTCACACAATCGATTGCTCCCCTGCTTATAAGTTATGTATATCTTTATGATGAAATATCATAAGCAAACCCACCTAAAATGGTGTAAAATTAGAACAAATCTCCATCGTTAGATTAATTCATCTAAATATTATGATTAGTCCTTAATTAACTCAATAATTAAATCAATTGCAATTAATAAAGGGACGCTAGTCTATTTAGTATTAATTGTTAATTTTTCGTTTTTTTTTCCGATTAAAATTGTTAATTTTTCGTTTATCGATGTAGTATTGTTCATTAAATGACTTTTCACATTTTTGACCTTGCCAGAGACGTCCGAGAAATAAGTGTCTGCCGTCTGGGGCGTCTCTACCACTAAAAATTGGACATTTTCTCATTGTGCAATAAATAAAAAGCTTAAGTGTGTAGTTTTGATACATTGCTCGAGTTAATCACTCAAGTTGTTTGAGAAAATGTCTGGATGATTAATTTATATGATTGTTTGGTTAAGTATTCGACACGTGGACGCATACGTGATGAGTCATATTTATGCTACGCGTCGAATCAACTAATTCCGTTTATTTCGACACTTTATTATGCGAACAGTTACTTTTTAGTGTTATTTTGCATTTCAGGTGTTTCGGAAGCTCTACGAGAAAACACGCATAAAAGATGACATTTTGTGCCAAAAACATCACAATGGCAGATCAGACCTTTGGACGCTTGACGGAGTGCTGGGAATGGACCGTTGATCAGAAAAATACGAGTCACATACCATCGCGTAGGTGACTCAGTTCCCTACAACGTTTTAGTTCACACTGAGAGCATCCGAGGTCATATAGAAGGTCAAATCCAGAGTCGAAGTCGGAACTGACGTGCAGAAGAAGGGACCAAACTCAGTGCGGATCGCGTCCGCATTGCTGCCGAACGCGCCTCTAATGTGTCTTCCGAACGCAACCAGTCGATGAGGTGATGACTTCAGCAGTCCGTTTGATGATGTTAGCGAGCCAAAACATGGAAATAAAAAAAGCCCAAAAACCAGACTTGGAAACCCTACTTTTGCTATAAATAAGATGTTTGGGTCAGGGTTTCCATGATCATAAAATCATCAATTATTCTATGAAGACCTAGACGGCTCTGGAGAAGACGCAAGCTTTCGACGAGAGAGAAGATTTTCATACTTTCATTATGCGTTTAATTTCCATTATGTGTAGCTAAACTTCTACTTCAGTTTAGGGTTTCGTTCATTGTGACGATTGTTTTGAGACTTTGTTCTTAATGCTATTTCTTGTTTACTAGTTCTTGTGCTCATCTTATGAATTAACTTGTTAGATTAAGTGGAAGCTTTGTCGCAAAGCTTAATTGAGTAGTTAATTCTTACCGTTAATATCTATTGGATACTTTGTCGTAAAGGTAGATCGTAACACCTAGGCTAAATAATACCTTTGTCGGATTATTAAGTTTAGGAAAGAACTAGAAGTCTAACACCTTTGTCGGGTTAGATTGTGGCGTATCACCTTTGGGTTGTTACCTTTGTCGGAACAACCACACTTAGAAACATGAGGTTAGATATTTAGCAGTCAATGATAAACATGTCACAATGGAAACCCTAAGCTGAATACTCTCTCTGATCGGATTCTTCGTGTTATTTTCTCTTTTGCACTCTTTTTGCTTACAACCCCCCCTTTTTAATTGTTTACAGAGACAGCTTCAACAACATCAGCTCTCTTGGGTTCGACCCTGCTTGCCGCTTTACTAGTTTCTTACAGGAGATTTATAAATAGTAAATTTGACTCGTCAGACGACGCGCATCAATACGTAACTTGATAGCGAGTCAATAGTGAATCCTAGGCAGAAGTGGATATCAAAGGTTCTAGAAAGCAAGAAAACCACCCTTGCTAGGTGGTTTCATGAGAGTGACCTATCCTAGCATTGAAATAGACTAGAGCATAATAAATTTACATGACTTGGTCATGCAACGAGAGTTGATGAGAAGTAAGCGAGGGATGGAATTCGATTTGATAGATATACGAGCACTACCCTAATCATCTAGGACAAGTATTTTGCATAAAATTAAATTATTGGAGTCTAAAAATACTTATGAGTAAAATAGTCCCTAGAATACACCTTTAACCTTGTTTGGTGACTTATCTCTAGACTCTTTAGACAGTTTAGCTTTAGTACCTTTACCAATCGAACCTTCTGTAATTAGAATAGCCAAATTGGAACAATATTGAATAGTGCATATAAAATAAAAAAAGAGACAACCACTTTTCTTACCAGTTTATAAATTCTTACTAGTGACCCATGTCAAAATGGCGCCACTTCCGTGGAGTAATGAATTAACTCAAGTCACTAGAGTAGATTATGTAAAATTTAGACTATTCTTATAGATATTTTATCTTTTCTTTGTGCATTCTTTACACTCATATCCCTTACAAACTTATGTTCATCTTACTTTGCGAGGATGAATTTATATGACCAACAAATTTCTCGTATAGTGAAGAATATGTCCAAGAGGAGGAGGAACAAAACGCTTATTGGGAAGATTATGGCTATTCGACACATTAATAGTCTTCTTATTAAGAACATAGCCAATGCTCATTTGTAGATGAATCCTACCCTCAATATCCTTTGGATCCTCAACCAAATGGTGGCTCTGCAACATGAAATTACTAGCCATGCGTCAAGCTAACCAAGCCAAGGCTGCCCAATAAAATCTTGACATGCTACAACTGTTACACAAGCATTTTGCGCGAAACCAAGTGTTTGCAGGCACATTTGCGCAACAAGTAATGGAGAATGGGGACTTTGGGTGTTGAAGAAGAGATCTCCAGAGAAGAATTCCTTGAATCTAATGCCTCACAGAAAAGATGAGCTCAATAAATGAAGAATGTGTTCGTTAGAGCCGCTACCCCAAGCTTATAACGAGTCGTGGGATGTTGAGTTTTGCACCGAGAATGAGTTGGAACACGAAAGTATAACACCCTTCACTACTAGCACGTTTCAACATCATTCGCATGAGAACACACGAGAGTTCACCATTTCATCAACGCCTTGGCTGTCCAACGAGGAAGTCTTCAACGATGATGACTCATGCATAGAAGAATATGTTTTTTGCATTAACAAGACCTCCTCATTCCCGCTACATGTGAGCATGAATCTCTTGTTGAGGATGAGATACAGAAAGACCATATTGAGCCACAAGGATTTCAAGTGTACGAAGACTTTGTTTAGATTTACATGGACGGAACTAAGGAGAAACCTCAAACGCAAAAAGACACAAATCTATACGAAGAGTTTGAGGATTAGGTTCCCAAGAAAGATATTGAGAAACTAAAGGAGGGTGTTGATCAGTCGAGTTTTCAACTGATATATGGCCATTCTTCACTATAGTTTTGGGTCGTTTCCGACGTTATTTCGATGTCATTTAACCTCTATCTCTACATTTCAGGTAGAAAACAAGTTTCCCCTAAGGACGAAGACAAAATACAAAAACTCGGGGAAAACCGAAGATTTAGAACAAAATCGAGCAGATTTGACCTTTACGGCTTGTTCTGGACGTCCAGGGCGCCTACGGTTTCCGATTTGGCTGATCTTTAGCTTGTTTGAAAGGTATTTCAAATGGCTACAACTCCCTAGTTGACGCTAAAGCCAAATTCGGACGGGAAAACCACCAAAAAGGCCTGGGAAGTGCCAGCCGGTTGGGTGAAATTAGCCAGCAGACCGGCTGACCATAGGAGCAGAACTTGATGACATTCGGCCACATTGAGCCGAGCGGCTGAGTATCGAGCCGGCCGGCTGAACTCTGCTGCTTCAAACATTCCCACTGAGCAGATTGACCTTTGCGACTTGTTTTGGACATCTAGGGCGTATACGGTGTCCGAATACGCCAAGACCAAATTCGGACGGGAAGACCACCAAAAGGGCATGGGAAGTTCCAGCCGGTCGGCTGAGATCTGCTACAGTACCAAAAACCCTATCCGAGACTATAAATAGAAAGAGAGGTTTTTGACCTAAAAGTGGAGGTTTTTGGGGAGAAGAAGATTGGAAAAGAGGCTCAACCAATGTCATCAATCAACATCCAACAAAGGAGAAGTGAAAGTTAAAGGGAGACATTAGGATTAACCATCCTACTTCTATTCCTCTTCTATTCTCATTTGTTGTGCTTAAACCCTCCTCACACCATGTTGTCTTACATGATGTGTGAGTAGTGATCTTGTGTTTTGAGGGTCTTATGACTCTCCTTGGTACTCTTTGATCACATATATACATTGGTATTCATATGGATGATTGTTGATTTCATTTTCTCTTGTGTTATGAATGCTATGCACTCTAGGTGTTTGATAAAATGCCTAAGTGACAACTTGGACTAAAACTTGAACCTATGACTTGGAAACCCTTGGGAACGGTTCTAGGATGGAGAAAATGATCTATATCTTGAATCATGCAAGTGAACCTTAGGATATGGATGCTTAACTAAGGATTGAATGTTAAATTCATTGGAGTTAGTCATTAAGCGAATCATCAATTTATCCCATCTAATGGTGTCAAATTCATGTTCTCTATGCACTTCATATATGACATGCTACTAAGTGTTTGATAAAATGCCTAAGTAACATGTTGAATCTAGTTTGGATAATAGAGAACATGATCCTATCTAATGTATGCATTTGTTGTTAACGAGTCCCCGAGTTCATAGTATTTATTACCTTAGGAAGAGATTCCAAGAATAATAGTGCTATGGAATGAACCAATTATCTCGAGTGAGTGAGGTTCGAGCTATAAGTGAGCTTGGCTGAGATTAGATTCACATGAACATTGGTCTATCTTAGTCTAAGCTAGATTTTCCACAATGCATAGGTAGGAATTGAACAAGTCCTCGAGTTCATGGTATTTATTGCCATGGAATGAATTGATATCCTCAATTGGGTGAGGTTCGAGCTATAAGAGAGTTTGGCTAGGAATAGATTCAAGTGACAGTTGGTCTATCCTAGTCTAAACTAGGTTCATTGCTATTTGACTACCATGAAATGTTTGAATATCGTGTATGAAATTCTGTAACCTGTTCAAGCTACTCTTCAAAGGGCTGGTGAGACAGACCTTGAACACTGACAGAACCGCTTGTCGTTAAAGCGATTTGTGCAAATAAATTTATAAGTCCGCTACTCACAACTATACTACTCGGTAGTACTTGGTAAGTAGGGGTCGAACCTAAGGGAGTCAGTGTGGATTAGTTGTTCTTTGGGGGGTTTATCCAGCGAGAGAGCATGTTTTAGGTTGGTTGGTTGGTTTTAAAGCTACCAGCTATATGATTGTTTGATTGGTTGGTTGGTTTTAATACTGAAAGTAAATTACGGATTATAATTAAAGAGAAATGTTCGGTTTCAGGGGCCTTGTATTATATTTGTTTATCATCGACCGCTAATGATCATACCAAGTGTCAAAGATGAATTGAGGCTATTTCTAGCGCAAGACATGATCATGCTAAGTTTTCAAACGGTGTATCAAGGCCATTCCAAGCACTTGATTTGCATACACTGTCTAGCCTATTCCAAGGACGTAGAACACTTATTCTATTTAGACTAATACTCCATTCCCGGTTATATTAGCCTATGTGCATCCATTTGATCAATCATTCCCGATCAACCAAATGGTGTTTAAGATGAGTCAAACTTCTCAGATAAGCTTTGCCATTCCAAGCATCCACTTATCCGTACAAGTTTACGAACCCCGCTGTAGAGTTTTGCCATTCCAAGCATCCACTCTACCTTGGACGTTCTGACTTAATATATGGCACATAGAATAAGTTTTGAATACAAAGGTGTACTAAGAGTAAAGTCTAAAACATTTATAATACAAGCGCGCCCCTTAGACCGAACTACTAGTTTAGCTACTATTCATCGCGCTAAACATTATAACTAAGGAATTAAAGACAACAGTTAAATAAATAAATACTAAGAGAAACTTACAACCGTTGAAGCGCCAAGGGAGCTATCCTTTATTTCCAAAGCAAGATTACAACGTTACAAATATTACAACTTCTAGAGAGAGAAGTGAAATTGAGAATTGGTGTGTTTTACAAATGAGGTTTGGCTTGGTATTTATAGCCAAATGGAGGAGAAATGGATGGATGAGATGGAAGCACATGTCTTTTGATCCAAGGGAGGAGAAGGAGGAGCTTGTGGAGGAGACAAGTGGCGCAAGGAGGAGGAGCCGGCGGCTTTTGGTGGAGGAGGGTGGCGCCGCCGGTTGCCGGTCACCCAAGGGGGAGGAGCTCCTCCCTTGCCCACCTCCTTGAATGGTGGCCGGTCATCTTTGCCCAATGTGTGATTTTGTACAGTTTTGTGCAGTCTTTTCACAAAACTGTAAATGTGTTTCTTCCCTGGGCTGTCTTGACTCCACTCCTGATTCCTCTGATTAATTTGTTCTGGTCAATTCAACGTCAGGATCCTTGATATCTCTTCAGTCGGCATATGATCTTGACCTTGGATTGACTCTTGTTATCTTTTCAGCTTAAAATCCTCTCCTTAGCATGTTTTCACTTCAGTCTCTAAAATGCCCTGTGGAAATATATCGGGACTAACACGTAGAAGTTAGATAGACAAACAGTCTAAATAAGGGGGTTTTACTGTGTTTCTGACTCGTATAACTTTGGTCCATCAGATTACCCCCCACTTTTAGTTGTTCGTCCCGAACAATGCTATTAAAGGGCGTAAGTTCTAAGTCTGGCTTTGGAATATGAAAATTAGATTGTGGTACTCGATCTATCCTAATTCATGCATTGCTTACTTATTACCAAATTGAACTGCGTAAATAAATAGAAGAAACTTAATACTTGTACCTCCGTGCTGAGATGCAAAATATATTGGATGTCTCGGGAGATAGCCCTGTTCAGGTTCCTGGGTTGCCGCCTCGGGATCGTCTCGCACTATATGGTTTTCTTGTAGCTTTCTCTAGCACATGATTCGATTCGGGTTTCAGTGAGTTGAGCCTTTTTGATTTTCTTCTTTTTTGGCGAGGGACTGCTTTTGTAGTGAATTGGCCTTTGGCCTTTGATTTGACTTTTTTGAGTGCTTCACTTTTGCTCGGTTAAAACCTTCACAATTTTGGGCCTTTGGCCTCTTTTGATTTTCTTCTTTGAGTTTTTTGTCTTTTTGTGACTGCTAGTCCATTTTCTCAAGCCTTTTTGGGAGGTCCAATCTTCGCCCGCAAGCCTATGGAAATACCTCCCCGCTCCTCTCGTCTTTGTCGTTTTGCGCGGGTCAAGATGAGGGTCGCTCATCTATTTTCTTGGCTATTTTGACTAGAGAGAGAACGGTCTGATTCCCGTCCTCGCCTTTGCATAGATGCTTCTTGGCGGAGTTGACTTCAATTATTCACTGAAAACCCGAAGTGCAGCCTCCACTGACTTCGAAAACCATATAGTTTGATCTGATCCTTTGATTGTTTCCCAAGTCCTTCTAGGGCGGTTTATGTCAACTCCACATCCCTAGTTATCTCAGCATAAAGGACAAATGTAAAGTTACATTCTAAGTTTTTAAACAGTTGAATTTTCACAAGGTTAATGCATGAATTATGATTTATCTTTTTCACATTCTTAAGTTCATTTTTTCAAAAAGGTACTATTACTAAAAAAAGAAAAACAGCCGCATGTTATTTATGTACACAGGTGGTTCTCACCCCCCACTTTTGAACGAAGGCGTGCCTTAGTTCAAAAGTCATGCAGGCTTAAAACTAAATACTGAATTTAAAAGACAGAAATTAAAGTGCGGAAAAGTAAGATAGTGTCGGGTTACCTCCCGACCAGTGCACTTGTTTTACGTCGTTGGCTCGACGATACCTCGTTGTGGATTATTGGTTTGGGTCCCATGGGTGGCTGAGGTCAAACTTTGCCACCGTTCCTGTGTTGTTTCTTCCTGACTTCTTGCCGGATGTTGTGTTTTGGTCAGGACTCCTTTGTTTCGGGATTTTTTCCTTCCAATATCTCTGATGAGGCGGGAGACCTTTGACCATAGCTGCTGGCCTTGATACTTTTTTGGTCCCTAATGACAGGTCAGAAAACTGTGCACAGTGATCTGAGATAGGTGTTATGTCAGGCAGTTTCTTTGTGTCCGGGCGGCTCTGATTAATGTAGAAGTGTGCAATTTTGCCGCCGAACTTAAGTGATAATGAGCCCTTGCCCACATCGATTCTTGCTTTAGTGGCGAAGAGGAATGGTTGTCCCAATATTATTGTTGGTGGGTTGTCTTCGCATGTCTCTTCTGTTGATATTACATAGAAATCTGCAGCAACGACGAGTTCTCCCACATTGAGTATTACATCTTCCAGTTCTCCAACCGGGCGGATGCATGATTTATCTCCTAACTCGATGTTCGACCGGGGTGGTTTCAATGGACCAAGCCCTAGTAAGTAATACAAGGAGGAAGGCATGGCGTTGACAGCAGCCCCAAGATCGACTAAGCATTTGTGGATCTGGGTTTCACCAATACCGCAGGTGATTGTAAAGGCCCCCGGGTCTTTATTTCTTTCCGGTTGTGGCTCATGATCTGCAGTGAGGGCTCTTTCTTTTGTCGGGCTATAAGCACAAGTATTAGTTGGGGAGTCCCAACCAGATGCTGGTATGTCAAAGTGTGTGATTGGCGGCGGTGTTATGCAAACAGTGAACGCGTATCGTCCATTGTCAGCATGTGTAACCCATGTTTTGCCATCCTTGGGTCGGTCTTCTTCTTGATTCCAATCAGGTCGACGCCTACGGTTGAAGTGATTGTTCGTAAGTCTGTAGGTTGGGGACCGTGCTACTTCTCCTAGCGTAGCCTTCATGTTTGACCTCCTTATCATGCTTATGTTCGCCTTTGGATTTTGGACAGTCTGTGAAGGGAGTCTGCCAGGTTCAGTAGTTAATGTTGACATGGCGGTGGCGAGCTGGGACATTTGTTTGGTCAATTCTGAAATTGCCCCGTCAGTTTTTGCCTGGTACTGGTGTAGCGAAGTTCCTAATTGATTAACGCTTCCCGCGAGCTCCTTCATCGTGTCATTGAGCGACTTGCTTGGTTCCTGCTGATTGCTCGGGCTGGCTTGGTGCTGATTTGGTCCTTTTTGCTGATATTGACCTGCCACCGGAGCGTTCTGGTTATATTGTCGGTGGGGTGGTTGGTAGAATGACTGCGCTAGTTGAGGGACAGCTGGTTGTGTCTCCGTCTGAAGATAGCTCTTGTTGTTACGCCAGCCTGGGTTGGACGTTTGACCGTACTGTCTATTTTGTCCAGTTCTGACGTTGTTGTATCCTTGATATCCACCCAATGCATTCACATCAGCCGGTTCTTCTTCTATCAATGTTGGGCATGCGTCCGTTTTGTGGTCCGTAGAACCACAGAACTCGCAAGGTTTTACCGTAACTGGCTGTCTACGTATGATCTCAATCATCATCTCCTTTAATTGTTTCATCTCTTCAGTTATGGAGTTTACTGATGCCTCGGTTTGTGCTACCCTTTTTGATCGAGAGAATTCATCTTGGCGAGTGGTCTCTTCTCTAAATCGGGCATTTTCAGCAACGTTGGCGATGAGATTCCTTATGCCACTCAATGATAGATTCATCATAGATCCTCCCGCTGAGGCATCCAAGAGCATTTTGTCTAATGGTCTTAATCCATCAATGAGGTACTCGATGACGAGTTTCTCGGGCAGTCCAAGGGTATAGCAGCTCCTTTCAAGGTGATTGAATTTTTCCAGGTAATCGTACATGGTTTCATTTGGACCTTGTTTGATTTCCTGTAGTTGCTTCCTTACTTGCATTGCTCTTCCAGCCGGATAGTATTTGTCTAAGAATTTCTTCTGCATCTGAACCCATGTTCTAATGCTTCCGGAAGGCAATGAAAGGAACCAGTCACTTGCCGAGTCAGTGAGGGAAAAATAGAACGCTTTTAACTTGAAGTCGTCCATATTTACCCGGTTGGGCTTTAGATTCTGGCAAATGCCATGTAGGCGTTGAAGGTGAGTTGCGGCAGATTCTCCTTGAGATCCTGAGAATTTTGGCAGGCTGTGTGCCACTGATGCGTTGATGGTTATATTTTCTAATTCAGGGCTCTCATAGATGCACCACGGCTGTGTCTTGAAATTAGGGGCGTTTAACTCACCCATCGTCGGTTCACGGTAGTAGTTATCTCCGTAGTAGTCGTCGAAGGCGGGTTCTCTTCTTGGCATGTATCGAGGTTGAGGTTGTGGTTGTGGGGGATGGATAGGAGGTTGTACTGGACCAGCTGCATTTCGGTCCTCGGGTAATTCTTGGTTTCTTCTGACTGCTTCCCTGTCACGAGCTCTTCTGTTTCTGATGAGTTGTTCCGGATCGTCGACGAATGGAAACGGTACCTCATCATTTTGGTCGTACAGGTTTATTTCTTCGTCATCCCGGTAGTCATGGTGACTTTCTTCGCGAGACATGGTTGCGTAACGATTCAAAGAACTCTATCCGATGGCTAATTCCCCGGCAACGGCGCCAATTTGACAGAACCGCTTGTCGTTAAAGCGATTTGTGCAAATAAATTTATAAGTCCGCTACTCGCAACTATACTACTGGGTAGTACTTGGTAAGTAGGGGTCGAACCCAAGGGAGTCAGTGTGGATTAGTTGTTCTTTGGGGGGTTTATCCAGCGAGAGAGCGTGTTTTAGGTTGGTTGGTTGGTTTTAAAGCTACCAGCTATATGATTGTTTGATTGGTTGGTTGGTTTTAATACTGAAAGTAAATTACGGATTATAATTAAAGAGAAATGTTCGGTTTCAGGGGCCTTGTATTATATTTGTTTATCATCGACCGCTAATGATCATACCAAGTGTCAAAGATGAATTGAGGCTATTTCTAGCGCAAGACATGATCATGCTAAGTATTCAAACGGTGTATCAAGGCCATTCCAAGCACTTGATTTGCATACACTGTCTAGCCTATTCCAAGGACGTAGAACACTTATTCTATTTAGACTAATACTCCATTCCCGGTTATATTAGCCTATGTGCATCCATTTGATCAATCATTCCCGATCAACCAAATGGTGTTTAAGATGAGTCAAACTTCTCAGATAAGCTTTGCCATTCCAAGCATCCACTTATCCGTACAAGTTTACGAACCCCGCTGTAGAGTTTTGCCATTCCAAGCATCCACTCTACCTTGGACGTTCTGACTTAATATATGGCACATAGAATAAGTTTTGAATACAAAGGTGTACTAAGAGTAAAGTCTAAAACATTTATAATACAAGCGCGCCCCTTAGACCGAACTACTAGTTTAGCTACTATTCATCGCGCTAAACATTATAACTAAGGAATTAAAGACAACAGTTAAATAAATAAATACTAAGAGAAACTTACAACCGTTGAAGCGCCAAGGGAGCTATCCTTTATTTCCAAAGCAAGATTACAACGTTACAAATATTACAACTTCTAGAGAGAGAAGTGAAATTGAGAATTGGTGTGTTTTGCAAATGAGGTTTGGCTTGGTATTTATAGCCAAAGGGAGGAGAAATGGATGGATGAGATGGAAGCACATGTCTTTTGATCCAAGGGAGGAGAAGGAGGAGCTTGTGGAGGAGACAAGTGGCGCAAGGAGGAGGAGCCGGCGGCTTTTGGTGGAGGAGGGTGGCGCCGCCGGTTGCCGGTCACCCAAGGGGGAGGAGCTCCTCCCTTGCCCACCTCCTTGAATGGTGGCCGGTCATCTTTGCCCAATGTGTGATTTTGTACAGTTTTGTGCAGTCTTTTCACAAAACTGTAAATGTGTTTCTTCCCCGGGCTGTCTTGACTCCACTCCTGATTCCTCTGATTAATTTGTTCTGGTCAATTCAATGTCAGGATCCTTGATATCTCTTCAGTCGGCATATGATCTTGACCTTGGATTGACTCTTGTTATCTTTTCAGCTTAAAATCCTCTCCTTAGCATGTTTTCACTTCAGTCTCTAAAATGCCCTGTGGAAATATATCGGGACTAACACGTAGAAGTTAGATAGACAAACAGTCTAAATAAGGGGGTTTTACTGTGTTTCTGACTCGTATAACTTTGGTCCATCAAACACCTTTGCTCACAGTATTGCAAACAGAACAAAAATAGGAGCACAAACAGAATGATACCCAGTTCGGCCACGCCTACTCTGGGGGGCTTCCCACACCCTAAAAGGGTCACAAATCTTTATTATGAGTTTAAAGATACAGGTGGACTTACGCTTACACAACTCCTCGTTTGTAATAGCCTATCCTCTAACACTCCGTCTCTCGGATTTGCAATCTCGGTTCACCGCAGCTCACCTCGATCCCCTATGGGTAGGACGAGTCTTCCTCTCGCCCTAGACTTGAACCTCTCACGAAGTCCAGAGCCTTCTCTTGAAGGTGTGTCTTGATTACCGTGTGTGTGTGCTTGGTAGTTCTTCAAGAACAGTCTGAACAGCACACTGAACAGACTGCTTCTTCGCCATTGATATTCCGGTATGGAATCCTCTGCCGCCCATCGCTCCTTCTCCAATCTTGTGAATGCACTCGTGTATATTTCTCTCAGGAAGTGATACAGATTTGGTCGCCCTAGCCTTGTATTTATATGCATAGGCGAATGTCCAAATCTGTTGCAGATAACCTCATCAAATATTTAGGAAATATTCTGAAATATTCAATGTGTATCTTTGTTCCAATCTTAGGGAAGATCTTGATATTTCTTCCACGACAAGTCAGCCATCCTTCTTCAATCGGAAGAGAAGATATTCATTGGAATATCTGAAGCTCGAATCATTTGGCTTGCTCCTCTTGGTTCGACCCGGTACTTTACCGGTTAATATAAATATTTTGACTACATTCGATTCTCTCTTCATTGATACTATTTAGAGGTGAAAAAGAATAGTTCGTCAAATGGCGCCGTTTCCGGGGAGCTACTAGTTAGCACATCCCTTGATTAGATTGTGTGAAAGTTCCGACTATTCTTGTGAATATTTTTCCTTTTTTTATACTTGTATATTCTTCTTTTTCTCTCATATCCCTTACTAACTTACTCTATCTTGTTTTGCGAGGATAGACCCCTACAACCAATGAGTCTTTGCTAATGGAGAAAACTACCAAGAGGAGGAGCAACCATATTCTTATTTTCAAGAACTTGGCTATCAAATAAATTATTCCACTCCAAATTGGAATGATGGCCAACACTTTGAAGTTGAACACTCCTACCCTCAATACCGTCAACCTCCTCAACCCTCAAGTGAGCCCTCCAATTTGGAATCCATGATTGCTAGGCTTCTAGCAATCAAAGAGAAGATCCTTGCCGATCAAGAGAAGGAGGATAGAGATAATTTGGAGATCAAACAAATCCTTTTAGCTCATCAACAAGACCTTCAAGAGATCGAAGCTCTATTGGATGAATTGATAGAGAGGAGAGCTCACTACAAAATATTTGACGCTATATTTGGGCAAAGAACAATTGAAAATGAGAACTTGGATGGGGAAGAGGAGGTATCCAAGGAAGAAGGGCATGTAGAGACAAACAAATTTGAAGGGTATAAAGACCTTGTTGAGGCTTACATGGAAGAAACTAAAGGACAACCTCGCATACAAGAAGACACAAGTTCAATGAGGGATATTGAGGATTGGGCACCCATGGATGCAATTGAAAAACTCAAGGAGGGGATGCCCATCATTCTCGAGACAAGTTATGAAGACCCTTTCTTTACTACTTCATCTCGAGACAAGTTTTGGAGCTTCTTGCCATATTTTCCAAGATTAATTGGAAAAAGCTCCCATGGCCCCTTAATTTTTAAGGGATCTTCATACTTGAAGGGGTCAAAATCCCATAGGAAAGTCCATTGTAGACTTGATGGGAAGAAATTCAAGTGGGATTTAAAGGTGGATTGACACCCCAAATGTCCAAGGCCCCGTGAGAAGGGATCCTAGCAAAGGACTTCTCAACGAGTGATTCTATGGGGCGCTTTGCTACGTCATTGCCAAGACGGGAAAAACTAGGCCCTCGCGGGAGGTAATCCGGTTTGTAAGTGTTTCA
Organism: Rhodiola kirilowii; assembly: GCA_033675215.1. Taxonomy (NCBI): domain Eukaryota; kingdom Viridiplantae; phylum Streptophyta; class Magnoliopsida; order Saxifragales; family Crassulaceae; genus Rhodiola; species Rhodiola kirilowii. The sequence continues at coordinate 23,995,745 of CM066203.1, forward strand.
TTCTTGTTCTTTTATATGTTTAAGTGTTTGGCATGATTTTGAGTAGCTAAGGCTCTAAAGTGTGGAGTGTGATATGTGTTATTAGTGGGTAAAATTTTAAGTGTGGAGTGAGGTCTACTCACTCCAATTCCACTTCACATTGTCAAAGCCCTCCATTTTTCCCTTGATTTCTCAATGTATGATGATGTTGCCCTTAGTGCTGATGTGCTTTATTGGTGTTTACTAGAGTGGAACTAAATTGTTATACCATGCTATGATTCTAGTTTGACGTTTCTTGGCGCTTAAGATACCTTGTGCTCATTTTGAAGGATGTAGATTACTTTCCTTGCTTGTATTCTATGAAACTTATGCCATGATGTTATTATGTAACTAGTGAAGCTCACTTGTTGCTTTTAACCTCTCATGTGTTCTTGTCATTAAGGAAATTATTCGCATCATATGTTATCAAGCTTAGCACAATGACGCTTTTCTATTGGTGGGGCACATCTACAAACGAGGGGAGTTCCTATGCGCCTTTATCTCATTTTCTTCATTGTTTGCACTTCGGGACTAAGCTATGCTTTAAGTGTGGAGTGGTTTAATGCGCATAGTCCACTCATATTATGCCATGCTTATCATTTTAGAATGGACACTTGCATTCATGTACCTTATCCCTAACATGAGAGTGTTTTTATCCACAAAGGCTTGTGACTATCAATTCTAAATCCCTATAAATCACATCTAGCCTATTTTTTCCATTTATTGGATCGTGAACTTAGAACCGACCTAGTCCCATGAATGTGCATTCTTGTGAATCAATATCATTGCTATATCTTGTCTATCTAATTCTCTAAGTATTTTCGTTGAAATACCTTGGATCAAGTTATAGCAACTTTTTAAAATCTTCGTGAAAAAAACTTAGACCCTTTGAATGCTCCTTGGTGACTTGAGTTCTGTAACACGGTGCCTTGTTCATGTTTGATTCCCGCGCATCCATACACTTTTTGAATATATTGTTAAGTTTTAAGTGTGGAGTCAAAAGAGGGCAAAAAATAGGCCCTCAAAAAAAAGAAAGAAAAAAAAAGTTTGCGGTCAAAGAGGGCAAAGCCCCGACTAAAAACTTTCTCAAGAGTACACGAGAAGTTTTGTGCAAAAACATACAAGTGCCGGGGGTTAGGAAGAAAAGTTCCCCCTCGAAAGCATTTGTAGGCCAAAGGCCGTTTCAAAAAGAAAATAAGAAGCACTTAAAACTTGACTCTATGTTTTCCTCCATTCTTCATTTGTGCGGGATTCATCATTTGCATTGTGTGCTAGTTGGAATGACTCTTGGACGACCCATGTGCTTGCACGGGAGTTGTCATTTGGTCAATGCTTGTTTATTAAGAACTCTCTTGTCAAACTCCTCTTCCCTTATGGATTACGGCTTAAGCGCCTAAAACTTGGGAATGAGTTCCATGTCGCAAACCCGTGGACTAGCCCTAGCTAGCATAGGCGAGCGACTGACATTTTTTGTGCAAACTAAAAGCTTTATTTCTATTGTATTGCCTTGAAAATGAGTAGACTTTTAGATGAGACGATTGATAGCTCTAGTATTGATGACCTTGAATGCACAACCTCAAAGGTACTCAAATGTTTCAAAAGTTCTTTTGATGATATTGTGATGGTAGTCTAGCTTGGGGTGAGGAATTTGTCTTGAGAAATCATAGCCTTGCAGGAGATTTAAAAATAGTAAATTTGACGCGTCAGACGACGCGCGTCAATACGTAACTTGATAGTGAGTCAATAGTGAATCCTAGGCAGAAGTGGATATCAAAGGTTCTATAAAGCAAGAAAACCACCCTTGCTAGGTGGTTTCATGAGAGTGACCCATCCTAGCATTGAAATAGACTAGAGCATAATAAATTTACATGACTTGGTCATGCAACGAGAGTTGATGAGAAGTAAGCGAGGGATGGAATTCGATTTGATAGATATACGAGCACTACCATAATCATCTAGGACAAGTATTTTGCATAAAGTTAAATTATTGGAGTCTAAAAATACTTATGAGTAAAATAGTCCCTAGAATACACCTTTAACCTTGTTTGGTGACTTATCTCTAGACTCTTTAAACAGTTTAGCTTTAGTACCTTTACCAATCGAACCTTCTGTAAATAGAATAGCCAAATTGGAACAATATTGAATAGTGCATAAAAAAAAGAGACAACCACTTTTCTTACCAGTTTATATATTCTTACTAGTGACCCATGTTAAAATGGTGCCACTGCCGTGGAGTAATGAATTAACTCAAGTCACTAGAGTAGATTATGTGAAATTTAGACTATTCTTATAGATATTTTATCTTTTCTTTGTGCATTCTTTACACTCATATCCCTTACTAACTTATGTTCATCTTACTTTGCGAGGATGAATTTATATGACCAACAAATTTCTCGTATAGTGAAGAATATGTCCAAGAGGAGGAGGAACAAAACGCTTATTGGGAAGATTATGGCTATTCGACACATTAATAGTCTTCTTATTGGGAACATAGCCAATGCTCATTTGTAGATGAATCCTACCCTCAATATCCTTTGGATCCTCAACCAAATGGTGGCTCTGCAACATGGAATTACGATACCAGGGGGATCGTCGTAGTTTTGTACGATAGGTAATCAAGAAAACAGGTGAGATCAAGACAATTCACTAAACATGCGTTTGGATTGTCGCACAGTGTGTTTCAACTGCAATGCGCACCAAAAACAAGCAAAGAGAAGTGTATTTGATAACTACTGTTATGCAAAAATTACAAAAGGCGTGAAATATATTGCAAGCAGAACAAGAGTTTTTACAGACCTTCTCTCAAGATTTGTTTATGATGTTGTCAGATGATGCTAATCAAGAGAACTGAGAGCTCCTTATATAGGAGGAGTCTTAAGAAGGAGACAAGAGCAATAATGCATGCCTGGTGCTCATTGGGCCCCATCGACACATGCAAAGATGCCTTGTGTTCTTCTGCTTTGCATGATTGCCTACTACTGGCAATAATGCAAATACAAACGACAAAAGATAATGCGCCAATATGAATAATTAGTACAGATACTGGGACCCATCAAAGCAGCTGATGGTATCCTGGTTTATTTAAACTAACAAACGTAAAACCAGGGGCGCTTTTTAGGAGGTGGGTTTAGCGGATCCTTATGATGAGTTGGGCCAAGTCTCCTCATATCCTTTCAACTGTGCGTAGTTGGGAACTGGCCCATTGCTGTTGTTCGGCCCATCCTTCTCTTGGGTGGTTTTGTTCTTGGGTAGCATAATGTTGTGTCCTGTATTGTAGCATTGAGTAGAGTTGTTCCATGGTTTGCTAGGCTTCATCTGCTGCTTCATCCAGGCATTCTTGGGCCAGCCTTTCTCTGTTTGTTTGACTTTGTTCAGGGTTTTGTAGGTCCTGGTCTTGGTGTTGCTGGCGCATGTGGTAGAGTGCGTCTTTGTACTTGTCTATTCTATCTGTTGGAGCAGGCCATGCATGTATGTGAGTACCTGGGCCTCCGCATGTTTGATATAGGCGCCATGGGGGGATGTCGTCATAGCTTGTAGTTCTTCCAAAGCCGCGGCCATGACCTCTACTTCCTCGTCTGCTAAACATCCCGCGTAGAGATAATGCACTAATCGTGAGAGGGCGTCAGCTAGTATATTATCTTTGCCACTTATATGTTCAAAGCGTATTTCTACTACTGTGCCAGTGATGAAATCTGTGAACCCGATCCATCGGATGCGTGATGGTTTGTTATCTGCTGTTTTGTTATAGAAGCTAATAATAGCTTGGCAGTCGGTTCTCAGTGCGATTTCCTCCTTATCCAGATAATGGATTTTCATTGCTTGGAGGGCTTCCATTGGAGCGTGGATTTCTACATCGATGGTTGCTTTTATTACTGGAAACTTGCCGCTTGCGTAAGCGCAGATGTGCTCAGTTGTTTTGGGGTCGCTTCTTGACTTTCTCTATTTGCAGATTCCTCCCCATCCTTCCATACACCTGTCTATTTCAATTATGATGTAGGCGTCTTTAGGGGGTATTTCCAGATCTGGGAGGTTTTGTATGTCCTTCTTTAGTAGGCGAACTATTTTGAGGTCGGATTCCTTAATGCGTTTGTCACCGTGAGGACTTGTCTTCTGGTATAGGGGGCCAAGTTTGACTCCTAGATTGGTAATGTAGGCCCTTGCATAGTTAAGGATTCCGAGCCATGATCGTAGATCCTTTTTGTCACGCAAAGTTTCTTCCTTAAACTTTGCTATCCGTTTGATAATGTGCGGTTGAAGTCTTATCTTACGGTTTCCGATGATAGCTCCTAGAAATTCTATCTCCTTTGTGGCTATTTTCATTTTGGTTGGTGATAGGACCAATCCCTCCCTTTCGCAGATATTAAGCACCTTTTGAAAGTGCCTTACATGTTCTTCTTCAGTGCGACAGAAGACCAGAATGTCATCTATGTAGACTGCGATGAATTCTTCTGTTCCTTGAAAATAGTGGTCTATTTTTTGTTGAAAAACTGCTGGTGCATTTTTAAGGCCGAATGGCATGACCAGCCATTCATATAGTCTTCCTGGTACCACAAAGGCTGTCCATGGAATACTTTCCTCATCCATGGCTACTTGGTGGAATCCACTCTTTAGATCAAACTTACTAAAGATGTTTGCGTTTCCGACCTTCTTTAGGATGGTGTTAATGCCAGGTAGTGTGTACTGATCTTTATGAGTGTTGTCATTTAGAGCCTTATAGTTGAATACCATCCGTTCCTTTCCTTTTTGCTCTCTTCCCGTTTCCTGGTCTATAGTAGTTCCTGAGTTGACCAGGATGGCCATGGTTCGGTGGCGACTGTTACTTGGTCTTATGATTTTAAGACCTAATAGGGCATCAATGTGCCTTTTGAAGCTTTGTCCCATTGCTGGCGTCACGTGTTTGAGTGGTTTGTCTTGAATGGTGATGTCGGGGTTTATTATCCCTAGTTTGCACTTGATTCTATTTTTGGTCCAATGCTGTAGTGGGTTCTCGCCAATGTAGCCTAATTGTTGGAGTCGTTCGAATGTTGGACTGAACCTTTTTTTGAACTGTTCGTTTATTTGTCCCGTATTATAGTAGACGAGTTCTACTATTTCTACTTCTTCTATTGGGCTTAGCTCAATTAGCGTATTGGCCTTTTCCATTACTTGTGGGCTGGTGTTGATCGTAGTCAGTTGTTTGTAGAGGTAAAAGTATTTCCTTCCATTCTTAGCCCACCACTGCGTGCTCGGATGAAGTTACATCCTATGAGCATTTGTACTCCGTCCTTCATTGTCATGTTAAATACGTATGTGAATGGTAACGAAATACCTATTCATCGATGGTCATTTGGCCATCCTTAATTGATGCAGCAGCATGTTGCTCCTGTGTCCAGGATGGCTTCAATAGTGAATGGTTGTATTCCAGGGATCGTGAATGTTACCGGTATATGGAACAGCCTACTCACAACTTTAGTAGCTATGGGTGTCACAGATGAAGCTCCCTCGTTGAGCCAGTTTATGCTTTCGTCAACTCCTTTTCCTTTATCATGGAGGGTAAGCTCTTCTAAGTCTTTGGCGAGTTGTTCTTTGACCTCTTTTTCCGTTTCTTCATCGGTTCTTTGTACTTCCTTAATGATAGCATTTAGCCTATCGATTTCAGCGTGAAGGAACTGTACATAACCGAATACTTCCCTTAGCAATTCATCTGTAGTCACGTATTCCTGTTTTGCTGGGGGTACTGGGTTGATTCTTTTGTCCAGGTAGAATGTTGCACACATGGGGCAGCTAGTTATTCCACACAAAAGGCAATGTAGGCGCATTTTTGTGCTTGTTCTTTCCTTGCAGAATGAGCAACTGATGAAGTCTAGTTTGACCTCCTTATTTTCTTCCCATTCGTGCTGGCAGGTTAGCTGCTTATCCTTGATTTTGACTTGGCGCCTCCATCCTCCTTCTTTTCCTAGCATCATTCCCCATTCATCAGGGAATAACGCCATGGATGCTATGTAGCGGTTGTTTTCCTCTCCTTCTGATATGCTACATATTGCATCACTATCTAGTTCATTCTGGTTCATTCTGGTCCACCGAGACTACATCCAGGTCTTCTGGTAGTTCTAGTCCTTCTAGAATGGATGCTCTGGCTATGTTTCCATGTTGTTTGCTGCAGTCGCGTGCAAAGTGTCCTTCGTCACCGCATATGAAGCACCGCATATGTTGGTAAGGCTTCAACCTCACATTATCAAACGGATAGCAGAGTTTAAGGAAGAAACTATGCGTGACAAAAAGGGTCTACGATCATGGCTCGGAATCCTTAACTATGAAAGGGCCTACATTCCTTATCTAGGAGTCAAACTTGGCCCCCTATACCAGAAGACAAGTCCTCACGGCGACAAACACATTAAGGAATCCGACCTCAAAATAGTTCACCAACAAAAGAAGGACATACAAAACCTCCCAGATCTAGAAATACCCCATGAAGACGCCTACATCATAATTGAAATAGACGGGTGTATGGAAGGATGGGGACGAATCTGCAAATGGAAAAAGTCAAGAAGCGACCCCAAAACAACTGAGCACATCTGCGCTTACGCAAGCGACAAGTTTCCAGTAATAAAAGCAACCATCGATGCAGAAATCCACGCGGCAATGGAAGCCCTCCAAGCAATGAAAATCCATTATCTAGATAAGGAGGAAATCACACTAAGAACCGACTGCCAAGCTATTATTAGATTCTATAACAAAATAGCAGATAACAAACCATCACGCATCCGATGGATCGGGTTCACAGATTTCATCACTAGCATAGGAGTAGAAATACGCTTTGAACATATAAGTGGAAAAGATAATATACTAGCTGACGCCCTCTCACGATTAGTGCATTATCTCTGCGCAGGATGTTTAGCAGACGAGGAAGTAGAGGTCACGGCCGTGGCTTTGGAAGAACTACAAGCTATGACGGCATCCCCCCATGGCTCCTATATCAAACACGCGGAGGCCCAGGTACTCACATACATGCATGGCCTACTCCAACAAATAGAGCAGACGAGTACAAAGACGCACTCTACCACATGCGCTAGCAACACCAAGACCAGGACCTACAAAACCTTGAACAAAGTCAAACAAACAGAGAAAGGCTAGCCCAAGAATGCCTGGATAAAGCAGCAGATGAAGCCCAGAAAACCATGGAACAACTCTGCTCAATGCTACAATACAGGACAGAACATTATGCTACCCAAGAACAAAACCACCCAGGAGAAGGATGGGCCGAACAACAGCAACGGGCTAGTTCCCAACTATGCACAGTTGAAAGGATATGTGGAGACTTGGCCCAACTCATCGGAAGGATCCGCTAAACCCAACTCCTAAAAAGCGCCCCTAGTTTTACGTTTGTTAGTTTAAATAAACCAGGATACCATCAGCTGCTTTGATGGGTCCCAGTGTCTATACTAATTATTCCTATTGACGCATTATCTTTTGTCGTTTGTATTTGCATTATTGCCAGTAGTAGGCAATCATGCAAAGCAGAAGAACACAAGGCATCTTTGCATGTGTCGATGGGGCCCAATGAGCACCCGACATGCATTATTGCACTTGTCTCCTTCTTGAGACTCCTTTTATATAAGGAGCTCTCAGTTCTCTTGATTAGCATCATCTGACAACATCAGAAGCAAATCTTGAGAGAAACTCTTGTTCAGCTTTCAATATATTTCACGCCTTTGGTAATTTTTGCATAACAGTAGTTATCAAATACACTTCTCTTTGCTTGTTTTTGGTGCGCACTGCAGTTGAAACACACTGTGCGGCAATCCAAACGCATGTTTAGTGAATTGTCTTGATCTCACCTGTTTTCTTGATTACCTATCGCACAATACTGCGATGATCCCCCCTGCTCGCCATGCGTCAAGCTAACCAAGCCAAGGCCGCCCAATAAAATCTTGACATGCTACAGCTGTTACACAAGCATTTTGCGCGAAACCAAGTGTTTGCAAGCACATTTGCGCAAGAAGTAATGGAGAATGGGGGGACTTTGGGTGTTGAAGAAGAGATCTCCGGAGAAGAATTCCTTGAATCTAATGCCTCACAGAAAAGATGAGCTCAATAAATGGAGAATGTGTTCGTTAGAGCCGCTACCCCAAGCTTATAACAAGTCGTGGGATGGTGAGTTTTGCACCGAGAATGAGTTGGAACACGAAAGTATAACACCCTTCACTACTAGCACGTTTCAACATCATTCGCATGAGAACACACAAGAGTTCACCATTTCATCAACGCCTTGGCTGTCCAACGAGGAAGTCTTCAACGATGATGACTCATGCATAGAAGAAATATGTTTTTTTGCATTAACAAGACCTCCTCATTCCCGCTACATGTGAGCATGAATCTCTTGTTGAGGATGAGATACAGAAAGACCATATTGAGCCACAAGGATTTAAAGTGTACGAAGACTTTGTTTAGATTTATATGGACGGAACTAAAGAGCAACCACAAATGCAAAAAGACACAAATCTAAACGAAGAGTTTGAGGATTAGGTTCCCAAGAAAGATATTGAGAAACTAAAGGAGGGTGTTGATCAGTCAAGTTTTCGACTGATTTATGGTCATTCTTCACTATAGTTTTGGGTCATTTTCGACGTTATTTCGATGTCATTTGACCTCTATCTCTATATTTCAGGTAGAAAACAAGTTTCTCCTAAGGTCGAAGCCAAAATAAAAAAAACTTGGGGAAAACCGAAGATTTAGAACAAAACCGAGCAGATTTGACCTTTACGGCTTGTTCTGGACGCTTAGGGCGCATACAGTGTCCAATTTGGCAGATCTTTAGCTTGTTGGAAAGGTATTTCAAAGGGCTACAACTCCCTAGTTGACGCCAAAGCAAAATTCGGACGAGAAGATCACCAAAAAAGCATGGGAAGTGCCAGCCGGTTGGGTGAAATCAGCCAGCTGACCGGCTGACCATAGGAGCAGAACTTGATGACATTCGGCCACATTGAGCTGACCGGTTGAGTATCCAGCCAGCCGGCTGAACTCTGCTGCTTCAAAAATTCCCACCGAGTAGATTGACCTTTGCGACTTGTTTTGAACGCCCAGGGCGTAAACGGTGTCCGAATCGGTCGATTCAAAGCTTGTTGGAAAGCTAACTCAAAGGGCTACAACTTTCTAGTTTAAGCCAAGACCAAATTCAGACGGGAAGACCACCAAAAGGGCATGGTAAATTCCAGTCGGTCGGCTGAGATCTGCTACAGTACCGGAAACCCTACCCGAGGCTATAAATAAAAAGAGAGGTTTTTCACCTAAAAGTCGAGGTTTTTGGGGAGAAGAAGATTGGAAAAGAGGCTCAACCAAGGTCATCAATCAACATCCAACAAAGGAGAAGTGAAAATCAAAGGGAGACATTAGGATTAACCATCCTACTTCTATTCCTCTTCTATTCTCATTTGTTGTGCTTAAACCTTACTCACACCATGTTGTCTTACATGATGTGTGAGTAGTGATCTTGTGTTTTTAGGGTCTTATGACTCTCCTTTGTACTCTTTGATCACATATATACATTGGTATTCATATGGATGATTGTTGATTTCATTTTCTCTTGTGTTATGAATGCTATGCACTCTAGGTGTTTGATAAAATGCCTAAGTGACAACTTGGACTAAAACTTGAACCTATGACTTGGGAAACCCTTGGGAATGGTTCTAGGATGGAGAAAATGATCTATATCTTGAATCATGCCAGTGAACCTTAGGATATGGATGCTTGACTAAGGATTGAATGTTAAATTCATTGGAGTTAGTCATTAAGCGAATCATCAATTTATCCCATCGAATGGTGTCAAATTCATGTTCTCTATGCACTTCATTTATGACATGCTACTAAGTGTTTGATAAAATGCCTAAGTAACATGTTGAATCTAGTTTGGATAATAGAGAACATGACCCTATCTAATGTATGCATTTGTTGTTAACTAGTCCCCGAGTTCATAGTATTTATTATCTTAGGAAGAGATTCCAAGAATAATAGTACTATGGAATGAACCAATTATCTCGAGTGAGTGAGGTTCGAGCTATAAGAGAGCTTGGCTAAGATTAGATTCACATGAACATTGGTCTATCTTAGTCTAAGCTAGGGTTTCCACAATGCATATGTAGGAAGTGAACTAGTCCTCGAGTTCATGATATTTATTGCCATGGAATGAACCGATATCCTCAATTGGGTGAGGTTCGAGCTATAAGAGAGTTTGTCTAGGAATAGATTCAAGTGACAGTTGGTCTATACTAGTCTAAACTAGGTTCATTGCTATTTGACTACCATGAAATATTTGAATATCAGTGTATGTGATCATTGGAAAAATGCCAAGGAGGGGAGTAACCCCTCGAAACACCTCTTACTTATCTTTTATCTCCAATTACTCGCCACATAGGATTTAGATGTACACACCCCTTTATACATTTTGGGTTTAGAATAGCCGAACGGAAACACGATCTTGAATAGTGCATGTGCTTGGCTTGCTCCTCTTGGTTCGACCCGGTACTTTACCGGTTAATAAAAATGTTTTGACTACATTCGATCCTCTCTTCATTGATACTATTTAGAGGTGAAAATAAATAGTTCGTCAGGTGTACCCATCAAGCTCGAGAAAAGTTTTAGAGCTTCCTATCATATTTTAGAAGATCTTTTGAAAGAAGCTTCCATGACCTCTCACTTCTAAAGGGTTTAACATTTATGAAGGGTTTGAATGAAATTAAAAGTTCATTGTAGGCTTACTAGAAAAAAAATAAAAGAGATTTGAAGGTGCATTGACAGCTCAAATGTCTAAGGTCCTGACAGAGCCCACTGCACTGTCGTTAAGGTGCAATGTTCTCTGTACAAATAAATTTATATTTTCCGCTACTCGCGACTTCACTACTGGGTAGTAAGTGGTAAGTAGGGGTCGAACCCAAGGGAATTAGGGGGATACGTTGTTCTTTGAGAACTATACTGGCGGGGAGCGTGTTTTTAGGTTGATTGAGTTTTAGCGCTAATTAACTAAGTGTTTTTTTTGGTTGTTTTTTGGTTTTTTATGCGGAAAAGTAAATGACATAAAATAAATACTGGAAATTAAAGGAAGAAGACTTACAGTGGGTGATGCGTGATTGGCGAGTCCTCCGGAAGATGAGCGGTTGATGATTGCAGTTATACTAATATTTAAAGTAAATACAGGGGGGTTTTGTAATCTAAAGAAAACATTCGGTTTCAGGGGCCTTGTATCATAGTTGTTTATCATCGACCGCTAATGATCATACTAAATGTTCAAAGATGAATCGAGGCCATTTCTAAGCGCAAGACTTGCAACATCGTTTAAAACACTTGTTCTACTTTAGACTAATTCCTCCTTTCGAAGTATCTTAGCCTTGTGTGCATCCACCTGATCTTTCAGTTACGATCGACCGAGTGGTGTTTTAGATAAGTCGAACTCCTCAGATAAGTTTTGCTTGTTACAGCTTCCACTTACCCGAGTATGTTCACGAATCCCCACGGAAGAGCTTTGCTTGTTACAGCTTCCACTCAACCTTGGAAATTCTGACTATATATGGCACATAGAACAAGTTTTGAACACAAAGCGGCATTAAGTGCAGGGTCTAAAACATTTTAGAATACAAGTACACCCCTTTAACCGAATAAAGAGTTTAGTTACGAATATCCATAGAGGTGGATACCATAGCTAAATACTCGGGGGTTTTTGAAAACAGTAAGAGGAGAGGGGGTGGAATACTCAAGAACCAACAGGAGTATTCCCAATTCCTACTGAATACTCAAGAACCAACAGGAGTATTCTCTACAGTATTATAATACTCAAGAACCAACATGAGTATTATAATTTCAAACCGTTATAATACTCAAGAACCAACAGGAGTATTATTTCAAAAACCAAACTTACAAATGTACCAAACTTAGAGAGAGAAGTGAATTGTGGATTGTGGGATGATTGAAATGAGGAGGGGATGAGCTCCATTTATAGGGAGGAGAAGGGAGGAATGGATGGAGGAGATGATGGCATGTGGTTTTTGATCCAAGGGAGGAGAAGGAGGAGGCGCCACATGGGGGGAGCAAAAGCCGCCGGTCACCTTGGTGGGGGAAGGGAAAGCCACCGGTGGCCGGTCACCATGGAGGGGAGGCTTCCTCCCTTGGCCACCTCCAAGCAAGGCCGCCGGTCACCTTGGTCCAAAGGATGAGTTTTGTGATTTTTGTGCAGTCTTTTCACAAAACTATCAGTCCAATTTTGCTCCGGTCTGACTTTGGTTGTTCCTCGGTTTGATTTGATTTGAGTAATTCAATGTCAGGATCTTGAGATTTCTTCATTCAGCGTTTGATCTTGACCTTGGAATGACTCGTAACATCTTTTCAGCGTAAAATCCTCTCCTTAGCGTGTTTTCTCTCTAGAGTCCAAAATACCCTGTAGAAATATATTGGGACTAACAAGCAGAAGTTAAATAGACAAACAGTCTAATTTGGTGGGTTTTACTGTGTTTTTGATTCGTATAATTATGGTCCATCAGATTACCCCACACTTTTAGTTGTTCGTTCCGAACAATGCTATTAAAGGGCGGCACACTAAGTTTGGTTTTAAAATATGAAAATTAGACTGTGGGACTCGATTTATCCTAATTCATGCATTGCTTACTTATCACCAAATTGAACTGTGTAAATAAATAGAAGAAACTTTATACTTGTACCTCCGTGCTGAGATGCAAATTATTCTGGATGTTTCGAGAGATAGCCCTTTTTAGGCTCCTGGACTGCAACCTCGGGACTGTCTCGCACTATATGGTTTCCTTGTAGCTTTCTCTAGCACGTGATTCGGTTCGGGTTTCACAGTTGAGTTGAGCCTTTTTGATTTCTTTCTTCTTTTGGCGAGGGACAGCTTTTTGTAGTGAATCGGCCTTTGGCCTTTGATTTGACTTTTTTGAGTACTTCACTTTTGTTCGGTTAAAACCTTCACAATTTTGGGCCTTTGGCCTCTTGATTTGCTTCTTTGATCTTTTTGCGTCTTTGTGACTTGCTAGTCCATTTTCTCAAGCCTTTTTTGGGAGGTCCAATCGTCGCCCGCGAGCATATGGAAATACCTCCCCGCTCTCTCTCATCATTGCCGTTTCGCGCGAGTCAAAATGGGGTTGCTCATTTATTTTCCCGGCTACTTTGACTAGAGATAGGACGGTTTGATTCCCGTCCCTCCTTCTTCATTTTTTATGCATAAACACTGCATGGCGGAGCTGACTCTTGACTCAACTGAAAAAACCCGAAGTGCAGCCTCCACTGACTTCGTAAAACATATAGTGAAATTCAGTCATTCGATTGCTTGCCAAGCCTCTCTAGGGCATTTCTATCAACTCCACATCCCTAGTTTATCTCAGCACAAAGGGACAAATGAGAAGTTACATTCTAAGTTTTTAAACAGTTGAATTTTCACAAGGTTAATGCATGAATTATGACTTATCTTTTTCACATTCTTAAGTTCATATTTTCAAAAAGATAACACTAAAAAAGAAAAAAACATGTTATTTATTTATGTACACATGCGGATCTCACCCCACACTTTTGAACGAAGGCGTGCCTTTCAGCACTACTTAGTTCAAAAGCCATGCAAGCAGACAATTACGAGAAGGAAATGATATTAAGGAAAGGTAAGATCAGAACTCCCTTTAAAGTGTCGAGTGAACGACATGGCATGAGGCTGGATAATCAAGGGAGTTCGGTTGGGGCCTTGAACTCTCAGCGCAAGCCCGGTAGTTCACGGAAGCTGCCTGGCTGATTCGATCGTGCTCCAAAAACCAATTCCTAAATAGTCAATTCATTCTATGCACCAAGTGGGTGAGAGCGACTTATTGATAAAAACTAAAAGACAGAAAATAAAAAGACAGAAAATAAAAAGACAGAAAGTAAGATAGTGTCGGGTTACCTCCCGACCAGTGCACTTGTTTAATGTCGTTGGCTCGACAGTACCTTATTCCTGGATCACTGGTTGGGATCCCATGGGTGGCTCAAGTCAAATTTCGCCACTGTTCCTGTGTTGGTTTTTGCCTTGCCTTTACCCGATTTCTTGTGAGCAGAAGTGCTTGGGTCCAGTTCCCCTTGTTCTGGTGGTGTCTCCTTCCAACGTCTTTGAGAAGGTGAGGGACCTTTGACCATAGCTGCTGGTCTTTTTACTTTTTCGGTCTCTTTTGGCAGGTCAAAAATCTGCGTACCGCGATCTGAGATAGGTATTATATCTGGCAGTTTTTTTGTATCCGTGCGGCTATTGTCAATGTAGAAATATGCAATTTTGCCGCCGAACTTAAGCGATAATGAGCCCTTGCCCACATCGATCCTTGCTTTAGTAGCGTAGAGAAATGGTCGTCCCAAGATTATTGTTGGAGGGTCGTCTTCGCTGGTCTCTCCCGTTTGTATCACATAGAAGTCTGCAGCAATGACGAGCTCTCCCACATGGAGTATTACGTCTTCCAGCACTCCACTCGGACGGATGCACGATTTATCTCCTAGCTCGATATTTGACCTGGGTGGTTTTAATGGACCCAATCCTAACAAGTAATATAAGGAGGAGGGCATGGCCTTGACAGCAGCCCCAAGATCGACTAAGCACTTATGAATCTGTGCTTCACCAATACCGCAGGTGACTGTAAAGGCCCCTGGGTCTTTATCTCTTTCCGGTTGTGACTCCTGATCTGAAGTGAGGGCTCTTTCTATTGTCGGGCCATTCTGCCCATTCCTTGGCTTATGATTTGTATAATCGGGCCCCTTAATATTTTGCTTCGAAGCATAAATATTAATTGGAGAGTCCCACTTCAAATTGTTATAGTCATCCCATCCAGACGTTGGTATGTCAGAGTGTATGATCGGTGGTGGTGTTATGCACACGGTGAATGCGTACCGTCCATTGTCAGCATGCGTAGCCCATGTTCTGCCATCATTGGGTCGGTCTTCCTCTTGATTCCAGTCAGGACGACGCCTACGGGTGAAGTGCTTGTTTGTAAGTTTGTAAGTTGGGGATCGTGCTACTTCTCCAAGTGTCGCCTTTACGTTTGACCTTTTCATCATGCTAAGATTCGCCTTTGGATTCTGGATGGTCTGTGAAGGAAGTCTACCAGGTTCGTTAGTGAGTGTTGACATTGCTGTGGTGAGATGGGAAATTTGTTTGGTCAATTCTGAAATTGCCCCATCAGTTTTCGCCTGGTATTGGTGTAGCGAAGTACCCAATTGATTTATGCTTCCTGCGAGCTCCTTCATCGGTTCATCAAGCGACTTGGTTGGTTCTTGCTGATTCTGCGGGCCGGTTTGGTATTGATTTGGTCCTCTTTGCTGATATTGGCCTGCTGATGGAGCGTTCTGGTTATACTGCCGGTGGGGGGTTGGTAGAATGACTGAGCTAGTTGAGGGACAGCTGGTTGTGCTTCCTTCTGAGAATAGTTGTTTTTACGCCAGCTCGGGTTGGTTGCTTGACCATACTGTCTGTTTTGTCCGGCTCTGTCATTTTTGTTGTTGTTGTATCCTTGGTATCCTCCCACTGCATTCACTTCTACCGGTTCCTCTTCTATTAATGTCGGACATGCGTCCGTTTTGTGGTCTGTAGAACCACAGAACTCGCAAGGTTTTACCGGAACTGGCTGCCTTCGTAGGATTTGAATCATCATCTCCTGTAGCTGCTTCATCTCTTCAGGCATAGAGCTCATCGATGTTTCAGCTTTTGCCACATTTTTTGTCCGGGAGAATTCTTCCTGCTGAGTTGTCTCTTCTCTGAATCGGGCATTCTCAGCAACGTTGGTGATAAGATCCCTTATGCCACTTAATGATAGATTCATCATGGACCCTCCAGCTGAGGCATCCAGGAGCATTTTGTCTAAGGGTCTTAATCCGTTAATGAGATACTCGACGGTGAGTTTCTCGGGCAGTCCAAGGGTATAACAGCTTCTCTCCAGGCGGTTGAATTTTTCCAGGTAATCGTACATGGTTTCATTGGGTCCTTGCTTGATGTCCTGCAGTTGCCTCCTTACTTGCATCGCTCTTCCTGCTGGGTAATATTTGTCTAAGAACTTCTTCTGCATCTGAGCCCATGTTCTGATGCTTCCGGAAGGCAATGAAAGGAACCAGTCGTCGACCGCGTCAATGAGGGAAAAGTAGAATGCCTTTAACTTGAAGTCGTCTACGTTCACGCCATTCGGTTTTAAGTTTTGGCAAATACCATGTAAGCGTTGGAGATGAGTCATTGCTGATTCTCCACGCGTTCCTGAGAATTTCGATAAGTTGTGGGCCACTGAAGTGTTGATGGCGATATTTTCCAGTTCAGGGCCTTCGTGAATGCACCACGGCTGAATTCTAAAATCTAGTGCCGAGAGCTCTCCCAATGTAGGTTCGCGGTAGTTGTTGTTATCTCCGTAGTAGTCATCGAAAGCGGGTTCTCGTCTCGGCACTTGTCGAGGTTGCGGGGGTGGTGGATATCTAGAAGGTTGCACTGGACCAGCTACATTTCGGTCCTCGGGTGGTTCTTGATTTCTTCTGATTGCCTCCCTATCACGAGCTCTTCTGTTTCTGATGAGTTGTTCCGGATCGTCCACAAATGGAAGTGGCACCTCATTGTTTCGATCGTACAGGTTCATCTCGTCGTCATCTTGGTAGTCATGGTGGCTTCCTTCGTGAGACATGGTTGTTTTGAAGCGCGTATTGATTTAAAGAACTTATCCGATGGATAATTCCCCGACAACGGCGCCAATTTGGCGGAGCCCACTGCACTGTCGTTAAGGTGCAATGTTCTCTGTACAAATAAATTTATATTTTCCGCTACTCGCGACTTCACTACTGGGTAGTAAGTGGTCAGTAGGGGTCGAACCCAAGGGAATTAGGGGGATACGTTGTTCTTTGATAACTATACTGGCGGGGAGCGTGTTTTTAGGTTGATTGAGTTTTAGCGCTAATTAACTAAGTGATTTTTTTGGTTGTTTTTTGGTTTTTTATGCGGAAAAGTAAATGACATAAAATAAATACTGGCAATTAAAGGAAGAAGACTTACAGTGGGTGATGCGTGATTGGCGAGTCCTCCGGAAGATGAGCGGTTGATGATTGCAGTTATACTAATATTTAAAGTAAATACAGGGGGGTTTTGTAATCTAAAGAAAACATTCGGTTTCAGGGGCCTTGTATCATAGTTGTTTATCATCGACCGCTAATGATCATACTAAGTGTTCAAAGATGAATCGAGGCCATTTCTAAGCGCAAGACTTGCAACATCGTTTAAAACACTTGTTCTACTTTAGACTAATTCCTCCTTTCGAAGTATCTTAGCCTTGTGTGCATCCACCTGATCTTTCAGTTACGATCGACCGAGTGGTGTTTTAGATAAGTCAAACTCCTCAGATAAGTTTTGCTTGTTACAGCTTCCACTTACCCGAGTATGTTCACGAATCCCCACGGAAGAGCTTTGCTTGTTACAGCTTCCACTCAACCTTGGAAATTCTGACTATATATGGCACATAGAACAAGTTTTGAACACAAAGCGGCATTAAGTGCAGGGTCTAAAACATTTTACAATACAAGTACACCCCTTTAACCGAATAAAGAGTTTAGCTACAAATATCCATAGAGGTGGATACCATAGCTAAATACTCGGGGGTTTTTGAAAACAGTAAGAGGAGAGGGGGTGGAATACTCAAGAACCAACAGGAGTATTACCAATTCCTACTGAATACTCAAGAACCAACAGGAGTATTCTCTACAGTATTATAATACTCAAGAACTAACAGGAGTATTATAATTTCAAACTGTTATAATACTCAAGAACCAACAGGAGTATTATTTCAAAAACCAAACTTACAAATGTACCAAACTTAGAGAGAGAAGTGAATTGTGGATTGTGGGATGATTGAAATGAGGAGGGGATGAGCTCCATTTATAGGGAGGAGAAGGGAGGAATGGATGGAGGAGATGATGGCATGTGGTTTTTGATCCAAGGGAGGAGAAGGAGGAAGCGCCACATGGGGGGGAGCAAAACCCGCCGGTCACCTTGGTGGGGGAAGGGAAAGCCACCGGTGGCCGGTCACCATGGAGGGGAGGCTTCCTCCCTTGGCCATCTCCAAGCAAGGCCGCCGGTCACCTTGGTCCAAAGGATGAGTTTTGTGATTTTTGTGCAGTCTTTTCACAAAACTATCAGTCCAATTTCGCTCCGGTCTGACTTTGGTTGTTCCTCGGTTTGATTTGATTTGAGTAATTCAATGTCATGATCTTGAGATTTCTTCATTCAGCGTCTGATCTTGACCTTGGAATGACTCGTAACATCTGTTCAGCGTAAAATTCTCTCCTTAGCGTGTTTTCTCTCTAGAGTCCAAAATACCCTGTAGAAATATATCGGGACTAACAAGCAAAAGTTAAATAGACAAACAGTCTAATTTGGTGGGTTTTACTGTGTTTTTGATTCGTATAATTATGGTCCATCAGGTCCCGTGAGAAGGGATCTTAGCAAATGACTTCTCACAATTGATTCTATAGGGCGCTTTACTCATCATTGCAAGGACGTTAAACTAGGCCTTCTCGGGAGGTAGCCTGTTATAAGTATCCATTTTAGCATTTAAATTCTAAATGTTTAGCATAATCATTGCATGCCTTTTAGTGTGACTTGGATTTTAAGTGTGGAGAGTGTGTTTTATCTATGGAGAGAGGAATATTAAGTGTGGAGTGTGTCTATATTGAGTTCGAATGCTAAGTGTGGAAAGTGAACTTTTTAAACAGACTCGAGACACCTGAGACACACTTTTCTCATTCAAGACAGCACTCAAAAATACATGTCTCGCTCGAGTCATCGCTTGAGACACTTGTTGTGACCTCACCCCCTCTGCGAAAGATGTGTGAGGCATAAATGTCTCGCTCGAGAGTCGCTCAAGACAATTCTCTGTCTCAGCAAGCCAAAGTGTCTCGAGCGGAACACCCCTGTCTTGACCCGCTCTACACTTTGTTAAAACCGCACGAGATGCCCGAGACACTCACCACTAACTCCAATCCCAACTCACATCACCCAAACCCTCTCTCCTCCCTTGATTTCTCAATGAATGATGATGTCGCCACGTAGTGTTCATGTTCCTATTAGAACCACTTTGTAGTACCATGACATAATTCTAGTTTAATATTTTTGGTGATGTAGACACTTTGTGCACAATTTGGAGGATGTAATTTACTTTCTTTGTTTGAACTCTCTTAAACTTATGCCATGATGTTATCTTGCGAGTTGTGACACTATATTTATCGTTCTTGTGTTTGTTATTACTATGTCTATCACTTGTAGTATTTAACCTATCATGTTCTATTGTCAACAAGGAAACTATCTACATATGGTTTTTTGAAGCCTTGGCACTTGGACGTCTTTTCCATTGGTGGGGTGACACTATAAACACGGGGAGTCCTTACGCGTGTTTGTCTCATTTTCTTTATTGTTAGACTAAGCTAGATTTTAAGTGTGGAGTGGGTAGGCACCTAGTTCACTCATATCATGCAATTCCTATCATTTTTGGATGGACACTTGCATTCATATACTTTATCCCTATTCCATGAGTGTTTTTACTATTGAAATTATGATCATCATTCCTCGACTTGTATAAGTCACATCTAGCTTACATTTAACTTTTTACTTGATTTAGAGTCTAGAATCAAACTAGTTCTAATGAATGTGCAATATTATGAATCGATATTCTTTGTTATCTTTTGGCTAACTAGCAATTTAGGCGTTTTCCGTGCACGCCTTGAGCTTAGTCTTTAGCAGGCACATTTTAAAATCTTCATGTAAAATTTAAACTTCTTAATCGCTTTTAGGTGACTCTAGTTTTCTTGCTATATTCCTTGCAATAATAGATGTTGGACTACAGATTATGAGTATTTTTTTGTATCTCAAGGTATTTTGTCAGTCCCACATCACTTAAACTCAAACAAAAATAGAGTTGTAAAAGGATATACGGTTTAGTAATAGCGAAAATCTCGAAGTTCCTTTTGAGCTTTTCTTTTGGTAGGCTGACTATGGCTCAATTTCATATTGGGTTGGGCTGTGAAAGTGTAACATGAGCTCGGGTTTGGGCTATAGAGGACGTCAGGTTCGCGATTGGTCGAACTCACAATTCATTATTAACTTCATTCGATAAAGGATTAAACTGATTCTCGTGACATTTAGAGTCTTTTAACACATTCTTTGATTGTTTCAAGTTCAAAGGTGAATGATCTTCTAACCCGTACGTGAAAGGCCAAAAGAATAGAAAAATCGAGCTAAAATGGGCAAGAATCAAAAGTTTTTCCGTGAGGCCCGTCACCATCACTTTAGTAACGAGTGTCACGAAAAAAAAAAGATCCATAAGTGCTACATTTTGTGAATCCTATGACCTTCGTGACATAATAGATTGGTCACGTGTGTCATAAGAGAAAAATTATATATTCAGGGTCGTTCGGGAGTGGACACGTTACTAAATTGTTTGTCACGGGCCCATTGTTAATTTCAATGATTAAATACAAAATTCGAGACATAATGCTTCTACACTGAATTTAGAGATTTTTTGAAATAGCTTGGAGAAGGAGAGCGACGAGAACGTCAAGAAAGATAAAAGATTCAAGGAGATATTTCGTCAAAACGGTTTCCTCGTCATTGATTTCTTACTCTTGTATTCTTGGTTATCTACTGTGAGCAGTGAGTAGTAATCTATACTCCGGGATCGTACGAATCTCGTGCCTGTAACCACTAACTCTTCATTTGATTTATATAAATAATTTCCATTAATGCAATTCACATTATTCACTTTCATTGTTCTTAATTTAATCGTTCTTACATGTTACATATTGATTGAGATGTATGCGTTTAGAACACAATTAGGTTCAATATCAAAAGGATGAATGAGTCTGAGGTAGTTAACCATATTAAGTAGAATTGGTATCAGGGCATGGAAGCTATGTTGGTAGTAACATAACTGAATAAGAGAGTTTATGTTAATTATTTGAAAAATCTCGAGCTTAACTGATCGAATTTATTGATAATTTGTGATTGAGCGTCGTTCAACAATTTAGATTAATTCACACAATGATACTTGAATGGGAGGCTTGTCTTATGTCAATTATGTTTATTTCCATACTCGAGAGTATATTTGGATTGCATGAAGTTATCTCACATGAATTGTAGGATAGAAACATGTGAAGTTTGATCTTGGAATTATTTGTCTAATCAAGCAAACCTCTTAAATTTACCATAATTAGTAATGGTTAGGACTAGCTAGGGATGCACATCCGGCTCGGACCGGACCGGACCAGACCAAAATTTATGATCAGAGTCGGACCGGTGGACCGGAATATTTTTGAAATTTGGACTGTGGATCGACCCGACCCGAATATATACGGTCCGGTCCGAACCGATGGACTGGAATTTTTTGAAAACCCGGACCGGACCGGATATATTCGGGTCGAGTCGGACCGAAATCGGGACCGGACCGGGTATATATCGGATCGGACCGAAACCGGGACCGGACGGGATCATATACATGTTTATGTTTCAATTCTGAAAAAAACCTATCCTAATTCTAATTCATTCTAATTGACAATTGTTTTGTAGTTAAACTGAATGGTGAATGCAAAAGGAACAAGGACAAACACAAAACTCAAAAGTGAATAGTGATACAAGAACAAGGACAAAAGTGACACAAAACTCAAAAGTTGTATAGGCTCCCCACTGAGGCACTGAGTGCATTCTCATTCTGCATTTTCATTGCTTCTCCATTGCCTCTTCCATTTTCATCAACCTATAACACATCAACCAACTACCATTTAAAAGATGAATAAAATGTACAATACATTTGCATCAGGGAATGTAAGAAATCATATGGTCGGACGAAAAGCTATGTATTACTATTATTAAAAATGCAGTTCATAAAAACAGGAACCCTCTAAATAGCACATCAATAAACCTTCCATGAAGCATTTTCAGCAGCTTGCAAATGTTCGGCAGCATAATATTACCCCATCAATAAACAGGCACATTATTCAGCAGCATAACAAAAACAGGAAATGTTTCAGCAGCATTATGCTGCAGCAAATGTTCAGCAGCATAACAAAAACAGGAACCCTCTAAATACCACATCAATAAACAGGCACATTGTGTCAAGGATTTATTTTAGAGCCTATATTGTGCCAATCAGAATCAGCTTGCAAATGTTCAGCAGCATAACATTAACCAATAATTAACAACATCAAATTAAGCTAGTGTCTTATACCTTTGTGCTGAATTCTTACCCCAGTAAGATGTGCCTAGTGACTGTCCACTTATCAAGCACAAAATGTGCCTTCATCATCCTCATCTAACAATTTACAAGTCAACAAAGACAGTCTCAATAATCAATAATCATATCACATCACAAGAAATAATATAAAAGATTAAAGCTGAAAATATTGTTACCTGCGTCACTATTACTCGAATCAAAATCGGAGTTCTTTCGTAGTTGCAACCAATCTTTAGTACAACTGAGTGCTTGTACAATCTGTCGCCAAGAATAACATAAAACAAGTAAGTAGTAATTGATTATAAGTTGTAGAATAACATATAAATGTGTTTACATCAGTAAGGTACAATATTAGTGATTTTAATGGCTTACATTAGGCTTCAAACGACTTCTATAACTCGTAAGGTGACGTCCCCCAGTGCTAAATATAGATTCGGAAGGAACTGTAGTGATGGGTATGGCTAGTGCATCAAGTGCCATACGTGAAATGATCGGGTATCTAGGTCCATTAAGCCTCCACCACCTCAAAACATCACCCTCCTTTGCTTCATTCCGTTCATGCAGATATAAATCAAACTCAGATCGATCTAAAATATCATCCCGATTCGGGTTCCCATTGTACTCTTGTAGCCAACTTGAACTTTCATTTGTACCATCAATCGATGGATTTGATTGTGAACCAGTATCATGACTTTCGGACACAACATAAGAACTCACGTATCGATCAAACAACGCATAAGCAGCATCCTTAACTGTGGCAAGCATATCATCTACACTATCTTGAGGAAACATCATTTGAAGAGCAAAACCCACCCCTCTCAGTTTAAAGTAAGGATCAAGAATTGTAGGAACAAAAATCAGCATGTTCAACTTATCAAAAGAACCCCAATACTTGTCACACTTCTTTTTCATTTCACTGACCATCTTTTTTAAAGTGGGATCATCACTGGCAGCCAACTTTTCAAGCCATCATTCTCTACATATGTAAATGGCATCTCATCTTTAATCACCACTTCAACGATTGCCATCCTTATAGCATTTTCATCATAACTCCAATTTTTCATTTTCATACTATTGCTATCATTTAGACTCTCAAAGATGATTTGAGATTGTGTACCATTCCCTATATTAGCCAAAATTTTTTCACAAGCTTGAAAATGATTCTTCACATTCTTGGTGCCATTTTTGACTGAATCGCAGGCATATGTTGTCCCACAGTGCTTGCACCTAGCCCTTCGACAGTTTTTTTCATCCATATATTCTTCATATGCAACCCAATACTCGGCTCTTGATCCTCTCCTCTTTTTAACAACCTGCCTTCCCAAATTTACTGGAGACTCGTCTACAACAGTTTCTACTGGAGCATTTGCAGGAGAATCAACTACAAATAGTTCAGGAGAATCAAGAGTCTCCTCAGTTTCCCCTTGTGCAGGGGCAGGGCATCAATTTAATCCAGTGTGAGACATCTGTCAACAAGAAAAAAATACAATTGCTTATACAACAGGTCAATATCAGATAATTCTTGGCAAGAAACCCTACCAACTTACAGAGTTACAAGTCTTGTTGCGCGATACTTTTGTTGAACATTCCATGGATAGTTTTCAACACAGAAATCAAATTAAATCTGCACAGAATAACCCTCGACAAATGAATTTAAGAAAAGAAAGATGATTCTATTTAAATTACCTAATACAGGACCGTGACCGTGACTGGTAGGGTAGAGCGACCGTGACAGAGCTGAGCGACTGGTTGAGCGACTGTAGTACAGACGAAGATGATGTGGTTTCCTATTAGCGATTGTCAAGGATAGGATGCGAAGTAGGATTGGCCGTGACTGAGCGATCGTGACTGAGCGTGAGCGACTGTGCAACTGGTAGAGCGACCGTGACTGAGCGACTGAGCGACTGGTAGAGCGACGGCGACCGTGACTGATTAGTAAATCGTAATCGCGTTCGCGTTCGGCTTCTGGCTTCGCTCGGCGTTTGTGGCTTTGTGATTTGCGTCAGTACTCGGTCTCGGTTAGAGTTAGGTTTAGGGTTAAGAATTAGAATAGAAAATAGAATTATAGAATTAGGAAAATTTTAAAAAAACACGGTTTTATTTCAGTCTGGACCGGGACCGACCCGTAAAATTACGGTCTGTACCGAGACCGACCCGAAACCCATAAATCCCAGAACATGTGACCCGTAGACCGACCCATAAAATCCGATCCGATTCGATTTTCTTGTCCGGGCAGAATTTGTGCATCCCTAGGACTAGCTGAACATGCTACTTGTCAACTGGTATACACATATTCCTTGAATCCTGAAGTTACGTAGGTTTACAATTATTTTGACTGTGAAGTAGACTCCTGGAACTAAAACTTAATTAACGACGACTATGAATGTTTAAAACTATATGCTTGTCTATGGCGCGCAAACTTTCGTGACCCTAGCAGGATAATTTGCCAAGTCTTAATTATTTGTACGCTCCCTCATTAATTACTATGGGACAATTTTTTCGAGTCTTAATTATTTTGTACGCTTTATCATTACTAAGTTCACATATCCATTTCAAGCGCAGCTAGCTGTCTCGTCACAGCACATGTGCCATGTGTGGCTATGATGCAAACTAAAAGATAAATTCGATAGAATTTGTGATTGAGACGAATTGAGATAGGGATAAGAAAATTTTAGACTATAGGAAAATAGACGAAGAGCTTGAGGCGATGAGGAGTAGATGTTTTTGCTAATTCATTGCATGTTCATGACACGGTCATGTTTGAACTTAAATACAAACTCACCCAAGATGATCACTACTCCTACATTTCTCCACACGTTACTAACCTACAACTCCATCTAATTAAACTACTCCCACTATTATTTACCTAACTTCCTTTGACTTTAACAAATTATTTCTACTAACCTCCCTACTAAATAGCATACAGAGAAGCCAAGCTCATGCTGCTTCTTCGTGCACGTGTCCCCCACTTTGCATGAGTCTTGTTGGGTTTTGGTGATCGTAACATTCCTCCTCCCTTCTTTAAATTGACCTTGTTCTCAAGGTCAGTCATTTCCGATGGACGTGGCAATGAATATTCGAAAATTTTGTTAATGCTACGCCTATGCACTAAAAAATAAAGTACATGAATATGAACCTCTTCCTTGCGAGTCTTAGAATAATCTTCTTTTTTACTTGGACTGTTTGCACTTGATTCTACAATGACTCTCTTAGTTCCCTTGCATGCATGATGACCGGGAAAGAAATTGTTTGTTGCTGGGTCTTCAATTTCAAACTCCAGAGAACTGTTAAATACATGCATCGGAGGAGTGGATATCAGTGGAGGTGGTGTCGACAGCACTAGTTGTTTTTCTTCGCGTTCAATGGCTTTCTGCACATCTTGAATGGATTTCTTTATCTGCTGCATTTGCTTTGTCATGTCATCTGAAAAAGATTTCATGAAAGAACAAAATTCGCCTAACATACTGGAGAGGTTGGCAACCATGACGGATGACAAATTCTTGACTTCTTTACTCATGACGGGTTGGGTTACGATTTGCATCGGTTGAGAGAATGACATTAATCAACTCTTAGTGAAAGCACCAAATGATGCAAATTAAAAGATAAATTGGATAGAATTTGAGATTGAGACGAATTGAGATAGGGATAAGAAGAATTTGACTCCATCTAATTAAACTACTCCCAACTATTATTTTCCTAACTTCCTATGACTTTGACAAATTATTTCTACTAACTTCCCTACTAAATACCATACAGAGAAGCCTAGCTCATGCTGCTTCTTCGTGCACGTGTCCCCCACTTTGCATGAGTCTTGTTGGGTTTTGGTGATCGTAAGAGCATTCTCAATCATGATCTTTCTTATTATAGGAAAGTGTCATGAGGGACGATTAAAAAAACATGCTCCCCCACTATGGTCAAATGTGACATAGAAATGATCATCCATGACTAAATGCAAAAAGGATCATTTCATGACCAAAAATTAGATTTGGTCATGAGGCGTGAACCAATTGCAACGAGACACGTGTCCTGTGTAAGAACTTTTCAGTTTATTTTTTGATCTTGCAACGAATATATCTTCCAAATTACAAATTTAAAAAAATCAAAATAATTACCTATATTTATAATTTTTTGAGATCTATAAAACAAGATACACTGTGATATGTTTTTATTAATTTTATTATTTATGTTGCGATAAGAGAGAATGGTGATGAATTTTTTGTTTGGTCATAAGTTGATCAAAATAGTCATGAGGCATGACAAAATGAGAGAATAAGTAGATGAAATATGGATTGTGGATTGTGGATCAGCAGAAGTACAAATAAAAAGGTGACATGGTCCCCGATGGAAGCTCGAAAGTAACTACTGAAACTTTCAACTTTCAACTTTCACATAATAATGTGCATGTGACATGTCACATGTGTCCAGCGCCAAATTATACATATTCTACAATCCATATATTTATGAGGAGTGTGTGGTGTGCCATACACTCTCAGTCTCATCCCTTCACACCATGACGCGCCACCACTTTGTAGTTCTATCATTCCCCGCCCAAGGCCACGTCAACCCAAACCTCCAACTCTGCAACCGCCTTCTCCAAATAGGCGTCCGCGTCACTTTCGTCACAAGCACTTACGCTCGCATCCTCCTCGGGCCACCCACCAACCATCCAGAGGGCTTGACATTCGTAGAATACAACGATGGGTACGATGGGAAGTCCAAAACAGGCAAAGAAGCCGACCAAATGATAGCTAGGTCGAAGCTGGCCGTCTCCGAGGCTTTGCGCCAAGTCGTCTCCTCTGCAGCGGACGAGGGCTGCCCGGTTACTTGCGTAACTTACTCGCTGCTGCTGCCTTGGGTGGCTGCAGTTGCACGTGAGTTACACGTGCAATCGGCTTTTGTGTGGATCCAAGCCGCCACCATGTTCGACGTTTACTATTATTACAACCATGGCTTTGATGCCTTCATTCACGAAAAGCTGGATGACAAGCAGGAGCCTTCCTCAGCTACGTTGAAGTTACCGGGCTTGCCTTTGGAATTCACAAGTCGCGATGTGCCTTCCTATATGTCGACAAAGAACAGAAATGCTGCAGCTAATGGTTTATTTAGTGATCATATGGCGGAGCTCGACGTTGGAGCGAGCACCGCCATAGTAATCGTCAACACGTTTGATGCTTTAGAGCCCGAGGCTCTCAAGTGTATAAGTAAATTGAAGTTGACAGCGGTCGGGCCGCTAATCCAACCAGCGCCATACGACACGAGTAATAATAATAACTCATCTCACGTCAGCTGGCTGGACTCCAAGCCAGATTCATCAGTCATATATGTCTCATTTGGCAGCATGAAGTCTGTTCTGTCGAGTCAACAAATGGAGGAGATTGGCAGAGGATTGTTGGACTTGGGGAAGCCGTTTCTGTGGGTCGTCAGGGAATTGGAAAACAAAAGTGATGATGATGAGAAGAATGTGATGAGCTGTATGGAAGAGTTGGAGCAGTTAGGGTTGATGGTGCCATGGTGCTCTCAGCTACAGGTTCTGTCTCATCCAGCTATTGGTTGCTTCTTTACGCATTGTGGATGGAACTCGACAATGGAAGGCCTGATAAGCGGTGTTCCGATGGTAGCGTTTCCTCAGTTATTCGATCAGTTCACAAATGCGAAGTTGGTGGAGGATTACTGGAAGGTGGGAGTGAGAGTGAATCAAAATTTATCAGATGGGTTGGTGGAGAGGAATGAGATCAAGAGGTGTTTGGAGGTTGTGATGGGAGATGTGGAGATGAGGCAAAACACCATGAAATGGAAGAAGCTGGCGGTTGAAGCTGTTAAGGAAGGTGGAAGCTCCGACAAGAACCTAAAGGGTTTGGTTAATAACCTTGTTACCTGCTAAAGCACACGATGTGCTTAATTACTGTGTTGCAAAGCAATAATGAAGACATGGTATTTGTCTTGTGTCCGATTTCAAAAATGTAAGAATAAAGTGGTCAACTGATAATGATGCACTCGTTTTTTTACAATTTTATTTTTAATGTTATTTGATTCAATTTCTCTCATATTTATTAAAGAATTATTTTAAAAAACACTATTTCAATTTTCACATACTTATTAAACGTGTTTTCAAAAATAGAATGCAAATGCTCATGATAAAAAAAACAAATGTAACTGCCAACTCAGAAAGAAAGGAATCTTGTTTTCTGATTAACACATTGAACAGACAGACTCAGCGTTATAACTTTTCGATGTGAAAAGCTAGCCGGCCGATCGTCCTCCTCCTCCTCCTTTACAGATTGTAAGCGTGTATAACTTCTCCAAAAAAGGATTGATGAATAAGAACCCTAGTCTGTATCTATAGTCTTCGAATGCTTACTTATTCGGTTAAGATACTCCATCAAATATTTAGGAAATGATCCTAAATATACTTTAGATATCATGTCTTCAATCTTGATAATCCTCCAAGAATATTTTCTTGCACGATACTTGATGATATTCTCATGGGGGAGCGCTCGGTTGAGAACATTTCAAAATTCGAGAACTCAAATCTCACAATTAGATCATGATGCATCTTTGAATCTGCATGTGACACATGTCCAAAAAGTAAAGTAAAAAAATGTGGCTTTGACTTTGCATTAAATGCATTTTGGAAAATGCACATGGGACACGTGTCACCACCAAAATGCATCTCAAATTCTCGAAATTTAAAGGAGTTCTTATTTGAGCTCTCCTTTATTCTCCTAAATATAGCTCTCCGATCTTCTTCTTGGCCGACTTCCACATATTGGAAACTTTAATATTTGGGAACTCCGTAATTAGGAAACTTCGTGTAGTCAGCATTTTCTAAGTTCCAACTTCGCTTGAATAGTTCCTTGACTTTTTGCTTGGATACTTCTGAAGTCGTTTTACCAAACTCTATGACATACAAGAATTAACACACGTTCCGTAAAGAAGCAACTAATAGCAGGATGAGATAAAATAGAGAAGTTTTCAAACGAATGCTCCTGTAGAGAACTTCCTTACAAAAAAAATGAAGTTCCAACATAGATCGTGGTGTAGTTTACTATTCAAAAGTCATAAATATTCTCATATATTATTAGTAATTAGACATGTCATAAGTAATTCATTATTGATACGATAGCCCTTTTCAAACAATATTATACAGCAATTTAAATGAAATCAAGCTTACAAGTTACAATAGTCTGTATGGAAGCAGGAGAGAACTTGGAAATAATTTTACTTATACAATATGTAGGGGAACTTGAGCATTTCTCGGGCGAATTCCATGTATTGCCTGAAGTTCATGTCCAGGCAGAACATCTTGTTGGCCAGCTTAATTTATCGATGGTCTTCCTTTTGGCAAGAGCACAACCCATAGTGGTTGATATGACGGCCAGAATTTTAAAACAACATAGTAGAATACCAGAACTAGAAAACACAATCCAATGACAATGGTAAACAAGAACCAAAAACTGGCAAGCCCAATGATGTATGATGAATCTAAAGTGTCTTTGTCTTGGCAAGTGTTATGGTGTCCAAACCATAACATTGTCTTTCGTTCAGATCTGGTCGGTTTTGTTGCTCTGCTTAGTGTTGGTTGATCCGGTTCGAAGCTTCTGCTCATAGTGGGTGTACTGACCTAGCCCGGCTTGGTGCTCTGTTCGTTCGGATTCTCCCAGATCCGGTCAAACTCGCCCAGATCTGGTCGGTCCGGTTCGGTGTCTTTGGTTCAGGTCCGGCCAATTCTGCATCGCCGCGGCTTTTGGGTGGTTCAGTTTCGGTAGTTTTTGTCACGGTGTTCAGACAGTTTTATCTGGTTCACGGGGGTCTGAGATGGAGAGAGGAGTGGGTAGGATGGGGCATTTTCAACTTCTGAGGGAATCTCTGTTTAGTGTTTTCGTTGACAACATCCCTGGTGATAAAGATGCTTCATGGCTTCGGAAGGTGTTCGACTCTGCTGGGAAGACTCTGGACGTGTTTATTCCATCTAAGGAAAGAAGAGCGTCAAACTCTCGTTTTGGTTTCGTCAGATTTAAAGAATTGGAGGAGGCTCAAGTGGCTATAAGCAGGTGGAATGGTTCGTTGTTCGGGAGGTGCAGGCTAGTTGTCAAGTTACCGGACTTTGGAGGCAAACCTAGGAAGCCCATGATTGGGTCGGGAGCAGGGCAGCGAGGGATCAGCCCGGAGTTCCAGTGGAGGTCAAATCAGGGTAGGGAAGATGCCGTAGTAAAGTCTGCAGAAGGCAGTCATCTGGTTCCTGAAAAGAAAAGAAAGGTTTCGCTGGAGGTGATCCCGGAGAATGAAGAGTGGCTGCTTAGTAGTGCAGTGGCAGAACTGAAGACCTCCATTCCTTCCAAACAGCTAGAGGATGAATTGAAGCTTGATGGAATTAGGCTTCACAAGATTTTCCCTTATGGGGGAAATAAGGTGTTAATCCACTTCCTTATTCTGGAAGATTTGGAGGCGTGTCTCTCAGGTAGCTTTTCATCCATTAGCAGGAGATTCTCTAGCTGTCAAAAATGGAAAGAAGAGGTTCCCTCTAGGCTGAGATCTGTGTGGCTGAGCATCATTGGGCTTCCTGATGGACCATAATTGTATGAATCATAAACACAGTTAAACCCACCAAATTAGACTCTTTGTCTATTTAACTTTTGCTTGTTAGTTCTGATATTTATCTACATGGTATTTTAAAGTCTAAAGAGAATACAGGCTAAGGAGGAGTTTTTAAGCTGAAAATGGATTGCAAGTCACTCCAGGACACAACCAAATTCCGACTGTACAACTTTCATGATCCTGACGTGAAATCACTCAAAACAAGTCCAACCGAAGAGCAACCAGAGTCAGTCCGGAGCTGAAATGGACCGATGGCTTTTTTGGATGAGATCACAAAACTCACACTCACTCCCCTCTTGCCACATGGCCGGCGGCTTTCTCCCCTCTTCTCCTCCCTTCTCCTCTCTTCCACAAGCTTATCCTCCTCTCCTCTTCCTCCATGTGGCCGGCGGCTAGAAGGGATGATGACCTCATCCGATGGCTTTTGTGAGCTCCTTCCATTTTGTGACAAGTGGCTAGCTCTCCTCCGCATTTTACTCATCTCTTGGCCTATAAATAGCACATACTCTTCACTTGTAAAATCATCCCATTTTGTGTGCAAGAAGCACAAGTCATTTATCTCTCTAGATTTTGGGCACTACTCTTGTAAACACTTGTTTTAAATCTATAATACTCCTGTTGGTTCTTGAGTATTCTAGTAGTTCTTGAGTTTACTCCTGTTGGTTCTTGAGTATTCTCCCTTTACTTTACTGTCTTTCGAAAACCTTTAAGTATTTAGCTATGACGTCCTGTTCCATGGATATTCGTAGCTAAACCCTTCATTCGGTTGAAGGGGTGTACTTGTGTCATAAAATGTTTTAGGCCCTACTCTTAATGCCTCTATGTGTTCAAAACTTGTTCTATGTGCAACATATTAGGTTAGAACTTCCAAGGTTGAGTGGATGCTTGGAATGACAAAACTCTTCCGTGGGGTTCGTAAACATACTCGGATAAGTGGATGCTTGGAATGGCAAAACTTATCTGAGGAGTTTGACCTCTTTAAAACACCATTTGGTTGATCGGGAGTGATTGATCAAATGGATGCACATAAGGCTAATATACCTTGGAATGGGGTATTAGTCTAAATAGAACAAGTGCTCTATGTCTTGGAATGGACTAGACAGTGTGGCAAATCAAGTGCTTGGAATGGCCTTGATACACTTTTGAATACATAGTATGATCATTAGAGGTCAATGATAAACAGACCATGATACAAGGCCCCTAAAACCGAATACTTTCCTTAACTTAAAACATCACCTGCACTTTACTTTCAGTCTCAATATCAACTGCAATATCAACCGCTTACTCTCTGCAAGACTTATCCTTCAAGCATCCCACTTGCTGTAAGTCTTCTCCTTTTATTTTCAGTACTTTACTTTTCTGCATTAAAAACCAAAACCAACCAAAAAGACACTTACTTTTCAGCACTAAAACCTCAATCAACCTAAAATCACGCTCTCTTTCTGTACAAAGAACAACTACCCCCTAATTCCCTTGGGTTCGACCCCTACTTACCACTTGCTACCCAGTAGTGAAGTCGCGAGTAGCAGACTTATAAATGTATTCTTGACTTTTGCACACGATGACTGTGCATCCGTCAAAGTTGGCACCGTTGCCGGGGAATTAGCCATCGGATTAGTTGTTCTTTTCCTTCTCATCTCTTCATCACACTATGTATGCATGGACAGCGCGACATCTTCCTCTGTTCGGAGGTACGGACGGAGAAGACCCCGTAATACATTGCCAAAACTTCCACCATATTTGCCGCCACATAAAACCTGAAATTGAAATGTTAGAGGAATTTAAGTTAAAATGCTTCAAATTTTCTTTAACTGACTTCGCGACAATTTGGTAATACACATCAACCGCTATACATGCTGAATATTATGTGGACCTTCGCGCTAAATTTCTGAAAGAATTCTCCCCCCCATCCTTACGACATGACACCCGCGAGAAGATCATCTGCCTTCAACAATCCCGGGATGAGACTTTAGATGAATACTACACGTACTATGACACCATCGTCTCACGCTGCCCGCACCATGGATTCACCAAAGTATTCCTTCTTCAAAAATTCCTTTGTGGAATGAGGCAAGATGAGTTCTCAAGGATCAATGACGCAGTGGGAGGATCGGCCATGCACTTATCCCTGACTCAAATGTGGGATGTTATAGACGACTTGGCCGAAGCCACAAAACGAAGGCCAATGCCCCGACCTAAAAGAGGAATACAGAGGATAGAGGCTAGTCTAGAAAGGAATGAAGAAGACATTACAGAGGACGAGATGGATGAGTCAAATGCAGAAAGCTCTGAAGAAGAGCTTACATTGGAGATCACATCCGAGCCATCAGAAGAAACTTCCGAGCCATCAGAAGAAATTCCCGAGCCATCAGAAGAATCAGATATAGAAAGCACCGGAAGCAACGAGGAAGAAGTCCAGAACACCACTGGCAAGCTGCCCGAGTCATACCCGACTATCATTACCCAAGCAGCCGAAACCATCCGAGACCAGATCCTCACTGACGGAAATAACGAGACAGAATCAAGCCTTAAGATGCAAGCTTCCCGACTTTTCCCCTTGATCAATAAGCAAATTGCAGAAAACTATGTGATCAATGAAGAGACTAAAAGAAGGATGGGAAAAGGGCCTGAGCAGAACGACTCCTCGATGGAGCATTTTTGCGCCACAACTAGACATGGCAGCCCTAAACATAAGAGAACCCAATTCAAGAGGCTAGTAGTAAAAGGTCCCTCGCCTTCTCAGAGACGTTGGAAGGAGAAACCACCAGAACCATGGGAACAGGACCCGAGCACATCATCTCACAAGAAATCGGAGAAAGGCAAGGCAAAAATGAAAGTAGGCACTCCACAACACTATGGCCAGAGCCGCCTATGGGACCCAACCTTATGATCCAGGAATGAGGTACTGTCGAGCCAATGACATTAAACAAAGGCACTGGTCAGGAGGTAACCCGACACCTATCATACTTTCAGTAATTTTCTTTTCTGTCATTTAGTTTTTACCGTAAGTCGCTCTCACCGATTTTTTGTATAGAAGGAATGACCCCTTGTAGGAATCGATTTTTGGAGCAAGATCAGATCAGCCAGGCAGCTTCCGAGAATTACCGGGCCTGCGCTGAGAGTTCAAGGCCCCAGCCGAACTCCCTCGATTATCCAGCTCCGAGGCATGTCGCTCCACGACACAACACAGTAAAAGGGAGTTCAGTTCTTCTCTTTTCCTTAATGTCATTTCCTTCTCTTGTATATATTTGCATGACTTTTGAACTAAGTCGTGCTGAAAGGCACGCCTTCGTTCAAAAGTGTGAGGTGAGAACCGCCTGTGTACATAGTTAACATGTTTTTCTTTTTCCTTTTCCCTTAATATTATCTTTTTGAAAATATGAACTTGAGAATGTGAAAAAGATAGATCTAAATTCATGCATTTACCTTGTGAAAATTCAACTGTTTAAAAACTTAGAATGTAACTTCTCATTTGTCCCTTTGTGCTGAGATATACAGGGGATGTGGAGTTGATAGAAAATGCCCTAGAGAGGCTTGGCAAGCACTCGAAGGATCGAATCTAACTATATGGTTTTCGAAGTCAGTGGAGGTTGCACTTCGGGTTTCAGTGAAGATTGAAGTCATCTCCACCGTGCAGCGTTTATGCAAGAGGCGGGATGGGAATCAAACCGTCTTATCTCTAGTCCTAGTAGCCGGGAAAATAGATGAGCGACCCTCATCTTGACCCGCGCGAAACAGCAAGGATGAGAAAGAGCGGGGAGGTATTTCCATATGCTTGCGGGCGACGATTGGACCTCCCAAAAAGGCTGAGAAAATGGACTAGCAAGTCACAAAGAAGTAAAAGCTCAAAGAAGCTAATCAAAGGCCTAAGGCCAAAATTGTGAAGGTTTTAACCGAACAAAAGTGAAGAAACTCCAACTCAATATCAAAGGCCAAAGGACGATTCACTACAAAAGCTGTCCCTCGCCAAAAAGAAATCAAAGTGCTACACTCAGTGAAACCCGAACCGAATCACGTGCTAGAGAAAGCTACAAGGAAACCATATAGTGCGAGTCGATCCCGAGAATGCAGTCCAGGAGATTGAAAAGGGCTATCTCCTGAAACATCCAAATTAATTTGCATCTCGGCGCAAAGGTACAAGTATCAAGTTTCTTCTAAGTATTTACACGGTTTAGTTTGGTAATAAGTAAGTAATGCATGAATTAGGATAAATCTAGTCCCACAGTCTCACTTTCATATTTTGCTTAGAGTGTGTTCCGCCCTTAAAAAGCATTGTTCGGGACGAACAACTAAAAGTGTGGGGTGATCTGATGGACCATAATTGTATGAATCATAAACACAGTTAAACCCACCAAATTAGACTCTTTGTCTATTTAACTTTTGCTTGTTAGTTCCGATATTTATCTACAGGGTATTTTGAAGTCTAAAGAGAATACAGGCTAAGGAGGAGTTTTTAAGCTGAAAATGGATGGCAAGTCACTCCAGGACACAACCAGATTCCGACTGTACAACTTTCATGATCCTGACGTGGAATCACTCAAAACAAGTCCAACCGAAGAGCAACCAGAGTCAGTCCGGAGCTGAAATGGACCGATGGCTTTTTTGGATGAGATCACAAAACTCACACTCACTCCCCTTTTGTCACATGGCCGGCGGCTTTCTCCCCTCTTCTCCTCCCTTCTCCTCTCTTTCACAAGCTTCTCCTCCTCTCCTCTTTCTCCATGTGGCCGGCAGCTAGAAGGGATGATGACCTCATCCGATGGCTTTTGTGAGCTCCTTCCATTTTGTGACAAGTGGCTAGCTCTCCTCCACATTTTACTCATCTCTTGGCCTATAAATAGCACATACTCTTCACTTGTAAAATCATCCCATTTTGTGTGCAAGAAGCACAAGTCACTTATCTCTCTAGATTTTGGGCACTACTCTTGTAAACACTTGTTTTAAATCTATAATACTCCTGTTGGTTCTTGAGTATTCTAGTAGTTCTTGAGTTTACTCCTGTTGGTTCTTGAGTATTCTCCCTTTACTTTACTGTCTTTCGAAAACCTTCAAGTATTTAGCTATGACGTCCTGTTCCATGGATATTCGTAGCTAAACCCTTCATTTGGTTGAAGGGGTGTACTTGTGTCATAAAATGTTTTAGGCCATACTCTTAATGCCTCTATGTGTTCAAAACTTGTTCTATGTGCCACATATTAGGTTAGAACTTCCAAGGTTGAGTGGATGCTTGGAATGGCAAAACTCTTCCGTGGGGTTCGTAAACATACTCGGATAAGTGGATGCTTGGAATGGCAAAACTTATCTGAGGAGTTTGACCTCTTTAAAACACCATTTGGTTGATCGGGAATGATTGATCAAATGGATGCACATAAGGCTAATATACCTTGGAATGGGGTATTAGTCTAAATAGAACAAGTGCTCTATGTCTTGGAATGGACTATACAGTGTGGCAAATCAAGTGCTTGGAATGGCCTTGATACACTTTTGAATACATAGTATGATCATTAGAGGTCAATGATAAACAGACCATGATACAAGGCCCCTAAAACCAAATACTTTCCTTAACTTAAAACATCACCTGCACTTTACTTTCATTCTCAATATCAACTGCAATATCAACCGCTTACTCTCTGCAAGACTTATCCTTCAAGCATCCCACTTGCTATAAGTCTTCTCCTTTTATTTTCAGTACTTTACTTTTCTGCATTAAAAACCAAAACCAACCAAAAAGACACTTACTTTTCAGCACTAAAACCTCAATCAACCTAAAATCACGCTCCCTTTCTGTACAAAGAACAACTACCCCCTAATTCCATTGGGTTCGACCCCTACTTACCACTTACTACCCAGTAGTGAAGTCGCGAGTAGCAGACTTATAAATGTATTCTTGGCTTTTGCACACGACGACTGTGCATCCGTCACTTCCCTTTAAAGCGTGGAGTGAAGCAAATTTTCAAACGATCGCAGACCCCTTTGGATTGTTTTTGAAGATGAAAATGCTGGATTTCCAGGAAACGGGTTTAGAGAGGGCGAGAGTACTGGTGGAAACGAATAGGCTAGAGAGGATTTTTGAGGTCTTCGAAGCGGTGGTTGGTGATGATGTCGTTGAAACTGTGATTTGCGAAGAATGTTTTTTCAACGGAAGGGAAACAGAGTGGAGGGTGGAGGAGTCGGCAGGAGAAGGGGAGGGAGAGTTTTTAAGTTATTCTATCATTGAAGGTCTTCCTTGCAGGGACCGGCAGCAGTGTATGAAGGAGCAAGGAGGAGGTCGTGTTTGGGCATCAGGTGTGGATAAGTGTCGAGTGGAGTCCGTTGATGCCAAGTCTATATCTTCTGGACAGGAGGTTCAGGGTCCTTCAGAGTCTACTCATTGTGTGGCAGAAACTCCTCTAGGGAAGGAGGTGTCTAGTGAGCTTTCTCTATCCAAGTTTAGAGGGAAAGTTAAAGATTCCGGGAAGTTGATCTCATTTCGGGAAGTGTCAGATTGTAGCTGGGACGCTACGTTGAAGTCTTTTCTGCAGCAAAAAGGAAAAGGGAGTGCAGGGTTAGGGACAAATGATCAAACAGGGGTAGGGCTGAGTCTGTCTTTACTCGGGAAAGAGGGCCAAGGCAAAGAGTATGCACAGGTGGTGAATGATGATCAAATTTTGGTCAGTCAGGATGAAGTTTTCAGCAGCAGTTTAGGGTGCCCAGAAGGCGCGTCAGCAAGGATGGTCAAGAAGATGCCGAGCTTGGATAGGGTTTGATGAATCGTAGTTGTACGACTATTTTATATATTAAAACCCCGTCTCTTAGTGTTACCTGTATATTATTTCACTACCTGTGTGTAGTTTTCGTTCTCAGGTACACTCGGAGACCATGGAAGGACCGGCTAAAAGGAGCCTATTTGAAGATGTTTGGCGTGGAAAGAAATGAAGTCTGAAGCACTTTGGAATTTGCGTCAGTGCAAACCGCGGAGGGTTGAAAAATTCATGGCGCGGACGTCTGAACAATTACCATAATGCAAGAGACGTCCGCGGATAGCAAATGTAGGAGACGTCCGTGGGGACAGCTGGCAAGTCGAATTTCTTAATTTCGTTTTGGCAATTTCGGGAAGTATAAAAGAAGAGTAATAAGCACGAAACCCTAGGCGACCAGACATCAAATTTCAGAAGAGAAAAGAGACACGGATTCAAGTGTTAGAGTTTAGCTGCAGCTTGGGGAGAATTCATCATAAGTATTTTTGTTTCATTACATTCAAACAACTTGATGATGTATTCCATTGCGATGAGTAGCTAAACTCATATGTGTAGGCTAGAACTTGACATTGTGATGTTTTGACTTGAGACCTATATTTATCTTTATGTTTTGCGTTATATTATTCTGCAATGTTTATGGAAATGATGTGCTAGCATAAGTGGAACCCTAGCGGGGGAGCTTCTGTTAGTTTGTTGATTCCGATTGTCATAGTTTACTAGCAACCTAGCGGGGATAGCAAACTAGGACACGAGTAATATACCACTAGGATTGACACCCTAGGACAACTTGTAGTGCAACCTAGCGGGGAGCTATACGTTGTAAAACATTAGAAATCATAACGGGTGGGTTAATGATTTAGTCTTGCATCATAGTCGAGAGTTCTAGCTTGCACTGTTCTTTAATATTCGATACTCGAATTAGGGTGACGATATCTCTAGTAATCATTGTTGCTTACTGCGTTTTATTTACTTGTTGAATTCAAAACCCCCCATTGTTACTTTCTTACTTAGTGAAACAGATTCTTATACCGATCTCTGTGGATACGATCCGACTTACCATTTGCTAGTCGGAGATAAAGAAATAATTATTTTTGATGGGTACAACGACGCCCGTCAAATTTTGGCGCCGTTGTCGGGGATCGGTAACGAAGAATCTCACTAAGTTTTTATTTCTTTTAGCTTTATTTTATTGTCTTTTTATTTTTTGTCACTTGATTATTTTTCTGTTTAAGTAACCATGTCACAGAGAAGTGTTGAACGTGATGGTGAAGAGCGAGGTAGTGTACTAGGAGATAACATGCAGGAACAGAGGCAAGGACTGCCCCCTGTTAATCAAAGATTACCACCCCCCAGAAATCAGCAATTTGTGAATGAGTTTGCTAGACATCGTGCAGCTAGACACGATGATTACGAGGAAGAGCTGGATCGACAATACCTCGGTGGAGGAAATCAATATGGACAGTTAGCTAGGCGTCGGGATTTGGGACGCACTATGAGACGAGTATGTGCGCCATTTATTGATGAAGAGCCTTGGTGCATTAGGCTGGATGAGGACGCAGGTGATATCGAGATAAAGAGTGGGGTGATACACCACTTGCCCAAGTTTGGAGGAATGCCCGATGAGAACCCCCTGAGGCACTTGAAGGAATTTCATGGAGTTTGCATGTCCATGAAATCAGCATCGGTTCCGGAAAATATCTTTAAACTAAAGACATTTCCTTTTTCTTTAGAAAGTCAAGCTAAATCTTGGTTAATGTCTTTACCTGCAGGTTCGATTACTTCATGGGATCAATTGCAAAGGAAGTTCATGGACAAGTACTACTCCCATTCGAAGGCGGCTCAAACGAGGAAGGAGCTCTCTATGCTTAGACAAGGACGTGTAGAAACGTTGTTTGACTATTTGGAGAGGTTTAGGCATTTGGAAGAGAGCTGTCCGAATCATGGAATCCCACAAAGGATGCTGCTTGAATACTTTATGGATGGGATGGTTCTAATGGAAAGAAGAATGCTAGATGCCTCAGCCCAAGGGTCTATCCTTGACATGTACCCCGAGGAGATATGGGAGTTGATTGGGAGAGTTGCCGAGAGCACAAGGTATTTAGAAGAAACATATAAACCTGCACCTGTTGCTAACGTAAATGTACATTCTGAATTGCAGGAACTGAAGGATATGATGACTAAAATGATGACGCAACAACCACAAAGAAATCAACAAGTGGAGTGTAAGGTAAACAAGTCCACGTTTAATTCAATAAATAATGATAACACTGTTTTTCAGGAAAGAACAGAAGACGTGAATATAGTGGACTACATAAACAAGGGAGATTTGCCACCAAGGAGATATGATGGATATCAAGGCAACAACAAATGGCAGCCAAGGCAAGGCGATGGTGGTTGGCAAAGGAACAAAAATTACGATGCGGGGCAATCATCGTACCCACAAAAGCAGCCATACAAACCACCACAGATCAGACAAGGAGATGAGGACCCGATCAAGGAATTTAGGGATGAAGTGAGAGGCATGTTCAAAGAACTCACTCAAAAGATGGGTCACTGATGAGCCGTATTTATACGACTTGTCGAGTCATTAAATCCCACCATTTCATTCACTTTATTATGCGAACAGTTACTTTTTAGTGTTGTTTCGTGTTTCAGGTGATTTGGAAGCTCTAGGAGGAATCACGCTTAAAAGACGGCATTTTCATGCCAGAAACATCGCAATTGAAGATCAGACCAAAGGAGGGCCGTGAACAGTGTTTTTCGGCTCGTGAACAGTAACTCCGGCGTGAATAGTGATTCCGGCGTGAATAGTAACTCCGGCGTGAATAGTGATTCCGGCGTGAATAGTAACTCCGGCGTGAATAGTGATTCCGGCGTGAACAGTGTCCGATGAACAGTAATTCCGGCCCATGAACAGTACTTCGGAAAAAAGTCCAAGTTCCAAAGTCCAGCAGCCGGCCCAATTTGTATGCGACGCTAGGGTTTCGTAGCTTTATGACCAAGTTAGGGTTTCTCAAACCCTATAAATAGAAGAGCAGTGCTGCCATCCCTCTCATCACCAAAAACCACACGCCCATCACTTGGCCGTGCAACATCACTCTCCTCTTCATTCCGCCCGACCTCCGCCTTTGCTCCTCCGTGCGCCGCTGCTGCTCCGCCCTCATCAGCCACTCTCGGCCAGCCCTAGCTTTTGTACTCGGTCATTAGTGAAGTGTCTTGTTTCCCTTTTATTATTTGCATTGTTATTCATGAGTATGTGTAACTAAACCTCTTATTCGGGTTAGGGTTAAATATTTGTGACTTATGTTTTTGAGATTTGAATCTTAATGCTTGTTTCGTTATTCGATTAAACCTTGTGCTCATTATTTGGATTGAATTGTGAAGTTAAGTGGAGGTTTGGAATAACAAAGCTTAACTGATCAATTCAACTCCCCTATTTACTATTTGTTGATACTAGAGAGCTATTAACAAGTAGTGCACTAATTCGATATATCTTGGAATGGAGTATTGAATTATTAGGTTTAATTGTGGTGTAGGCGTCCGGAAAGACACTACTTTAGGTTATAACTTGGAATGGAAGTAACCACACTTAGGAATTAGAAACATGATATTTAGAAATCAATGATAAAACCAAGTCACAATTGAATAATACCCTAACCTGAATATTTCCTCTGATATTTACACCTTAGCAATTTTCGTGATTTACAATTGTTTCACTAACAATTACTCTCACCTAGTTTCTTGTTTTTCTCCATTACAGAACAAAGTAGTAGCTATCTAGCTCCCTTGGGTTCGACCCTTGCTTACCGCTGTTCTAATCCACAGTTCGAAGTGAGGAAAATATAAATTGTTTTTGCACAGGTACGACGACAGCCTGTTCAAAATGGCGCCGTTGCCGGGGAGCTAAGCACGGTGAAATTTGTTCTTCTTTTCTTTTTAGTTTATTTTTTCTTGCTTATTTCGAAATTTGCTATTCGGTGATCTCAATAATTCAAAAACCCCAACTGTTCGATTTTTGTTTTCAATTTCTTTCGATTTCGTTTTCTAGCTCTCAGAGGGTCCTGTCACCAAGACTTACGAGTCTAAGGAAATTGGGTTTTAAGTGGGACCGCTGTGACCCCTCCAATTTCCTGGGGACCCTTTGTTGCTAGTATGTTCATGATAATCGGTGCCATGCTAGCTTGCACGTTTTTCTGATTCACTTGCAGATTCGACATGACTTCCTACTACGGAAGTGAGCCGTGTAATTATGGGGAGTACTACCCACCATCATCCTTCAGACTTGATGCCCGCGAGAAGATCATCACCCTTGAGCAATCCTGGGCCGAAAACATGGACGAATATTTGACACGCTTCAGTTCCATTTTGGCGAGCTGCCCGCACCATGGATTCACGTACCCCTATCTTCTTCAAAGGTTTCTCGATGGAATGTTGCAATATGAGTGGAACAGGCTTAATGAAGCTGCACCAGGAGGCTCGGTGAATAACTTGGACATGAACGAGCTTTGGGGTTTGATAGAAGATATGGCAGAAAGCTCAAGACAATCTCGGATCAAGCTGATCAAAGAAATAGACAATTTGGCCGAGAAATCTAAACCAGTACAAGAGCAGACCAAATCGCTAGAGGACATAGTAAGAGAGCTGGCAGCTAGCACCCAGCAGCCAAGTGCATACCTGAACCAGTATATGGCCAACACCGATAACGGCTCAGCCGAGTTAGCAGAAACAATATCCAAGTTGAGCAGAAATCAGGAAGAAGATGTCGGTACAAAAACAGGGGAGGACATGGCAGAGGATCTAATAGAGCCTATCTCGGAACCGGCAGAAGATGAGGACCAATGGTTGAAGGAAGAAGAGCTCAAGTCGGACTACCCCAAATATTTGGAAGAAGACAGGCCACTAGCACCTCTAGAAGATCCGACCGAGCCACTCGAGTCAGTCCCCATTACCGAGCTCTCCAAGATATGCACTGACCTCATTACGGATATGCCCGAGACAGAACCAGCCCTTACTATCACAGCACCAGAGGCAGAGCAAGCCCTCACTGTCGAAGCAGTCAAAGAAAGTCTAGTGCCTGACACTCCTCTGCCAGTTCCAATACAGGTGATTGCTCCTAAGGACCACATGATCGACAAGGATAAGCTTGAAGGCAGAATAGAAGCGAAGCATGAGCCAGAGAAGGCAACGATGGAGTACTCACTCATCACAGTTCGAGAAGAACCGCCTGGAAAGCATGGTAGAAACATTGTTCCTCGAACACTTATTCCTAGACAACCACTCATCTGTGCCAAGAAGAAGAAGATTGATATGGGCACACACTTGACATCTCTTGAAGATAAAGAACTGAACGTCCATGCTAATCACTCATACATAAAGAAACGACCGAGGCTTGGCACACTTGAGTGGAAACCAGGATGGAGGAACACTAGAATACGACTCAATGGACCAGTGACTATGATAAAGGTGGCCTCGCCAGCTCAGAAGGATGTAAAGGCGAATCCGCCTGATCTTTGGAAGGTAGAGCCGAATGGACAGCTAGAGGAGCAGTATGGAAGAACAGAAGGAGAGGCCATGCAGAAGTATGACCTCACACGCCCTTGGGATCCTAACTTGTGATCCCTAAAGAGGTACCGTCGAGCCAACGACGTAAAACAAAGGCGCTCGCAGGGAGGCAGCCCTGCACTTTTCATTTTCTCATATTATTTGCTATTTATGTTTATCTGAGTCTTGAGTCTTTTCATCACATTGTACTTGGGAAAGAAGATGATCTTCATGCAGGGACAGAGGCGAACGTATCATAGATGTTAGCAAAAGACTGTATCCAGCATGAGTAGTTCACACTTTGAATAAGTTGCGTCGAGAAACATGAGCGTTTAAAGATTCTGTCACAAAGACTTACGAGTCTAAGGAGGTTGGGTTTTAAGTGAGACCATTGTGAC
Organism: Rhodiola kirilowii; assembly: GCA_033675215.1. NCBI lineage: Eukaryota > Viridiplantae > Streptophyta > Magnoliopsida > Saxifragales > Crassulaceae > Rhodiola > Rhodiola kirilowii. The sequence continues at coordinate 24,039,263 of CM066203.1, forward strand.
TCCTCCAACCTCCTGGGAATCTTTTATTCGTCTTAATGTCATCGACACAGACCTTTCATCGTATGACGAACTCACGCTGCGATACAAGCTCCAATGGTGCTCTTCGAGGACTCACAGGAGAATTATCAGTCGTCTCTGATTGTCACGCACGCACGAGGGAATTGCCTGTCCTTACTCCTTTCTTATTTCCCTTTGTTTTATTTATGCATGCATTGTGAGTCTAGATTTAAGTCGTGCCGTGAGGACACGGCTTATTTCAAAAGTGTGGGGTGGGAGAGTCAGTTATCGAGTCAGCACGTTTATTTCATGCACCCTGCACAGAGTCAGCACGTTTCGAGTCATTTTTAAAATTTTTTGTACATGATACTTCACTATTTCCTAGACTTGCAGTATTGGATAGTGATTAGGTGAAATAGATATAGCCGATTTTACATGCATGTCTTTGGTGAAAATTGATTTGTGCGACTAACATGTGATCTTAAAATTCTGCATGCCTTTGTCAGTTGAGATAAACAGGGATGTGGAGTTGATAGCAATGCCCTAGAGAGACTTGACAGATCGTTCAAAGGCCGAACTCAGGATATGTGGTTATGTGGAGTTCGTGGAGGCTAGCACTTCGAGGCAACATAGTACGAGTCTGCTCCGCCGCTGCGGTACCCTTTGCGGTTGGTCGGGACGGGAAAACTTCACACCGTCCAAGCTCTAGTCCAAGTAGCCGAGAAAACAGGCAAGCGACCCTTGACTTGACCCGTGTCGAAAGGACGATGATGAGTAAGAGCAGGAAGGTTTCTAATCCGAGTAGCCGGGAAAATAGACGAGCGACCCTCGGCTTGACTCGCGTCAAAAGGAGGAGAAACCACGGTTCGATCAAATCACAATCCGCACTACAAAGCAACAAATTCACAACCATCGTGATAGTCCACACGTCTCATGTGACAGCATCATTGAAATTCCGAATCAGATGACACTATAGCTGACCGAAATCTCTCAACACTTTGGAGCTCGAATCAATCACGTGCAAGAAAAAGCGGCAAAGCATAACCACATAGCAGCGAGTTCGAGCCCAAGAATGAGGGTTCATGGGTCTAAACAGGGCTATCTCCAGATACATCCGAATTGATTTGCATCTCGACCCAAAGGTAACACGTATCTTTAACCCATGTTTTAGCACAAAGACATTAGTAGCGAGCATGCATAACAGGCGAGATCTAGAGTAATCGATCCATGTCCATGTAGCACGTCTAGGATGACCGAAGCTTTGTGATGTTCGTACTTCATTTTTTCCTCTTATGACCTAGTCCTTGTTCGGGACGAACAAGTTTAAGTGTGGGGTGGTTTGATGAGCCGTATTTATACGACTTGTCGAGTCATTAAATCCCACCATTTCATTCACTTTATTATGCGAACAGTTACTTTTTAGTGTTGTTTCGTGTTTCAGGTGATTTGGAAGCTCTAGGAGGAATCACGCTTAAAAGACGGCATTTTCATGCCAGAAACATCGCAATTGAAGATCAGACCAAAGGAGGGCCGTGAACAGTGTTTTTCGGCTCGTGAACAGTAACTCCGGCGTGAATAGTGATTCCGGCGTGAATAGTGATTCCGGCGTGAATAGTAACTCCGGCGTGAATAGTGATTCCGGCGTGAACAGTGTCCGATGAACAGTAATTCCGGCCCATGAACAGTACTTCGGAAAAAAGTCCAAGTTCCAAAGTCCAGCAGCCGGCCCAATTTGTATGCGACGCTAGGGTTTCGTAGCTTTATGACCAAGTTAGGGTTTCTCAAACCCTATAAATAGAAGAGCAGTGCTGCCATCCCTCTCATCACCAAAAACCACACGCCCATCACTTGGCCGTGCAACATCACTCTCCTCTTCATTCCGCCCGACCTCCGCCTTTGCTCCTCCGTGCGCCGCTGCTGCTCCGCCCTCATCAGCCACTCTCGGCCAGCCCTAGCTTTTGTACTCGGTCATTAGTGAAGTGTCTTGTTTCCCTTTTATTATTTGCATTGTTATTCATGAGTATGTGTAACTAAACCTCTTATTCGGGTTAGGGTTAAATATTTGTGACTTATGTTTTTGAGATTTGAATCTTAATGCTTGTTTCGTTATTCGATTAAACCTTGTGCTCATTATTTGGATTGAATTGTGAAGTTAAGTGGAGGTTTGGAATAACAAAGCTTAACTGATCAATTCAACTCCCCTATTTACTATTTGTTGATACTAGAGAGCTATTAACAAGTAGTGCACTAATTCGATATATCTTGGAATGGAGTATTGAATTATTAGGTTTAATTGTGGTGTAGGCGTCCGGAAAGACACTACTTTAGGTTATAACTTGGAATGGAAGTAACCACACTTAGGAATTAGAAACATGATATTTAGAAATCAATGATAAAACCAAGTCACAATTGAATAATACCCTAACCTGAATATTTCCTCTGATATTTACACCTTAGCAATTTTCGTGATTTACAATTGTTTCACTAACAATTACTCTCACCTAGTTTCTTGTTTTTCTCCATTACAGAACAAAGTAGTAGCTATCTAGCTCCCTTGGGTTCGACCCTTGCTTACCGCTGTTCTAATCCACAGTTCGAAGTGAGGAAAATATAAATTGTTTTTGCACAGGTACGACGACAGCCTGTTCAGTCACCATGCTGGAGACATTAACGAGCTAAAGAGGCAAGTGTCTCAAATTGCCAGCGCCGTTTACGAACAACGAGAAGACAAAGGGAAGCTGCCTTCACAAACGATCCCTAATCCAAGGCAAAATGTCAGTGTGATCGTGATAAAGAATGAAGAGGAGATGAAGGTTGAAGAAAAAGAAGAAAAAGAGCAAGATTTGGATGCTACCTCAGTGCAGAACGAGGACGTCTCCACAATTCAAGCGCGGACGCCTGAAGAATTATTGCAAAATCAAGAGACGTTCGCGGATGAAAATCATGAGACGTGCGCAGAATTCCAAGTAAGTGATTTCCAAATTTTGAATTCTAACCTTCTCGCGCCACTGCCATTTCCCATGCAGGTTATCGAGCGTCACGAAGCTGTAAACGATGAAATTCGACAAACGGGGTATGAGGACACGAAAACCAACGCACAAATGCAAGAATTGGAGCAAGGGAAACAGGGAGCGTTGACCATTCGGACTAGAGACCCAGGTGCCTTCACGGTAACCTGTGGCATTGGTAACACGCTTATTCCCCACTGTTTGATTGACTTGGGAGCGTTGATTAATGTGATGCCTTATGATTTATATTGTTCATTAAAACTTGGACCGGTGAAATCGATCAAGTTAACTATTGAGTTAGGCAACAAGTCATGTGTTCATCCTTATGGTTTGCTTGAGAATTTAACCGTGAATGTTGGTGAAGTTGTTGTGCCTGCAGATTTTTATGTCTTGCAGATGGAGGACACCCAGACTAAGGAGTCGCCAACACTCATTCTTGGACGGCCGATCTTGTTTGTGATGAAGGCGAAAATTGATGTCGATGAGGGCACTATTATCCTCAAATATGGTGGCAAGATGACTGAGTTTCGTGTCTTTGAGGATGACCACCAGCCTTGTGCGGGAAAACCACCTGAGATAGCTGGTAAAACTTGTTTTAATATTACAACTAATGAATCATTGCGTGTGATTTAGGGTGTCAGTGAACAGCTGAAGGTAACAAGGAAAACACGCCCACCAGATAAAAAGCAAGTACAGAAACAAAAGTGTGGGGTGGGTGCGCAAAAGTGGTGGACACCTAAGGCAAAGAATTGGAGATCGAAGCCACCTAATATCGGGCAGAGCAATGAGGAACGATTAACTTGTGGACGTGCTGAGGAGAGGAGCACGCTGATCGGTAAGTTTGACTTGGAGCAGCCATGGGATCCTAACTTGTGATCCCGTAGAGGTAATGTCCAGCCAAGGACGTAAAACAAAGGCGCTTACCGGGAGGCAACCCGGTGTGTTTTTACTTTACACATGTTAGGAGTAGGTTAGTTAATGGAATTGGTACGCTGATAATGCGCCCCGAGTGCATGTTTTAATTCTGGTGGTTTCAGGTGAATGAATGAAGAAAAGAATTCAACATCAGTGCAATCTGCGCACGTCTGAACCATTAAGTGCGCGGACGTCTATACAATTAACGCAAAATCACGAGACGTCCGCGGGAAACAATTGCGAAGGCCTCCGCGGAACATCAAAGAATTTAAGTCAGACGTGATTTTCCAGATCTGGTTTTTCAGAACAAAAACAAAAAGAAAACATTGGATTTCACAGCTCCGTCCGCGATTGTCTCAAGCAACGTCTGCGATCCTCAAATTCACGTCCGCGATTCTCAACTAAATCGAGCTCCGCCAGATTGAGGTAAGATTGACCGATTGGAGTAATATTGGATTGGATTAGGGTTTGGTGTGGATTGTAGTGAAATTTGGTTGAATCGGTAGAAGGGCGTTCTCGAAGTTTGTTGGATTGGGTTGTTTGAGTTTGGAATTTTGAATTGAACTTGGAATTGGTGGGTTTAGCGAACGGAATTCGATCGGAGCTCGGATCCGCAAATCTCACAATCACGCGGACGTCTTAAGAATTGACAGGCGCGGACGTCTGAAGATCAACGGAAATAGTAGAGACGTCAGCGGGTAGTAATTGCATAAGGGGTGCGCGGAATTCTAGAAATTTATAAAAAAATTTCAGCTCAAGATTACTCGTACATCGGCTCGTGCTAGTTCATCCCGTGATCGCAGAGCTCAGCCACCACCTGTTGATGCCGAGGCACTAGTTCCGGCTGTCGTCGATGAAAGGCAGCAGAGATTTGAGGCATTCATGGCGCGTACACATAAGGCGCCCATGTGGGTTGAGCGGTACTTTCTGGAGCATTGCGGATTCTTAGAGAGGTTCAGGGCGCTGTTGGACAGATGTGGATGGCCGGGATTGCTCACACTCCGTAGTGATGCTGATATTGAAGACACTTGTGAGTTCCTAACTGGTTACGACTACATTGGGCCTAGGGAGCATGAAGGATTCAGGTACACTTTCAGAGGTGTGGAGCACCATTGCACGATGACGCGGCTGCGTCAAATCTTTGGGTGGCCAGCAGTGAGAGATGGGACTTTCGCCAATTTCATGCTTGGGACGGAAATCAGCGACACTTACCGTATCCTTACGGGGACGGGTCGCTACAGACCGAGCGACGCTTCAGTCACAACATTCACAGATCCTTTCTGGTATTTAGTACATTTCATTTTGACGAGGACCTTGACTGCGAGGGCGAACGGCAATGATAAGCCGTCAATACGAGATCTGACGCTTCTAGGCTCTTTGGTGAGAGGGGTAGTCCCACACTGGGTATATTTTTTGTGTGATCACTTGAAGAACATTAAGCCTCGAGGGCCAGTTAGTGTGGGTGGCATGGTAACTTATATGCTGCGCAATCTTCACCCGGACATGGATGCACTACCAGGCCACATGATTCTTGCTTATGGATTAGCTGACGGTGATAGACTTGGTTCTGGGAGGACATATAGAGTCAGCAGTGAGGGTGAAGTGCGTTGGACTTATTTTGCAGATCCAGCTCTTAGGCCACCACCTAGCCCACCGCGACAGAGAGGGAGACCGCCAGGGCGTGAAAGAGCTGCAGGGGGCAGGAGACGTCGGAGAGAAGAGGTAGAGGTCCCACTGAATGTGGTACCACCAGAGGAGCAGGTGCCGAGACAGCCCGGAGAGTACTCACAAGTGCAGATTGACCATTTATCTAATGTGAACAGGGCTATGATGATGGCAATGGGTGGCGGCTTCCACCCAGTTTCCGCTCCCCCAGGATGGCGTCCAGGTCATGCCATTCCGCCCGAATACATGCAGACACCTCCACCACCGGACTATTAGGGGAGTACCAGTTCCTTTCGTTTTTTATTTATTTATTTTTATTTTTATTTGAGTCTGTTAAGTCTATTTTGTGTGAGTCTGTTTTGTTATACATCTCATCTCTTGCATTGTACCGTGAGGACACGGATCCAACTAAGTGTGGGGTGGGATGTTGTTGAGTCAGTTGTGCGTCGTGTTTGTTTTTAAATTTTTATGTCGCATGTTATGTGTCTTGATGAACTCGTAATGAACTGATGATGCACTGCTATGCTTTTCTGATATGTTAAAATCTCATTTCCAGTTTTTATGACTATTGTGCTCATTTGACTAAAAATGCGAAATTAAAAAAATTTCAATGCTTTGTTCTTTCGAGTTGTGATATGCAGGGATGTGGAGTTGATAGAAATGTCCTAGAAAGGTACGGCTAATTGCAGGAAGTTCTGAGTTTTTGGTTCTAATGATTGAGAAAAGTGGTGGAGGTTGACGCTTCACTAGCCCAGTCCTGAGAGTAGCTCCGTCACCAAGTATACAAGTTTATTCATGCGTTCGAAGTGGTGACGGGACAGAGAAAACGAACTGTCCATCTCTAGTCGAAGTAGCTGGGAATGGGTGGGTGATCCCTACCTTGCCTCATGCAGAAAAGACGAGGATGAGAAAAGAGCGGGACGCACTCCTATGCTGTTATCCAAAGGCTATGATTGGAGTGGTTCAAAGGCGCAAATGATTATGTGGACAAGAAACAAATTCAAAAGCCGAAGGCAAAACCATCAAGTAGAAAAAAAGAGAAAAATCAGAAATCTGACTGATTCAAGCAAAGATGTGTCGTTTATCAAAGTTCATACAAGTTAAAGAATTCAAGACTCAACGGTATGAAAGCAGTGAATAAATCATGTGTCAGAGAAAGCCGCTGACTCAATTCTAAAGACCAAAACTCAGAAAAGAATGCAATGTCTGTGGTACCTATAGAGGACTATCTCCCAAACATCCAAGGTCGTTTGAATTGCAACTCGCGAGGTAACAAGTATCGAAAAATCTATCTATACTCGCATTGTTAGAATCTTAAGCATGATAAGATTAATTGCTGTATTTGAGATTGAGATGTAAGGATTAGCATGACTAGTACATTGTAATTCGTTCTATGGCTTTGTTCTTGTTCGGGACGAACAAGTTCAAGTGTGGGGTAGTTTGATGAGTCGTAGTTGTACGACTATTTTATATGTTAAAACCACGTCTCTTAGTGTTACCTGTATATTATTTCACTACCTGTGTGTAGTTTTCGTTCTCAGGTACACTCGGAGACCATGGAAGGAATACCGGCTAAAAGGAGCCTATTTGAAGATGTTTGGCGCGGAAAGAAATGAAGTCCGAAGCACTTTGGAATTTGCATCAGTGCAAACCGCGGAGGGCTGAAGAATTCATGGCGCGGACGTCTGAACAATTACCATAATGCAAGAGACGTCCGCGGATAGCAAATGCAAAAGACGTCCGCGGGGACAGCTGGCAAGTCGAATTTCTTAATTTCGTTTTGGCAATTTCGGGAAGTATAAAAGAAGAGTAATAAGCACGAAACCCTAGGCGACCAGACATCGAATTTTAGAAGAGAAAAGAGACACGGATTCAAGTGTTAGAGTTGTGCTGCAGCTTGGGGAGAATTCATCATAAGTATTTTCGTTTCATTACATTCAAACAACTTGATGATGTATTCCATTGCGATGAGTAGCTAAACTCATATGTGTAGGCTAGAACTCGACATTGTGATGTTTTGACTTGAGACCTATATTTATCTTTATGTTTTGCGTTATATTATTCTGCAATGTTTATGGAATTGATGTGCTAGCATAAGTGGAACCCTAGCGGGGGAGCTTTTGTTAGTTTGTTGATTCCGATTGTCATAGTTTACTAGCAACCTAGCGGGGATAGCAAACTAGAACACGAGTAATATACCACTAGGATTGACACCCTAGGACAACTTGTAGTGCAACCTAGCGGGGAGCTATACGTTGTAAAACATTAGAAATCATAACGGGTGGGTTAATGATTTAGTCTTGCATCATAATCGAGAGTTTGATGGACCATAATTGTATGAATCATAAACACAGTTAAACCCACCAAATTAGACTCTTTGTCTATTTAACTTTTGCTTGTTAGTTCCGATATTTATCTACAGGGTATTTTGAAGTCTAGAGAGAATAAAGGCTAAGGAGGAGTTTTTAAGCTGAAAATGAAGTACGAGTCATTCCAAGTCACGACCAGATTCCGACTATACAACTTTCATGATCCTGACATGGAATCACTCAAAACAAGTCCAACCGAAGAGCAACCAGAGTCAGTCCGGAGCTGAAAAGGACCGATGGCTTTTGTGGATGAGATCACAAAACTCACACCCTCTCCCCTCATGCCACATGGGCGGCGACTTTCTCCCCTCCCTTCTCCTCTCTTCCACAAGCTTCTCCTCCTCTCCTCTTCCCCCATGTGGCCGGCGGCTAGAAGAGATGATGACATCATCCGATGGCTTTTGTGAGCTCCTCCCATTTTGTGACAAGTGGATAGCTCTTCACCACATCCCTCTCCTTCCCTTGGCTATAAATAAGAGCCCTTCCCTTTGTAAATGATCATCCTCATTCCAAACCATCATCCATAAGCTCTCACATCTCTCTAGATTTTGGGTACAAATCTTGTAAACATTTGTTTTAAATCTATAATAATCCTGTTGGTTCTTGAGTATTCTAGTAGTTCTTGAGTTTACTCCTGTTGGTTCTTGAGTATTCTCCTTTACTTACTGTCTTTCAAAAACCCTTGAGTACTTAGCTATGGTATCCACCTCTATGGATATTTGTAGCTAAACCCTTCATTCAGTTGAAGGGGTGTACTTGTATCATAAAATGTTTTAGACCCTTTTCTTAATACCTCTTTGTGTTCAACTTGTTCTAAGTGCCATATATTAGGTCAGAACTTCATTGGTAGAGTGGATGCTCGGAAGAGCAAAGCTCTACCATGAATTCATGACCTCCGTGGATAAGTGGAGGCTCGGAAGTGCACAGCTTATCTGTGGAGTTCAACCTCTTTCAAAAACCATTTGATTTATCAGGAATGATGGTCAAATGGATGCACATATTAGAACAAGAGTACTACGTCTTGCAAAAGACTAGACGGTGTGGCAAGTCTTGTGCTAGGAATAGCCTTGATACACTTTTGAACACTTAGTATGGTCATTAGCGGTCAATGATAAACGGATTATGATACAAGGCCCGTGAAACCGAATCTTTCCTTAAATTAAAACATCACCTGCATTTTACTTTTCAGTCTCAACATCAACTGCAATATCAACCGCTTACTCTCCGCAAAACTTGTCCTTCACGCAACCACTCTCTGTAAGTCTTCTCCTTTAATTAATTACTTTCAGTAGTTTACTTTTCTGTCATTTACCTTTATGCACTAAAAAACCAAAACCAACAAAAAAGACACTTACTTTTTAGCACTAAAACCTCAATCAACCTAAAATCACGCTCCCTTCCAATACATTCCTCAAAGAACAACTATCCCCCTAATTCATTTGGGTTCGACCCCTACTTACCACTTGCTACCCAGTAGTGAAGTCGCGAGTAGCGGAAATATAAATTTATTTTTGCATAGAGAACATCGCACCTTAATGACAGTGCGGTGGGCTCCGTCAAAATTGGCGCCGTTGCCGGGGAATTAGAGTTAGAAATTAACAATCGGATAAGTGTTCTTTGAATCGATACTCGCTTCAAAACAACCATGTCTCGCGAAGGAAGCCACCATGACTACCAGGATGACGACGAGATAAACCTGTACGATCGAAATGAAGAGGTCCACTTCCATTTGTCGACGATCCGGAATAACTCATCAGAAACAGAAGAGCTCGTGATAGGGAGGCCATCAGAAGAAACCAAGAACCACCCGAGGACCAAAATGCAGCTGGTCCAGTACAACCTCCTATTCATCCCCCACGACCTCAACCTCGACACGTGCCAAGGCAAGAACCTGCGTACGATGACTACTATGGTAATAACAACTACCGTGCACCTACTATGGGAGAACTCAATGCCCCAGATTTCGAAACGCAACCATGGTGCATTCACGAGGGCCCTGAACTGGAGTATATTACCATCAACGCATCAGTGGCCCATAGCTTTCCCAAGTTCTCAGGAGCTCATAAAGAATCGGCAACAACTCATCTCCAACGCTTACATGGCATTTGCCAAAATCTAAAACCCAATCGAGTGAGTATAGACGACTTCAAGTTAAAGGCGTTCTACTTCTCCCTCATTGACGCGGCAAACGACTGGTTCCTTTCATTGCCTTCCGGTAGCATCAGAACATGGGCTCAGATGCAAAAGAAATTCCTGGACAAATACTACCCAGCGACAAGAGCAATGCAAGTAAGGAGGCAACTACAAGACATCAAGCAAGGACCCAATGAAACCATGTACGATTACCTGGAAAAATTCAACCGCCTGGAGAGAAGCTGCTGTACCCTTGGACTGCCCGAGAAACTCATCATCGAGTACCTCATTGATGGATTAAGACCCTTAGACAAAATGCTCCTGGATGCCTCAGCTGGAGGATCCATGATGAATCTATCATTAAGTGGCATAAGGGATCTCATCGCCAACGTTGCTGAAAATGCCCGATTCAGAGAGGAGACTACTCGCCAAGATGAATTCTCCCGAACAAAAAACGTAGCACAAGCCGAGACATCAGTAAACTCCATGCCAGAAAAGATGAGACAAATAAAGGAGATGATGATTCAGATCCTACGAAGACATCCAGTTCCAGTAAAACCTTGCGAATTTTGTGGTTCTACGGACCACAAAACTGACGCATGCCCGACATTAATAGAAGAGGAACCGGCAGAAATAAATGCAGTGGGAGGATACCAAGGATACAACAACAACAGCAATGACAGAGCCGGACAAAACAAATAGTATGGTCAAACAACCAACCCGAGCTGGCGTAACAACATCTATCCTCAGAAGGAAACACAACCTACTGTCCCTCAACTAGCTCAGTCATTCTACCAACCCCCCCACCGGCAGTATAACTAGAACGCTCCATTAGCAGGCCAATATCAGCAAAGAGGACCGAATCAGTACCAAGCCGGCCCGAACAATCAGCAGGAACCAAGCAAGTCGCTCGATGACACGATGAAGGAGCTCGCAGGAAGCATAAATCAATTGGGTACTTCGCTACACCAATACCAGGTGAAAACTGATGGGGCAATTTTAGAATTGACCAAACAAATGTCCCAGCTCGCCACCGCAATATCAACACTCACTAATGAACCTGGCAGACTTCCTTCACAAACCATCCAAAATCCGAAGGCAAATATTAGCATGATAAGGAGGTCAAACATAAAGGCTACACTGGGAGAAGTAGCACGATCCCCAACTTACAAACTTATGAACAAGCACTTCACCCGCAGGCGCCGCCCTGATTGCAATCAAGAGGAAGACCGACCCAATGATGGCAGAACATGGGTCACGCATGCTGACAATGGACGATATGCATTCACCGTTTGCATGACACCACCGCCAATCACACACTCTGACATACCATCATCTGGATGGGATGACAATGACAATTTAAAGTGGGACTCCCCAACTAATATTTATGCTCCGAAGTGAAATATTTACCTAGAAAATCAGGAGTTAAAGGGGCCCGATTATACAAATCCTAAGCCAAAAAATGGGCAGAATGGCCCAACAATAGAAAGATCACTCACTTCAGATCATGAGTCACAACCGGAAAGAGATAAAGACCCAGGGGCCTTCACAGTCACCTGTGGTATTGGTGAAACACAAATTCATAAGTGCTTAGTCGATCTTGGGGCTGCTGTCAATGCCATGCCTTCCTCCTTATATTACTTATTAGGACTTGGTCCATTAAAACCACCCAGATCAAATATCGAGCTAGGAGATAAATCGTGCATCCGTCCGGTTGGAGTGCTGCAAGATGTAATACTCCATGTGGGAGAGCTCGTCGTTGCTGCAGACTTTTATGTAATACAAACGGAAGGGACCAGCGAAGACGACCCTCCAACGCTTATATTGGGACGACCTTTTCTCCACGCCACCAAGGCTTGGATCGACATGGGAAGGGGGTTGTTATCACTTGCATTTGGCGGCAAAATTTCAGATTTCTACATCGATAACTATAATGGTCGCCAAAGGACAAGGAAACCACCAGAAATTATACCTATCTCAGATCTCAGCACACAGATTTCTGACCTGCCAAAAGAGATCGAAACAAGACCAGAAGCTATGGTCAAAGGTCCCTCGCCTTCTCAGAAACAATGGAAAGAGAAACCACCAAAACCATGAAGTTCTATCCCGAGCACATCATCTCACAAGAAATCAGGAAAAGTCAAGGCTAGAATAACCGCAGGAGCTGCGGCAAAATTCAACCTGAGCCGCCCATGGGATCCAAACCTGTGATCCCCATGCGTCGAGCCAACGACGTTAAACAAAGGCACTGGTCGGGAGGTAACCCGACACCTATCTTACTTTCAGTAATTTTATTTTCTGTCATTTAGTTTTTACCATAAGTCGCTCTCACCCACTTGGTGCATAGAATGAAATGACTACTTAGGAATCGGTTTTGGGTGCAACATTAAGCCAGCCAGGCCTATGCCAAGAGTTCAAGGCCCCAGCCGAACTCCCTTGATTATCCAGCCTTGAGCCATGTCGTTCGCTCACACACAGTAAAGGGAGTTCTGTTCTTCCCTTTTCCTTAATGTCATTTCCTTCTCGTAAATATCTGCTTGCATGGCTTTTGAACTAAGTCATTTCGTAAAGAATGCCTTCTTTCAGTAAAGATTGAAGCCATCTCCGCCGTGCAGCGTTTATGCAAGAGGTGGGACGGGAATCAAACCGTCCTATCTCTAGTCCTAGTAGCGACCCTCATTTTGACCTGCGCGAAACGGCGAGGATGAGAAAGAGTGGGGAGGTATTTCCATATGCTTGCGGGCGACGATTGGACCTCCCAAAAAGGCTGAGAAAATGGACTAGCAAGTCACAAAGAAGCAAAAGCTCAAAGAAGCTAATCAAAGGCCAAAGGCCAAAATTGTGAAGGTTTTAACCGAACAAAAGTGAAGAAACTCCAATTCAACATCAAAGGCCAAAGGCCAAAGGCCGATTCACTACAAAAGCTGTCCCTCGCTAAAAAGAAATCAAAGTGCTCAACTCAGTGAAATCCGAACCAAATCACGTGCTAGAAAAAGCTACAAGGAAACCATATAGTGTGAGTCGATCCCGAGAATGCAGTCCAGGAGGTTGAAAAGGGCTATCTCCCGAAACATCCGAATTAATTTGCATCTCGGCACGAAGGTACAAGTATCAAGTTTCTTCTAAGTATTTACACGGTTTAGTTTGGTAATAAGTAAGTAATGCACGAATTAGGATAAATCTAGTCCCACAGTCTCACTTTCATATTTTAAGAGTTTACTTAGATTGTGTTCCGCCCTTAAATAGCATTGTTCGGGACGAACAACTAAAAGTGTGGGGTGATCTGATGGACCATAATTGTATGAATGATAAACACAATTAAACCCACCAAATTAGACTCTTTGTCTATTTAACTTTTGCTTGTTAGTTCCAATATTTATCTACAGGGTATTTTGAAAACTAGAGAGAATACAGGCTAAGGAGGAGTTTTTAAGCTGAAAATGAAGTACGAGTCATTCCAAGTCACGACCAGATTCCGACTGTACAACTTTCATGATCCTGACATGGAATCACTCAAAACAAGTCCAACCGAAGAGCAACCAGAGTCAGTCCGGAGCTGAAATGGACCGATGGCTTTTGTGGATGAGATCACAAAACTCACACCCTCTCCCCTCATGCCACATGGGCGGCGGCTTTCTCCCCTCCCTTCTCCTCCCTTCTCCTCTCTTCCACAAGCTTCTCCTCCTATCCTCTTCCCCCATGTGGCCGGCGGCTAGAAGAGATGATGACATCATCCGATGGCTTTTGTGAGCTCCTCCCATTTTGTGACAAGTGGCTGGCTCTTCACCACATCCCTCTCCTTCCCTTGGCTATAAATAAGAGCCCTTCCCTTTGTAAATGATCATCCTCATTCCAAACCATCATCCATAAGCTCTCACATCTCTCTAGATTTTGGGTACAAATCTTGTAAACATTTGTTTTAAATCTATAATACTCCTGTTGGTTCTTGAGTATTCTAGTAGTTCTTGAGTTTACTCCTGTTGGTTCTTGAGTATTCTCCTTTACTTACTGTCTTTCAAAAACCCTCGAGTACTTAGATATGGTATCCACCTCTATGGATATTTGTAGCTAAACCCTTCATTCGGTTGAAGGGGTGTACTTGTATCATAAAATGTTTTAGACCCTTTTCTTAATACCTCTTTGTGTTCAACTTGTTCTAAGTGCCGTATATTAGGTCAGAACTTCATTGGTAGAGTGGATGCTCGGAAGAGCAAAGCTCTACCATGAATCCGTGACCTCCGTGGATAAGTGGAGGCTCAGAAGAGCACAGCTTATTTGTGGAGTTCAACCTCTTTCAAAAACCATTTGATTTATCAGGAATGATGGTCAAATGGATGCACATATTAGAACAAGAGTACTACGTCTTGCAAAAGACTAGACAGTGTGGCAATTCTTGTGCTAGGAATAGCCTTGATACACTTTTGAACACTTAGTATGGTCATTAGCGGTCAATGATAAACGGATTATGATACAAGGCCCCTGAAACCAAATCTTTCCTTAAATTAAAACATCACCTGCATTTTACTTTTTAGTCTCAATATCAACTGCAATATCAACCGCTTACTCTCCGCAAAACTTGTCCTTCACGCAACCACTCTCTGTAAGTCTTCTCCTTCAATTAATTACTTTCAGTATTTTACTTTTCTGTCATTTACCTTTCTGCACTAAAAAACCAAAACCAACCAAAAAGACACTTACTTTTTAGCACTAAAACCTCAATCAACCTAAAATCACGCTCCCTTCCAGTACATTCCTCAAAGAACAACTATCCCCCTAATTGCTTTGGGTTCGACCCCTACTTACCACTTGCTACCCAGTAGTGAAGTCGCGAGTAGCGGAAATGTAAATTTATTTTTGCACAGAGAACATCGCACCTTAACGACAGTGCGGTGGGCTCCGTCAGAGTTCTAGCTTGCACCTTTCTTTAATATTTGATACTCAAATTAGTGTGACGATTTCTCTAGTAATCATTGTTGCTTACTGCGTTTTATTTACTTGTTGAATTCAAAACCCCCCATTGTTACTTTCTTACTTAGTGAAACAGATTCTTATACCGATCTCTGTGGATACGACCCGACTTACCACTTGCTAGTCGGAGATAAAGAAATAATTATTTTTGATGGGTACAACGATGCTCGTCAGGGTTCTCGCTGCAAAACCTCTTGATTCCTTCAAAGCAGCGAAAAGAAAAGAATCTAAGGTGAAGGTAGTCTCTAAGATTCATAGAAAGAAGAAAAGGGCTTTGCTTGATCGCCTCAAAAATTCATACATAGAGGAGTTGGAAAAGTCTAACAAGCCCATCCAGGTGCCTGAAGAAGAAAGCCATTTTGACTCGGTAAGAGAAGGTTTAGATGAAGCAGAGAGGAAATCAATCCAGAGGAAAGAAGCTGAGGAGACCGTCGAAATTGGCAAAGCTCTAGGGATTAAGGCTAGTTTACCGGACGAGGAAGTAGTGCAGATCTTTATCAAAAGGGATGAGGAACGGAGAAGAGAAAGAGAGAAGGAGGAAAGAAGAAATAGAGAGCATTTATGAAGTAGAGTGTTTTTGAAATAGAGTTATTCCCAGTTGCTGGCAGTGCAAGGAGGCTGGGTCAGGGGATCGTCTAGCTAAGTGGTTTCATGTTGGTTGGGCTGGAGAGTTTTCTTGAGGTAAGGGATAGGGTTCTTTTTACAGAGTTTTCTGGATTCAGTGATGGCTGCTAGTTGTTGTTGAGTGTTCTGTTTCTTTGGTGAGGGCTGTCGAGTGTTGTTTGAGTGGTCTGTTTCAGTGCTGCTGCTAGCCTACCTCTAGGCTTTGCTGCTGTATTTTTATGGTGAAATTCCACTATTGAATCAAAAAAAATGGTGTCCAAACCAAGCTTTTTCTATGAATTTCATTCCCTCACCCTGAGTCATGTTCAAGACTGCACTTGATACATCTGAGACTAGAGGATCATTCTTTGGGAACACCTGCAATCCAAGTTTTCAGATATATTTACGATTTTCAAAACAGGAAAAAGATCAGGTGAGAAGTATGCATATTTTTGAGAAATAAGAATTTATCCTGTCCTTTGATTATAAAGATCCAACAGTGGTGATTAAATAGAATATTTAGAATATATTTAATGATAAATACGGTTAAAGGGTATATTTGTAAATCAATTTTGCATCAATCGTGGGTATCGACTGATTCGTTTCTGATTGTTCGCAAACCACTTCGTGCGTCTTTCCCGTTTCAAATCCTTGTACTGTTTGTTCACAAGGTTGAGATCTTTCCTTGTTCGCCTACCAATTCGTGCCGCAACCATATGCGTTTCTGTTCGTCCCCAATCAGATTTCGCGCTCCCTACGATTAATTTTTTGTTGTAGATCGACTCCGACGATTGCGTAGTTCGAACATGGCCGACAACCTCAATGCAGGTACACTCATGTATACTTATCTGTCCGTTTAAATTTAGGTTTCGTTTCTGTTCTGTTTGATGATTTTCGGATTGAAACATACGTAAAAATATGCTGCCGATTGTCATGTTTGATTAAGATATGATCGTATTCGATTATGTAAATTTTTGATTATGGTATTTTCTTTACGTTTGTGTGTAACCGCCGTGTTATTTCCTCCTTTAATGCTGTTCACACGGTTTGTATAATTACGATTGATTCTCTTCGTATATTACGTAGTAATCAAGTCATAATCCGTAACATTTTTAACATATTGCTGTTTTTGCAGGTGATGATAATCAACAAACTCGTGGACTTGAGGATGAAAGTTTCTTGTTTGTATCTGTCAATGGGAGAAATTGTTGGATCCCCAAATGTCCCGATGACTTTAAGCCATATGTTGGGATGACATTTCCAAATCTTGAAAAAGCTGTATTGTTTTATAAAGAATATGCACGAATAGCTGGTTTTGTTGTGCGTCTGGCTACGAGTAATAGTTCTGCTGGGATCATCACTATCAAGTATTTGGTGTGTCAAAGGGAGGGGTTCAAACCAAAGAGTAAAGTGGTGGACGGTATAAATATTGCTGATCACAATTCTAGATTGAGGAGGGACACTCGATGTGGGTGTCAAGCAAGAATACAGCTTAACATATGTGAAGGTGGTAGATATCGTGTCTATTTCTTTGAGGAATCACACAATCATTCTTTAGAATCGGACATAGGTAAGCAGTTTTTGACTTCACACAGAGCGATGTCCCTTATTGACAAGCAGCTTGTAATGGAGTGTGGTAAAGTCCGTATAGGTGCTACCAAAGCCCATCATATTAGGAAAGAGTTATGTGGTGGATTTATAAATATTGGAACCACGGTGACGGATTACAAGAATTTTAAGAGGGATTTGAAGCTCTATATTGGACTTAATGATGCTCAGATGGTTGTTGACAATTTATCGGACAAGATAAAGACTTGTCCTGGGTATTCATTTAAGTACTTTTTAGATGAGGAAGAAATCTGATGGACCAAAATTATACGAATCAAAAACACAGTAAAACCCACCAAATTAGACTGTTGGTCTATTTAACTTCTGCTTGTTAGTCCTGATTTATTTCTACAGGGTATTTTGGCGCTTAGAGAGAAAACACGCTAAGGAGAGGATTTTACGCTGAAATGATGATAAGAGTCAATCCAAGGTCAAGATCAGACGCTGAACGAAGAAATATCAAGATCCTGACCAAGAATTACTCAAATTAAATTTAACCGAGGAACAACCAAAGTCAGACCGGAGAAAAATTGGATTGATAGTTTTGTGAAAAGACTGCACAAAACTGTCAAAACTCATCCATGGACCAAGTGACCGGTGGCTTAGGTGAAGAAGATGACTCATG
Organism: Rhodiola kirilowii; assembly: GCA_033675215.1. Lineage (NCBI taxonomy): Eukaryota > Viridiplantae > Streptophyta > Magnoliopsida > Saxifragales > Crassulaceae > Rhodiola > Rhodiola kirilowii. The sequence goes on from CM066203.1 coordinate 24,057,154, forward strand.
GGTGGCCAAGCTCCCCTCTTCCCCCCTCCACAACCGGCGGCTTCCTCCCCTCCAATCGGCAACCGGCGGCTCATCTCCTCCCCCCATGTGTCTTCTTCTCCTTGCTCCTCCTCTCCCCATGTGACAAGTGTATGGCTCTTATTCTCCTCCCATGGCTATAAATACAAGCCAAATCCTTTGTAAAAAACCATTCCAAAATCAATAAACACTTATCTCTCTACATTTTGTTACTTTGCAAGTTTGGTTTGAAATTATAATACTCCTGTCGGTTCTTGAGTATTATAATACTGTAGAGAATACTCCTGTTGGTTCTTGAGTATTCAGTAGGAAATTGGGAATACTCCTGTTGGTTCTTGAGTATTCCACCCCTTTCCCTCTTACTGTTTTCAAAAACCCCTGAGTATTCAGTTATGATGTCCTTTTCCATGGACAGTCGTAGCTAAACTCCTCATTCGGTCGAAGGTACTTTCTTGTATTATATAATGTTTTAATTTCTTTTAGTTTAATTTCTCTGTATTCAAAACTTGTTCTATGTGCCATTTATAGTCAGAGTTTCAAAGGTTGAGTGAACCATTTGTAACTGGACCAAAGGGACAAAATGGGCAAGCTCTTCCGTGGGAATTCGTGATCATACTCGATAAGTGGAAGCTGTAACAAGCAAAACTTATCGAGGAGTTCAACTTATCTTAAAAAACCATTTGGAAACTGGACCAAAGAATTCAAATGGATGCACAAAAGGCTAAGATACTTCCAAAGGAGGAATTAGTCTGAAGTAGAACAAGTGTTGCTTTAAACGATGTTGCAAGTCTTGCGCTACGAAAGGGCCTCGATTCATCTTTGAATACTTAGAAAGGTTACTAGCGGTTATTAATAAACATGTTATAATACAAGGTACCTGAAACCGAATACTTTCCCTTGAATTACAAAAACCCCCTGTACTTACTTTTATAAACTGCTTGATCAACTACAACCATCAACCACTCATCTACCGGAGGAATCGCAAACACGCATCACCCACTGTAAGTCTTCTTCCCTTAACTCTTTTACTTTCAGTCATTTAATTTCAGTATTTATTTTCTGTAATTTACTTTTCCGCATTCAAAACTAAAAAAACCAAAAACAGTAGTTTAGTCAATCGCGCTAAAATCTCAATCCACCTAAAACACGCTCCCTCGCTGTACAAATCCCCCAAAGAACGACTATCCCTCTAATTCCCTTGGGTTCGACCCCTACTTATCACTTACTACCCAGTAGTGTAGTCACGAGTAGCGGAAAATATAAATTTATTTGTACAGAGAACATTGCACCTTAATGACAGTGCAGTGGGCTCCGTCAAATTGGCGCCGTTGCCAGGGAATTAGCCATCGGATTAGTTGTTCTTTCCCTCCCATGTCCTCATGACGCAACCCCCTTCATATGCATGGACAACACGACATCTGCCAGTGTTCGGAGGTACGGATGGAGAAGACCCAGTACAACACTGCCGAAACTTTCACCACGTCTGCCACCTCATTAAACCTGCAAATGAAATGTTAGAGGAATTTAAGCTTAAATGCTTCAAATTCTCTCTAACTAATTTCGCAACAATCTGGTATTACACGTCAACCGCTAGCAGTGCAGTACATTTCGTGGACCTCTGCGTTCCATTTCTGAAAGAATTCTCCCCTCCATCCTTACGACAACAAACCCGTGAGAAGATCATGTGCCTGCAACAATCCCGGGATGAGACTTTGGACGAATACTACACGAGCTTTAACACCATCGTCTCAAACTGCCCGCACCATGGATTCACGAAGAAAATTCTGCTTCAAAAATTTCTTCGTGGGATGAAGGCCGCTGATCTAGCAAGGATTAACGAGGCAATGAGGAGATCAGCTAGGAACTATTCCATAGCAGACATGTGGTACCTCATAAATGACCTGGCCACAGCCACAAAACGAATACCCGAGGCTGACGGAGAAATGCAGACAGAAAGAGAAGAGACTCCCGAGCCATCAGAAGAAACTCCCGAGCCATCAGAAGACTGGGATATAGAAAGTGTCGGGAGTAACGAGGAAGTGTCAGCCATGGAAGAAGTCCAGAATACCACCGACATGCTGCCAAAGCCATACCCAGCTATCATCACCCAAGCAGCCGAGACAATCTACGACCAGTTCCTTACAAACAGACACGACGAGGCAGAACCGAGCCTTAAGTTGCAAGCTTCCCGACTTTTCCCCTCGATCAATAGACAAATCGCTGAAAACTATGTGATCAATGAAGAGGCTGAAAGAAGGATGGGAAAAGGGCCTGAGCAGAATGACTCCTCGATGGAGCAAGTTTATGCCATGACTGGACAAGACAGCCCTAAGAAAACCCGGTTCAAGAAGCTAGTGGTCAAAGGTCCCTCACCTTCTCAAAGACGTTGGAAGGAGACATCACCAGAACAACGGGAACTGGACCCAAGCCCATCATCTCGCAAGAAATCGGGAAAAGGCAAGGCAAAAAGCAACACAGGAACGGTGGCAAAATTCGACCTAAGCCACCCATGGGATCCCAACCAGTGATCCAGGAATAAGGTGCTGTCGAGCCAACGACGTTAAACAAGTGCACTGGTCGGGAGGTAACCCGACACTATCTTACTTTCCGCACTTTAAATTTCTGTCTTTTTATTTTCTGTATTTTACTTTTTCAATAAGTCGCTCTTACCCACTTGGTGCATAGAATGATTTGACTATTTAGGAATTGGTTTTTGGAGCACGATCGGATCAGCCAGCCAGCTTTCGTGAACTACCGGGCCTGCGCTGAGAGTTCAAGGCCCCAGCCAAACTCCCTCGATTATCCAGCCTCATGCCATTCGACACAATAAGGGAGTTCTGATCTTACCTTTCCTTAAGTCATTTCCTTCTCGTATAACATCTGCTTGCATGGCTTTTGAACTAAGTAGTGCTGAAAAGCGCGACTTCATTCAAAAGTGTGGGGTGAGAACCGCATGTGTACATAAATAAAAACTTTTTCTTTTTTAGTGTATCTTTTTGAAAGTATGAACTTAAGAATGTGAAAAAGATAGACCGAAATTCATGCATTTACCTTGTGAAAATTCAACTGTCTAAAAACTTAGAACGTAACTTCTCATTTGTCCCTTTGTGCTGAGATAAACTAGGGATGTGGAGTTGATAGAAATGCCCTAGAGAGGCTTGGCAAGCAATCAAAGGATCGAATCAAACTATATGGTTTTCGAAGTCAGTGGAGGCTTCACTTCGGGTTTCAGTGAAGATTGAGTCATCTCCGCCATGCAGTGTTTATGCAAAAAGAAAAAGGCGAGGACGGGAATCAGACCGTCCTCTCTCTAGTCAAAGTAGCCGGGAAAATAAATGAGCGACCCTCATTTTGACTCGCGCGAAACGGCAAAGATGAGAGGAGAGGGGAGGTATTTCCATAGGCTTGCGGGCGATGATTGGACCTCCCAAAAAGGCTTGAGAAAATGGACTAGCAAGTCACAAAGACACAAAAAGCTCAAAGAAGCAAATCAAAAGGCCAAAGGCCCAAAATTGTGAAGGTTTTAACCGAACAAAAAGTGAAGTACTCAAAGAATCAAATCAAAGGCCAAAGGCCGATTCACTACAAAAAGCAGTCCCTCGCCAAAAGAAAATCAAAGTACTCAAACCATTGAAACCCGAACCGAATCACGTGCTAGAGAAAGCTACAAGGAAACCATATATTAAGAGACGATCCCGAGGTTGCAGTCCAGGAGCCTAAAAAGGGCTATCTCCCGAAACATCCAGAATAATTTGCATCTCAGCACGAAGGTACACGTATCAAGTTTCTTCTATTTATTTATACAGTTCAATTTGGTAATAAGTAAGTAATGCATGAATTAGGATAAATCGAGTCCCACAGTCTAATTTTCATATTTTAAAACCAAACTTAGAGTGCCGCCCTTTAATAGCATTGTTCGGGACGAACAACTAAAAGTGTGGGGTGATCTGATGGACCAAAATTATACGAATCAAAAACACAGTAAAACCCACCAAATTAGACTGTTGGTCTATTTAACTTCTGCTTGTTAGTCCTGATTTATTTCTACAGGGTATTTTGGCGCTTAGAGAGAAAACACGCTAAGGAGAGGATTTTACGCTGAAAAGATGATAAGAGTCAATCCAAGGTCAAGATCAGACGCTGAACGAAGAAATATCAAGATCCTGACCAATAATTACTCAAATTAAATTTAACCGAGGAACAACCAAAGTCAGACCGGAGAAAAATTGGATTGATAGTTTTGTGAAAAGACTGCACAAAACTGTCAAAACTCATCCATGGACCAAGTGAACGGTGGCTTAGGTGAAGAAGATGACTCATGGGTGGCCAAGCTCCCCTCTTCCCCCCTCCACAATCGGCGGCTTCCTCCCCTCCAACCGGCAACCGGCGGCTCATCTCCTCCCCCCATGTGTCTTCTCCTCCTTGCTCCTCCTCTCCCCATGTGACAAGTGTATGGCTCTCATTCTCTTCCCATGGCTATAAATACAAGCCAAATCCTTTGTAAAAAACCATTCCAAAATCAATAAACACTTATCTCTATACATTTTGTTACTTTGCAAGTTTGGTTTGAAATTATAATACTCCTGTCGGTTCTTGAGTATTATAATACTGTAGAGAATACTCCTGTTGGTTCTTGAGTATTCAGTAGGAAATTGGGAATACTCCTGTTGGTTCTTGAGTATTCCACCCCTTTCCCTCTTACTATTTTCAAAAACCCTTGAGTATTTAGTTATGATGTCCTTTTCCATGGACAGTCGTAGCTAAACTCCTCATTCGGTCGAAGGTACTTTCTTGTATTATATAATGTTTTAATTTCTTTTAGTTTCATTTCTCTGTATTCAAAACTTGTTCTATGTGCCATTTATAGTCAGAGTTTCCAAGGTTGAGTGAACCATTTGTAACTGGACCAAAGGGACCAAATGGGCAAGCTCTTCCGTGGGAATTCGTGATCATACTCGATAGGTGGAAGCTGTAACAAGCAAAACTTATCGAGGAGTTCGACTTATCTTAAAAAACCATTTGGAAACTGGACCAAAGAATTCAAATGGATGCACAAAAGGCTAAGATACTTCGAAAGGAGGAATTAGTCTGAAGTAGAACAAGTGTTGCTTTAAACGATGTTGCAAGTCTTGCGCTACGAAAAGGCCTCGATTCATCTTTGAATACTTAGAAAGGTTACTAGCGGTTATTAATAAACATGTTATAATACAAGGTACCTGAAACCGAATACTTTCCCTTGAATTACAAAAACCCCCTGTACTTACTTTTATAAACTGCTCGATCAACTACAACCATCAACCACTCATCTACCGGAGGAATCGCAATCACGCATTACCCACTGTAAGTCTTCTTCCCTTAACTCTTTTACTTTCAGTCATTTAATTCAGTATTTATTTTCTGTAATTTACTTTTCCGCACTCAAAACCAAAAAAACCAAAAACAGTAGTTTAGTCAATCGCGCTAAAATCTCAATCCACCTAAAACACGCTCCCTCGCTGTACAAATCCCCCAAAGAACGACTATCCCTATAATTCCCTTGGGTTCGACCCCTACTTATGACTTACTACCCAGTAGTGTAGTCACGAGTAGCGGAAAATATAAATTTATTTGTACAGAGAACATTGCACCTTAACGACAGTGCAGTGGGCTCCGTCAAAATCCTAACCAGATTGTTTTGGGCGGATGTAATTTCAATGAGAGACAACATGACATTTGGTGATGTTGTTTCATTTGACGCAACGTATCGAATGAATAAGTAAGTTCTGAAATTCAGTATATATATTACCTTAACATGTAATGTCAATAATAATTGTCATTCTTCTTTGCAGGTACAATTTGGTGTTTGTCCCTTTCACCGGTGTAGACAACCAATTGAGAAGTGTGACTCTTGCTGCTGGCCTAATTTCAAAAGAGGATGTTGAATCATACACATGGCTCCTAACGTGCTTCAAGAAGTTGTCTGAACGTGGACCTAGTGTCATTGTCACTGAACAAGACGCTTCTATGAAGGCTGCAATTGCCACTATATTCCTATCCAGTCGTCATCAGTTTTGCATGTGGCATATTACAGAAAAACTTCAAGCGAAGGTATTCTGCATACATTATCCGTAGTAACACAGTTATAATTCGTAGTTGGTGTTTTTATGACGTAACTCTTTAGTATACCTTTTGATTGTTTCGTTTCACCAAAAAAAGATTGTACTTATTTGGTTGTTTATCTTTTGTGCAAATAGGTGGGCATTTCTAAATACAAAGAGTCTGGTTTTCTAAACAGTATAAAAGCTGTTATATGGAGTGAATATAAGGATTCTAGAGAATTTGAGACTGCCTGGCAGAATCTGATTTGCAAATATGATCTTCATGCCAATTCATGGCTCGCTACTATGTATGACCTAAGGTCGTTATGGATCCCTATATATTTTAGAGATGTACATATGGGTGCCCTATTGAGGACAACCTCTCGTTTGGAAAGCGAGAATTCTTTTTCTGGAAGGTACATTCATAGATCATTGACTCTTGTGGAATTTTTCTTTGGCTTCAATAGTGCTATGGATTTACAAAAGCAAAATAGAGTACAAATATATCAGGAATCAAGACGTTTTGTACCTACTCTGAATTCTACTCATAAATTAGAGAAGCACGCTTCAGAAACCGTTTCATATCCTGTTTTCAAAATAATCCAGTCTGAAATGTCTGAGTCAGCGTATGGATGTGCGATTCAGTCTATTAATGAAGATGAACTTGGTAGAATGTACATCATAAATGATGCTGCACGGAATAGTAGGCTGTTCCAGGTATTGTATTAGTAGTTGTATTTAATATTAATTAGTTGCTATTTTTCATATTCTAAATTTACTATATCAATTGCAGGTTACATTCACTGTTGTTGAAGGGAGGTTAAAATGCAGTTGCATGAAGTTTGAATCTTGTGGATATATATGTCGCCACATCTTCAAAGTTATGTTTTTTTACGTTATGAGAAGATTCCTGATTATTTGGTGATGGGTTGATGGCATATAGATGCATCTAGGAAGCATAATCCTAGTATGTTTCTTGTTGATCATGAAAATCCGAATCAAACAAGAGAACAAATAACACTAGCGTCGGAAATATGGTTCCATGTCAATGCTGCCCTTTGTAGTTTCAAGACTGATGTTGATTCCATTAGGAAATTCCATGATCACATATATGAGTATGTTAAGGTTCATGCGCCTTCTGCTGGTGCCCACTGTAGTGTAAACAAAGATGATTATTTTCGGGCTGTTTTGCAAATGCCACAACCAGCAATTTTGCAGGTCAATAACCCTGGATTGTCTAGAAACAAAGGTTGTGGTAAGAGAATTAGAGGCCCACGTGAAATTGCCATTGAGAAATAAAAAAACTCTTAGATCATGTGGTTATTGTAATGAGTTAGGGCTCCATGACAAACGGACCTGTCCAAAGAGAGCTGAGAATGACTCACGGATGCGTGGTGCTTCTTCCGAGCATGGAGATGTTAATTTTACTTTACTTGATGATACTCAAATCATGTGAGTGTGTTTGTTTAACCTTAAGATTTATCTTCTTATCGAAAACTAGTCATTGTTTTAATTTGTTTAACATATGTTTTCTGAAATATATAATGTTAGCTGCGGATTATTCAGCCATTTATACCGATTTAAACTAAACTTCAATAATGTTTATACTGGTACGGATCATATTCACCATGATACGGATTATGGTGTGTTTACTACGGACTATGCTGTGATATATACGGATAATGCTATCATTTCTACGGACTATGCTGTGATATATACAGATAATGCTTTGATTTACGGATATTGGTGTGTTTTATACGGATAATGTTATGCCTTCACGGATTGTTCTAGAAAAGTAACATGTGCGATACACAAGCGCGAATTAACTGCCCATTATGCTGAGATTTCTACGGATTATGCTGTGATTTCTACGGATAATGCTGTGTTTTATACGGATTATGTTATGACTTCTACGGATTATGCAAGAAAAGTAACCTGTAACACATGCGCGAATACACATCCCATTACATGGCAACAAAAAAGACGGTACCCAAAAACATGTGGTATAAAATACGTGATTCGTAGTTATAAAGTTTCGTAGTTTTCCTACAAATCAACAAAAGGTGCTTTTGCTTGGATTCCCCTTACAATATTCATCAGGATTATTTCTCAACCATTCATTGGCTCGTTGCAACACTCTTTCCCGATTATTGTTGAGTGGTGACCGTATTATCAAGTTTATGTAAATGTCACGCAGCGCATTCAGTTGACCGTCTTGCTGCAATGTCAATGTAGTAATGTTAAGAAAACATTTAATCACTAGATGAAATTTAGCATACTGAGTCTTGTTTACCTTAAGTCCTTCGGCTGCTAGATCACATGTCCACTTATTTTCACCAGTTCCAAAGTACGTCTCCATATGACGCATGGTGAAAATCCCACAATCGGTATCATTATTCTTTGTTCTCTACTTCATGCCCAAGCGTCGTGGTGCTTCATTGTCAAATATATGTCTCTTTTTGTGTCTGATTTCACTTAAATAAGCCAAGAAGTTTGTGTTCTGTCAAGTAAGATGCATATGGTTAGTGATTACATGAAAACTTACATATATTGTAATAGTTGCTAGGAATTTAAATTGTATTTGACTACCAGATTGTCAAAGTATACGCCGTATTTCTGCTTGAAATTTGGCACCTTTGTTGAATTGTCGATCACCTCTGTCGTGGCTCGTACCATGTCATAGCATACCAAATAAAAATGGTTGTCGTGGCACATTGTGAAAACAAACTAAAATAACATCCTGAATTTAGTATATTTTCAGATAAGCATTAATCAAATATATGGTTTAGTTGGAAGACTCACCAATGTCACCTCGTGAACATTTACTTTTGGAACTTTTTGAAGCTCCATTTCTAGTACTTTTTTAAAAGTAGCAGCTCGACTTTCTTTTCCTTTCCATTCTTTTTTTGATGTGTGCATCTGCAAAATTTAACATGCTGTTAAAAATATGCAGATTGAATACATTAAGTTTCAATCAAGTAGATATCACTTACTATTACTTGAGTTGATGCAAAAAATCTTAACATGCTCCCTGAGAATTTCAATTTTTCGTTGTCGTTCAACAACAGTGCCCATAAGTCAATAATGACACTAGACAGCCACTCGTCCGCGTTCATTGTTTTAAGGTCTTTATAATCTGCTGCGTCAGTTCCTCTTTCGAAAAGCATACCACTGTAATTATGAAAAATATTAAACTTTATGAGAGATATTTAATTACGAACAATGATAAAGAAACAATGAAATAATGAAGCAGTATTAATGAAGTTCAGAATTTTAATAAAGTACCAGTCTTTTGTGTCGCCATTGTACATCCAACGACACAAGTTGTAATACACTTGTTTTGCAGGCACTACAATCTTGATAACTCTTGAAATGAAAGGCGATTTCAATTGTGGCCCTGGTGCTATCTCCCGACGTGTCCTTTTAACTTGTGACGGACGTGGAGTGGGTGTTTTGTATAGCAATTTATCGCTTACTTCATCACACACCCTTATAGCCTCTTCCAGAACCAGTGGCGGGAGGTCGGTCTCATCATTTATGTTTAGCAGAGGCAATTTTGGTAGTTCAAAGTGGTTTTGATCATCTTCTGTAACACTTGGTTCATCTGGTGTCAGCCCAACGGTTGCATGTTTTGCAATGGAATCTGAGCTGAGAATATTAACGGGTTTGATTAGTTTTTCCATCTTGCTATCCATCACACGAATTACAGGTGTTACGGTTGTGGGGGTGGATATCATGACTTGTTCCGTACTAAACCTGTTTGCTGAATAGTCTCCACTATTGTTGTAAATACTCATCTCCCTCATAATTTTTTCATGGTTCATCTTGATTCTTTCTTTGAAATTGGGGGACTTCAAAGCTGCTTTGTAAGACTCATCATATTTTTTAATTGCTTCAACTAGCAATTCCATGGCATTTTCTTGTGATCTCAACAAACCCTGGTATTATCAAAGTAAAGTGTGAGGTTAAAATATAAACAGTTACAGCAACAACAAGGAGAAGAGAAATGGAATAATGTAACATATGTTAGGGAATATGCAAACTATGCTACCGCTTATGCTTGTTTTGTTACGGATATTGATACACTTAGTACAAATTATGACACATTTGCTACGGATAATGATACCAGTGCTACGGATAATGATACCAATGCTACGGATTATGACACCTATGCTACGGACTATATTAACAAGTTATACAGACTATGCTACTTAAGCTACGACTTATATGTTAAACTCAAGGACTACTGATACACATGCTACATACCATGACATCTGCTTATTGTTAGAAATGTTTGCATAACAATAATAATCCGTAAAGTCATAAAGATGGTGGACTTACAAAACATGATTTTTTTACGCCGCTGTTTTCTCCTATTTTTTGTTCCTTTGGTTGTGTTTTTTCTTGACTTTCATTTTGTCCATCTTGTTCTTGTACCATTCCGGACAATCCTTCTAACATTTTAGCAATAACTGAAGGTGCATTACGCTCTAGCAGTGTCACATATCTCCCGAATCCTCTTTGTTTGTTCTCTGATTTGAGCCTTTTTTCAATGACATCATCATTTATTGCAATTATAGCCGGAAATGTTCTCTCAAATTTAACAAGTCTATCTTGAAATCTGTCCAGGTACAGTACCTATGAGATAGAATTGCAATTAGTGCAGAAACATTATGTGCATGATGTTTTGAAGTTTTAAAGAAAATTACCATCAAGAATGGCATAGGACCGGTGTATGGACTTCCTTTTTTCATCTCCCACTCATCCTTCGTATTTCTTAATCTATCGATCATAAACTCACCCCAATTTAGAGCTCGGCTATCATCTATCCCCTCTATGGCATTGAGAATTCTCTGGTTCGCTTTCCCTGACGCCGTGCTATCCACCATTGTTGAATAGAACAGCACAAGAAAATTTAGCTTGAATAGGTCGTCGGCCTCTTTTGATTTTTGTATCTTCTCTGACACTACTCGACACTTTATTTTATTTTCTGATATGTCACCATATTGCACTCTGAATCTTTGCACAAGCAAGGCGTTATGGTTAGTCCTTAGCGAAACTTTTATTGGCCGACCGCCCATTGGGAGCCCTAATGTGAAATTCACATCCATTGGTTTTATCTCTGCATCTCCACGTGGAGTCACTAGTTTGCATTCCTTTGAGCCGAATGACTCTAGTAGCCAAATGGCAAACAGGGTAGGGACATAGGTGATCCCCAAATTTAACATTCTGTCTAAACCCATCGAACCTACTGCTACCTTTTGTTGCTCTGTTAGGCTTTTTACGGCATCTGTTAGAGTATTTGGGGTGGTTCAGGTTTCAAATCCTTTGTATCTTGTACTTTGACCATCTTTTTCTTTATTTCCTTGTGGCTGCGGCTTACCATTGCAGACCACACCTTTATCTCCTTTTTTGCCTTTCTCAGTTTTTCCCTTAATATCCAAACTCTCTGTCAATGAAAAAGAAAGAATAAAAATATGCTAGTAGCCAGTTAAAATCAATTGATACTATTTAAAGTTGCTTAGTGTTTGAAATAATGTAAGATGTTAACTTTCGTTACCTGCTACAGGTTGTTTTTTTGTGCCCTGACTTTTAGCACACATAGTGTTGGCCACAAAATCATCATCGCTTTCTGTTTCAGTAGGAATTCTTTTTTTGATGCCTTTTTTGCCTCAGCTATAAGAAGAAAATATAAATAAGTCTGCATCTGTAAATATAATACGTATTATGTTTACTAAGCTACAGATAATGATCTAGTCGTACGGATTATGCTTCTTTTGTTACGGATAATGACCAATGCAATTTGTTACGGATTATGCTTCTAATAATACGGAAAATGAACCTTGTATTACGGAGTTTGAAAAACTTTTATTAGATAACAGTGCAGTATTACACTATGTAATTTTATTGTCAGTAACTATTTACTGAATGTTTGCAATTTGTACCTGGTTTCTTTATTTGCTTGGTTGTATTTGCATCAACTACTTCATTGATCCCTTTTGTATGAGCTGGATATTTGCCAACTATAATGAGTAAACACATTTAGTCTTAGTCTTAATATCTGCTAACTATCAGCCAAACATGTAGTTTTATAAAACTACATTGAAATAATTAAAATTAACACAACACCTTTGAGAGTCTGGGTGCTTGTTTGATATGGAATTTGTTTTCGTTTCATTTGTGGTTGGGTTTCCTCAGGTACTTCCTTGGCTGTGTTCCTCTTCCTTTTGTGATCTACAAAGACATTTTTATGTAAAATTATATACAGCCAGTTTGAGATTCTAGGCTACAAATCATATAATATAACAAAGCAACAGGGCAATGTATTCATCTCTTCATAGTTATCCTACTGATTATGATAGGAAGTTATTTTCGATATATGCATTCTTATGTTGACAAACTGAATGCAAGTTTGCATACTCTAAAATCGAAATATTCGTGCAGCAACATACCCTAGTCGACATACAAATCGCTATGTAAACAAGGCAACGTTTCATCCCCTTTCAAAACAAAATCTAAAGTTACGGATTTCGTCGGGTTATGCTACGTATTATGATAGGCAGCTACTTCGACAACTTGAATTGAAATTAGCAAACCCTAATCGAGAAATCGAATTTCAAAGATACGGATTATGCCGGGTTAAACTACGAATTATGATAGGCAATTACTTCGACAACTTGAATTGAAATTAGCAAACCCTAATCGAGAATTCGATTTTCAAAGCTACGGATTATGCCGGGTTATGCTACGGATTATGATAGGCAATTACTTCAACAACTTAAATTGAAACTAGCAAACCGAAGAATCAAATCGCACTGTTAACAAACGAGAAACGAAAAACAAAAAATTGCAAACGGAAAACTCACCGGCCGTTTGAATCGGTTGCTTCGGCAGAGGACGCTTCAGGCCATCTTCGGTCGCCGTTTTTCTAGCCATGACAGTCGGCTTCGAACTCGTCGCTCAGGGCGTCCTTTCGCTTTGTTGCGGGGGTTTGTGGTTGTCGTCCGCAGCGTGGTTTCGTTCCAAGCGGTGTTAGGGTTTGTTCGAGTAAACAACGGGAGAGGTTAATGGAAATGTTGTGGGACGATTCTAACCCTGTATGCGTAAACTGCCGTGATTTTGATTAAAAATCTAAATTAATCTTGGCTGTCAATTAGCAACAATCAATGGACAAGAATAATTCTTATTTCTCACCTTTAAGTCACTTCTCACCTGATCTCAACCTTTTCAAAACATAAACCAAAATTGGTGCTTGAAACATTAATTATTATTCAGTAATTAAGAGGCTTACAAAGCCAAAACCAGCTGTTTTGTACTTTGGTCCAACTATGGCATATTCTGAGCAATGCTGTCCCATAAAGATTTGCAAGTAAGGAATTTCATCGAAAGCTGCAGATATTCCTCCGTTGGAACTCCCATTGATCAGCGCAGCATACAATGTTTCTACAGAATCGTATACCTTGAGTCTGGATTCATCAAAATTCATCTCTTTCAAAATAGCCAAAACATAAGAACCCCTTTGGTATCCAACATAATGTCCTCCACTAGTGAGGTCTTTTATATCAGTTGTCACAGGCTGCAGTCTTTGGACTGTCATCATGGATGTCAAGCTGGCTGTGTAGGTCTGAGTCAAAATCAGCACTACAAAGAACCAAAATGCCAGAACGATCCTCGTCAAGTTGTTCACAGTTTTCTCTTCTGCAAATCAGTTATATCACAAACTTATTATCTACCTGCGCATGCTTATTTATTAGTTAACTAGAATAATATAGAAGAAGAAAGTTAATTGTAATTACTTTGTGCGAAGACCATGATGGAGAAGGAGAACCACAGGACTGTGCCAATTTGATATAGAAGAGAGGTCCCCCGGATGTCATCGTTCGCTTCCCGTTCGAGTATCCAAACAACATATGCTATGAAAAGGAAAACGGAGGAGGTGGCAGCCCAAAGCGTCCCTGTTAGAGGCTTTAAAAAAATCCATGAACTTCTTTTGATAGGATCTTTCAGTGGCACGAGCAGTGACGCTCCTGACTCAGTGTAAGGAAGGGTATAGTCAATATACAATCACTACGCCATTTTACACTTTATACGACATGCCCATTTTAGTCGCTTAAGAGACAAAAGACGTCGCATAAGTCTTATACGACAGGTATTGTGTCGTAAATGCTGCGTCGCGTAACCTACGTCGTATATGTCTTATACGACAGTCGTAGAGAGGAACTGTCGTATAAGAGGTAACTTAAGGAACAGTCGATTCGTCATGTCTTTTATGTCAATTGACTGTCGTGTAAGTTGTTGCTTGCGTGACTACATATTCTTGATTACTGGACATTTATTTGACTGTAACTATATACATACGCGACATTACTAAAAAAATATGAAATTTCTATTTAAAAAGAGAACATTCTTCACAAAATCTTATATTCAATAATTATTGTAGCAAGAGAGAACAACAGAATTCACAATGATCTCTAAATAAATAGTACATGAACAAAATTTGTTATCATCCGATGCATTACTTCCAACAACAACAATAACTCTTCTATTTGGCCGCTTGAACTTGAGCACTCATACTTGAACCACCTCCTCAATTATGTCGATTTGAGCCCCCATGGGTAAATGGTCCTCTCTTGTTCCGCGCTTTATGAACCTTTTCATTCAATTTTTCCTTCACACAAAAATTCAAACTAACAAAAGAATGACAAACATTTTTTAACTTCAGAACAAATTCAAATAAAGATAAAAAACAACAAACCATAGCATATAATCAAGTTGATTATATTCAAATTAATTGTTTGGAAGACAAGAGCTGACCTCTACAACTTTTGCTTGAAGGTCTGGAGTAAGATGGTCTTCCAATGTAATAATAAGAGGGTATGGAGATTTAACAAAAGCATACTCTTTTATAGACTTCAGGCATCGTAGAAGCAAAACAGGCGTAGTTAGCGTCCTGCAATGTACCAGTGCAGTCATAAAGGTTTAGCTCATACCATTTTTGTGAAGTCTTTGTATCAAATTCACCATTGCCATAGTTCCCCAAAATATTCACATCTCAAGCAAAAATTGTAATGACTAATGATTAACAAGTGTTCCTACTGAGTACTTTTACACTGCAGCCAGACTCACCAATAGACCTGAAGCGTCAATCTAAAGAAGCATAAGCTTGAAAAATTGGAAAATCAAATCTACTGAGTAGTAAAGCAGAAGGACCAATTTTGTATAGTCAAAATAAATATAGGGAACGCAAAATCTACTGGGCAGTGTAGCCATACCATTCATCATCGTGTCGTTCCTCGACTTCTCCGAATCGGATCTGGTTGTTTTTGATGTCGTCCCCGATCTGGGTCACCAGTTCGAAGATGGTTGTCCTCCGACAACGAAATCGAAGAAACGCAGAAGAGAAATATATCGAACATTGTGAAATCGAAATCAAAACCTAAAATCGAGAGATGTAAACGAAATCGGCATGAATTTGCGAGGCGACTGAAACCCTAAGTGAGGCGAGAAGTGAGAACGAGCGGAATTTGATTTTGCGAAGTGAGGCGAGAAGTGAGGATGAGCTGCGAGGTGAATATGTGAAAACCCTAAGTGAGGTTGCTTTTGGAAACGACACGTTTAATGACTACCGGTCAAGAAACGACCGCGTTTTGATAAAATGCAGGTGTTTTGTTTTAGTACTTGTGTGTTTTGGCTTGTGGCAGGGAATTTGAAAATTTTGAGGGAAATAGTTATAAGACATACATAGACAATTAATGTGTCATAAGCAAAGACAGATTCCCGTTTAAGTTAAGGGAAGATATGCTTGCCTCCTCCATTAACTTACTTGTACACATCAAAACATGAAGTAATATATGATTTATCAACATAAACAACAAGTTCAAACTTGTAAACACTTACCAATTATGGTCCAAACTTTTAGACACGGTTATTGACTTACACAGTCGTATAAGTGTAAAGTGGTTGACCGAACAAATGTACGACACAGTAAATGTCCCTCGTTGCCTTTATTATTCAAAAAGTACGGTGCCAAAATTTTCAACCATATCTTCTTAAGGGACATCATTCGATGTGCCGCTTTAGCGTATGTCTCGTAAGTACACCTACACGACAGAGCTTGATGTGTGGTATTAGATGGTGTCGGGTAAGTAGTCATATGCGACACTCGTTGCTATGTCGTTTTACGGTTGTCGCGTAGGATGTTCTTACACGACACCATCTGAAACGACATAGCAAACACTGTCGGGTATGTGGGCTTATGCGACTACATCATATACGACATACGCAATGTTAGTCGTATATGGTGTAAAATGGCGTAGTGAATGTTCTATTCGCGACGATAGTTACGTCTCCTACAACAGCGTCGAAGTTCTGCAAACATGCAACAAAACAACATTAATTGGCCAACAATGAAAAATAAAATACATACGTATATGATCAATGTGTTCATGTCAAATTTAAGGAACATTATATTCTTACTGACCCCAAGAGCCACTTGATAAGTTAAATCGTTGTATGAACCGGTGCTGGAGCCATTAGGCAAGGCAAATGGAATGTATTCGTAAAGGACAGAGTAGGGCATCGCTCGCATCACAGCATCAAAAACATCTATGCAATATCCAGTTACTTTAGTGGCAACATGGGTATGGGGATCTCTGGTCACTTTCACAAATTCAAAAAAACCATCCTTCATTGGAACACCAACTCTTAGTTTCTGGCCATCTTTAGGTATTACCCATCCTTTGGGTGGAGAGGCAGTGTCCCCTGGCCAGATAATGACACCAAGATTAGACTTGAGAGCTGTTTTTTCCCCTGAGAAAGTCAAATTCATAGTGAGCCCCCCATTCGGTGTCCAAAACCCTATCCCTCTCCCACCATTTCCGGCCACATTAACAATCTGAAATGCTGTGGGTGGGATTTCTCCGTTTACAAAGGAGAAATTTCCCGCAAATCCGTTGAAACTTATGTTTGACAATGCATCCCTCAGCTTGGGACCGGCTTTAGAAACACCAAGGATATCAAGATCGGTTGAGTTCACTGTAACGTTGTTCCTTTGATATCCAAAAAGATTTTCTTCTCCGCTTCCGAATACCTTCTCAATCGCCATGGCTAGAGCCACTGCAGCATCATGAGCCCAAATACCAAATGTATCTAGTTCTGCATTTTGAAAATAGGCCGGGTTCTCGGACCAAAATTCCATATACCATCTAGCCTTAAAGACTTCGAGTTCTTGAGAACTTGGCATATAATTCGATCCCTAATATACCTTGCATGGTATTCAGAATTGTTAAATTCTTATTGTCCAACTGGTTCGCAATCTCATTCGTTACGATCCAGGCATAACCTTTGTTGGAGCATAAAGTGCCATATAGGCAAAACACAAATTTGTACAAGAAGTACTCGAATTGGTCTGTGCTAGCATCTGTGCAAGGTGTATCTTTCAGTTCCGAAAAATCAGGACAGTTGCTGAGTTTTAGGAAAGAAAGATATCAACTGGATATTCTCGTCCGCCACATCACCAAACCGACTCAGATGAGATAAACATATGCAGATTTCAACGGAATTATTTCCTATCTTATCTATGGTTTAAAAAATCAGATCTAGGGTTTTCTTATCACCTAGATCTACACGGCCAGCTATAAATAGAAGAGCAGAATTTAGTTTCTTCTTCAAGCAACACTTGAGAGAGACGCCGTGTGGAGAGCATTCAATCCGTACGCTGAAATCATAAACCTTGGAGCTTTTGGTCGTCAAGCTCTCACTGAAGGATTGAAGCTGCAAGTCGGTAAACACTTGCTCTATTTGTTTCTTGAACTCACATATTTGTTGCTGCGCATTATCACGCCCAGAGTTCAAGAAGGTGTTGTCGCTACTTAGTACCACTCAGGTCTAGCAGATTGACTGTCACAGACGACGACCAACCACAATCTGAATCTACGAGTTGGATTCAACTACATCAGTCTCGGGAGGAGGTCTGATCGTACAGACGGGAGTCTCTGGATCTAAGGGAAGCTTAGATCACGCAATTTGCTTGCAAGGTAGTATAGGGGATCAGTAGTTTGGAATGCTGTTCGAACGTCAATCTGTACTATACACCGTGATAGTGAATTGTTCCTTGGACTTGGGAGAAGTCCCCCAGACGTAGGCTACATTGAGCCGAACTGGGTCACCAAGTGTTCTGTGTCCTTTACTGCTTTGCACTTTATTTTCATTTACTTTAGTCTTTGCAACTAACTGTACCACAGTGTGTCCAACATCGTGCTGGTACAGTTGAGCTCATCTCACGCGTAGCAATTTCAATTGGTATCAAAGCAGGTTCTCAACATACGGAGTTGGATCTTGGGAAGCTAGCTACTGTTTTTAGATGAGCATCAAGGAAGGACAAAGCACTACTCGCCCGGTGCTGTTAGAAGGGCCTAATTATGGCTACTAGAAAGCCAGGATGAAGGCGTTCATCAAAAATGTGGATGAAAAAGCATGGAGATCTGTGCTAACTGGATGGACCCCTCCCTTGCTGGCGACTGATGATGGTAAGGTTGTTCCCAAACCAGAAACAGAATGGTCTGACCTGGAAGAGCGTCTCGCAATGGGGAATGCCAAAGCTCTAAATGCCATCTTCTCAGCTGTTGACGAGTCAATTTTCAAACTCATCCTGAACTGTGAAAGCGCTAAGGAGGCATGGGATACCTTGTCCACTCACTTTGAAGGAACTGACAAGGTGAAACAGTCCAGAATTCAGATGTTGACATCCAGATTTGAGGAGCTAAAGATGCATGAGGATGAATCCATCAAGGATTTTAACGCCAGAATCTGTGATATTGTGAATGAGGCATCTACCCTTGGTGAAGCTCTACCCGAAGAGAAGGTTGTGCAAAAGATTCTGAGGTCTTTGCCTAAACGATTTGCCATGAAGGTGACTGCTATAGAAGAGGCAAACAATACAAAGACCATGAGCTAGAAAGAGTTGATTGGCAACCTATGCACTTATGAACTGCAACACCTGACTGTTCCAGAACCCAAAGTTAAATATGTAAGCTTAAAGGCTGAGACTGTGCTAGACGATGAATCCACCAATAGAGTAAGCGAGGAACTGGCGTTACTCACAAAGAACTTCAATAAACTGTTAAAGAAGATCAATCGTAAAGGTGCTGGTCAGAACAGCCTGAATCAGTTTAAATATCAAGAGACCAGGAGAGGGGATTTTCAACCACGGGAGAGACAGTCTGATGATGGACCACAATTATACGAATCAAAAACACAGTAAAACCCCCCAAGTTAAACTGTTTGTCTATCTAACATCCATCTGTTAGTCTCGATATATTTCCACAGGGCATTTTAGAGACTGAAGAGAAAACACGCTAAGGAGAGGATTTTATGCTGAAAAGATAACAAGAGTCAATCCAAGGTCAAGATCATATGCCGACTGAAGAAATATCAAGGATCCTGACGTTAAATTGACCAGAATAAATTAATCAGAAGAATCAGGAGTGAAGTCAAGACAGTCCGGGGAAAGAACACACTGACAGTTTTGTGAAAAGACTGCACAAAACTGTACAAAACTCACATATGGCAAGATGACTTGGTGACTTGATGAAGAGGTGGCCAAGGGAGGAGCTCCTCCACCCAAGGCAACCGGCAACCGGCGGCTGCCACCACCCTCCTCCTCCTTGACCGGCGGCTTTTGGCCCCTCCATGTGGTGGCTCCTCCTCCCTTGATTTGCCCATCCAATCTCCATGCAACAAGTGCCCTCATCTTAGCCCTCCATTTCTCCTCCCCATGGCTATAAATACACCCCTCCTCCTCCTCACAAATGCATCCCAAAAATTGTAATCACTTCTCTCTCTACATTTTGTTACTTGTAAGTTTGGTTCGGTTTTGAAATAATACTCCTGTTTGTTCTTGAGTATTATACTGGAAATTATAATACTCTTGTCGGTTCTCGAGTATTATAATACTGTAGAGAATACTCCTGTTGGTTCTTGAGTATTCAGTAGGAAATTAGGAATACTCCTGTTGGTTCTTGAGTATTCCACCCCTTTCCCTCTTACTGTTTTCAAAAACCCCCGAGTATTTAGCTATGGTATCCATCTCTATGGATATTCGTAGCTAAACTCTTTATTCGGTGGAAGGTATTTTCTTGTATTATATAATGTTGTAATATCTTTTAGTTTCATTTCTTTGTATTCAAAACTTGTTCTATGTGCCATTTATAGTCAGAATTTCCAAGGTTGAGTGGATGCTACGAAAGGGCAAAACTCTTCCGTGGGGATTCGTGAACATACTCGGGTAAGTGGATGCTACGAAAGGGCAAAGCTTATCTGAGAAGTTCGACTCATCTAAAACACCACTTGGTCAATCGTAACTGTGAGATCAAGTGGATGCACAAAAGGCTAAGATACTTCGAAAGGAGGAATTAGTCTGAAATAGAACAAGGGTTGCTTTAAACGATGTTGCAAGTCTTGCGCTACGAAAGGGCCTCGATTCATCTTTGAATACTTAGAAAAGTTACTAACAGTTTATT
Source organism: Rhodiola kirilowii (assembly GCA_033675215.1). Taxonomy (NCBI): domain Eukaryota; kingdom Viridiplantae; phylum Streptophyta; class Magnoliopsida; order Saxifragales; family Crassulaceae; genus Rhodiola; species Rhodiola kirilowii. The sequence continues at coordinate 24,077,768 of CM066203.1, forward strand.
ATATACATGTTATAATACAAGAGTACCTGAAACCGAATGCTTCTCTTAACTGTTAAACCGCAATCACCAACTGCTGATCTACCGGAGGAATTACAATCACGCATCACCCACTGTAAGTCTTCTTTGTATTTATAGCATTTAATTTCTGTATTTACTTTTCCGCTATCAAAACCAAAAACCCCCAAAATATCACGTAGTTAATCAGAGCGCTAAAACCTCAATCAACCATAAAACACGCTCCCCCCAGTTCAATCACCCTAAAAGAATAGCCTATTCCCCTAATTCCCTTGGGTTCGACCCCTACTTACCACTTACTACCCAGTAGTGTAGTCACAAGTAGCGGATATTATAAATTTATTTTGTACAGAGAACACTGCACCTTAACGACAGTGCAGTGGGCTCCGTCATCTGACCAGAAGGAAAATGGCAACAGTGGACGAACCAAAGGAATACAGTGCAGGGAATGCGGAGGATTTGGCCACATACAAGCAGAGTGTGCCAACACCTTGAAAAAGAATAGTAAGTCCCTGAATGTCAGCTGGAGTGATGACGAGACTGAGGACAGCACTGAGGAGGAAGAGACAAGCAACTTTGTTGCACTGACAAGCATGATAGACTGTGTCACGGACTGTGCCAACACTGATCACAAAGATGGTTCCAATATTGAAGAGAGCGAATCTGAAGAAAGTGATGGAGAAGAAATCACTGATGAGTGCATCGCTGAGAAATATGCACTATTGTTCTCAAAGTGGACTGAGCTGGTAGACATTAACAGGAGACTAAATGCAGGTGTTATCTCTTGGAAGATGGAAAAGCAGGAACTGAAATCCAAAGCCGACACCCTTGCACAGGAGAAAGAAAATCTGGAGAAAGAAGTAGAAAATCTGAAACAAAAGGCTGAAGGAGACAAACAAGAATCGAAGAAGCTCTTGAAGGAGATGGCTTCAGTCAAGAAGGTCCTGAATAGCCTGAACACAGGGTCCAGAAATCTGAACCAGATCCTGTCTATGCAGAAGAGAATGAAAGATACTACAGGGCTTAGATTCACTGGGGAGAAGAAAAGTGGTGATACGAAGTTTGTGAAGGCCAGTGGCACAGTTCCTAAAGACAACAAGCACAAGACAACTGATGAGTCTGTCTGTGCCAGAGAAGGTGACAGTTGGTATCGTGTCCCAAGAGCTGAAGAATGGCAACGTGCTAAGGTGTGTTACTACTGCAACATACCTGGACACATCAAACGTCATTGTTATCGTTATAGACGTAACAGCCAGTACGAAGAACCAACAAGGAGACGAGGCAGAATGGTGTGGAGACCAAGGAATGATCAATGCTGCTATGTCTCGTACAGTTCAACTGACAAGGAAGATGAAGAGAGCTGGTTCTTTGACAGCGGCTGCTCAAGACACATGACTGGAGTTCGAGAATACCGAACCAATCTGAGACAGATCAACGGCCACCATGTGACATTTGGTGACGGAAAAAGAGAAAGAGTTCTAGCCAAGGGAACACTGAATGTGCCAGGCATGCCACGCCTTGATGATGTTTATTGGGTTGACGGGTTAAAAGCCAACCTGATTAGTATCAGTCAATTGTGCGATAACAGTAATCAGGTACAGTTCTCAAGAAACTCTTGCCATGTTTACAACAAACACGGAGTTTGCGTAATGGAAGGAGACCGTGCAAGCAACAACTGCTACTTACTAAGCCGTGCTGCAACTCCAGGAGCAGTTACTTGTATGCTGAGTAGGTGCGATGAAATACATCTTTGGCATCAACGCCTGGGACACATCAACTTCAGATCTCTGAAATTTCTCTCCAATGAGAAGTTGATTGAAGGTATTCCTGTTATCAGAGGTGATATGCAAATTATTTGTGGTGATTGTCAAGCAGGAAAGCAGACTCGAGAAGTACACAAAAAGGTGGATAAAGTTTACACAAAGCGTGCGCTGGAGCTACTGCATATGGACCTGATGGGACCTATGCAGGTGGAGAGTCTCGGTCGAAAGAGGTACGCATTCGTATGTATAGATGACTATACCAGATACTCTTGGATCATGTTCCTACGTGAGAAATCTGAGACTGTGCAAGCTTTTATACAACTTGCTACACTACTGATCAATGAGAGGAGAGATCGTGGAGAAAATCTTTTGTCCATTCGAAGTGATCATGGGAGGGAATTTGAGAATGAGAAGTTTGCTCGGTTCTGTGATGAGCAAGGTATTGTACATCAATTCTCATCTCCCATCACACCGCAACAAAATGGAGTAGTTGAGCGGAGAAATCGAACTGTGTAAGAAATGGCAAGAGTTATGCTACATGCAAAGAACGTCCCTCTGCACTTATTGGCCGAAGCTATGTCAACCACTACCTACGTCCTGAACAGAGTTCTGATTAGACCAGGGATGGACAAAACCAGCTATGAGCTCTGGAAAGGAAGAAAGCCCATAGTCAAGCACTTCCACGTGTTTGGTAGCACTTGTTATGTGCTGACGGATAGGGAGCAAAGGCAGAAGCTGGATAAGAGGTGTGATGAAGGACTGTTCCTAGGTTATTCTCCAAACAGCAGAGCCTATCGTGTCTACAATAAGAGAACTAGAGCAGTGATTGAGTCAATTAATGTGGTGATCGACGATGCCAAGGATTCACCTCTGAGGAAGGAACCAGATGATGATATGGAGACTCAGTATACTCGTCCTAAGCCTATACAAGGGTATGTACCAGATGCAAATTCCGAAATTGTGCCTGAAACGGTGCCAGATTCAGCCGAGAAGCATGATGATGGAAATATGCAAGATTTTGAAGATTCTTTCCATCAGCCTGTACAAGAGTATGTACCAGATGCGAATTCTGAAGTTGTGCCTGAAACTGTGGACGAATCAATCAAAAAGGATGGTGACGTTCAAATGCAAAACAATGAAGCCTCCCGATCTGAGTCTGCTCAAAGGCCTGAACCAGATGAAGACTCTGAAAGAGTGCCAGAAACTGTGCCAGAGTCTGCCAAGGAGAACACTGATATAATCATGCATGAAGCAGAAGGTAGTGAGGTGAACCAAGCCGGTTCAAGAAGTGGTGACTCAAGCATACAACCATCAAGCAGAATCCAGAAGCATCATCCTCTCACAAGTATCATTGGGAATCTTCAAGACATGATCAAGACTAGAGGTAAATCTCATGTTAATTACAGAGAGATGATTAATCATAGCTACTATTTGTCGAAGGTGGAATCAAAGAATGTAAAGGAGGCCTTGGAAGATGATCATTGGATCACTGCCATGCAAGAAGAGTTGGGAGAATTCGCCCGCAACGATGTATGAGATCTAGTTCCTCGCCAATTGGAGTAAATATCATTGGCACAAAGTGGATATTTAAGAACAAAATAGATGAAAGCGGCAACATTACGAGAAACAAAGCCAGGCTGGTTGCTCAAGGATACACTCAGATAGAGGGTATTGATTTTGACGAGACCTTCGCCCCCGTTGCACGACTGGAAGCTATTCGACTTCTCCTCGCAGTCGCTTGTTACTTGAAGTTCAAACTGTTACAGATGGACGTAAAGAGTGCCTTCTTGAACGGTCTTCTATTTGAAGAAGTGTACGTGGCTCAGCCTAAAGGTTTTGAAGACCCACACTGCCCGGATCATGTCTACAAACTAAAGAAGGCTTTATATGGACTCAAGCAGGCCCCTAGAGCTTGGTATGAAAGATTAACGCAGTACCTCATGAGCATGGGATACACTCGAGGAGGAACAGACAAGACGATGTTCGTGAAAAAGGATAACCAACACTTTATCATCGCTCAAATCTACGTAGATGACATCGTGTTTGGTTCTAATTCTCAGAAGATGGTGGATGAGTTCGTGGCCCAGATGCAAAACGAGTTTCAAATGAGCATGGTGGGTGAAATGAACTACTTCTTGGGGTTGCAGGTTTTATAGTCGAAGGAAGGGATTTTCTTGACTCAGGCCAAGCATACGAGAAATCTAGTGAAGAATTTTGGACTGGACAAAGCTACCCACAAGAGAACTCCAGCTGCTACACATGTGAAGATCACCAAGGATGATGCAGGAGCTTCAGTGGACCAGACCTTGTACAGAAGCATGATCGGGAGTCTGCTATACCTGACTGCTTCCAGACCAGATATTTGTCAAGCAGTGGGAGTCTGTGCCAGGTATCAGGCAGATCCGAAGGAAAGTCACTTGTTGCAAGTGAAGAGGATCATCAAATATGTAAGTGGTACTGCTGATTATGGTCTGTGGTACACTAGAGATACAAGTGGTTGTATTGTTGGATACTCTGATGCAGACTGGGCTGGTAACATCGAGGACAGAAAGAGTACTTCTGGTGGATGCTTCTTTGTGGGCAATAACCTTGTTTCTTGGTTTAGCAAGCAGCAAAATAGTATTTCACTTTCGTCTACTGAAGCAGAGTATATGGCTGCAGGGATCTGTTGTGCTCAAATGCTTTGGATGAAGCAGATGCTCAAGGAAGTGGGATTGGAGCAGAATACCATGACGTTATACTGTGACAACATGAGTGCAATCAGCATCTCTAAGGATCCAGTACAGCATTTGCGGACAAAGCACATTGACATCAGACATCACTTCATTAGAGAGCTAGTTGAAGATAAACTCATCAGTCTGTTCCACATGCCAACAGAGAAACAACTAGCGGATATTCTGACAAAGCCGTTGAACGCTGAGAGGTTTGAGACACTAAGGTCTGCACTTGGCCTTTGTGTTATGAAGAACTAGAAGGCCTTGACATCAGGGGCAGTCAGCTAAGCAGAACTATTATAAGTGTTGCTGACGTGCCATGTAGTAAGGGGGAGCTGTTTTTCAATCAAACTGTGCAAGCTCCTGGATCAGTTAGCCGGAGCAGTATTGTCGTAGAAAGGCTTGAAGAGGGTATTGTCGTAGAGATGAACATGAAGAGGAGTAGTCCCTTGCCACTGTTGAGTCAAAAAGGGGGAGAACTCTGCAATGTGGTGGGTGGTTTTTTGTGTGGCGTTCTTGTTGGTGTTTTCTGCTGCTGGAATGAATCAGGTCATGCAGAAGAAGTGTTTTGCCTCACATGTCAAGGGGGAGATTGTTGGAGCATAAAGTGCCATATAGGCAAAACACAAATCTGTACAAGAAGTACTCGAACTGGTCTGTGCTAGCATCTGTGCAAGGTGTATCTTTCAGTTCCAAAAAATCAGGACAGTTGCTGAGTTTTAGGAAAGAAAGATATCAACTGGATATTCTCGTCCGCCACATCACCAAACTGACTCAGATGAGATAAACATATGCAGATTTCAACAGAATTATTTCCTATCTTATCTATGGTTTAAAAAATCAGATCTAGGGTTTTCTTATCACCTAGATCTACACGGCCAGCTATAAATAGAAGAGCAGAATTTAGTTTCTTCTTCAAGCAACACTTGAGAGAGACGCCGTGTGGAGAGCATTCAATCCGTACGCTGAAATCATAAACCTTGGAGCTTTTGGTCGTCAAGCTCTCACTGAAGGATTGAAGCTGCAAGTCGGTAAACACTTGCTCTATTTGTTTCTTGAACTCACATATTTGTTACTGCGCATTATCACGCCCAGAGTTCAAGAAGGTGTTGTCGCTGCTTAGTACCACTCAGGTCTAGCAGATTGACTGTCACAGACGACGACCAACCACAATCTGAATCTACGAGTTGGATTCAACTACATCAGTCTCGGGGGGAGGTCTGATCGTACAGACGGGAGTCTCTGGATCTAAGGGAAGCTTAGATCACGCAATTTGCTTGTAAGGTAGTATAGGGGATCAGTAGTTTGGAAGGCTGTTCGAACGTCAATCTGTACTATACACCGTGATAGTGAATTGTTCCTTGGACTTGGGAGAAGTCCCCCAGACGTAGGCTACATTGAGCCGAACTGGGCCACCAAGTGTTCTGTGTCCTTTACTGCTTTGCACTTTACTTTCATTTACTTTAGTCTGTGCAACTAACTGTACCACAGTGTGTCCAACATCGTGCTGGTACAGTTGAGCTCATCTCACGCGTAGCAATTTCAACCTTTATCCATCATACCAATCTCCTTTGCGTTATTAAACAACCTAACAGCCAAGGAGTCCACCAGATGAACAATAAATACCCGTTTCCCAGTCTTTATGAGACTGTAAAGTTCTGATTTGATATCAGCATTGGTTGCGTTGAGAGAAATAACGCTCCGGTTATGAACATGGCAATTGATTTCCTGAAAAGCATCCGTCAGAAAAGGAACAATACCTTCTCCAAACTCATTTTCACTATGAATAGCCACAACTTCTCTCCAACCAAATTCTCGAACTAAAGAACTTATGGCTTTAACTTGTGTCGAATCATTATGTGTGGCACGAAAGTAGTTGGGATTGCGAATAGAAGAGAGCAGCGGACTTGTAGTGTAGTAGCTGTGATGATTGGTACTTGAGCTTTGTCTCCTAAGCTGATCATGAAATTAGCTTGCTTCGAAGTTGATGGACCGATGATTGCCTCAACTTCATCATATATCATCAAATCATGTTGGAACCCTTTGATTTTGATGATTACAAACACTTAACTAATGTGATGTCTAAGTGTGCAGAAATCCATTAATTGAACTACATCAAAGATCCATGAAGATATCGAATTGAGAATTCACGGATGAATGCAGATTGATATGGCAGACGTGAATACGAAGATTGATTGCCGATTGAAAACAATAGTGATGGCAGACATGAATGCAAACATTGATTGGTGATTAAAGACAATATATTGAAGGCTTGATTGGAAAACATTGAAGGTAGCAATCAATTAAGGAATATCTGCAGGCCAGATATGGCAAACACGAATTAATGAGGAAAACCGTTAAGGAAAGAATTCAATTCGAATCTGGACCAATTAAGACAATATCCATCAGGTTTGGAAAGCCGGTTAGGCTAAATCATAAGGCTCAGACTACGAGGTCAGCTTACATCCTATATAAGGACGTAGGGATCTCAGAAGAGATGTTCGGCGTTTTTGGAGAAAAAGGAGCTATTGCATTCGACGAACGGAGATAGCTGAGATCGTACGCACGACGGTACAAGGTTCGAAGCTGATTACTCTATCGGATTGAGTAGAGGTCATCAAATAGAATCTGATAGATCTAGTTTGTAAACCCTACAAGTATATCGGAATAAAGAGTAATCAGATTCGCAAATCCTTTCAGAGAAATCTGAAAGGTAGTGGTTTTCACCTTATCATTATTGTGATAAGGTTTCCACTCTACATTCGTGCGCAATTATTTTCAGTTGTTTTACTTTCCTGCATAATTATTTCCGCTACTGTCTGACCATCAGACGGAAAAGTACTTGGTAACTTCCATCTGACAGACTGCTAACACTAACGATCCAACACGTGGTATCAGAGCTAGGACTCTAGATTTGTTTGTTAGCATTGCAGGAAAAACATGTCGGCGATCAACAATTCGTTCTAGAAACCGCCGCTGCTGAAGCCTGGATAGTTTGACTGGTGGCAAGACCAGTTTGAGGCTCATGTCTGCTCGCTGGATGGACAGCTCTGTAGCATATTCGAGACGGGTCCTCTTGTCATCCCACTGGACACAACAGATGCTGATAAACCAGTGGAGAAAACCAAGGATAAGTACACTGAAGAGGACTTCAAAAAGCTCGAAAAGAATGCTAGAGCAAAGAAAGTTCTCTATATGGCTCTCTCCCTTAGATAAAATTAAAGTGGCAATGTACAAAACCGCTAAGGATATGTACGATGGACTAGTGAGACTGTACGGTGGAAATGAAGACATCAAAAGAAACAGGATTCTAGCCACCACAAAAAGACTATGAGACGGTCATGCAGATGAAGGATGAATCCTTGGAGGATTTCTATACCAGATTCCAAGTCATAGTCGGACAACTAGACTACTTGAACGAGAAGCTGCCCGAATGGAAAATTACACACCAATTCATGCAAGCCCTGAATTCAAAGTGGGACCACGTGACGTTAGCACTGCAGGCTCAAAAGGGGATCAAAGACATTACACTGGAAGAGCTGGTAGCTAACCTTCAGAGTCAAGCAGGAATCGTGGAAAGGAAGATGGCCAGAAGACAGACTGATAAGTCTCACGCCATTGCTCTGAAAGTCAAAAAAGCCCTTGCACAAGCAAATGAGTCATCAAAAGAAGAGGATGACGAAATAGCTCTACTTACAAGAGCCCTCACAAGAACATACTTTGGGAAAGGTCGAAACTTCAGAACAGGAGGAAACCGGGGAAATTCCTCCAAAGAGAACAAAGATGGTGTGTCAAATGAAAACGGAAGGAACCCAGGACAAAAAGAAGACCAAACATGCTATCACTGCCAGAAGAAGGGGCATCTTTCTAAAGACTGCTACAGCAAAAAGAAAGGAGAGCCACCCGTCCAGAAAGGAGAAGCATCCGTCTCCAAGCCAGCTCATGCCATGTTCGCCGCATGGGGAGACTTGGATGAAGACAGAGATGATGGAAAGCATTCAAAGGAGGCCTGCCTTATGGCTCACTCCACAACTGATGAGGTAATGGATAGTGACTCCTTTGTTGATAAAGTCTTTTCTGAATCTGATCTTGCAGAAACAATTGCCAAAGTGTTAGCCAAAAACCGAGACCTAGAGGACAGACTGGCAGAGATGCAACAAGATCATCACGACGACATTGAAGAGAACTGCCTCTGGTCAACCAAAGCCATGCGTCTTGAGAAAGAAATGGGAGAACATGTGTGCAAGTGTCGTACATGCGAAAGAAGAGAAAGACAGATTAATGAGCTAAGTGATGAACTTAAACACATGACGATCGGAAACACTGAGCTAGCTGACTTCCAAGCAAAGGTTGAAGAGCTAAATGTTGAGCTGAACAATCTTAGACAAAATGATGTTCCCTTAAGTGGCATGTGTTTGGCAAAACGTAGTGAACAGGCAGTCGTCGTACCTGTGCAAAAACAATTTATATTTTTCCTCGCTCTTGGCTGTGGTTAGCACAATGGCAAGCAAGGGTCGAACCCTAGGGAGCTAGATGGTTACTACTTCGTTCTGAAATAGAGAAAAAACAAGAAACTAGTGTGAAAGTAAAGGTTAATGTAATGATCGAAAATTGCTAAGGGATTTATCAATCAGAGAAGATATTCAGGTTAGGGTACTATTCAATTGTGACTTCGTTTATCCTTGATTTCTAAGAATTTATTCTAGCTTTCTTAGGGTTACTCCTGGTCTGGTTATAACCGTTTAATTCTAGCAAACCTAATACTCCTGGTCTGGTTATATTAGGTTTCGTGCAACTACTTATTCTAACTGGGTCGGTATCAAATAAGCAGTGAAAAGATAGTAAGGATTACTATGTTAAGTTGTATCCTTTCGGATCTCCCCTTAACCTAATAAATTCAAACTAATAATGTGCACAAGAACTAAATAGAAAGCATGAATAATGTTGAAGAACAGAATCTCAAAACAATCGTCACAATTATTTAACCCTAACCCGAATAATTGGATTAGTTACACATCGACATAAGTAAACAATGCAAATAATAAAAGGAAGGAACTTCACTAATTGACCGAGATGAAGAACAGGAGGAGCAAGGCACGGCTGAAGCAAGGAATGAGGTCTGGCTGTGTATAACTGAGATGCTGGCGGAGGAAGGAGGGACAGCTAGGGCACGGCTGTGTGTGTTGTGAGATCGATGGATTTCTCTGTGATTTTCGGATGGTTTGAGGACTGCAGGATCTCCTGTATTTATAGGGTTTGAGAAACCCTAACTTGGTGAATAAGCTACGAAACCCTAGCATCGCATGCACATTGGGCCGGCTGCTGGACTTTGATTGGATGGGATAAGGCTGGAATGCTCGAATGGCCGGACGCATGGAGCTCGGAGGCTCGCTCGGAGGAATGCGCCAAAGAGCTCGGATGGCCGGTCGGAGGTGCGGGCTGGAGGTCGGATGCTCGATCGGCTGGACGGGCTGGAGGTCGGATGCTCGATCGGCTGGACGGGCTGGAGCTCGCATGCCCGCTCGGAGGCACGCTCGCATGCCCGCTCGGATGGAGCTCGGATGGCCGAGTGGATGGCCGGCTGGAGCTCGGATGGCCGAGTGGATGGCCGGCTGGAGCTCGGATGGCCGCTCGGACGTGGCCTGCTTCTTCCCGGACGCGACCTGGTTTTCTTCGGCCATCTTTTGATTTCCTCGGGCCATTCTTCATTTTTCTCGGCCATTCTTCATTTCAAGTGCCTATGGACCGGTCAAAAACTCATTGTGATGTTTTAGGCTCCAAAAACCGTCTTTTGAATGTGATTCCTCTTAGAGCTTCCAATTCACCTGTAACACGAGACAATACTAAAAAGTAACTGTTCGTATATAAAAGTACTGGAATTGGTGTGATTTGATGACTCGATGAGTCGTATAAATACGACTCATCAAACCACCCCACACTTAAACTTGTTCGTCCCGAACAAGGGCTAGGTCATAAGAGGAAATAAATGAAGTACGAACATCACAAAGCTTCGGTCATCCTAGACGTGCTACATGGACATGAATCGATTATTCTAGATCTCGCCTGTTATGCATGCTTGCTACTAATGTCATTGTGCGAAAAACATGGAATGATACGTGTTACCTTTGAAGCCGAGATGCAAACCAATTCGGATGTCTCGGGAGATAGCCCTTTTCAGACCCATGAACCCTCATTCTCGGACTCGAACTCACTGCTATATGGTTATGCTTTGCCGCTTTTTCTTGCACGTGATTGATTCGAGCTTCAAAGTGTTGAGTGTTTTTCGGTCAGCTATAGTGTCTGATTTTGATGTATCAGTGGTACTCTTCACTTGTTTCGGTGTAAACCTTCACAATGATGATGAATTTGAACTTTTGTAGTGCGGATTGTGACTTGCTCGAACCGTGATTTCTTCTCCTTTTGACGCGAGTCAAGCCGAGGGTCGCTCGTCTATTTTCCCGGTTACTCGGATTAGAAACCTTCCTGCTCTCACTCATCATCGTCCTTTTGACACGGGTCAAGTCAAGGGTCGCTTGCCTATTTTCTCGGCTACTTGGACTAGAGCTTGGACGGTGTGAAGTTTTTCCGTCCCGACCAACCGCAAGGGTGCCGCAGTGGCGGAGCAGACTCGTACTATGTCGTCTCGAAGTGCTAGCCTCCACGAGCTCTACATAACCATACATCCTGAGTTCGGTCTTTGAATGATCTATCAAGTCTCTCTAGGGCGTTTCTATCAACTCCACATCCCTGTTTATCTCAACTAACAAAGGCACGTAAAGATTTTAAGATCACATGTTAGTCGCACAAATCAAGTTTCATCAAAGACATGCATGTAAAATCGGCTATATCTATTTCACCAAATCATTATCCACTACTGCAAGTCTAGGAAATAGTGAAGTATCATGTACAAAAAATTTTAAAATTGACCCAAAACGTGCTGACTCTGTGCAGGGTGCAGGAAATAAACGTGCTGACTCAATACTGACTCTCCCACCCCACACTTTTGAAATGAGCCGTGTCCTCACGGCACGACTCAAATCTAGACACACAAATGCATGCAATAAATAGATAAGGAAAGGAAAAGGGTAGAACGAGACTCCCCTGGGGTGTAGACGGTGGTCGGCTGGACTCGGATCAAGTCCGGGGCTAAAATGCGTAGCTCCAAGGGAATTATCCGGCCGACTAAGTCCAATCCCTGCAAAATGAAACCAAATCCTTTCCAAGGTACAATGTGACAATAATGACTCAAAACAACATAATAAGTAAATAAACCAAAATGTAAAAGAATTGCAAACCGTGCAGGGCTGCCTCCCTGCGAGCGCCTTTGTTTAACGTCGTTGGCTCGACAGTTCCTCCTCTAAGTGTCAGGAGGCTCGTCAACTGCAATCTCATCAGTGGTGGTCTCGACTGGCTCGACTAGGTCAAACTGGTGAATGGTCAGGTCGGCCTCTCCATGGTAGTGCTTCACCCGCTATCCATTGACCCTGAATCGGTCTCCTCCTGTCTGGCCTTCGAGTTCGACTGCTCCATGATTAAAAACCTGTGTAATGGTGTAAGGGCCGGTCCATCTGGACCTCAACTTCCCGGGCATGAGTCGTAACCGTGATGAGAATAAGAGCACCTTCTGTCCGACTTCAAACGAGCGCCTGAGTATGAATTTGTCGTGGTAGAGCTTGGTCCGCGCCTTGTAGTCTGTTTGGCTCTCATAAGCCTCGAGGCGCAGCTCCTCAAGCTCACACAACTGCAATTTCCTATCTAACCCAGCTGCCTGTAAGTCTGGATTGCACTTCTTCAGTGCCCAATACGCCTTGTGCTCTAGCTCCACTGGCAAGTGGCACGCCTTCCCATAGACCAACCGAAAAGGCGATGTGCCTATCGGGGTCTTGTAAGCTGTCCTGTACGCCCACAATGCCTCATCTAACCGCTGGCTCCAATCCTTCCTAGTCGGTCCTACCATCTTCTCCAGAATTCCCTTAATTTCGCGGTTGGAGATCTCCGCTTGCCCATTCGTTTGGGGGTGATATGCTGTGGAAGTCCGGTGATGAACATGGTAGCGCTTCAGTGTGGATGCCATGATGCGGTTGCAGAAGTGTGTCCCCTGATCACTGATAATAGCCTTAGGTACTCCGTACCTGCAAAAGATGTTAGTGCGCAAAAAGTCTACGACAGTTTTAGCATCAGCACATCTAGTGGCCTTGGCCTCCACCCACTTGGACACATAATCAACTGCAACTAAGATAAACTCAAAACCACATGAAGCAGGAAAAGGACCCATGAAATCTATCCCCCAAATGTCAAACACATCATTCACTAATATGGGGACCTGTGGCATCTCCTGTCTGGCCGAAATGTTACCTACTCTCTGGCATCTATCACATCTCTTACAATGATCGTAGGCATCTCTAAAAACATGTGGCCAAAAGAATCCACTATCCAATATCTTCCTAGCAGTCCTCCTAGGGCCGAAATGGCCTCCACACTCTAACTCATGGCAGAAACTAATAACTGAAGCCATTTCATCATCAGGGATGCACCGTCTAAGAATCTGATCTACACCTATTTTCCACAAGTACGGATCATCCCACACATAGTATTTAGCATCATGCTTCAATTTCAAACGCTGTGCCCTAGAATATGAGGGCGGGAACTTACCTCCGACCAGATAGTTCACTATGGGAGCGAACCAGGGCAGCTTACCCGAAATAGCATACAAGTGCTCATCTGGAAACGTCTCGGTAATCTGCCCGGCATCCTCCTCTCTGACAAGACGGCTCAAGTGATCTGCAACTGTGTTCTCTATGCCCTTCTTGTCCCGAATCTCCACGTCAAACTCCTGTAGGAGCAGGATCCACCTAATGAGCCTCGGTTTCGCCTCCTTCTTCGTCATCAAGTACCTAATAGCTGCATGGTCAGAATAGACGACAACTTTAGTACTTAACAGATATGATCTAAATTTCTCCAAGGCGAAAACCACGGCTAGCAGCTCCTTCTCTGTGGTCGAATAGTTCTTCTGGGCCACGTCCAGTGTCCTCGAAGCGTAGTAGATCACCACGGGCTTCTTGTCCACCTTCTGACCAAGAACTGCTCCTACGGCATAATCACTCGCGTCACACATAATCTCAAATGGCTGAGTCCAGTCCGGAGCTCTAATGATGGGCGTGCTGGTGAGGGCCTCCTTCAGCTCGTCAAATGCTGCTCTGCACTGATCTGTAAACTCAAAAGGAACATCTTTCTGCAAGAGGTTAGATAAAGGCAGTGCCTTTTTCGAGAAATCCTTAATGAATCTACGATAGAAACCAGCATGCCCAAGAAATGACTTAATATCACGGACTGTGGAGGGATATGGCAGAGTAACAATCAAATCTGTCTTAGCTTTGTCTACCTCTATCCCCTCATGTGAGACTATGTGACCGAGTACAACTCCATGAGTAACCATAAAATGACACTTTTCATAATTGAGCACCAAATTCATAGAAACACAACGTGCAAGTACCATGCTCAAATTATCTAGACATGCATCAAAAGTGTCACCATGCACAGTGAAGTCATCCATAAACACCTCAATAAATGAACCTATCATGTCAGAAAATATGCTAGTAACCACCCTCTGAAAAGTACCTGGTGCGTTACACAAGCCAAAAGACATCCGGCGAAAAGCAAACGTACCGAATGGACATGTAAAGGTCGGCTTCTCCTGATCCTCGGGTGCTATGGGAATCTGGTTATAGCCTGAAAAACCATCTAGAAAACAAAAATAAGGCTTACCTGCCAAGCGGTCGAGCATCTGGTCAATAAATGGAAGAGGAAAGTGATCCTTGCGCGTAACTGCATTCAGCTTCCTGTAGTCTATGCACATGCGCCATCCATTCTTGACTCGTGTAGTCACCATCTCGCCCTCGGCATTCTTCTCCACTGTGATCCCAGTTTTCTTCGGTACAACATGTACCGGACTTACCCACTGACTGTCTGAGATCGGGTAAATCACATCGGCATCCAGAAGCTTCTGGATCTCCTTCTGGACCACCTCCATCATGATAGGGTTCAATCTGCGCAGAGGTTCCCTCGACGGTCTAGCTCCATCCTCCAACAATATCCGATGCATGCAAACTGCCGGGCTAATTCCCCTGATGTCGGCCAGTGTCCATCCGATGGCCAGTTTGTCTCGGTCAGCACTCCAATCAACCTGCGCTCCTGATCTGCCTCGAGCCCACTCTTAATGATGACTGGCAGCGTGCTATCCTCCCCTAAGAATGCATACTTCAAGTGACTAGGCAGAGGCTTCAACTCTACTGTAGGTGCCTGCACAACAGAAGGCAAACACACTTGTGATTTGAATAAACGAACTGCATTAACCTCGTACCTCGGGGTGAGTGGCTGGGCAATCTCGAGCTGGTCTAGGGCGTCCATGATCGCCTCTGTATGCTCATAAGAATCCTCAGGCGAGTAAACTGCCTCCTCAATGACTTCCTCTAGCGGGTCGGTCCGTCTCTCTGGATGTACCTCCTGGACAAGGTTGTCCAAGGTGTCTAAAGCATGGACCGCCTCATACTCTGCGGGGTGCTTCATGGCCCCGAAGATGTCAAAGCTGATCATTTCGTCCTCAACCTCCATGGTCAATGTCCCAGTGTCACAGTCTATCTTCATCTTTGACGTCTTGAGGAACGGCCGGCCAAGTAGAATCGGTGCATGGTCTGTCGGGCCGCAGTTCTCCATTTTGAGCACATAGAAGTCGGCTGGGAACACGAGCTCTCCCACCTGCACTAGCACATCCTCAATCTTACCCTCGGGCTGTTTCAATGACCTGTCCGCTAGCTGTATGGTGAGACCTGCAGGTTCTAGAGGACCAATGCGAAGACAGGAGTATATAGAATATGGTAAAACATTGATAGATGCACCGAGATCAAGCATGCAATTCTCTATTCTAATGTTACCGATAGTGCAGGGGATGGTGTAGGTGCCTGGGTCACCACATTTTGGTGGCACCTTGCGCTGAATTACCGCTGAAACATTCCTGCTCAAGAGCTCCTGGTCGGGCAAAGTTCCACGCCGTCTGTTTGTGCACAACTCCTTCAGAAACTTGGAGTACCTCGGAATCTGCTTGATGGCCTCAAGGAGTGGGATGTTGATTTCTACTTTACTGAATAGCTCCCACACTTCCTTGTCCATCACATACTTCTTCGGAGCTCGAACCTGCACAGGAAAAGGTAAGGGTACCTGGACGTTAGAATTTTCGACAATGGGTACCTGATCTGGCCATGAGACCTCAACTGATGGAACTGGGTCTGGTCTGGGCTCGTCCTGTACGAAGGCATCTGGCTCGGTCGCCTCTTGCTCTTGCTGATGCTCGTCCCCTACTGGTCCTGCTGTCCTTCGTCCACTCCTTAATGTGACTGCACTGACATTCCCCTTTGGATTCGGAATGGTCTGCGAGGGGAGTCGTCCAGCGTTCAGATTGCTTGCGAGGTCTGAGACTGTCGTATTGAGCTGGGACATCTGTTTCTTCAATTCAGCAATGTCTCCTTTGGTCGTGGCCCGATCCTGGATCACGGCTGAAGCCAGATCCTTTATCATGTCCTCGAGAGCTTTGTTGGGGCCTTGGTTGCTCGGACCTGCCTGATATGTGTTCGGCCCTTTCTGCTGGTACTGCCCTGGTGCATTCGGCTGGTACTGACTGTTAGGATGTCTGTACGGCGGCTGAGTCTGCTGATTCTGCTGAGGCACATTCGGTCGTGCTTGCTGAGGCTGATTCTGCTGATAGTTATTTCGCCAGGCGCCTTGATTAGGTGCTGCTGCGCCATACTGCTTGACTGGGCCTGGTTGGTTGCCATAATTCTGATAATTGCCTACTGCATTCACATCGCCCTGAACGTCTGTCTGTAAGGTGGGGCACTCGTCTGTCTTGTGATCTGTAGACGTACAGAACTCACATGGCTGGGCCTGGACCGGTGTCCTTCGGACTACATGCTTCATCAGCTCCCTCATCTCCTTGAGTTCTGCGAACACAGCGCTGATAGAGGGCTCAACGGCTGATACGTTCTTGGTGCGGGCATACTCGTCCTCTTTTGTGGTCTCATCCTGGAATCGCTCACCCTCTGCCACTGATATGATCTTCTGCTTTACTCTGGCTGGGGTCATGTTCATGAGTTGGCCTCCAGCCGAGGCCTCTAGTAGCTTCCTGTCCATCCTGCGAAGTCCATCCAGCATATATTCCACGATCAACTTCTCCGGGAGCTCCAGATTGCAGCAACTCTTCTCCAAGGCAAGGAACTTTTCCACGTACTCGTACATGGTCTCGTTTGGGCCTTGCCTGAGCTCTTGCAATTGTCTCCGGACTTGCGCTGCACGCCCTGCTGGATAGTACTTGCCGAAGAACTGCCTCTGCATCTGCTCCCATGTATAAATACTGCCTGAGGGTAAAGATAGGAACCAATCTGTAGCGGCATCCTGTAGTGAGAAATAGAAGGCCTTCAGTTTGAAGTCATCCACTTCGACTCCGTGTGGCCTGAGGTTCAAGCATATCCCGTGAAAACGCGTCAAGTGAGACGTGGCAGACTCTCCCTTCCTTCCTGAGAACTTAGGCAAGTGGTGGACGACTGAGGTGTTGATTGCGATGGCTGCGATGTCTGGTCCTTCATGAATTGGCCATGACTGGTCTCTGAAACTAGGAACCGAGAGCTCGCCCATAGTAGGTCCTTCATCTTCGTCCTCCTCATCGTCTCGAACTACTTACTGGCGTGGAGGTCTCTGAGGTGGTGGGTATGGATGTTGTGGATGATACGGTGGTGGTGGATATGGTGGTGGATATTGCGGGTAGGGCTGTTGCGGATACTGTGGGTACTGAGGTGGTGGATACTGCTGATATGGTGGGTACTGAGGGTATTGTGGGTACTGTGGTTGGGGTTGTTGTTGGTTTTGAGGTAGATGGTTTTGAGGTTGTTGGTTTTGTTGTCGTTGCTGGAACTGTTGAAGCTGATCAGGGATAGCCCCCCTGATCTCGCCATGTTGGATCATCGGTCCTTGAGGTAGTACTCCTTCCTCATTTCGAACATTCTGGTCTACTTCTTCATTGTTTTCACCAACTCTACTTCCTGTGTGAGACATGTTGCAAGAAATAACAAGCACCGAGTAGCAAACACCGTAATAGCAAAGACAGACTAGCAACAAAGGGTTCCCAGGAGATTGGAGGGGTCACAGCGGTCCCACTTAAAACCCAAAATCCTTAGACTCGTAAGTCTTGGTGACAGAACTCTCTGAGAGCTAGAAATTGGAAATCGAAAAGAATGAAAATCGAAAATCGAACAGTTGAAATTGAAATATCACCGAGATAAGCAACTTTCGAAATAATGCAAAGAGAAAAATAAATGAAAAATAAAAAATAAAGAAGAACAAATTTCACCGTGCTTAGCTCCCCGGCAACGGCGCCATTTTGAACAGGCAGTCGTCGTACCTGTGCAAAAACAATTTATATTTTTCCTCGCTCTTGGCTGTGGTTAGCACAATGGCAAGCAAGGGTCGAACCCTAGGGAGCTAGATGGTTACTACTTCGTTCTGAAATAGAGAAAAAACAAGAAACTAGTGTGAAAGTAAAGGTTAATGTAATGATCGAAAATTGCTAAGGGATTTATCAATCAGAGAAGATATTCAGGTTAGGGTACTATTCAATTGTGACTTCGTTTATCCTTGATTTCTAAGTATTTATTCTAGCTTTCTTAGGGTTACTCCTGGTCTGGTTATAACCGTTTAATTCTAGCAAACCTAATACTCCTGGTCTGGTTATATTAGGTTTCGTGCAACTACTTATTCTAACTGGGTCGGTATCAAATAAGCAGTGAAAAGATAGTAAGGATTACTATGTTAAGTTGTATCCTTTCGGATCTCCCCTTAACCTAATAAATTCAAACTAATAATGTGCACAAGAACTAAATAGAAAGCATGAATAATGTTGAAGAACAGAATCTCAAAACAATCGTCACAATTATTTAACCCTAACCCGAATAATTGGATTAGTTACACATCGACATAAGTAAACAATGCAAATAATAAAAGGAAGGAACTTCACTAATTGACCGAGATGAAGAACAGGAGGAGCAAGGCACGGCTGAAGCAAGGAATGAGGTCTGGCTGTGTATAACTGAGATGCTGGCGGAGGAAGGAGGGACAGCTAGGGCACGGCTGTGTGTGTTGTGAGATCGATGGATTTCTCTGTGATTTTCGGATGGTTTGAGGACTGCAGGATCTCCTGTATTTATAGGGTTTGAGAAACCCTAACTTGGTGAATAAGCTACGAAACCCTAGCATCGCATGCACATTGGGCCGGCTGCTGGACTTTGATTGGATGGGATAAGGCTGGAATGCTCGAATGGCCGGACGCATGGAGCTCGGAGGCTCGCTCGGAGGAATGCGCCAAAGAGCTCGGATGGCCGGTCGGAGGTGCGGGCTGGAGGTCGGATGCTCGATCGGCTGGACGGGCTGGAGGTCGGATGCTCGATCGGCTGGACGGGCTGGAGCTCGCATGCCCGCTCGGAGGCACGCTCGCATGCCCGCTCGGATGGAGCTCGGATGGCCGAGTGGATGGCCGGCTGGAGCTCGGATGGCCGAGTGGATGGCCGGCTGGAGCTCGGATGGCCGCTCGGACGTGGCCTGCTTCTTCCCGAACGCGACCTGGTTTTCTTCGGCCATCTTTTGATTTCCTCGGGCCATTCTTCATTTTTCTCGGCCATTCTTCATTTCAAGTGCCTATGGACCGGTCAAAAACTCCTTGTGATGTTTTAGGCTCCAAAAACCGTCTTTTGAATGTGATTCCTCTTAGAGCTTCCAATTCACCTGTAACACGAGACAATACTAAAAAGTAACTGTTCGTATATAAAAGTACTGGAATTGGTGGGATTTGATGACTCGATGAGTCGTATAAATACGGCTCATCACGTAGCTTAGACAGTTCGAGCAGGTGTTCAGGGGGAGTTCGAACATATCCTAACACTCGTACACAGCGTGGATAAGACGCAAGGATAGTTCCCGAAAGATATTGGACTACGAAGATCTCGTCAAGTTTAAGACGGCCAGCGACTTATTCGAGCAATAGATATTTGAATGAATATTTACATTAAGGCGGCAAAGCTTTCTTGGGCAAGAAGACTTCGGATTATCTTCCAACCGATTCAAAAGATATTCATCAAATATCTAGGAATATTTCCTAAATATTTGATGGGATTATCTTGTGCGAATTAGGGTTTTGCTCGAGCATATAAATACAATGCAAGAGCAACCCTAATTCTTATCGCTTTCAAAGATCAAATACACACGAGCATATCCTGCTGATTGGAGAAGAAGAAAGCGACGGCCGACTGTGTTTTCTCATTGGGAATACACCGGTGCAAGTGCAGTCTGTTCAAGTGCAACACAGGCTGCCTGAAGCGTATCAACTGCCGCACACAACAAAGGTGAACAAGCTTTCGAGAGAAAGCATCCGAGCTTCTGGAGAAGGTCGAGAACGTTCGCACTGCAGGTTCTGAATGAAGGGGATCGAGGGGAATTGCGGTGAACCTCGGTTGCAAATCTGAGAGACGGAGTATTGAGGTTAGGCTATTACAAGGTGTAAGTGTAAGTCCCTGTGGAATCCCTATACTCGTAATAAAGATTTGCTGTCCCTTTTTCGGGTGTGGGAAACCCACCAGAGTAGGCGGAGATGAATTGGGTTATCAGTCTGTGAGTTCTACTGCTTTAGTTTATTTGCTGAACTGTTGTGATACGAGTTCAACATAACTTCCGTCAGTTGAACTGTTGTGCAAAGAGTCCCAGGTCTGTCTCAACAGTACCCTGGACACAAGCTTGAACAGGGGACATAATTTCAATTGGTATCAGAGCCGAACACTCGACACACTGAGTGGGATCCTGAACTGTTCAAGATGACTCTGAAGGAAGGACAAAGCATAACCAGACCCCCGCTACTCGAAGGATCAAACTATGCCACATGGAAGCCTGTGATGAGATCTTTTCTGAAATCGCTAGACGAAAAGGCATGGAAGGCTATTCTGAAAGGGTGGACGAAACCCATGATGAACAATCTCACTGGAGAACCGATCGCCAAACCAGAAGCTCTGTGGACAGAAGAGGAGGACAAAGCTTCCATGGGAAACTCAAAGGCAATGAACGCAATTTTCTCAGCAGTAGATGAAAACCTCATGAAGCTAATCATCAACTGTGAAGTGGCCCAAGGAAGCATGGGATATCCTCCAAACAGCTTTTGAAGGAACTGACAAAGTTCGCAACTCCCGCATGCAAGCTGTCACAACCAGGTTCAAAGAGATGAAGATGAAGGAGAGTGAAACCATCACTGAGTACAACACCAGAGTCCTGGAACTGTCCAACGAGGCATCTGCACTAGGGAAACCCATCGATGAAGAAAGATTGGCCAGTAAGGTCCTAAGGTCTCTTCCTCCGAGATTTGCCATGAAAGTCACGACCATTGAGGAAATGCATGATATCACCACACTGAAGCTAGATGAGCTAATGGGTTCTCTCAGAACTTACGAGATCGATCATGACTTCCAAACCGGAGAAGAGAAGGGAATCGCTCTCAAAGCAGATATGACGGAAGATAAACTGGATTCTGGCTGCACCACTGAGCAACTGACCATGATGGCATAGAACTTTGGAAGAATGGTGCGGAAAATCAACAGACGTGGTCCAGAACAAGGTCAGTCTTCATCAACTGGTTACCGAAACTGGAAATCCAGCAGGCCAAGGTCTACTGATTCGAGGCAAGACTTGTCTGACAAAGGAAAAGAAGAGATTCAGTGTCATGAATGCAAGGGTTTTGGCCACATTGCTTCACAGTGTGCAAACACTCTTATGAAGAAAAAGGCGATGGTGGCGAGCTTCAGCGACAGTGAGTCAGACAAAGAAAAAGGTGAAACCACCAACTTTGTGGCCTTCGTCACAACTCTGGATGAATGCAGCAGCACCAGTGAAACTGTTCCATCTCAGTTGGAACTCCCAGGTCAAGACCCCTCGGACAGTGACAATGAAGAACTCACGCAGGACTCTCTGGCTCAGACATATAAATATCTATATGAGAAGTGGCTGCTTCTGATCAAGATAAACAAGAAGCTAAATGACACAGTGGCAAGCGTCACTTTGGAAAAGGACAAGGTATGGCAGGAGGTCGAGATACTGCTGACACTAAAGGTAGAACTGGAAGGTCCAATTAACTCACTGACTTCTCAAATGGCTGAGATAAAACAGGAAAGGCTGGATCTTCTTGCTAAGAAAACAGAACTCCTGGGTACTGTCTCCTCACTAAAAGTCGAAATGGAGAAGGATCGGGACACTCATCCTGTAGGCATGGCGGGTCTGAGAAAAACCATCATAGATCTGCAGCGCAAAGAAATGTTCCAACTAAGGAAGGTAGAACAGCTAGAACTTTAGCTAGAATCTGAGAAGATGGAACACTCTGACACTAAGGAGGAACTCAATCACCTCAAACAGTCGGTAAGAATGCTTAACTCTGGCACTAAAAACTTAAATGATATTCTTAGATCTCAGAGAATGGAGTCCGGACATAGAGGATTGGGGTTCACAGGAGAAGGTAGCTCAAAAGGTACGAGGTTTGTTAAAACAAGACCGGTGTCGGAACAGAACTCAGAATAGAAGGTGAGACAGCACCCCAGACAGAGAATAGACTTGCACCAAGAACAACCCAATAGCGGTCAAAGAAGGGCCGGTACGGTGCACTTCGGCTCTCATTCAGCGCAAAGGAAAGAATGGTGCACTTGCTGGTATTGCAATCAGACGGGACACATCAAACTGAAGTGTCGCCTGTTTCTAGTCGAACGACGTGCTTTCCATCAACGAACCATACCGCAACAAGTCTGGGTTCAAAAGGAAGACCGAACCGTTTGCATGGTGGCCTGTCACACCTCAAGCTACACATCGCATGATAGTTGGCACTTCGACAGCGGATGCTCCGCACACATAACAGGTAACTCTCAATATCTTACCCATATTAGACCTGTTGAGCATATGTAGTTTGTCACCTTCGGGGATGGTGAAAGGGGTCAGGTGATCGGCTGTGGGACATTGATGGTTCCGGATCTCCCTGCACTCAAGAACACCCTCCTTGTCAAGGGACTGACCAGGAATCTTATCAGCATCAGTCAACTATGCGACGATGGACACTATGTGTCATTCTCCAGCTACTCATGTCTTGTACTAGACTAGAATGGTAATACACTGATGAAAGGAAAAAGGGATGCCAACAACTGCTATATTATTAGGATGGGTCTGACGGAGTCAATGAACAATGAGAACCATGGCCAGCAACCGGTTGCTCTTACATGTGCAAACGCTCAACATAGTTTTCTGCGAGGGGGAGTGGATAAGACCTTGCACACAAGATCTGATTGGAGATGCGCACAAATCAATGTTGTCGGGTGTCCCAGGAAGCTGTTGAATCAGAAGGTGGTACAGTTGCGGAAGGAGTTCGTACACTGCCCACAGAAATGTGCCTGGAGCCGTACAAGAAAATATGAATGCTCACGGAAGATGGTACCTCTGAGGCAGCATACCTTTGTCAACCCCTATGGCAGGTCACGGAGTGGAACACCCAGATCCCCAGGGGGTCTATGTGGTGTCAACCACTGAAAGCATCCGACGGTGGTCAGTCATAGTCGAATCTCCAGCTGAACAGTTGGACTGACCACCTAATAAAGAGAGCTGGAACAGAAGTCTCGACAACTTGGAAAATATTTTTTAAATATCCTTGAAGATTTTATTTCGGATTATGCGGGAATAGACGGTTTTGGAAAGCTGAAGAGTCATATAGAAAAATTTGATTTTTGAAAAATCAAATTCATTCCTGAGTATCGTCTTCTCTCTCTCGAAAACCCTAGAACGGAACTCCCCTCTCAACTGCTCCTTCCTCAACCGACAATGGTGAACACCAGGAAGTCAGCAAAATCCAGCGCTAAATCTGCAGAGAGAAGCAAAGAAAGCATGCAGACCTCAAAGGCGTTGGCAGCGAAATCAAAGATTCCAAAATCGAAAGCTGTGAAGATGAAAAAGGCGTCGCCTTTACACTCCGTCACCGAATCTTTGGCCAAAGAGAAGCCTGCTAAAGGAGTTACCGCTGAAATTTCTCAGCCGGCCACTGTGGATTCAACTCCACAAGTTCGTCCGCAATCTAAGGTAAACCCCGCTATTCCTTCTGATTCTGCGAATACCTTCGTTGTTGAAAAATATGTGTTGAATGAAGAAGTAAGAGTGGAGGTTGAGAAGGGTGCTTAGTCGATTGACGGTGATGAAGCCAGTAGGGCTGTAATTGGCGATAATGGTGGTAAGGTTGCTAGTGGTGTTAAAGCTGTTGGTGTTGAAACAAGTAGGGCGATGCTTGGTGGTGAAGATGGTAGAAATTTTGAGAGTGGTAGGGCTGTGACGGTTGACAAAGCCGGTAGTGCGGTTATTAAAAAGAAGTCTGTCAAGAATGTGGAAGAGGAGGAACCCAGCAAGGGGGCTGGAGGCTCAGGAACGTGGAGAGAAAAGATCTTTGCCACAGGATACATTCCTCTGAAGGCTGGTCGCAGGAAGAAGGTGAAGCGGGCCAGTGACTCTCCCAGAAAATATCTAGCCCAGATCTATGCCACTCGAGGGAGGAAGATTGCAATGTCCGATGAAGAAACAGAGAAGTTTATCAAGTCCTCGGGGAAGAGGAATGTGGTGATTAGTGATGCTGATCCATCTGAGAATCAAGGAGGAATCACTGAAGAAGACTCCGGTATGCTTGATGAGGCTATGACAGAAGAGATTAAGACAGATGTGCTAAAAGAATCAGACCCAGCAGAAAAAGATGAGGAATTGGAGAAGTTATACAAAGACATTGATGATGTCATGGAAGACCTGGAAAAGGAGAAGGATCAGGAAGTGGCAAGATCGGAAGAAGCTCATGCTGTTGGGGCAAAAGAATCTGATGCAGAAAAAGCTACAAGTGTTCCACCTATGGAACCAAGTGTTCAGTCTGGTGTTGAGACTGGAAGAGCTACAGAGAAAGCTGCAAGCAATTCAACTATGGAACCCTCTATTCAGACAAGAGCTCAAACAGCCCCAGCCCCAGAGGAAGGTCTGCGTAACCTGGCTGTTGAAGCAGAAGAGTCTGCTACTGAAAAAGTCACAAGTGTCCCAACCGTGAAACAAGGTGTTCAGACTGAAGTTGAGACTGGAGTAGTTCCAGAGACAGTAATGAGTGAAGGAGCAATAGCAGGTCAAGATGTTTGTTGTAGGGATCATTTGGAGGAGGATGAACCATCCATTCGTAAGGATGCCCCCACATCAGCAGCAGAAGGTGTTACCCTTTCAGAATATGACCAAGACAGTGTTCCCCTTGTCAACCTCAAGAGGACAACGAAGGGGAAGGAAAAGAAAAGGGTAGCCTTTGCTACGTCTACAAAGGAACCAGCTCAGAAGGTTGCTGAAGTCAGAAGTGGTGCAGGGGGAGCTGGCTCTTCCAAGAAAAGGAAGCGCGTTGCTGCAGTTCCTATCTCTGAAGATACTGGGAGATGTGAAGTCCCAGCCCCTGAATCTGAGACTGTCCTAGTCGGTAAAGTCAAGAAAGGAGTGTGGTTCGTGACTAAAGAAGCTGCGTTGAAATGGGAATGTGTGCTAAAAAGGAAAATCATACCGGAGAGGCTGCTGGATGCATCCAGTTACAAAGGGAAAGAAGTGATTGAGGTTCTTAAAGAGTCGGATCTGTTCTGAACGTTGGACAGATGTAAGCCGTTCAACGAACAGCTGGTGCGTGAGGCCATGGAAAACTTGCCTCCAAAGTTTGGGGTCATTGGAGAGGCTGAGTATGGGGTCTTCTATGTAAGAGGAAGAAGGATCAAGATTGATCCAGAGCTGATCAATGTATACTTCTCCATGGACGACCCAGCTGTTGATGAAGAAGAATCCAGCTTTGAGAAGATAGTGAGCACCATCACTGCAGGCTCTGTTCAGTGGAGGCCTGAGTCAGTTGTGCATACAGCAGATCTATCTACTTTCTATTCAATGATGTTCTTCATAGCGGTGTTCAACTGGAGGCCATCTACTCATCGCTCTACTGTCAACAAGGACATGGCCCAGCTGATTTATCAGATAGGGAACAAGCGGAAGTTTAACCTGGGTAGAATAATGTTCAAACAGATTGCTGAACATGCCACATCGATGAGAACTCTGCACCAGATCTGCTTTCCATCCCTAATTTATGAGCTGATTATTCATCAAGCCCCTGATTTGAAAGCCCGTCTGATCTCCTTACTAAAGCTCCCAACAAATTCACAGTGGACCACAAGTTATTCAAAGGGCGGCATGTGAATGATCTGAAAGGGGAAAGCAAGCCAGGTAAAGAAATTGGGGAATCCAGTCGAGGGGGAGCTAGAATGGGCATGGATGAGAGGAGCAAACTTCTGAAGGACCTACAGGCTATCATTGCTGCAGACAAGGAACAGCGTCGCCGGATCAACAGGCTTGCTCGAGCACTCAGCTACCCCAGTGATGATGAATCAGAAGCTACTGCCTCTGAAGAAGACTCCATTGAAGAAGCTTCCGATTAAAGGTCCATTGAAACACTAAACCCTTTGAACTTTTTCAAACATTCTGCTCATATGTGCTTGTTCTGGCACAACTTATTTTGCTTGACTGTTCGAACTAGTTGGACCCCTTGCCAGTTTATGGCAAAAAGGGGGAGTAATTTTTAGAGGACAAATTTTGTGTTCCCTCAAGATGTCTAAGTCTAGATAGGTAGCTAGTTTTATTTATCTAGATGATTTGGTTTTGCCAAAATGCCAAGGGGGAGATTGATGTTCCCTTACGTGGCATGTGTTTGGAAAAACGTAGCTTAGATAGTTCGAGCAGGTGTTCAGGGGGAGTTTGAACATAACCTAACACTCGTACACAGCGTGGATAAGACGCAAGGATAGTTCCCGGAAGATATTGGACTACGAGGATCTCGTCAAGTTTAAGACGGCCAGCGACTTATTCGAGCAATAGATATTCGAATGAATATTTACATTAAGGCGACAAAGCTTTCTTGGGCAAGAAGACTTCAGATTATCTTCCAACCGATTCAAAAGATATTCATCAAATATCTAGGAATATTTCCTAAATATTTGATGGGATTATCTTGTGCGAATTAGGGTTTCGCTCGAGCATATAAATACAATGCAAGAGTGATGGACCATAATTGTATGAATCATAAACACAGTTAAACCCACCAAATTAGACTCTTTGTCTATTTAACTTTTGCTTGTTAGTTCTGATATTTATCTACAGGGTATTTTGGAGTCTAGAGAGAATACAGGCTAAGGAAGAGTTTTTAAGCTGAAAATATATTATGAGTCATTCCAAGGTCACGACCAGATGCCGACTGAAGAAATCTCATGATTCTGACATGGAATCACTCAAAACAAGTCCAACCGAAGAGCCACCAGAGTCAGTTCGGAGCTGAAATGGACCGATGGCTTTGTGAAAACTCACAAAAATCACAAAACTCCCTCCTTCCTCCACATGGCCGGTGGCTCCCCTCTCACATTTCCTCTCCTCCTCTCCCCTTCCTCCACATGAGGGGGCGGCTAAAGGGGAAGCTCCTCCTCACATGGACGGCTAAGGGGGTGATGACTCACCTCCGATGGCTTTCTTCTCCTCCTCTTCCCTTGTGACAAGTGGCTTCTCCTCCTCCACATCTCTTCATCCCCTTAGCCTATAAATACCATGCCTTCCCTCCTTTGTAAATCATCCCACAATTCACAAGTTCTTTAGAGAGATAGAGGGCTTAACCCTCTTCTCTTCATCCTCAAAAACACAATCCACTTATCTCTCTAGCTTTTGTGGGCACAATCATGTAATCGCTTTACTTTGGAATCGAAGCTTTAGCACTTTCAACGGTTTTTGTAAGTCCTCTCTTTTTTACTTTACTGTCTTTCAAAGTACTTTACTTTCCTGTCTTTACTTTCGAAAACTTTACTTTACTGTCTTTCAAAAACCTTTACTTTTCAACGCACTTAGCTATGATATCCTGTTCCATGAATAGTTGTAGCTAAACCCTTCATTCGGTTGAAGGGGTGTACTTGTGTCATAAAATGTTTTAGACCCTTTGCTTAGTGCCTCTCTGTGTTCAAAACTTGTTCTATGTGCCACATATTAGGTTAGAACTTCCAAGGTTGATTGGATGCTTTAACGGGCAAAGCTCTTCCGTGGGGTTCGAGAACATACTCGGGTAAGTGGATGCTTTAACGGGCAAAGCTTATCTGAGGAGTTCGACCTCTCTTAAAAACCATTTGGTGGATCGTAACTGAAGATCAAATGGATGCACATAAGGCTAAGATACTTCGAAAGGAGGAATTAGTCTAAATAGAACAAGTGTTCTAAACGATGTTGCAAGTCTTGTGCTAAAAATAGCCTTGATTCATCTTTGAACACTTAGTATGATCATTAGAGGTCAATGATAAACAGACTATGATACAAGGCTCCTGAAACCGAATCCTTTCCTTCCATTAAAATCTCAACTGTTTACTTTCTGTACATTTACCTTCTGTCATTTACTTTTACGCACTGTAATTTACTTTCTGTATAAACCACTCAAACCCAACCCCAATCGCACTTTAATTTATGTGTAAGCTTCATTAAAGAACAACTAATCCACACTAACTCTCTTGGGTTCGACCTCTACTTACCACTTGCTACCCAGTAGTGAAGTCGCGAGTAGCGGACTTATAAATTTATTTGTACATTTGCTCTGACGACAAGCATCTGTCAAATTGGCGCCGTTGCCGGGGAGTTAGCCTTCGATTAGTTGTTCTTTTTTCTATTATACATAATTCGCCATGTCTTCATACTACGACATAGAACCTTGGAAAGTTGGGGGCAGCAACCTCATGTTTGAAATGATTAGACGTCTCCCCCAATTCGGAGGTACCATTGAAGAGGACCCTGTGATACATTGCCAACATGTTCACCACATCTGCCGCCACATGAAACCTGAGAACGAGACGTTAGAGGAGTTTAAGCTGAGATGCTTCGAATTTTCTTTAACAGACTCCGCACTAGATTGGTATTACTCATGTGCAGAGGATAAAGGTGATTATAGGGATCTACAAACCCAATTCCTAGAGGAGTTTTGCCCGCCATCTCTCCGACTTGAAACCCGCGAGAAGATTCTCAATCTTGAGCAATTCCGGGACGAAACTTTGGACGAGTACTTGGCGTACTTTGCCTCCATTGTGGCGAGCTGCCCGCACCATGGATTCACCAGATTCAATCTTATTCAAAGGTTTCTCGGTGGAATGATGCCACTTGAGCGGAAAAGACTTAATGATGTAGCAGGATGTTCACTCATGAAGTTAACCGTGACTGAAGCCTGGTGCCTCATAAATGATTTGGCAAAGAACACAAAACAGGATCAGTGGCACCAAACTGACGATAAGGCACCAACAATGGAAGTGGACTCAGTGCAGAACGAGCTCGACACCACACCCATTATGAGCTTGCCCGCAATAAAACCGAGAGAAGACATCAGTACAAGGGCAGTAATGGTTGTGGAGGCGACTCTAAAGAAGCCAATATTGGAGCTCACGGAGCCAACAAAGGATGAGGACTCTTGGATGGCCGAAGAAGAACTGCCCAAATCTGGCCCGGTCCTCATCACCAATCTGCCCGAGGAAGTCCCGGCCCTACTTGACGAGCCAAATGAAGTCCCGGACCTCACTAAAGAAGCACCCGAGGAAGTCCCGGACTTCACTACCAAACCAGCCGAGACATACCCGGACCTCACTGCCGAACTGACCGAGAAAATCACGGCAGGCCCGGTCCTCACTAAAGAGCTGCTCGAGAAAGGCCCTGTCCCTATGGCCGAGAAGCCCCTACTTAACCCTTCATGTTCTATGAAGATCACGACCACCAGAGATGAGATGATTGATGATGATGCAGTGCTAGGCGAGTTGGAGGAGAAGCATGAGCCAAAACAATCAACGCAGAAGCTCCCACTCGTCACAAGCCAAGAAGAGCCTCCTGAAAGGTGTAAGGACCAAGGACGGCCAATCATCTCTGCCACAAAGAAGAGGGTTAGCAAGGGCGCATGCTTGAGGTCACTTGGCAAAAGACTGAACTTCCAAAACTGCAAAGATGCCAACCGACCATACATGAAGAAGCGGCAAAGACATGGGCCCAAAGAATGGAAACCCGGAAGGAGTAACAAGCGAGCACGACTCATTGGACTAGCAGCTATGGTCAATAAAGCCTCACCCTCTCAGAGCAAAAGGGCAGCCGAGAAGAAATTCGACCTCAAGCACCCATGGGATCCCTACTTATGATCCAAGAATGAGGTACTGTCGAGCTAACGACGTTAAACAAATGCACTGGTCGGGAGGTAACCCGACATCTATCTTACTTTCAGTCATTTAATTTCAGTCATTTAGTTTTTTGCCTTAAAACATTCTCACCTTTCCTGTATATATTTGCTTGCATAAACTTTTGAACTAAGTCTTGCTGTGAGGCACGCCTTCGTTCAAAAGTGTGGGGTGAGAACTGCCGTTGCACATATGTTTTTCTTTTTCCTTTTCCCTTAATATTATCTTTTTGAAAATATGAACTTGAGAATGTGAAAAAGATAGATCTAAATTCATGCATTTACCTTGTGAAAATTCAACTGTTTAAAAACTTAGAATGTAACTTCTCATTTGTCCCTTTGTGCTGAGATAAACAGGGGATGTGGAGTTGACATAAACTGCCCTAGAGAGGCTTGGCAAGCACTCGAAGGATCGAATCTAACTATATGGTTTTCGAAGTCAGTGGAGGCGGCACTTCGGGTTTCAGTAAAGATTGAAGTCATCTCCGCCATGCAGTGTTTATGCAAAAGGCGGGACGGGAATCAAACTGTCCTATCTGTAGTTCTAGTAGCCGGGAAAATAGATGAGCAACCCTCATCTTGACCCGCGCGAAACGGCGAGGATGAGAAAGAGCGGGGAGGTATTTCCATATGCTCGCGGGCGATGATTGGACCTCCCAAAAAGGCTTGAGAAAATGGACTAGAAAGCCACAAAAAGGCAAAAGCTCAAAGAAGTTAATCAAAGGCCAAAGGCCAAAGTTGTGAAGGTTTTAACCGAAACAAAAAGTGAAGAAACTCCAATTCAATATCAAAGGCCAAAGGCCGATTCACTACAGAAGCTGTCCCTCGCCAAAAAGAAATCAAAGTGCTCAACTCAGGGAAACCCGAACCGAATCAGGTGCTAGAGAAAGCTACAAAGAAACCATATAGTGCGAGTCGATCCCGAGAATGCAGTCTAGGAGCCTAAAAAGGGCTATCTCCCGAAACATCCGAATTAATTTGCATCTCGGCACGAAGGTACAAGTATCAAGTTTCTTCTAAGTATTTACACGGTTTAGTTTGGTAATAAGTAAGTAATGCATGAATAGGATAAATCTAGTTCATATTCTCACTTTCATATTTAAAGTTTTTACATGGATTGTGTGTGCCGCCCTTTAAAAAGCATTGTTCGGGACGAACAACTAAAAGTGTGGGGTGATCTGATGGACCATAATTGTATAACTCATAAACACAGTTAAACCCACCAAATTAGACTCTTTGTCTATTTAACTTTTGCTTGTTAGTTCTGATATTTATCTACAGGGTATTTTAGAGTCTAGAGAGAATACAGGCTAAGGAAGAGTTTTTAAGCTGAAAATATATTACGAGTCATTCCAAGGTCACGACCAGATGCCGACTGAAGAAATCTCATGATCCTGACATGGAATCACTCAAAACAAGTCCAACCGAAGAGCAACCAGAGTCAGTCCGGAGCTGAAATGGACCGATGGCTTTGTGAAAACTCACAAAAATCACAAAACTCCCTACTTCCTCCACATGGCCGGCGGCTCCCCTCTCACATTTCCTCTCCTCCTCTCCCCTTCCTCCACATGGGGGGGGGGCGGCTAAAGGGGAAGCTCCTCCTCACATGGGCGGCTGAGGGGGTGATGACTCACCTCCGATGGCTTTCTTCTCCTCCTCTTCCCTTGTGACAAGTGGCTTCTCCTCCTCCACATCTCTTCATCCCCTTAGCCTATAAATACCATGCCTTCCCTCCTTTGTAAATCATCCCACAATTCACAAGTTCTTTAGAGAGATAGAGTGCTTAACCCTCTTCTCTTCATCCTCAAAAACACAATCCACTTATCTCTCTAGCTTTTGTGGGCACAATCATGTAATCGCTTTACTTTGGAATCGAACCTTTAGCACTTTCAACGGTTTTTGTAAGTCCTCTCTTTTTTACTTTACTGTCTTTCAAAGTACTTTACTTTCCTGTCTTTACTTTCGAAAACTTTACTTTACTATCTTTCAAAAACCTTTACTTTTCAACGCACTTAGCTATGATGTCCTATTCCATGAATAGTCATAGCTAAACCCTTCATTCGGTTGAAGGGGTGTACTTGTGTCATAAAATGTTTTTGACCCTTCACTTAGTGCCTCTCTGTGTTCAAAACTTGTTCTATGTGCCACATATTAGGTTAGAACTTCCAAGGTTGAGTGGATGCTTTAACGGGCAAAGCTCTTCCGTGGGGTTCGAGAACATACTCGGGTAAGTGGATGCTTTAACGGGCAAAGCTTATCTGAGGAGTTCGACCTCTCTTAAAAACCATTTGGTTGATCGTAACTGAAGATCAAATGGATGCACATAAGGCTAAGATACTTCGAAAGGAGGAATTAGTCTAAATAGAACAAGTGTTCTAAACGATGTTGCAAGTCTTGTGCTAAAAATAGCCTTGATTCATCTTTGAACACTTAGTATGATCATTAGAGGTCAATGATAAACAGACTATGATACAAGGCTCCTAAAACCGAATCCTTTCCTTCCATTAAAATCTAAACTGTTTACTTTCTGTACATTTACCTTCTGTCATTTACTTTTACGCATTGTAATTTACTTTCTGTATAAACCACTCAAACCCAACCCCAATCACACTTTAATTTATGTGTAAGCTTCATTAAAGAACAACTAATCCACACTGACTCTCTTGGGTTCGACCCCTACTTACCACTTGCTACCCAGTAGTGAAGTCGCGAGTAGCGGACTTATAAATTTATTTGTACATTTGCTCTGACGACAAGCATCTGTCAAAGAGCAACCCTAATTCTTATCGCTTTCAAAGATCAAATACACACGAGCATATCCTGCTGATTGGAGAAGAAGAAAGCGACGGCCGGCTGTGTTTTCTCATTGGGAATACACCGGTTCAAGTGCAGTCTGTTCAAGTGCAACACAGACTACCTGAAGCGTATCAACTGCCGCACACAACAAAGGTGAACAAGCTTTCGAGAGAAAGCATCCGAGCTTCTGGAGAAGGTCGAGAACGTTCGGACTGCAGGTTCTGAACAAAGGGGATCGAGGGGAATTGCGGTGAACCTCGGTTGCAAATCTGAGAGACGGAGTATTGAGGTTAGGCTATTACAAGGTGTAAGTGTAAGTCCCTGTGGAATCCCTATACTCGTAATAAAGATTTGCTGTCCTTTTTTCGGGTGTGGGAACCCCCCCAGAGTAGGCGGAGCCGAACTGGGTTATCAGTCTGTGAGTTTTACTACTTTAGTTTATTTGCTGAACTGTTGTGATACGAGTTCAACTTCCGTCAGTTGAACTGTTGTGCAAAGAGTCCCAGGTCTGTCTCAACAGTACCCTGGACACAAGCTTGAAAAGGGGACATAATTTCAAAAAAGAATGAAGAACTCCTCCAAACAGTGGAAAGTCTGAGACTCGAGGACGCTACACGGAAAGAAGAATGGGTCCGTGAGCTGGAAGCAAAGAGGGTGGAGGAAGCAAAGAAGGACTACGAGAAAAAGTTCGTTAGACCGGGACTAGGTTATGAAGAAAAAGCTTAAAAGGGAAAATGGAAAATGACAGAACCAGGAGAATGCTCAAACCAGAAGTACGTACCCCATACTAACAGGCAGACAAGAAGGGAATCCAGTCCATGGGAGGGATATGACATCCATGATACGGACTCTGTCCCCTACAAGGCCAGGAAGGCCTATGAAATATGGCAAAAGATGAACCTGAGTCGTAAGCCTTCAAAGATAGACTTCCACGCTAGAAAGATGAAGACAACTATACCACCTAGCAGAAGCAAGTATGTCGAACTTCCATGTCACAGAATATGCTGGCATTGTGGACAATCTGGACACTACAGAGCAGAATGCCCAAGGCTAAGGGAGATAGATGAAAGGAATAGCTGCTAGATGAATACACAAAGACGCTATCCAAAAGGCGGCTATAAAAGGGAAGTCAATACCTACAGGCAGAAAGGCAGAAATGGTCACTTCCCCCCGAACCATGATCCGACTATCTTTTGCAAACCAAGGAAGATGCCCAGGCAAAAGATAGATTTAACTAACCATGATGCTCACTACTCTTATTACTCTGTTCCCGTTGCTAAATTCATTCCTAAACCCAGTAAGCCCAAGCTTGTCTGGGTTTGTAAAAACTGATCTTTCTTTTGCTGAAAGGAGTGAGGTCCCATCCCCGGTACTTGGACAGTGGTTACCCAAGACATATGATGGGGAATCCAGAATGGTTCGACTCACTCCACAAAACCTCCGGAGACAGCATAATCTTCGGAAACAAACGCAAAGGAAATGTGATAGCAATTGATGAGGTAAGAATTTTGGACACTATCCGAATCAGACAGGTAAGTCTAGTTGAGAACTTCAAATACAATCTGCTATGTGTATCTCAGTTATGTCAATACGGGAGAAATCACGTAACATTCAATTCTAATGATTGTCTTGTGAGGAGTAATGAGATAGGAAAGACAGTTCTAAGAGGAATCCGTGTGAACGAAATCTATATCGTCCCCAGAAATCGTTCCAGAAGAAGAACTGTGTCTAGCAAGCATTGCAGAAAATACCATCTTATGGCATAGAAGGTTTGGGCATGCGAGCATGAAACTACAGCACAAACTCCATCAGAAGGAATTGGTAGTTGGGTTACCCAAGGTGGAAAGTGCATCCGAACAAGTATGTAGTGCCTGTGTCACGGGAAAGCAAGCACGGACATCATTCCCATCAAAGCAAACCGGGATCACCTCTACACCATTGGACATGGTTCACATGGATTTGTGCGGACCAGTAAATGTCATTAGCCGTGGAGGAAACAGGTATATTCTGGTCATAGTCGATGACTACTCCAGGTACACAAAGACTATTTTTCTACATACCAAAGATAAAACATTCAGTGAATTTGAAACTTGATTGAAGTTGATGGAAAATAAGTTAAATCGCAGATTAACCTCTATTCGTACTGATAATGGAATCGAGTTCCAGAATTCGCAGTTTCTTTCGTTATGCAGGGACAAGGGAATTGATCACAACTTTTCCGCCCCACGGACACCACAACAGAACGGTGTTGTGGAACAAAAGAACAGAACCCTGGAGGACATGTCACGTACCATGCTTATTGCTAGCGGAGTTCCAAAAGGCTTTTGGGCAGAAGCAGTACACGCTGCGAGTCATATTCTAAATAGAGCATCACTTCGATCCATGATAGGGAAAACTCCATATGAACTGCTACGTGGAAGAAAGCCTAATATTTCTCACTTGAAGGTTTTTGGCTGCAGGTGTTTCGTCCACAATAATGGTAAGGAGAACTTGGGAAAGTTTGATGCTAGGAGTGATGAAGGAGCCTTCGTTGGATACTCTAGTCACAGCAAAGCCTACTAAGTCTATAACCTGAGGCTAGAACAAGTTGAGGAAAGCGTACATGTGAGATTTGATGAGACGGTAATGGCCGGTCAAAAGATAAAAGATCCCTCAACAACTGCCATGCTAGACGCTGGGGAACTCCAGTTCGAAGATGAGTCAGATCCTGACTGGGAACCACCGCCAACACCCAATGTTAACACACCTCCTGTGAATGTCCAACCAACTGACATTGCACCACCAGTAAATCAAATGGAAATCGCTGGGGTATATGATCCAGCAGATGGACAAGTCCATGATGTCCCCGTGGTGGAAGTCAACGATGAAGTCCCTGCAGAGGTAGACGATCCAGCAGATGGACAAGTCCATGCTGTTCCTACCCCTGCCAACCCTGAGGGGGAAATCAGGACCACACGTTATGGACAAACAGTTCATCGGCCAGCCAGACTAGGGGACTACCAGTGCTACACCTCTCTGGAATAGGTAAACCTTAATAGTTTATGTCAATTCTGTGGATTTGCCTTCTTTGTTTCTCTTGCAGAACCCAAGACGGTTGCGAAGCACTTAAAGACCCAGAATGGGTCAATGTCATGCAAGAGGAGCTGCACCAGTTTGAGAAGAATAAAGTATGGCGTCTGGTTCCTAGACTCAAAGATGAGAACGTGATTGGAACAAAATGGGTTTTCAGAAACAAGTTGGACGATAAGGGAGTTGTTGTAAGGAACAAAGCCCGTCTGGTGGTCAAAGGATACAATCAACAGGAAGAAATTGACTACGACGAGACATTCGCCCCAGTTGCAAGGTTAGAAGCAATCAGACTACTTATAGCTTACTCAACCTACCATGGTTTTACTTTGCAGCAGATGGACGTAAAGACAGCATTCATGAATGGAGTCTTGAAGGAAGAAGTGCATATAAGCCAAACTCCAGGATTCGAGGATAGAGATTATCCCAATCATGTGTACATCATGGACAAGGCTTTATATGGACTGAAGCAAGCACCCCGCGCCTGGTACGAGAGGCTTTCACTGTTTCTTCTGTCAAATGGATACGTCAGAGGAGAGGTGGACACGACTCTCTTCCTCCTGAAGGAAGAGACTGACACTCTAGAGGTTCAGATATACGTTGATGATATTGTCTTTGGTTCAACTAACCCTAGACTTGTTAAAAAGTTCACATATCTAATGTCAAGCAAATTCGAGATGAGCATGGTGGCGGAATTAAAGTATTTTCTAGGACTTCAAGTAGCACAAGGGGAAGATGGAACTCGGATCCATCAACAGAAGTACGTGAGAGAAATCCTAAAGAAGTTTGGGATGGAGTCCGCAAAAACGTGTGCTACACCTATGTCCCCTAATGACTCCTTAGCAAAGGATGAGTCCTCCCTACAAGTAGATCCGACTCTCTACAGGGGGATGATAGGCTCACTCTTGTATCTTACAGCTAGTAGACCTGACATCTTATTCAGTGTTTGTCTATGTGCCACATTTCAAGCAGATCCTAGAGAAACACATGTCAAAGCCGTGAAGAGGATTTTGAGGTACCTGAAATGGACGCACGGTCTGTGCCTATTCTATCCGATGGGAGGAGACTTACGTCTGACGGCCTACACAGATGCTGACTATGCAGGATGCAAGACAGACATGAAGTCCACGTCGGGGATGGCACAGTTTCTTGGACCATGCTTGATCTCATGGGGATCCAAGAAACAGTCCTTTATTGCTTTATCCACTGCCGAGGCTGAGTATATCGCAGCTACAGCTTGCTGTGCACAACTGATATGGATAAAACAACAGCTAAGTGATTATGGTGTTTAACTTGAATGTGTTTCTATTCTATGTGATAATACTAGTGCCATCAATATTTCGAAAAATCCGATACAGTTTTACGCACTAAACACATAGAAATTAGATATCACTTTTTCTGTGACTGTGTAGAGAAAGGTACCATTGCCATGGAATACTGTAGGACTGAGGAGCAGATCACAGACATTTTTACGAAAGCATTACACAGGGAACCCTACGAGAAGCTAAGGCTTGAACTAGGTATGACTTCACTTCCTTAGTCTGTACTTCATGCTGAATTTCCTCAATGATTGGCTAGATTAGTCTGCATGATAGATTGCCGTGTGTGAAGTTGTTGCGTATGTAGTTGACGACTGTGTGAAAGTTGTTCTATGAGGTCACCACTGCATGCATGATAAATGAGATCACTAACTAGCAAATATCATGCGCATGACACATACTTCCTTTCAGCCCAAAAGAGACTTCCAAATTTGAACCTACAATATAAGTCAAGGAAGTACTCTAAGACTAACCCTAGCCTATTATGTGTGGAGAATAAAAGTTTAGCCCGTTGATGTTAAAATTATTTTCTTGGTTTTCTCCACACTACATGAAATTGCTTTGTCATGATTCGACGAACTCTTATTTCTTGGTTGTGTGGTGTTTTATTGTACCACTTGGATAAACCTACCACACCACACCCAAACCTTGTGAAAACCATGAGATGAAACCCGTGATAACTTAGAAATAGTTCTGAACGGATCAATAAGATGGATTATGGAAAAATGAAATTCTGGTTAGTAGTAAGGTGAAAGTGAGTGGAGGCCACAAAAAAAAAAGAGAGGGGGAAGTGCAAGTACCGATGTTCATTGATTGCGATTTGACTGGACACTATGGAGAAGAGGAAAGTCTGTAGCTCGGTCAGTGGGACTGCGCTGTTTTGGTTTAATGGTCTGCCATCTCTATGGCGTGGAGAGGCGAACAGACGCTGCAGGAGTGTTTTTTTTTTATATAATCAAAACTGATTCAGCCAGCACGTTTATTGAGAGAGAAAAACGCCACATCACTATCCAAGCCAAGTACTGAAGTACATGACTAAAGAGGGGGTCCTCACGTGCTAAGCAACAAGCTCTAAAAGCAACAAGAGGGACTAGGAAGGTAACCAGGACGTCCCAAAGAGAGACCAAGCTAGCTGGCGAGACAAGCATGGCAGGAGGAGCAGAGAGAGGGGAGGCGGAGCCGGTCACCGCGTAAGGCCAGGCGAGTTGCTCTTGAAAAAGCGTCATCAGGCGAGAGCGGATCAGAGCAGATGAGAGAGGAGGCAGCCGAGTTAGCAGCGTTGCAAATGCGATGCATGCTGATATCTTTCACGAGAGAAAGGACACGGAGAGCTACCTGAGATCTAGGCCGGCTGAGTTTAATATTGTTAACCATAGGGTGGCACGTCTGAATGGCTTGCGGCATCATGTTGAGATCTCTGAGAAGAAGTAAGGCATCCAGAAGACTATTAAGAGGGTCATGAGCGGAGCTCACTAGATGCCATTTAACACTGCCCGTTGCATCTCGCAGAATATAGGCCGCTCTGAGGCCATTACCATGAGGGCGCCAAGCAGCATTGAGAGTATTACCGTGAGGGTGAGGACACCACCATTTCCACTTACTTCTAGGTGTATAGGGGCGCGGGATGTGCAGTAGGGACAGAGTGAGATTAGTAGGCAGGTTGGGAATGAATGGTAAATTGATGAGGCGAGCAAGAGAATGTACCCAGTTGTACAAGTGCCGCATGTGCTCATACCTCCCAGAGCCATGAATGGCGTTGTTGCGATATTTCCAGATCTCCCAAATACCACAGCAAGCCCACAAAAGTCGCAGACCTTCCATGTAGGTGGAAACATTCCCGTCTTGAAACCAATATTGCCAAAGCTGCTTTAAGTTGTTTGGTCGTTGAATACCAAAAAGTCGGTGCCCAGCAGCCCAGACTGTCCTCGCAACCTCTCCTGTAGTGAAAAGGTGACTCAATGATTCGCTAGAGGGCGAACTACAGCAGCGGCATTTCGACACAAGGATAATCCCACAGCTTTGGACCTTGTCATCAGTGGCTAAAGCGTGTCGATAGAGGCGCCAAAAATGTGAGTGCTGATCTTGGGCGGAATCCATCTCTGCCATATTTTAGAGAGCAACAGATTGACACCTTGAGGAGACGTGAGACGCCTCTTAACTGCTTTGGCCGTAAGGAGCCCATCAGAGCTTCGCATCCATTGAAGCTCGTCCAGATCCTGAGAGAAGACCATTTGCTGAAATGCCAATTTTCCAGCTTCGGGAAGCAGCTCCAACAGCGCAGCCCGGTTACCGTGATCTTCCCACACTTCTCTAATAGACTTCATGCGCATCTGAGGAGGAGGTTTAATATTGAAAATCCAACAAAAGTCATTGGTCCCAATGGAACCTTGTCCGATCTTCCATTCAGCTTGCATGCAAAGGCTTGGAAGCAACTTGGAAAGAGCTGTCCATATGTGTGAACCAGTCTCCCCGACTCGATATCTGGATCTCATGTAGCGACCCCAAAGGGAAGAGGCTCCCATGCAACGCCATGCAAGTTTGTTCTGCAGTGCCACTCGAATAGTGTCCAGATGAGATATGCCAAGCCCACCTTCTTGTTTAGAGGAGCAGACATCAGTCCATTTTATCCAATGACGACGCCCATTATCATTTTGCCCCCAAAGGAAGCTTGCCATGATCCCTGAGAGACGATTGATAACCGTGACGGGTGTGGGCAGTGCAGCAAGGATATGGATCAGCTGTGAGTTTAGGACGGCTTCAATGATGGTAATTCTACCACCCATCGATATGAGGTTACAAATCCACCCACTGATGCGTTTGCGGACCTTGGCTTCTATGGCACTGAAGTGTTCAATTTTCACTCTTCAAGGGAAGAGGGGAGCTCCCAAATAAGTCGTGGGGAATTTGCCTTCGGAAAACTGAGTGAGGTTAAGAAGAGTTGCCCTCTGATCTTGCTCAAGGTGAGTGTCAAAAAAGATGGAGCTCTTGGAAGCATTTAGCCGTTGGCCTGACCACGCGCAGAACTGGTGTAAAAGGTCCATAAGCCGCGTCAGAGAATGCTCACATCCATTTGTGAATAACAACATATCGTCCGCGTAAAGTAAATGAGAGATTTGCAACGCTCCTGCTTTCACGAAATAAGGGGTGATGCTACCATCTCGACATTTAGAATTCAGCAGCCGGGAGAAAATTTCCATGGTAATAATGAAAAGGCTAGGGGAGATAGGGTCACCTTGGCGCACACCTTGATTGGACTTAAAGTGTCCAAAGGGAGACCCATCCCACAAAACCGAATACCAGCAATTGGAGATCAGACGATAGATGAGATCGCACCAAGCTTGGTTGAAGCCAAGGGCCTGCATAGCTTTAAGAAGGAACAACCAG
The DNA here is from genome assembly GCA_033675215.1 of Rhodiola kirilowii. Classification (NCBI taxonomy): domain Eukaryota; kingdom Viridiplantae; phylum Streptophyta; class Magnoliopsida; order Saxifragales; family Crassulaceae; genus Rhodiola; species Rhodiola kirilowii. The sequence goes on from CM066203.1 coordinate 24,118,197, forward strand.
GAGACACGATCATAAGCTTTCGACATGTCGATTTTCATAATAATATTCCCTCCTGGTCTACCATTGTTGATATGGCAGGTAAGATCATGGGCCAGCGCAATGGCTTCCATCATATTTCTGTCCGGCATGAAGCCCGATTGCTCGGGACTGATAATCAAGGGAAGAACTTTGGCAAGGCGAGCGTTAAGAATTCCAGAAATAATCTTGTGAATAAAATTGCACAGGCTAATGGGGCGAAGCTGCTCAATCTTGGTAACATTAGCATTCTTTGGTATGAGAACCAAGTTGGTGGACGAAATGGAACTTGGCAGCTGCATACCTGCAAAGAAAGCGTGAATAGAACGAATAATATCATCCTTAATGATGGACCAACAGTGGACATAGAAGGCGCCTGTGAACCCGTCCGGCCCAGGTGCACTGGAGGGATTTAGCAAAGTAATGGCCTGATATATTTCTTGCTCAGTAGGCAGATCCGTAAGCTGCTCATTGTGAGAGTCGTTGATGGTTGCCTCGATGCCAGCAAAAGCCTCCGGAGGAGGGTTCACCGAAAAAGTACTGAGGATATTTCGAAAGTGATCATGAGCCATGCTGCCAATAAGCTGCCTATCCTCCGTAAAAGAGCCATCAGCAAGTTCAATTTTGAGGTTGTTCCGAACACGACGAGCCTTGATCATTGCATGGAAAAGTTTAGCATTTCTATCACCTTCCGCCACCCAGTTAGCTCGAGCTTTGTCCGCAAGCATCTGATAATGGTTTCGCTGAGTAGAGATTAGCTCTTGCTTCACTACCATCAACCGAGCCGCAAGGTGATCACTATGGGTAACTTGCAAGCTTTCCTCAATGTTAGCGGCTTCAACAGCGAGATCACGCAGCTTACGAGTCGTGTTACCAAAAGTGCACCAGTTCCAGGTCTTCAGGCGTTGTCGAAGCGCTTTAAGTTTTAACGCAATATTGAGTAAAGGGTTATTATGACACACTGTCGACCAGCTATCGAAAACCACCTGTAGGAAAGAATCATGCGAATGCCAAGCCCTCAAATATTTAAAACAAGACGGCCTCCTGATAGAATGTCCCATCTTGATCAAAAGAGGGCAGTGATCAGATGCAATGCGAGCTAAATGTTCCACCTTGAGACCTGGTAAGTAAGCGAGGGCCGAGCCGTTTAACAAAACGCGATCTAAGCGCATCCAAATCTGAGCATCCTCTTGACGGTTATTGCACCAAGTGTATTTAGCCCCCGAGTAGCCTGCATCGGACAAACCGGCTTGAACTTGAAAGGCATTAAATTCAAACATGGAGCCATTATCTCGCCGAGCTCCCCCCCCCCCCCCCAATTTCTCTTGCCATGACGAAATAGTGTTGAAGTCGCCAGCCACCAGCCATGGACCATTGTACTGAGTTGAAGCATCAATGAGGGAGGTCCACAAAGAGGCCCGTCTAGAAGGGGTAAGAGCAGCATACACAAAAGTGCAAACAAAGGAAATGGCTTGACTGCATTGGACTTTGACACTGATGAATTGGTCCCCTGTCTGGAGCAGCTGGACCTGAACTGTATCCCGCCAGATAATCCAGATTTTGGTATTGATGGGATCCCCATGGAGACTGTAATGAAATCCCAATTGTCTAGTAAGGTCTGCGAGTTTATCCACCCCTGCTTTCGGTTCCAAAATGCCACAAAGAGATACATTGTTATTATTAATCATGGTCTTTAAATAGTCGATAGTACCTGGGTTGCAGGCCCCTCGTGCATTCCAAGAAAGAAACTGCATCATTGAGAAACTGTGGAGGTGGTGTTGGTTGGGGCCAACTCTTGGTGAGTGACCTGGGGACAGGGAGCAGTGACACCCATGAGAGCAGCATCATAAGGAACTAAGGCCTGGTAGTCCGTCGTGGTTGGTATAGGGACCTTGGGGAGGACACCACTTTCCTTTTGTTTTTTTAGCATCGTCTTGACATTGTCAGGAACGTTGTGAAGACTTACGCTGGCGCCCTCCGAAGGTAGGGTAGCGAGCTTTGATGATGATTTGGGTGGCTGCAGGCCCTCGTCTGCAGGTGGGTTCTCATGATCTAGTTGTGCAGCACTTTGAGAAGTTGTGCTTATTGGGCCTGGATCTTTGTCTTGGGTTTGGGCTGGCTGAGGCCTTTTTAGAATATGGGGAATGACAGGGCGAGCTTCCATTGGAGCTGACGTATCTGCATGCAGGGCCGGCTGTAAGGTATGATTGGCGGATCTGAATTTATCTGTGCAAGATTTCCGTTGCCTCCTTGAAACGGTTTGCCAGTCTGATCCCGAAGCATCAGTGATTTGATCCTGAGAATCCGCTACCTGATCCAAAACTTTCAAAATTGCTCCCTTCTTTTTCGGATCTAACTCGCCGCGAGTGTGACCCTCACGCGCCGCCGTTGATTGGTGTTGCATCCTCCTGCAGTTACTGATCTGATGCCCATGAAGTTTACACCGGCTGCAGTAGAGGAGCTTTTGTTTCATAAACAATTTCCTGAGTGTGATATTGGTCACCTCCTAGATGAAGCAAAACCTCAGATGGAACTGGACTTGTAATGTCAACTTCGACGCATGCCCGGGCAAAGCTAGGGTTAGAAAAGGATTTCGTACGTGCGTCGGTTGCGAGGAATCTGCCAAAGGTTGAAACAATGGAGGCAATAAAACCTTGGTCATAGAGATGCGGAGGGAGAGCGGGGAGACGAACCCATGTGGAAATTGACGTCGGCTCTTTTCGAGTATTGTAGTCGTGGCTCCATCAAAACACCCTAAATAAGGACTGATCAATTTTCTGCACTGGGTGGGCTAGGATGGTGTTGGCATCTTCTGCAGAGGCAGCAATGATAAGCACATGACGAGCATCTAACGCTCCGATGGTGGGGGACGCCGGCAGCGCCCATGCAGTGCACATGGCCCGTCGGACATCGTCTATGTGTGGCCGTCCGGCGGAGAATTTGGCGAGGAGAGCGTTTTGCGGTCGGTCTTTTCCAGCTTGCACTTCTGCCTTGGTGAAAAAAATCAATGGTTTGCCATCCTTCTGACTGACCTGTCTTGGGGCAAGCTGTAGGGGAGGAAAGAGGCTACGCGGGCGAGAACTTGCTATGGCTGCAAAGGTCTGGGGGGAGGGTTATCAGACCTAGATGTGTTGACATCTTGGAGGAGGGCTGGCGGAGGGTCAGGGGGAGGCTGGCGATCCATTTCCTCTGGGCTGCAAGAGTGTTGACAGGTGAACAGTCGCCGAATTTGTTTTAATACCTCAGTTGGACAGGTGTCAACAAGCCAAGGAGAGGTTTTAATATGGAAAATGCTGGAGGTGGTTTATCTCTTGCCCAATTCTGGATTAGGAAGGCAGAAAGCTGTGCAGTTATTTTTGGAAATTAAAATCAAATCCCGCACAAATCGAGGTGCCGGTTGGGTTTTTGAAAGGAAACTGCTAGAGTTTGAGAAGTATAAAGAAGGGGCGTAAAGGTGTGACCTTGCCAACAATCTGCCTCCTCCTCCAAAAGCTCTCACCTTTCACACTTCTCTCCACTCTACTGTTCTCATGGCTGCCGAAAGCAAAGTCGCCACCGCCAAAGTTGCTGCCCTACTTGCGAAGCTTAAGGCGAAAGGGGTGAATGTTGATGAAGTTCTGGGTGAAATGTCCAAGGCTCCCACCACCTCCTCAAAATCAGTAAGAAGCCTGTCTGCAGTAGCCGGGGTCGAGGAAGCCACCTCTCAAAAAAAGTCCAAGCGGAAGGGTGCCGCTGCTGAGGGCTCTGGCCAAAAGCGCAGACGCTCCACCACTCCTCAGGGACCGGTCCGAAAAAGTGTGCGTGTGAAGAAATTGCCAGCTCCCATGGTGGAAAAGAAGGCGGTGTTCGAGGAAAAAGATGTAGATGTTCAGTCCAAGAGATCAGTTGTTGCGGAGATTGCCGTTGACAGGGAGTTTTTGGCCTCGCACCAGTTCGTGGAGGTGAACAGTCTCCTCATCGCTCAGGGATGGGACCACCTCTTCCGAGAGGAGGTTCTGGTCGATGAGGTTGCGGTGAGGGAGTTCTACTCTGAATTCAGTTTAGAGGAGAGGTCAGGGTTGCTTCTGGCCACGTTCGTATTCAAGAGGGAAGTGCATGTCCTCACTCCTCAGGACCTCGGCAGGGTCCTGAATGTTCCAGTGGCTGGATATGTGGAGTATATCAAAGGGATCTGGCCGGCATCTGTGGTGAAGGCAGAAGTGATTTTACGAGTGGGGGAGGATCCCAACAACACGTCTGACGGACCAAAGTTATACGAGTCAGAAACACAGTAAAACCCCCTTATTTAGACTGTTTGTCTATCTAACTTCTACGTGTTAGTCCCGATATATTTCCACGGTGCATTTTAGAGACTGAAGTGAAAACATGCTAAGGAGAGGATTTTAAGCTGAAAAGATAACAAGAGTCAATCCAAGGTCAAGATCATATGCCGACTGAAGAGATATCAAGGATCCTGACGTTGAATTGACCAGAACAAATTAATCAGAGGAATCAGGAGTGGAGTCAAGACAGCCCGGGGAAGAAACACATTTACAGTTTTATGAAAAGACTGCACAAAACTGTACAAAATCACACATTGGGCAAAGATGACCGGCCACCATTCAAGGAGGTGGGCAAGGGAGGAGCTCCTCCCCCTTGGGTGACCGGCAACCGGCGGCGCCACCCTCCTCCACCAAAAGCCGCCGGCTCCTCCTCCTTGCGCCACTTGTCTCCTCCACAAGCTCCTCCTTCTCCTCCCTTGGATCAAAAGACATGTGCTTCCATCTCATCCATTTCTCCTCCCTTTGGCTATAAATACCAAGCCAAACCTCATTTGCAAAACACACCAAAATCTCAATTTCACTTCTCTCTCTAGAAGTTGTAATATTTGTAACGTTGTAATCTTGCTTTGGAAATAAAGGATAGCTCCCTTGGCGCTTCAACGGTTGTAAGTTTCTCTTAGTATTAATTTATTTAACTGTTGTCTTTAATTTCCTTAGTATAATGTTTAGCGCGATGAATAGTAGCTAAACTAGTAGTTCGGTCTAAGGGGCGCGCTTGTATTATAAATGTTTTAGACTTTACTCTTAGTACACCTTTGTATTCAAAACTTATTCTATGCGCCATATACTAAGTCAGAACGTCCATGGTTGAGGGGACGCTTGGAATGGCAAAGCTCACCATGGGGGTTCGTAAACTTGTACTGATAAGTGGATGCTTGGAATGGCAAAGCTTATCTGAGAAGTTTGACTCATCTTAAACACCATTTGGTTGATCGGGAATGATTGATCAAATGGATGCACATAGGCTAATATAACCGGGAATGGAGTATTAGTCTAAATAGAATAAGTGTTCTACGTCCTTGGAATAGGCTAGACAGTGTACGCAAATCGAGTGCTTGGAATGGCCTTGATACACCGTTTGAATACTTAGCATGATCATGTCTTGCGCTAGAAATAGCCTCAATTCATCTTTGACACTTGGTATGATCATTAGCGGTCGATGATAAACAAATATAATACAAGGCCCCTGAAACCGAACATTTCTCTTAATCAATAAAATAGTAATTTACTTTCCAGTCCTAAAACCAACCAACCAATCAATCAATCAATCGCTTAGCTGGTAGCTTTAAAACCAACCAACCAACCTAAAACACGCTCTCTCACTGGATAAACCCCCTCAAAGAACAACTAATCCACACTGACTCCCTTGGGTTCGACCCCTACTTACCAAGTACTACCCAGTAGTATAGTGCGAGTAGAGGACTATTATAAATTTATTTGCACAATCACTTTGACGACGAGCGGTTCTGTCAAATTGGCGCCGTTACCGGGGAGTTGTGCATAGGAATAGTTGTTCTATTTTCTTTTTTCTTTTATCATGCAATTCACCATGTCATCATACTACGGAAGCGAACCTTGGAATGATGGGGGCAGCAACCTTATGTTTAAAATGCTCGACTGTCTCCCCAAATTCGGAGGTGCTCTTAGAGAAGATCCCGTGAAGCATACACAGACGTTCCACTCCATATGCAGCCACATGAGGCCTAAAAATGAATCGCTAGAGGAGTTTAAACTTAAATTCTTTAAATTTTCTTTAACTAACTCCGTAATAGACTGGTATTACTCATGTGCTGCTTATGAAGGCAATTATGGGGATCTACAAACCAAATTTCTAGAAAAGTTTTGCCCGCCATCTCTCCGACTTGAAACCCACGAAAAAATTCTCAATCTTGAACAATCCCGGGACGAAACTTTGGACGAGTACTTGGCGTACTTCGACTCCATTGTGGCGAGCTGCCCACACCATGGATTCACCAACCACTATCTTATTCAAAGGTTTCTTGCTGGAATGACGCCCCTTGAGTGGAAAAAACTTAATAATGCGGCAGGAGGCTCAATCATGAAGTTAACAATGGCTGAAACTTGGGACCTCATAGACGAGTTGGCAGAAAGCACAAAACAAGGGCCGATGCACCAAACTGATGACGAAGCACCGACAGAGGATGAAGACTCACAAATAACCGAAGAAGAACCGGCCAGGACAGGCCCAGTCCTCACTGTCGAAGCACCCAACACGATCCCATGCAATCTGCCCGAGGAAGTTCCGGACCTCACTACCAAATCAGCCGAGACATACCTGGACCTCACTGCCGAACTAACCGAGAAAATCATGTCAGGCCCGGTCCTCACAGAAGAGCTGCTCGAGAAAGGCCCTGTCCTTATGGCCGAGAAGCCCCTACTTAACCCTTCATATTCTATGAAGATCACGACCACCAAAGATGTGATGATCAATGATACAGTGCTAGGCGAGTTGGAGGAGAAGCATGAGCCAAAACAATCAACGCATGAGCTCCCACTCGTCGCAAGCCAAGAAAAGCCTCCTGAAAGGTGTAAGGACCAAGGACGGCCAATCATCTCTGCCACAAAGAAGAGGGTTAGCAAGGGCACATGCTTGAGGTCGCTTGGCAAAAGATTGAACTTCCGAAACTGCAAGGATGCCAACCGGCCATACATGAAGAAGCGGCAAAGACATGGGCCAAGAGAATGGAAACCCGAAAGGAAAAGCAAGAGAGCACGGCTCGACGGACCAGCAGCTATGGTCAAGGGAACCTCACCTTCTCGGAGTTATGAAAAGAAGAACTTACCGAAACCATGGAGTTCTAACCAAAGCAAGAAATCAGGAAAAGTCAAAACAGGAATCAAAACAGGAACAGTGGCGAAATTCGACCTCAGCCACCCTTGGGACCCAAACCAATGAACCACAAACGAGGTATCGTCGAGCCAACGACGTTAAACAAGTGCACTGGTCGGGAGGTAACCCGACACTATCTTATTTTTCCGCACTTTAATTTCTGTCTTTTAAATTCAGTATTTAGTTTTAAGCCTGCATGACTTTTGAACTAAGGCACGCCTTCGTTCAAAAGTGGGGGGGTGAGAACCACCTGTGTACATAAATAACATGCGGCTGTTTTTCTTTTTTTTAGTAATAGTACCTTTTTGAAAAAATGAACTTAAGAATGTGAAAAAGATAAATCATAATTCATGCATTAACCTTGTGAAAATTCAACTGTTTAAAAACTTAGAATGTAACTTTACATTTGTCCTATATGCTGAGATAACTAGGGATGTGGAGTTGACATAAACCGCCCTATAAGGACTTGGGAAGCAATCAAAGGATCAGATCAAACTACATGGTTTTCGAAGTCAGTGGAGGCTGCACTTCGGGTTTTCAGTGAATAATTGAAGTCAACTCCGCCAAGAAGCATCTATGCAAAGGCGAGGACGGGAATCAGACCGTTCTCTCTCTAGTAAAAATAGCCGAGAAAATAGATGAGCGACCCTCATCTTGACCCGCGCAAAACGACAAAGACGAGAGGAGCGGGGAGGTATTTCCATAGGCTTGCGGGCGAAGAATGGACCTCCCAAAAAGGCTTGAGAAAATGGACTAGCAGTCACAAAAAGACAAAAAAACTCAAAGAAGAAAATCAAAAGAGGCCAAAGGCCCAAAATTGTGAAGGTTTTAACCGAGCAAAAGTGAAGCACTCAAAAAAGTAAAATCAAAGGCCAAAGGCCAATTCACTACAAAAGCAGTCCCTCGCCAAAAAAGAAGAAAATCAAAAAAGGCTCAACTCACTGAAACCCGAATCGAATCATGTGCTAGAGAAAGCTACAAGAAACCCATATAGTGCGAGACGATCCCGAGGCTGCAACCCAGGAACCTGAACAGGGCTATCTCCCGAGACATCCAATATAATTTGCATCTCAGCACGGAGGTACAAGTATTAAGTTTCTTCTATTTATTTACGCAGTTCAATTTGGTAATAAGTAAGCAATGCATGAATTAGGATAGATCGAGTACCACAGTCTAATTTTCATATTCCAAAGCCAGACTTAGAACTTACGCCCTTTAATAGCATTGTTCGAGACGAACAACTAAAAGTAGGGGGTAATCTGATGGACCAAAGTTATACGAGTCAGAAACACAGTAAAACCCCCTTATTTAGACTGTTTGTCTATCTAACTTCTACGTGTTAGTCCCGATATATTTCCACAGGGCATTTTAGAGACTGAAGTGAAAACATGCTAAGGAGAGGATTTTAAGATGAAAAGATAACAAGAGTCAATCCAAGGTCAAGATCATATGCCGACTGAAGAGATATCAAGGATCCTCACGTTGAATTGACCAGAACAAATTAATCAGAGGAATCAGGAGTGGAGTCAAGACAGCCCGGGGAAGAAACACATTTACAGTTTTATGAAAAGACTGCACAAAACTGTACAAAATCACACATTGGGCAAAGATGACCGGCCACCATTCAAGGAGGTGGGCAAGGGAGGAGCTCCTCCCCCTTGGGTGACCGGCAACCGGCGGCGCCACCCTCCTCCACCAAAAGCCGCCGGCTCCTCCTCCTTGCGCCACTTGTCTCCTCCACAAGCTCCTCCTTCTCCTCCCTTGGATCAAAAGACATGTGCTTCCATCTCATCCATCCATTTCTCCTCCCTTTGGCTATAAATACCAAGCCAAACCTCATTTGCAAAACACACCAAAATCTCAATTTCACTTCTCTCTCTAGAAGTTGTAATATTTGTAACGTTGTAATCTTGCTTTGGAAATAAAAGATAGCTCCCTTGGCGCTTCAACGGTTGTAAGTTTCTCTTAGTATTAATTTATTTAACTGTTGTCTTTAATTTCCTTAGTATAATGTTTAGCGCGATGAATAGTAGCTAAACTAGTAGTTCGGTCTAAGGGGCGCGCTTGTATTATAAATGTTTTAGACTTTACTCTTAGTACACCTTTGTATTCAAAACTTATTCTATGTGCCATATACTAAGTCAGAACGTCCATGGTTGAGGGGACGCTTGGAATGGCAAAGCTCACCATGGGGGTTCGTAAACTTGTACTGATAAGTGGATGCTTGGAATGGCAAAGCTTATCTGAGAAGTTTGACTCATCTTAAACACCATTTGGTTGATCGGGAATGATTGATCAAATGGATGCACATAGGCTAATATAACCGGGAATGGAGTATTAGTCTAAATAGAATAAGTGTTCTACGTCATTGGAATAGGCTAGACAGTGTACGCAAATCGAGTGCTTGGAATGGCCTTGATACACCGTTTGAATACTTAGCATGATCATGTCTTGCGCTAGAAATAGCCTCAATTCATCTTTGACACTTGGTATGATCATTAGCGGTCGATGATAAACAAATATAATACAAGGCCCCTGAAACCGAACATTTCTCTTAATCAATAAAATAGTAATTTACTTTCCAGTCCTAAAACCAACCAACCAATCAATCAATCAATCGCTTAGCTGGTAGCTTTAAAACCAACCAACCAACCTAAAACACGCTCTCTCGCTGGATAAACCTCCTCAAAGAACAACTAATCCACACTGACTCCCTTGGGTTCGACCCCTACTTACCAAGTACTACCCAGTAGTGTAGTGCGAGTAGCGGACTATTATAAATTTATTTGCACAATCGCTTTGACGACGAGCGGTAATGTCAACGTCTAACCAAGGAAATGCCCAATCAAATGGTCTAATCAACAGAGTACTCCACAAGCTCGTTTGCACGACCTTGACACCTTGCTCGCAGAAGCACGGGGTGATCACCTTTCGGGATTTCGTCCTGGTCGACAAGTTGAGGGCCAAGGAACCCATCTGCCTTCCCAAACTGCTACTCCAACACATGAAGTTCTGTGCGGCAAGCGAGACTCAAGGGCTGCCTTACCCCGGACTGGTGAAGAGCATTTTTTGTGATCTGGGCATCTATGCGCCAGATGTTGAAACTGTCCTGTCCTCTACTCTGCGTGTGGAGACCCTTGATACCATTGGATGGAAGTTTGAGGCAGCCACGGGTTGGCGGAATCCCTCGATTACCCCTGTTCCCCCCCCAACCAGATGAGCCTCAGGTTGCCGAGCCCCTTGTCCAGCAATCGGAAAATCCAGCAGACGGGTTGGCAGCAGTACTCACAGCTCTGCAGATATTGGCTGGAAAGATTGAGCTGTTGACTGAGCGTGTGGGAAATTTGGAGGTTGTGATTGAGAAGATGCTGATAGGGACTGACGTGGATTGGGTGAAGGATTTGCGCTCCGCATTAAAGGAGGCCGAGGAGTCTGGCAAGATCAATATGACTTATGGCACTCAGATCAGAGAGCACATAGTGGAGATAAACAGGCAGCTGCGATTTGTGGGCACTGAGCTGGTTGATCAGCTAAAGATCATGTTTCAGGGTTAACCCGGCGTCTGTCTCATGGTTGCCCCAACCTTCCCATCCCGCCCACATCTGCTATTGTTTTTTTGTGCTTTTCTTTCGATGTCATGCTCGGTGTTTGCTTGATAGTCTTTAAATTTTCAGTTTGCCATGTGTGTTTCTTCAGGGGGACTTTTGCTCGTACTTAATGAAACATGCAATTTTCTTTCCATCACTCGGTTGCCCTTGATTGCATTCTTTTTGATGATGCCAAAAGGGGGAAGAGAACATGAGTGCATTACTTGAGGGGGAAGTCACTACTGAAAATCAAACTAGATGTCCATCTGAGGGGAACTGTTAAGCGATCGTAGACTTGTCTGCTTAACTGAAAATTAATTGAAGATATCTATCTGATGGAATTATGAAGAGATATCTGTTTGCCTGACTTGTGATAATTAGGAATACCATGTCATGAATTTCTTACCTTTTGAAGAAGTGTTTGTCATCATCAAAAAGGGAGAATTTGTTGGAACCCTTTGGTTTTGATGATTACAAACACTTAACTAATGTGATGTCTAAGTGTACAGAAATCCATTAATTGAACTATCAAAGATCCATGAAGATATCGTATTGAGAATTTACGGATGAATGCAGATTGATGGCAGACGTGAATGCGAAGATTGATTGCTGATTGAAAACAATATTGATGGCAGACATGAATGCAAACATTGATTGATGATTAAAGACAATATATTGAAGGCTTGATTGGAAAGCATTGAAGATAGCAATCAATTAAGGAATATCTGCAGGCCAGATATGCTGCAGATATGGCAAACACGAATTAATGAGGAAAACCATTAAGGAAAGAATTCAATTCGAATCTAGACCAATTAAGACAATATCCATCAGGTTTGGAAAGCCGGTTGGGCTAAATCATAAGGCTCGGACTACGAGGTCAGCTTACATCCTATATAAGGACGTAGGGATCTCAGAAGAGATGTTCGGCGTTTTTGGAGAAAAGGGAGCTATTGCATTCGACGAACGGAGATAGCTGAGATCGTACGCACGACGGTACAAGGTTCGAAGCTGATTACTCTGTCGGATTGAGTAGAGGTCATCAAATAGAATCTGATAGATCTAGTTTGTAAACCCTACAAGTATATCGGAATAAAGAGTAATCATATTCGTAAATCCTTTCAGAGAAATGTGAAAGGTAGTGGTTTTCACCTTATCATTATTGTGATAAGGTTTCCACTCTACATTCGTGCGCAATTATTTTCAGTTGTTTTTCTTTCCTGCATAATTATTTCCGCTGCTGTCTGACCATCAGACGGAAAAGTACTTCGTAACTTTCGTCTGACAGACTGCTAACACTAACGATCCAACAAATCAAGAGCTGCAAAAAAATATATACATCAAGAGAGAGCCTTCACGCACGAATCTTGATCCATAAACATAATCTATCATAGAATTAATTCAATTTGGAAAAACTTTTGGACACATGAAATTAGAAGTTTTAGGCAGATATATACCTGCAGCTGTAGCAGAGACAACCTCCCTTTGCGAGTCCCTCGTGTGGAGAACAATCCCTCGTGTGGAGAACAAACCAGATTGGATTTGTAAAAGTCTTGAAGAGCCAAGACGATTCTAAGAAAACTCATCTTTTCGGAAACTTCAGTCATGTCTAACACTACTCCAACTTTCACAGTTACATTTGTTGGACCCTTGTGTTTTGATGATAACAAACACTTAACTAATAATGCACTTGAGTATGCAGAAATCACTGTCTGACAGGTAAGCTCACTGGACATCTCTGAGAGAGAGCGAAGCCGCGAGAGAGGTGTGTTCCATGTGAGAGACAAACCGACTTATGACCAGATCGGATCTGGGAAAAGATACACGGAGATATGCACTGAAGATACAAGAATATATGCATTAATTCAAATATATACATGAGGAGATTTAAGTATATACGACAGGAATATCGACGCCAACTTTGGCAAGTATATATGTGATATCACAGCTGTGAGATATCAATCAGATCTGAGATGAAGATCTGTGTAGCCGACTTGAAGACACTATAAAAGAAGGAAGAGCATTCAAGTGAAGGCGCGGCTTTTGGAGATAGCATTCGGAGACTGCAGAGTTTTAAACTTCCGTGAGCTGACGAAGTGCTGCTGTGTGCAGACGAGACAGATCGTGTTAGTTGATACTTTGAGTTGAGTAGAATTGTTAGCTGTCACTGAGTGAGACAAAGTGTAACAATCTACAAGCATACTCTTTCATCAATAACATTGATCTTGAAGCCCTTCTGGAACTGTCCAGAAGGCAAGTGGTTTTCAGCCTGCTGCAAAGGTTGCAGTAAGGTTTCCACTATAAATCTGTGAGTCTTTACTTTCCGAATAATTTCCTGTGTTACAGATAATTTCCGCTGCCATCTGTCTGAGGGATACCACTCTGGGATCTCCCTCACATAGTTGGCTAACCTAACGATCCATCAATTGGTATCAGAGCCGGGAAGCTCTAGATTGTGTGTTAGCCTTGCAGGAAATCATGTCTAACGGAAGCGATTCGTTCTGGAAGCCGCCGGTGCTCAGTCCGGGAGAGTATGACTGGTAGAAGGACCAGTTTGAAGCCCATGTCTGTTCCCTGGATGGGAAGCTGTGGCGAGTGTTTGAAAAGGGTAACTTCCCTATTCTGGATGTGACAGATCCTAATAAACCAAAAGAGAAAGAGAAAGACGAGTACACTGATGATGACTACAAAGCTCTCCAGCAGAATGCCAGGGCCAAAAAGGTTCTTAACATGGCCCTCTCCCCAGGAGACCAAGTAAAGATGGCTGTGTACAAGACTGCAAAGGAGCAGTGGGATGGACTTGCTCGACTGTACGAGGGAAACGAGGACATCAAAAGGAACAGAATCCTAGCTGCTACAAAGGATTACGAATCTGTCGAACAGCGCAAGGACGAATCTCTGGATGACTTCTACACCAGATTTCAAGTCATCGTCGCGCAGCTGAACTCCCTGGATGAGGTACTCCCTCAGTGGAAAGTAACTCATCAGTTCATGCAAGCTCTCTGCTCCAGATGGGACACAGTGACTACTGCTCTCCAAGCTCAGAAGGGGATCAAAGATGTCACTCTGGAAGAGCTCGTGGCGAATCTGCAAAGCCAAGCTGGAATAGCCGAGAGGAAAATGGCCCGGAGACAAGCTGGAAAATCTCAGGCTATAGCGCTTAAAGTTGAGAAGGCCTTAGACATAGCTCAAGTAAGCCTGCCATCTAAAGGAGAGGACGAGGAGATAGCTCTTCTCTCTAGGGCTTTCAAAATGGCAAACACAGGCAGAACGCAGAACAGAGGCAACTCTGGCGGAGGACGAAACAGTCAAAGGTGGAACAAGGGATCCTCCTCAGAGGAAGGCAAGACAAAGGCTGGAGCAAAGGAAGAAAGAATCTGCTATCACTGCCAGAAAAAGGGACATCTCGCTAAAGACTGCTACAGCAAGAAAAAGGGGGAACCACCTGCCCCAAAGGAAGCCCATGCCATGTTTGCAGCATGGAGTGACTCTGATGAGGAACAAAGTGATAGAAAGCTCGTCAAGGAGCCTTGTCTGATGGCGAATTCCGCAAACGATGAGGTAAATGAATCTGACTCTTTCATAGATCAAGTATTCAGTGAATCTGACTTTGCAGAAACTATCGCCGAATTGTTAAAGAAGATCACTAGCCTCAAGGAACAGATTGAGGTCATGAAAGAGGAACATGACGATGACATGGAGAACAATCGTCTCTGGTCAACCAAAGCTATGAAACTCGAGAGACAAATGGAGGAGCACATCTGCAAATGCCCCACCTGTGACAAAAGGGACACACAGATCAGTGAACTAAGTGACAGACTGAGTAGCTTAAGAATTAACGATACCAGGAAGGTACGGTCAATTGCAGAATCCGACAGATTCCAGTTGGACAACGAGGAGCTCCGTCAGGCGGTTGCAGATCTCAGACAAAAGGAATCGGAGAGAAAGAAGGTCTGGCTTAGAGAACTAGAAGCCAAAAAGGTCGAGGAGGTAAAACAAGATTACAACAGAAGGTTTGCCAGACCCGGACTTGGGTATATAGAAGAAACCAATAAGGAGGGAGAAAACAGAAGGAGTACCAAAGGAAAGGAACCAATGACTGAAGTCGGAGAGGGATCCCATCAGCAGAGAAAGATGGAACCCATAAGACAGTCGGGAAGAGCAGCCTCATCTCCTCAGGACAGTTATCTCCACGACAGAGACTCTGATCCTTTCCAAGCTGGGAAGGCATTTGAAATATGGAAAAAGATGAGCTCCAATCGTCAATCCTTCTCCATCGACCCTCAGGCACAGAGAAGGATACCAGCACACGTAAAGAAACATAAGAAAACTGGTACACTCTACTACCGTGTCTGCTGGCACTGCGGACACTCCGGTCATTACAGAGCCAGCTGTGAGAAATGGAAAGAAGTAAACGAAAAGAATCACAGCCATCAGAGACAGGCCGGCACCGCCCCTACTCCTAGGAGAAAGGCTTCTCTTAAAAAGGGGGACAACAGACCGGAATGGGTTCGTTCTCACCATGACACAGCCATCCACGGACGACCCAGAAGAACCCCCAGGATGAAAATCAACCTCATGGATGACAATGATTCTCGTCCCTCGAAGCTCCCTTCTGCTGCCAAAACTGTCCCAAAGCCCAGTAAGCCCAAGCTTGTCTGGGTTCGTAAAAACTGACCTCTCTTTTTGCAGGGTGGAGTGAGGAGCAAGCCATGGTATCTGGACAGTGGATGCTCCAAACACATGACGGGGGATCCAGGATGGTTCATCTCACTCCAAGCCTACTCCGGAGACAACATTATCTTCGGAAACAAGAGCTCAGGTAAGGTAGTAGCTACTGGAGAGGTAAGAATTTCAGAAACCATTAGAATTCGACAAGTAAGTCTGGTTGAAAATTTGAGATACAACTTATTGAGCATATCACAATTGTGTCAACATGGAAGAAACCAAGTGATATTTAATTCTAACGACTGTGTTGTAAAGTGCATTGAGACAGGAAAAATAATTCTTCGAGGTGTCCGGGAGAATCAGATTTATACAGTGGACCCAGAATTCGTCCCAGACGGGGAGCTGTGTCTGTCAAGCATCACTGATGATACATTGCTGTGGCACAAGAGATTTGGACATGCAAGCACGAGGCTGATTCATAAACTCCATCAAAATGAATTAGTGATTGGTCTACCAAAAGTGGAAAGCTCGTTTGATCAGATATGCAGCGCCTGTGCCACAGGTAAGCAGGTACGTACTTCGTTCAAGACAAAACAATCGGTGAGTACCTCAGCTCCTCTGGACATGATTCACATGGATCTATGCGGTCCAGTCAACGTCGTTAGCCGTGGAGGCAACAGGTACATTTTAGTCATCGTGGATGACTATTCCAGATATACATGGACCATCTTTCTGAGCTCTAAAGATGAAACTTTCTCTGAGTTTGTGTCATGGCTGAAGCTAATTGAAAACAAGTTGAGTAAGAAATTAGTATCTATTCGAACTGACAACGGAACCGAGTTTCGAAACTCCCAGTTTATTACCCTGTGCAGGACAGCTGGGATAGACCACAATTTCTCAGCACCACGGACGCCTCAGCAGAATGGTGTGGTAGAGAGAAAGAACAGGACATTGGAAGACATGTCAAGGACAATGCTGATTGCAAGTGGTGTTCCCAAGGGATTCTGGGCCGAGGCAGTACATGCCGCCAGCTACATACTGAACCGGGCATCATTACGCTTTCTGATAGGAAAAACACCTTACGAGCTGCTGCGAGGAAGAAAGCCTAACATCGCTCATCTGAAAGTGTTTGGTTGCAGGTGCTACGTACACAACAACGGAAAGGAAAATCTGGGAAAGTTTGATCCAAGGAGCGATGAAGGCGTGTTCGTAGGATACCCAAGCCATAGCAGAGCATACAAGGTCTACAATCTGAGGTTGGAACGGGTGGAAGAAAGCATTCACGTAACCTTTGATGAGCGCGCTATGACTGGACACCTTGTGAAAGATCCCTCCTCACAGGATGATGGAGAACTTCAGCTTACTGACAGGTCTGATCCCGACTGGGTACCTGCCCAAAACGGGACTGAAGAACCAGCTCCAGAGGTCATTCAGACTGTTGCTCAAGAACCTGCTGAACCAGCCGAAGTTCCACCAACAGAAATATTAGCTGAAGAGCAGGGTCCAGAAGCACAAGTTAATGCAGAACCCCCCAATGAGGAAGTGATTGCGAATAACCCTCCTCAGGCAGGGACCGCAGAAGAACCCAGAACCACAAGGAGTGGGAGAGTTACTCAGCCCCCAACCTGGACAAGGGACTACCAATGTTACGCATCGCAGAACCAGGTAAGTTTAGACGAACTATGTCATTTCTGTGGATTCGCCTCTTTTGTCTCTCATGCAGAACCAAAGACGGTTGCTGATGCGCTGAAGGATCCAGAATGGGTCAATGCCATGCAAGAGGAACTGCATCAGTTCGAAAGAAACAAAGTGTGGCGACTGGTTCCCAGGCCTGAAGACAAGAATGTGATAGGAACAAAGTGGGTCTTCAGAAACAAGATGGACGACAAGGGAGTGGTTGTAAGAAACAAAGCCCGCCTTGTTGTCAAAGGATACAACCAACAAGAGGGGATAGACTACGATGAGACATTCGCCCCAGTCGCAAGGTTAGAAGCAATCAGACTACTAATTGCTTATTCGACTTACCATGGTTTTACTCTGCAGCAGATGGACGTAAAAACAGCCTTCCTGAACGGAGTTCTGAAGGAAGAAGTGTATGTAAGCCAGACACCAGGGTTTGAGGATCTCACTCACCCTGATCATGTCCACATCCTTGACAAGGCACTATATGGGCTGAAGCAGGCACCTCGCGCCTGGTATGAGAGACTGTCACAGTTTCTGCTATCCCACAGTTACATC
Organism: Rhodiola kirilowii; assembly: GCA_033675215.1. NCBI lineage: Eukaryota > Viridiplantae > Streptophyta > Magnoliopsida > Saxifragales > Crassulaceae > Rhodiola > Rhodiola kirilowii. The sequence continues at coordinate 24,135,875 of CM066203.1, forward strand.
AGAGGAGAGGTGGACAAAACCCTTTTCCTTCTGAAGGAAGGGAAAGACACTCTGGTTGTTCAGGTATATGTAGATGACATCATATTTGGTTCGACTAACCCTAAACTTGTCAAGAAGTTTACAGATCTTATGTCGAGTGAGTTCGAAATGAGCATGGTAGGGGAACTCAAGTACTTTCTAGGACTTCAAGTCGCTCAAGGAGAGGAAGGTACCAGAATCCATCAGCAAAAGTATGTCAAGGAGATTCTGAAGAAGTTTGGGTTGGAATCTGCCAAGACGTGTGCCACACCAATGTCCCCGAACGATACCCTGGCAAAGGATGAGTCCTCACCTCGAGTGGATCCAACTCTGTACAGGGGAATGATCGGTTCACTGTTATATCTCACTGCTAGCAGACCCGATATCTTATTTAGTGTTTGTCTGTGTGCTAGGTTTCAGGCTGATCCTAGAGAAACCCACGTGAAAGCAGTGAAGAGGATATTAAGATATCTGAAGGGAACAGATGATCTATGCTTGCTCTACCCGAGGGGAGGAGATCTTCGCCTGGAGGCATACACCGATGCTGACTATGCTGGGTGCAAGATAGACAGGAAGTCCACATCAGGGATGGCTCAATATCTAGGACCATGCCTCATCTCTTGGGCTTCAAAGAAGCAGTCCTCGATTGCGCTGTCCACCGCTGAGGCGGAATACATCGCCGCTGCTGCATGCTGCGCGCAGCTGCTGTGGATCAGGCAACAGCTAAGTGACTATGGTGTCATTACAAATTGTGCTAAGATTTTGTGTGATAACACTAGTGCTATTAACATCTCTAAAAATCCAGTGCAGTTCTCTCGTACCAAACATATAGAAATTCGGTATCACTTTCTGCGTGACTGCGTAGAAAAGGGAACAATTGAGATGGAATATTGCAGAACTGAGGAACAGATTGCAGACATATTCACAAAAGCTTTGCACAGAGAACCCTACGAGAAGCTGAGGCTGGAACTAGGTATGGTTTCTCTCCCTTAATGCTATGCTAAATTGTTACTCCCTCAGTGATTGGCTAGACTAGATGCATATAAGTCACGTCTGATGGAGAGTCTAACATGGATGTTCTGTGCTAGTGAAAAAGTAGGCTGTGTTCATAATACACTCATGCATGCTTGCTATGAGATTGATGACTACATTAGGGACCAAAAAGCATGAAATTATGATTCCTTTCTGCCCAAAAGAGACCTCCATATTTGATCCCACAATATAAACCAAGGAGGTACTCTAGACCAACCTTAGCCTATCCTCGTGTGGAACGCCCCTATGAGCCCGTTGATGCACTACCTTTTCTGGGGTCACTCCACATGAGGTATGAAACCAATATGACTTGTTTGGATGATATTATTTTCTTCTTGATTGGGTGTGATGTTATTTGTACCTTTTGGGTAAATCAGCACATCATACCAAAACCTTGTGTACCCATGAGACAGTAAGACTGAGGTATCACCGTGGATAGATCCCTACGACTGGGAAACAATCTCTGTGACAGGTGTGAAGCTGGGCAGTTAATCATCCTTCGGTAAAGATGTCTTGGCGTCGGGAAGACGTAAAGTTGAATTGAAAGGTGAACAGTTTTCTGCAGCAGGGTGTTGTCGCGTCGGTTGCCTTTATGAGGAGACACGCTTATATTCAGATGACACGTGTCGTCCCCCTGTCTGTTGGAGCATGCCTGTTCAGTCGGATTTGTTTTTGGCAAGGAGTTATTGCTGAACCGTTTTTGGAAGGGAAGAAAAGGTGGAAATTGCAAAATTGAAGGCGGTTTACTTATTGAGAGGAGGCGACGTTTCGAACAAAGGACAGTGTCGTTTGAACGCTAGGGTTTGTTGCAGTATAAGAAGAGAAAGGAGAGCGTACTGTTCCCACACCACTCTCAGGCTTTGTCTTCTCTCTCACGAAAGTTCTGAAGTTTCGAAACCCTAAATCCATGGCGTCTTCAAACCCTAAGTCGAATCTCTCTTCCGCTGAAGCTGCCGCCATGGCTGCTAAGTTGATTGCAAGTGGAGTTGACCCTCAAAACCTGGAAACCATTCTCCAGTCGGTCACGCCAACCGACTCTGGTCCGACTAACTCTACTGTGGCCAATGAAGTGGTCCGATTCGAGGAACGCCTGGAAACTTTGCGAGCGGACTCTTCCTCTCAGCGCCAGGGCAAAAAGGAAACCTCAGTGGCTACTAGATCAGCGGGTAAACGTCCGAGAACGCTCGCCACTCCATCTGCTCGAAAAAGCCAGAGAACTGCTACGTCCTCCGTCCCACCAGTTGAAGGTGAGGCTGAGTCGGATGGAAGCGCAGAACAGTCGGAGGAAGCCGGGAAGGGGTTCGTTCACGAGTTGGTGTTGAACAATGAATGGTTGCTGGAGAAGAGGTTGGGAGTGGTTGTTGATCTACTGGAGGCTCAAGGATGGGGCGCGTTGTTTAGAAATTCTGTTATTGTGGATGAAAAATTGATAAGGGAGTTCTATTCCAAACTACAAGTTGTGGAGAAAGGAAAAGGAAACTGGGAGTTGTTGGCTGTCATCGGTGGTGAGTCGTACTCAGTCAGCACGAGGGAGCTGGCCACTGTCCTAGGGGTACCGAAAGGCGGGTATGCCACCTACTCCAAAGGAACGTGGCCAGGAACTGTGGCCAAGGCAGAGGTGTTTCAACGACTGGGGCTAGATGTCACGGCAAAGGGCCAGAGGGAAAACACTCACATGGACGTACTCCCTCGGATTCTTCACAGGATCCTTGTATCAAATATCTCCCCGAGACGGGCCAAACATAATCTGGTCACCTTCCAGGATCTGCTGCTGGTCGACAAAATTTTGCAGAAGCAGCCAGTGAATTTGGCCTTTCAGGTGATGAAGCATATGGAAAATAACAGCAACAATCCGTCTAATGGATTACCCTTTCCAGGGTTTGTGAAGGAGATACTGGTGTACTGGGATGTTTATCAACCGGAGTCGGAGAGAGTGCTTTCGTATGCACTGTGTGATGATCACATTACCAAGCTGGGGTTGGAATACTCTGAGGGAGTTGGGTGGACAGTTCCTGCTGTGGAGGAGGAAGTTGTGGCAGAGGAAGATGAGGATGAGGAGGTCAAGGATGTGACTCCTATAAACGCTGCTGCTCCTGTCAGCGGTGCTGAGGCAACCCCCTCTGAAGGTTTAAGTGAGGTGCTGGCTCTGCTGACAGTGCTTCGTGCAGAGCTAAAGGAAGTCAAATCTGAGCTGGTCGAGGTGAAGTCTGAATTGCAGCTCGTGAAGCAGAGGGTGATTGAACTGGAGCTAGCAATAACTGTTGACTCAGGGGCAATGTCCGTGGCCGTCCAGGATTTCTCAGGGCAGATGAAGGACCTTGCCACAGAGATTGTGAACCAGATGAAGGACTCATTCTCGATTGTGCCCTAGTCTGCACTGTCTCATGGATCTCCCCCTCCTTGCTATCCCCTCCCACATTAGCCCCTTTTTGTTGAAACTTTTTTTAATTTCATGTTTAAACTCTCTATGTTTTTTGAATTCCTTGCAGCATGTGTGGTGTCTGTATGACACACTTACCTCTTGCCTGCATGAATGAAATGTTTTTCTTTCCATCACTCTGTGTTCTTATTTGCATATCTTTTTGATGATGCCAAAAGGGGGAAGAACTATATGTGCATACACTAAGGGGGAAAAATCAATACCAAAATTTCAGCGGATGTCTATCTGAGGGGGAACTGTGCTAGCTAGACTTTAAATAAATATCGAGTGAATATAAACTCTGAGGTTGCTAGCTGTCCAAAGGAAATGTAGATGTGGTTCCGGTATCATTGCTGTATGTGATTTCTTATATGTGAAGAAGTGTTTGTCATCATCAAAAAGGGGGAATTTGTTGGACCCTTGTGTTTTGATGATAACAAACACTTAACTAATAATGCACTTGAGTATGCAGAAATCACTGTCTGACAGGTAAGCTCACTGGACATCTCTGAGAGAGAGCGAAGCCGCGAGAGAGGTGTGTTCCATGTGAGAGACAAACCGACTTATGACCAGATCGGATCTGGGAAAAGATACACGGAGATATGCACTGAAGATACAAGAATATATGCATTAATTCAAATATATACATGAGGAGATTTAAGTATATACGACAGGAATATCGACGCCAACTTTGGCAAGTATATATGTGATATCACAGCTGTGAGATATCAATCAGATCTGAGATGAAGATCTGTGTAGCCGACTTGAAGACACTATAAAAGAAGGAAGAGCATTCAAGTGAAGGCGCGGCTTTTGGAGATAGCATTCGGAGACTGCAGAGTTTTAAACTTCCGTGAGCTGACGAAGTGCTGCTGTGTGCAGACGAGACAGATCGTGTTAGTTGATACTTTGAGTTGAGTAGAATTGTTAGCTGTCACTGAGTGAGACAAAGTGTAACAATCTACAAGCATACTCTTTCATCAATAACATTGATCTTGAAGCCCTTCTGGAACTGTCCAGAAGGCAAGTGGTTTTCAGCCTGCTGCAAAGGTTGCAGTAAGGTTTCCACTATAAATCTGTGAGTCTTTACTTTCCGAATAATTTCCTGTGTTACAGATAATTTCCGCTGCCATCTGTCTGAGGGATACCACTCTGGGATCTCCCTCACATAGTTGGCTAACCTAACGATCCATCAACATTAGACTTCTCAACATCAGCCATGATGAGTGTCATTGTGCAAAACAGTATCAAATATATGAGGAAGAGAAACCTAGCGCCATTGAAGGGCTTTGTCATCTTGAATAAGAGATCAACTAGCTTGAGGTATGAGGTATTAGGTTTTGTAAAACCAGAGTGGCTATTTGTAGGAAGTATTTCCATGCAACTACGGCATAAATTATGGTCTGGATAAATGAAGGGCTGACTTTAGTACTGTACATGCTGTAGCAGAGACAACCTCCCTTTGCCAGCCACCAGGTGTATTTATGCAACAAGGCAAGAAATTTAATATAAATTTAGCGGACAAGACACGCCCAGAAAATACATAAAATAAATGTAACTCACAGGCCACAGCAGGAAACAATTAATTATGTGCAATTATTCCTGATGAACTCCTCAGATCCTATCTGTCACTGTTGTCATCATCATCACTTTGTTAGACTGAGCTCCGAGGATTGATCAAGCACTGGGATGACAAGTTCAATATGTATATATATATTTTCAGTTGCGGGTTGTTATAAATTATACAAAAGTAGTGTATGCATACTTGTTTTGACTTCGAATGATCCCTCATCAGGGGCGGATCCAGGAATTAATTTTTAGTGGGGCTGAATTTTTTTATGCACCCGATAACAACATTCAATTCAAAAGGTTGTAAGAAAATAGCAAATAACGTTGTCATTAGTCGTACAAATTAAATTTACAACAAATATCGTCTACTACTCATTTGCTGAAAATGAGATAGAATAACATCATCACTAATTGTTCTAAGAACGTCTCTCTCTAAAAAAGTTACAAGACGATCATTTAGCCATTGATCACCCATCTTGTTACATAGTTGACTATTCACATAATTCATCCCTGAAAAAACACGTTCAACACTTGCAGTTTCAACTGGCAAAATCAGAACTAACTTCAGAAGCTTGTACACCAAATCAAATGTGGTGCACTTTTTGCTTTCTCTAATATCTACTGATTTTATAAAAAAAATATTGGTGAGCTTTTTTTTAGTGGGGCTATAGCACCACTAAGCATTGGGTTGGGTCCGCCCCTGACCCTCATTAATTTATTTTCCTAAGTATTCCATTATGGTAATTATGAAATTCACTTGAGTGAATTTTTTAAAAATTGTATCTTTGCAAGCATTAAAGATTGGCGTGTTAGTTGTGATTATTAAAAAAAAATTAAATTTAGTCCTAAACATTGAAATTGATGAATTATAGATTGGAGTGTTCTGTGTTCGTTGTAAAATTTAGTCCTAAAACATGAAATTGACTACGGTTTGAAAATGTATATAATTTGGACAAGAATTTGCCAAAAAATTGTTAGTTCATACCACTTGTTGATATGATTCTCTTATGAAATGGTATATATTTGTTCAGTAATCGTGCAACAATAACTATTAGTTTATTTTAACAGAGAATAAAAACAGAAATAAAAACAGAGTGCCTATATATTAATTATATTTAATTTAATTAATCACTTATTTACATACTGTTGTGTTAGATTTATGGCATGTAGTTTGGCAAAACTTAGTATAGTGGTTCAAGCTGTTGTTCAAGACTGGAAGAGACAAATGTCCTGAAACAAGTTGAAGCAGATGGAATGTTTCCTAATTCAGATTAGGAAACACAGTCGACCGTTGGATCAAGGCGGTTGCATATGGAAGGACAGAAGATGAAAAGTTTCCTAATTCAGATTAAGCAACTTGTTCAACCGACGTAGCACAACTTAGCACATCAGAAATTTCCTAACTAAGGTTGAAGATATATTGAAGGATTATCTACAAGAGATATGCGCAACATATTAGGAAGATTTCCTAAAAGATTAGGAAAGATTTCCTAAAGATATAGGTGGTTAAGATTAGGAATCCTACACAATTTAGGGTTTCTACCGCACTATATAATGAGGGCTGATGTACTCATTCTATTCAGCACTTACGGAGATATTAATCACGCTCACATTCATTGAAGGGAGGTGGAGAAAATCGGCCGGTGAACTAATCGTCACTGATTATTCACGGTGCTCGAATTCTGTCTGTTCTAGTGCTCGGCAGACTGATCGTAGAACAGCGCTCAAGCTACACGCACTGGTGTTCTATTGCGCATTTGGGAGAAGGCGCTGATTCTCTTGGAGGATCACATTGGTGGATACGGAGGAGAAGCTCTGATCTAGGGGGAGACCTAGTTTGCAATTGATAGAGTGCTCAAGGCTCAGGTTGTTTAAGAGGGAGTCTGTAAACGGTAAAACCTGTACTCGCAATACTCTCATTAGTGAATTGCTATCCACCGGGCTAAGAAACAGCCCTCCAGACGTAGGCTCATTAACACCGAACTGGGTAACAACTTTGCGTGTCATTTATTTTTTGCACTGCATTTTAATTTAGCATAAGTTGTTCTAGTATTTGTTCTGCACTCGATAAGAACAACACCTAAATTACTAGGGGAAGATTTCCATTGGTATTAGAGCAAATACTCAACACACAGAGTAAGATCCGAAGGTGGTTGAGATGGATTTGAGAGAAGGGCAGAACATCACGCGACCTCCACTGCTTGAAGGAATCAACTATGGTTACTGGAGAGTGCGAATGAAGGCGTTCCAGAAGACTCAGGATGAATCAGTCTGGGAAGCTGTCGAAAACGGATGGACAAATCATGTGACTACCGAAGCTAGCAAAGTTAGTCTTCTTGCTAAATACAAGTGGACCGAGATACATAAAAATACTGAAGCTACAAACTCCAAAGTAATGAATGCTATATTCTCAGGAGTTGATGGAAAGAATTTCAAGATGATTTCAACATGTGAGATTGCAAAGAAGGCATGGGACATTCTACGAACTGCTCATGAAGGTACAACCAAGGTCAAAATATCTAGAATGGAGATGGTTACATCAAAATTCGAAAGCCTAGGAACGCAGGAGGATGAGACCATAGCTAACTTCAACACAAGGGTTCTCGACATCTCCAATGAATTGTTTGCCCTAGGAGAACCAATGACCGAAGAGACGCTGGTAAGAAAGGTGTTGAGATCCCTAAAAAGAGGTAAGCTATGAAGGCACATGCTGTCAAGGAAGCACATGATGTGAAGACCATGAGGTTAGATGAACTGATGGGATCTCTTCAAACCCATGAGATGGATATGAATGAAGAAGAACAACTCATGAAGGTTAATAGCGTCGGTCTGAAAGCTGAAGTCTCTGTTGCTCAAGACAAGACAGGGGAGATGTCAGAACAACATTATGCCATGTTTGCTAAAAACTTCAGGAAGTATATGAGAAGGTAGTACAATAAAGGGACTGATCCTGGTCAGTCATCTAGCTCGAGATTCTAGAAGGATGGTAAATCTCAAAAGGGGAACCAATCTGGAGACTCCAACCATGACAACAAAGGTAAGGGGATCCAATGCAGAGAATGTGAAGGTTATGGACACATTCGAGCCGAATGTATCAACACATAGATTAAGAAGAATGCCTATGCAATCAACTGGAGTGACAGTGAATCTGATCAAGAAGGTGAGTCTAATAACTTTGTGGCCCTTACTAGCTGTGTCAACCAGGAAGAAGATCAAAGAAAAGAAGTGGAACTAAAGGTTTTTCCTGAGGACCTAGCACAGACCTCTAGTTGTAGTGATGATGAAGAATCACCGAAGAAGAAATTGCTGACAATTACAAGGAGTTGTTCCAACAATGGGTGATTATAATTGAGCGAAACAAGATGAATCACAGCATCCTAGCAGAGATAAAAAAGAAAAAAAACTATGGAAAGAAGCAGCTGCCCTAGCAGCTCAGAAGAGGGAACAACAACAGACTATTGATGACCTTAAAGGCCAACTGATTGAAATGCAAGATGAACGTACAAAACTTCTTACGCAGAAGGTCAAGTTACTGGCAGTTGTGTCATCCTTGAAGATTCTAATTGAAGCAAATCAAGGCAAACCTCAAGAATTAATCGACGATCTAAAGAAAAAGAATGCGGCCCTTCAACGAAGAGAGGTACATCTTCTTAATATTGTGGATGCCCTGAAATGTGAAATTGAGACAGATAAACTTGTTCATACCAAGACATTAGAAGAGGTGAACAACCTGAAGAAATCTGTCAAAATGCTCAACTCGAGTACGAAAGATCTGGATTCTATTCAGGGAGCTCAATGGTTAAGTGGTGGTCACAAAGGACTAGGATTCTCTGGTGTATCCGGGTCTGGAAAGACAACGTTTGTAAAAGCTGACCCACGTCCCTACAATGTTCCAGCTGAACTTCATCCACAAAGAGGAACAACCTAGTATCCGTCAAGAAGGCAAGACAAACAAAGGTGTTTCTTCTACAACCATATTGGACACATCAAGTCAAGATGTCAGGAATTTCACAAGTCTGTTAAGAAATTGAAGCAAGTGCTGAAACCACAGATACAGCAAGTCTGGAGGGTGAAACAAAGGAGTGTGGTATGCTATGTTGCCTTCAGTTCCACTAGTCATTTGAAGAAGGAAAGATGGTACTTTGACAGTGGTTGTTCTGACACATGACTGGCAATCCTGAGTTCCTGACCAACGTAGAGGAGTTCAAGGGGAAATCAAATGTGACTTTTGGAGATGGAGTGGAAGGCGGAGTTCTAGGAAGAGGAATTTTGAATGTTCTAGGCCTACCCAGATTAAAAGAAGTTCTTCTTGTAAAAGGATTGCAGGCAAATCTGATCAGCATAAGTCAGTTATGCGATGGAGAGCACCAAGTTCAATTCACGCAGGATGAATGTGTGGTGTTGAATAAGGATGATGAACCCATACCCACTGGAAGAAGGTTGTCAAACAACTCTTACCTACTGAACCTTGGTCGACCAAATACTGAAACAACTTGCATACTGAGCAAAACTGAAGAGATGAACTTGTGGCATCAGCGAATGGGTCATGTGAACCTAAGGACCCTACAGAAAATTGCCTCTGATGGTCTCGTACGTGGAATACCTAAAGTTCAAGGCGAGTTGAGTATTGTATGCAAAGAATGCCAGATCGGAAAGCAGATCAAAGTCCCACACAAAAGCACCACTCGGATTAACACAAGGAGACCCCTGGAGCTGCTTCACATCGACCTGATGGGACCTATGCAAGTAGAAAGTTATTCAGGCAAAAGGTATGCACTTGTTTGTGTTGATGACTTTTCTCGATTCACCTGGTCCAGTTTCTTGCAAGAAAATTCAGATGTTGTTTAGGCTTTTGTTCATTTATGCACTCGGTTGGAGCGAGAAAGAGAAGATAAAAGCGAACATATTGTGAAAGTTGGAAGTGATCATGGAAAGGAATTTGAGAATACCACCTTTGCTGACTTCTGCTCACAAAAGGGGTAACTCAACAGTTCTCATCACCAATCACACCTCAGCAGAATAGAGTTATCGAAAGAAAGAATCGAACCATTCAGGAGATGGCCAGAGTGATGCTTCATACGAAGAAGGTGCCTTTAAAGATCTGGGTGGAAGCCATGAACACAGCCTGTAATGTCATCAACAGAGTAATGATTCGATTCGGCACAGAAAGACAAGCTACGAGTTATGGAAGGGTAAAAAGCCTACAGTAAAGCACTTCCACATCTTTGGAAGCCAATGCTACATCCTCAGAGACCGAGAGTATCCGCAAAAACTGGATCCAAAAAGTGAGGAGTCTTTCTTGGGTACTCTACTAATAGTCGTGCTTACCGAGTCTACAATAAGCGCACTGGAGTTGTCATGGAATCTATCAATGTTGTTGTGAAAGATGTTGTTGCAGATACCCTTGTGCCAACTACTGCAGATGATGATGATGTTCCAACTCAGCAAAAACAACCTGGTATGTCTACAGCAAGCACAGAGGTCATCGCGGACACGGACTCAGAACATCCTACTAAAGATGATGACCAGACAGATAAAGAAGTCGTTGCTGAGAATTCTCCTACCCCTTCTCGGGTTCTCCAACCCTCGTGAACTATCGAGAAGAATCATCCCATTACTGAGGTGATCGGTGAACCATCTGAATGCATGAGGACTCGAGGTAAACAAGTTAATTTTTGGGAATTAGCTAGTTTTACTTGTTTTTTGTCCACTATAGAGCCCAAGAACATCAAAGAGGCTATCAATGACGAATACTGGGTGGTGGCTATGCAAGAAGAGCTTGATGAATTCCAGCGAAATGATGTTTGAGATCTTGTTCCACGTCCTGATGATGTAATTGTTATTGGAACAAAGTGGATTTTCAAGAACAAGACTGATGAACAAGGAATCATCACTAGAAATAAGGCACGGCTTGTTGCTCAAGGCTATACTTAGATTGAAGGAGTAGACTTCGATGAGACCTTTGCTCTAGTTGCTCGCCTAGAAGCCATACAATTACTCTTGGCCCTTGCTTGTCATCTGAAGTTCAAGTTGTTCTAGATGGACGTCAAGAGTGCCTTTCTGAATGGGTTATTGACTAAAGAAGTATATGTTGCACAACCGAAGGGATTTGAAGATCCTCACCATCCGGACCACGTATATCGTCTGAAGAAAGCTCTATATGGGTTGAAGCAAGCGCCCAGAGCATGGTACGAGCGTCTCACTGAATTCTTGATCAAACATGGCTATGTGCGAGGGGGAGTAGACAAGACGCTGTTTGTGAAACACACAAGGTTAGACTTTATTATAGCTCAAATTTATGTGGATGACATCGTGTTTGGCTCTAGTAGTCAGAAGATGGGGGGCAAGTTCATGGAACAGATGCAGAGTAAATTCAAAATTAGCATGGTAGGAGATATGTGTTATTTCCTGGGATTGCAAGTAAAGCAAAAGACAGATGGTATTTTTATATCCCAAAGCAAATATGCTAGGAATTAGATCAAAAAGTTTGATCTGGAGAAAGCATCACATAAGAGAACCTCTACTGCAACTCATGTGAAGATTACCAAGGACGAAGCAGGTACAAGTGTGGATCAAACCTTGTACAGAAGTATGATTGGGAGCTTACTTTACCTGACAGCCAGCAGACCAGACATTGCTCATGCAGTTGGAGTTTGTGCCAGATATCAAGCCAATCCCAAGGAGAGTCACCTAATGAATGTGAAGAGAATTATCAGATATGTCTGTGGAACAGCAGACTATGAACTGTGGTACACTAAGGATACTAATTCTTATTTGGTAGGGTATTGCGATGCAGATTGGGCTGGGAATGCAGAAGACCGCAAAAGCACGTCTGGAGGATGCTTCTTCCTACGCAATAATCAGGTGTCATGGTTCAGCAAGAAGCAGAATAATATATCTCTATCCACGGATGAAGCAGAATATATCGCGGCTGGAAGTTGTTGTACCCAGATGTTATGGATGAAGCAGATGCTGGAAGAATACGGAGTAAAATAAGATGTGATGACACTTTATTGTGACAATATGAGCGCAATCAGCATTTCAAAGAATCCTGTTCAACACTCCAGAACATAGCATATCGATATCAGACATCACTTTATTCGAGAGCTCGTGGAGAAGAAGACAATTACTTTGATGCACGTATCCACTGAGAAGCAGTTAGTAGACATCTTCACCAAAGCCTTGGACAACCTACAGTTTGAGACACTTAGATCCTCATTAGGTCTGTGTGTCATTGACAATTAAGTTGTTCCAGTTCAAGTGGGTCAGCCAATGCCCGATCGTGATATATGTGAAGGGCTGACATGAAAGGAAGGGAGAAAGTCTTCAGAAGGGCTGACGAAGCAAGTGAGAAGACCGGCTACTGTCCATGGTGAAAATCTCTGCTCTCCACTTCACACATCTCTATTTTTTTGTCGAACAATTACTACTGCTACTCTAGTCCGTTCTCGTTTTTGCACTCCATTGTCAATTTGTGGCAAAAGGGGGGAGTAGTTTCAAAGTTTAAAATCTCCTCAAAGATTCACTTGGTAGCCTTTAGTAAGTAGCACATCTTGGAAGTTTGAAACCTCCTTCAAAGATTCATTTGTAACAGTAGTACAGGTAGATTACAGATAGTAGTTTTGCCAAAAATGCCAAGAGGGAGATTGTTAGATTTATGGCATGTAGTTTGGCAAAACTTAGTATCACTACAAATTTTTGGTTTTTTCCGTCTCAAAATTTCGTCACTGAAATGTCACCAGAAATACCGATGGAAAATAATCCGTTAACAAAAAAATTGACGAAATTTTATTGACGAAAAGTTGACGGACAATGAGCGGAAATATTGGCAGAAATATTTTCGTGACATTTCCCCGTAGATTCCGTCATTTCTTTTACCGTTATATTTCCCCTTCGATTCCGTCATTCAAGCATTTCCGTTATTATTTCCCTTTCATTCCGTCATCCGACACATAAATTTGTAATATTTATTTTTAGTTACCTTTCATTGAATATTTAACAAAATTCCATCAATATTCCATCACATTTCCGTCGACGTTGACGTAAATTTGATGGAATATTGACGGAACCTAATTGACGATGATTCTATCAGATAAAAAAAATTGAATTGCCGAATTCCCTCCACATTCCATCACCATTCCGTCACATGTAAATGGTAAAAATATTTTTCATTTTTTCATTCTCATTTCTGTCACTATTCCATCTTCCAAAAAACATTTTTGATTTGCCACCATTTTTAATCATTTTTAAAACCAGGCGCAACCATTTTTAATCATTTTTATAAACAGACTATTAGACATCGCTTTTGTGGAAAAGCGTTGTCTAATGTGGACTTTAGACAGCGTTTCGCTACAAGCGTTGTCTAAAATAGACATAAGACAGCGCTTTTAACCAAACAATGTCTAATGTTCTATTTTAGACAGTGCTTGTAACCAAACGCTGTCATTTTTAATTACCACCATTTTTGATCATTTTTAAAACCAGACGCAGCCATTTTAATCATTTTTAAAAACAGACCATTAGACAGCGTTTGGTTACAAGCACTGTCTAAAATAGACATAAGACAGCGCTTGTAACCAAACGCTGTCTAATGTTCCATTTTAGACAGCGCTTGTAACCAAACGCTGTCTAATGTTTAATTTTAGACAGCGTTTGTAACCAAACGCTGTCTAATGGTATGTGTTTAAAAATGATTAAAAATGGTGAGTGGGATTGATGGAAAAATGACGGAATATTGATGGAAAAATATTATTTAATTTGAGCGGGATTTCGAACATTTGGACAAAAATTTTGCTTAACGCGGGATTTCGGACGTTATGAAAAATGTTAATTGATGTGCGCAACTGCCACTCCTTTAAGTATGTTCAGCCTTCTTTACTTTTAGTGAGATTGGAGTTGATTTAACTGCAAGAAACGATCAATATCATCGACATCAAGTAACAAACATAAGCTATTGGTTCAAGCAGTGGTTCCTGTTCAAAGGGCTTCTCGTTAGCTTTTGGTTCACTGCGGCTGAAAGACGTTGAACTTGGAGAGTTGATTTCAATGAGTGGCCGAATTTGGAACCCTATCGAGAGCCTCAACCTGAAGAAAAGTGGTGGGTTTCTGTCTTTCTGACCCAAATTATGACATTGATATCCCCGATCAGCCAACACAAGCATAGGATCAAATCTACTCAGCACATATGGGGCTGAATATGCATGAGATCTCGTGAAACAAATATCCAGGCACAAGAAGCGGATCACCAGACATGTTTTCGAGGTTGCTGCTAGGAGTAAGAAGATGTTATGTGCAGAGAATGAGATTCAGCAGGACGAGCATAAGAAGAAAATACTTCTGATGACCACACTCTCCAGTCCACTCTCCAGTCCTGTATTTTATTATCAGTACATTTATTATTAAATAAAAATATGTTGTGTATTTTAACTATCGTTGTGTATTTTATTATTAATAAATTTACTTTTAAAATCTGTCTTTTAAAATTTGAAATGCAATTCACATGCAAAAAAATAAATTATAAATGCATTTACTATTAAAAATGCCCCCAATTAATATTTATATTTGTAAAGACAATATTGGTGACGGAATTAAGAAACAGCTCCTAGACGTAGGCTCGTTAACGCCGAACTGGGTAACAACTTTGCATATCGTTTATTTTCCGCACTGCATTTTAATTTAGCATAAGTTGTTCTAGTATTTGTCTACACTCGACCAGAACAACATCTCAACTACTAGGGAAAGATTTCACGTTGAATTCATGAAAGGGAGGGGTATGATGGATTCTAAGTTTGTAGCAATTTAGATTATCTGGTCTGATCCTTTCCGATTTAGGGAGTGAATTAAATGAGAATCATGTTCTAAAATGAGAACCGCAAACCAACAAGCAACTGATTAATAATAAAATGTTCTCATGAACTATAAAAGATTATGATTCATACTAAAGAGTTAGGATTATATGAGAAACACTAATTTTCATGAGAAATGATAAATAATAACAATCGTTTGATCTTTGATCCAATAGTTCTTAATTTTCATAATTATCTGTGTCTTTTTATATATTAAATTCGTGTTTAAGGGTATATTCATCATTTGTGCACAATATTCTTTCAAAATCAAGAATAAAAAACCCTAATTCAATGTCGCTTCCTCATCTTCTCCCATCGCCGCAGTCCTCTTCTCCTTTCAATCACAAACTATTGCTATTGCTAGCCCCACTCTCTTCAGTAACAGGAATATGCATTGCTCGGCATGGTCATTTTCCGAAAAGCAGTTCACTGTCTCCGAAATCGGTGTTTTGGTGGAGTTATGTGCTGAAAGGAGATCCCTCTGTTCTCTTGGGTTGGATTTGTTGTGGTTTAAGTTTTGGTGCAGTAATAATGGCGACCATGATGGCTTTGTGCACGCTTTCCCCAAATGGAGCATGGAACCTGGAGCATTGTTGGAGTTTAATTTGGATGATGGCGATTGTGTTCAGCATAGTGCACTGAATAACAATGATTCGCGTATAGTCAATCATAATGGGGATGGATATGTACCTGAACCTGAGCTTAGGGCTTTGGATTGACTGCTTCCTACTAAGCAAAGTCAGAATGCATAGTTTATGTAAAGCGACAAAGATCTCACCTTTCCCGTAGTACCATTCTCCATTTTCAGAAAACCAGCATTTGAACAAAATCCAAACTCGACTGGATCGGAGTTGACGCGGGTAATGTACAAGAAGCACCAGAGGATCGTTGTTGTACGTGCGAATCAGCGAGTTACTGATTCCAGTTGGACAGTCCCGAGTAGGGGTGAGTATTATTTGGAAACGGTAAAAATGGTAATTTACCAGCAATTTATTTGTTTTAAACTTCAAATTTTAATCAGTAATTTTTTAAAACTTTTGAGATTCAATTGTGTAGATCAAAATTTTGAATTATCTTTGTGTTTTTTGTTATTAGATGAATAATTATATGTTTTAATAATTTTAAAATTTTAAGAAGAAAAATGATCAAAAGATAATTTGGTAAATTCGGTTCGTTAATCGGAATTAAAATTTTGAGTCGGTAAATTCGTTAACGGTAAATTCGGTAATTTACCGAATACTCACCTCTACTCCCGATCGAGTTACTGATTCCAGTTGGGACAATAAATTTTATTTTAATTTTTATCAATCAGATCTGAGTCGTTTGAGAAGCTTTCAAGTGTCAGTTTTTTACTTTTTAATAATTTTTCGTACCAAATATGTAGCTATGTACTTAAAATTCGTAGTATAGTTCATATAATGCGTAGTCTTATTCACATAATTCGTAATCCAATTAACATAATCCGTAGTCTTTTACATAGTTCATGAGTCAAGATTCAAGAAGACTTCAATTTACCATTCGTAGTATAGTAGCCAAAATTCGTACTACATGAACCTTGATTTTAAAATGCGTAGATTACTAGTAAAAATATATTTTAAAAAAAACTCAAAAACAGTTCCTATCATGCCTTACTTGAGCCAAACTTCAGGATTGCATAAAATTACAACAATCCAGGATGAACTTTGATAGAGGATAGGATACCACATAACAGAGCTAAGCAGCCACAAAACAGTATGTTGAATTTAGCTATAACACATTCTTCATCTGTATCCATGAAATGTTCAGCAGTTTTTTTAGCTAGTAAAAAGGAATTCTTTACAACATCTGTAACAGGACTTGGCCTGAAGTTAAAGTAAGTAGCAGCCCACAGATATGCACAAGACAAACCTATGTAGACCTTGAACCATATGGACGAGAAAAATGTTAGGTATACAAACAACCCTGTTAAACATATAACCACTAGGAGATTAGCAAGGCAGGTGGTCAAGGAAAGTTCTTCATCTGATCCCTGATTGAGGAAATGACCCTGATCAACAAAATCTGATAACAACTGGACTTTGGAGTTAAAGGTGTCCATCAACCAAGCAGTAGCACCGAGCTCCGAAGTGGGGATATCCTTGGTAAGAGTCCGTCGAATATGAATGTGAACTTCTGAAGGGTCTACACCGAACACATTGTCTGATAAAGTTCGACATCTGTGCTTGTATGCAATGGTTATGTCATAAACTGAAACCAAACAAGTAAACTTTTATTGGCTTCATTCATGAAGCTACATGGCCTTTCAGTTCTATGGTAGTCCTAACAATTGATTGATGTGAAAATAAAGTAACTGATAAAAAATAACACCTGCATCTAAGGAGTCCTTTAACATTTGCAGGCAAGCATGGAATCCCTTTGACTTTGGCAGAAGCACATATTTTAATATTGGCAATCCATTCTCAGCAGCAAATTGTTGGCTCCTTTTACACTTCTGCTCTTTGCAAAACATGATAAGTTATCAGCACCAATAAGGATAGCTGAACATAAAACATTCTTGATATTATTCCTAAAATTCGTAAGAGTTACAAACAAATTCGTAGCAACCTAAAATTCGTAACAGTTACAAATAAAATTCGTAGCAGTCCGTGTGGCTAATTCGTAATAGTTACAAACAAAATTCGTAACACATAATTCGTAGTTCAGTTAACATTATTCGTAGTCCAGTTAACAACAGAAAATAGAGAACACCGATCCCTAAACAAGTTGAATTGTTGGACAGATGGCAAACTTGGAGAAATTAGATATAAGCACCAGTAGGAATATTGATGAATATCTGAAAGCATGTATTGTTTATTATCTGGGAGTGAAAGGGGCAGAGAAGCACTCACGTTACCTGGGCATGCCTACTACATGCGTAGAGAATAAAACAAAGATGTTTCAATATCTTGAAGAGAGAATAAGTCGGAGAACGCAAGACTGGAAATGCAAGATCCTTTCATCAGCTGGGAGTATCATTGTGTCATTAGACTTCTCAACATCAGCCATGATGAGTGTCATTGTGCAAAACAGTATCAAATATATGAGGAAGAGAAACCCAGCGCCATTGAAGGGCTTTCTCATCTCGAAAATATGTCCTTCAAAGTTTTTGGATAAGGGATCGACTAGGTCGAGTATGAAGTATTAGGCTTTGTAAAACTATAGTGGCTATTTGTTGTAATTATTTCCATGCAACTAGGACATAAATTAGGGGCGATCGTCGGACGGGTTAGGTTTGTCATTAACTCGACCCGAAACGATGATCGGGTCATTTAAGTCAACCCGAATCTCCGATACTAAATATTGATCGGGTCGCATTTGATAATCCGAACTCATCGTAAAGATAGACTTATAACATAATTTATGCCATAAATTATGGTCTGAATGGATGACTTTATTAGTGTACATGTTGTTTATCCTTTTATGGAAAAAATTCTAATATATGCAAAATTCAAATTTCAATTGTGGTCAAACTCCAAATTCAGTTTCCAAAATGGCCACTTTCCCAACGGCGCCTAATTCATTAAGCGATGTTGGAGACAGCGTTTTAAGCCTAGTGTCCATTTTAAATCGAGATAATGCTGACTGAGCATGCTTACTTGGCAAACATAGCTTTGAGCGCTGTTTGGAACGACGCTTTTACGCTTTAAATCCAGATATATTCGGTCCTAAATTCTTTCCATTGTTCCGTTAGCTATCAAACCCGATTCCCACCTTCAATCACTCCTCCGAAAATGATTTTGACCTTCGAACCATCACTCCACCGTCGTCCGTCGTGCGCCTTTGCACGTCCGCCATCCGACTTCGTCGTGCCGTCGTGTCGTCTTCCAATCGCCCTGTCGCCAAACACAGTCATCCTCTGACATCAGGTATGAATCGAGCTTTAGTTTGAGACTCAGTTCTTTCTCCATTTTATTATCCTTATTCAGGTTGGTTGCCTATCTTCCCAATCATATAGTGTAGAAAACCTAAAATTGACTAAGGCTGCTTGTGTGATTTTTAACTTGAAATACATATTGTTTTTGTTCTGAGTTAGGCATTGTGGTTGAGTTTATTTCCTCGTGTTGGGCTAATTGGTTTTGTTGAGCAGTGCAAAGAATGTATCCATTTTTATCCTTGAAATGTTATATAATATTTTATGATATGCTAGTGTTAGAGGTGTATGAAGTTGGGGATGGTCTTAGGTGCTAGTGCTAGTGGACAGTGAGTTTTTAATTGGTTTGTGTAGTTTGTTTGTTGTTGATTTATTTTTTGGGTTCTAATATACCATTTATGTTGATTTATACAATCTTTTAGCAATGGTTAGTGTTGGAAACGAAGAAATGTCGGAAGTAATCGTTGA
Organism: Rhodiola kirilowii; assembly: GCA_033675215.1. NCBI lineage: Eukaryota > Viridiplantae > Streptophyta > Magnoliopsida > Saxifragales > Crassulaceae > Rhodiola > Rhodiola kirilowii. The sequence continues at coordinate 24,155,115 of CM066203.1, forward strand.
AAGATTTGAAGTTCATGTATTCGACGAGTATGATAGAGATTATATTAGAAATTTGAATAATGAAGTTGAAGAAGGCTACGTTGAAGTACCCATATGTGGTGAAGGAGTTAATAATTCTCTATGGGATTTTCCTTCTTTCAATGATGTTTCCTGTTTGATGACTCATACGACTAATGATCACCAGGAATCTATTAACAGTCAGTTTAATATGAAAGTGCTAAAAAAGATGGTATGTTTATGCGGAAGGAGTTGCTCATATATGCTTGTCAAAAATACTCTATCAAACACCGTCCATGTTTGATAGAGTATTTTTGACAAGCATATATGAGCAACTCCTTCCGAATAAACATACCACCTTTTTTAATATGTGCGGATCAATCCGGGTCAATCTAGTTGAACCACTGAACCCATTGACCCAGTAACTTGACCAGGGGGATCCACGGGTCGGTTTTAATAACACTACTTTTATTTTATTGCTTGATCAGGAATTGACATTTTCTCTTTGGGGGTATAAATACAACATTCTTGCAGTACCTGAGCTCACAAAAGAAAACCATCTTATAAAACAATTTGTCGTTCGCTGGACATCTAGGGGCGAATCCAGGATTTGAAAGTTACCAGGGCTTGACGACGGAAATTTTTTTTTTGGACTCACTGGTAAACATGCAAGGTGTCGCGCCGATGTAGCTCTTGTAGAGTGATCATCAAAGAAGTTCTGCGAAATCAAAGAGCCAAAGAAAACTTTACTGTCAAAGAGCACGTGCTTTAAGAGATACTACTTCAATGAAGCCAAAGGGCATACAACTACAACATAACCCAGAACAACAGATAGTGGGTTCAAATTTGAGCTTAGAAAACCTGCATAAATTTTCTATCTAAAAACTGAGTTAATATATCATCTAGTAAATAATCCTCGAGTGAGAAATTGTTTTGTCGTCGTATGGAAGACACAGGATGACTAGTAAATACATAAAACAATATACCGCAGTTCCTAAAATTCATTCTCCATAGACTATTGATACTCAGGGAAACAGCAAGACATTGATGAGTTTTAAATCATACAAATACTCATAAACCAAGACAAGGCATCGTTGCCTGATACTAGCATAGAAAGTGGTAAATGATCCCGACCAAAACTTCCTGCTGGCTGGAGTCCGATAAATCCTTGAACATTTTTGTTCAGGCCAGGCCACCAATTCAGGTGAGGATACATGTATAACATGGCTTCTAAAGAGTAATATAGGGTATAGGCATCAAGTCCATAGTCACTAGATATTGATGCTTGTTGGCAGACTGCAGACGTACATACCAAAGAAGAGTGGATCATGTGATATTGAGGCATTTGGGACAGAAGGAAATGAAGTCTCAATGGATGTTCAAACAAAAGTCTCAATGGATGTTCCACACATCACCAAGAAACCAAGCGATACCAAAATTACAAGAGACTAACCCAAGATCAACCAAAGCATCGAACCTGATTGTCCCAGGAAGTAGCCACAAGAATAATTCGCTCGAGGACTGAAGCACAAACTCGACACAGAATCACTCGGAGGCTGCGTCACCTACGCACAACAGCAACAACCCGATCAAACAGCTAACTAAACTCTCAGATGGCAAACAACAGTTGAATGATAATCACTTCGACCAACTTGTTCGGATTATGATTGACGCTCCTAGAGGTTACAAGTTTAGCCATCGACTTCCGTCAGAAAACAATAGCAATAAGCCAATTTTCACGGTCTCGGAACTCGGAAGTCAGACGTCGGACTCGGACGTCACTCGCGGCTCCCCAAATCGCAAACCGCAATTGCATTCCTCCACAAACTGAAAACTAAAAAAAAATTATTGGGCCTAATTCTACCCGGGTTGCAGCCCGAGCAGCCCACCTACTGCATTAGCCCCTGCAGTCATCAGGTGTATTTTTTTGTTGAGGTGTGTTTTTGCAACAAGGCAAGAAATTAATTATAAATTTAGTGGACAAGACGCCCAGCCAATACATAAAATAAAGGGAAAAGTTGGTGTCTCGAACTATCGTCATTTTTTAATTGAAGATCCAAACTATCAATTTTTCCAATCAACGACAAAGTAAAAAATAAATTGATAAATTTTCGATTATATCTTAGCTTGTGTTACTCTATTCTTATTAAATAAATTGATAGTTTTTTTATGATCACAAACAGGTACGCATGAAATGCAACCGCTGACGCACTACACAATTCATATGCCGATATATTTGAAGGAAGTTATCCAGATGAAATCACCACTAAATCTGTCACAAATTGTTTGTATAAAATAAAAATGCGATGTCTTATTCGACCGTTTAACATTTGATGCAAAAAGAACTGTCACAAGAATTATACCACAAACTTGGCATACATTGTGACGCTTAATTATATCATAATTTTATCATGGAACATAAATCATAGTAACCTGTGGTAAAAATAGAAATACAAAAATATCGTTTTCCATGGTTTTACTATGACTTTTGTTTTTGGGAAAAGTTTGACAACAGTACAACAGTAAGCTTCAATTTGACAGACATCTAAACTTCAACAAGCTTCTAATGAATCAAGAAAAGAAAAAGGTAACCCATTAGAGTTATAATAAGACAAAGATACTTGAGCATAGTCCGACTCGGATTACGCCTTTCATTCTCGAGGAATGATCGCAACAAGTGACGATGCTGGGATCCCTCGGGTGAAGAAATCTTAGTGTATTCCGTATATTGGGCACACGCACACTAGCTCTATGTTCCAAGAAATAATTCCTCCACTCCTGTTCTTCCTTCCTAAAACTGCTCTGGAATCCCCACAATTCGCTATAAAAACCGTTTGGTGATGCATTAAGATATCAATGTTTCATTTGGGCTAAGAGCTTAAACCTAAAAGAGGTTTTTATTTATTAAAATGATCATTTTTGAGTTTCACATTTCAAAAATGATCCATGTGAGTTTGCACTTTCAAAAATGACCTGTTTTTAATAAGATCGGATTCCCAGGAACCAGTTTTTGTCATTTTCTTAAACACCGGTTCTGAGAAATCGGTTTTATGTGAAAAATTATAAAATCAGATTCCGAGGATCTGGTTTTTGTAAAAAAATTGTATGTGGACGAAACGTGGATTTTAAGTGTACGTGTATGCCGCGGGGGCAATCATCAAAGACGGACCTGAGAACCATTCTATTCAGCAGTCGCAAAGCCTATGTGCGTCATCATCAAAAGGAATGCTGTCCATTTGCTCCTCTGCTCGCGTTGTTACATCAGATCCTGCAGAAGCCATTGCAGCGGCTGCTGCTAGCAACACCAACGCACGACCATCTCAGAGGACAAGCCAAACCTTCTGGACAGCAGAAGAGATTTTGGCAGGAAGAGATCAAATGTTTCTTGTCCAGGAATAAAAAAGTGGAATTTTTTTTAACTGGTTCCCCTGGAACCGGTTTTTAAAAAAATAATTTTTTTTCCACTCGGCATCCACGTATCCTTAAAATTCACGTTTCGTCCACCTGTTATTTTTGTGTTGTTGCAAAAACCGGTTACCGGGAATCCGATCTTACAAAAAAATAGGCCATTTTTGAAAGTGCTAACTCACATGGCTCATTTTTGAAACTGAAAACTCAAAACGGGTCATTTTAAATAAAAATCTCCAAAATGAGGATATGATCCAAAAGTAAAAGAAGTAGAAGTCCAACTCAAGAAAAAGAGAAAGCATTGATGAAATCTCTAGAAAAAGTATGGAAGCTTGTGGAGAAAGATATTTATGTGTAGTTTTCTAGATTAACTAATTTTAGCCGTAGGATCAAAATAATCATAGTCCGAGGAGTTCTAGTATAAATAGGGGTCACTTGTAAGTGTTTTATGTACTTGAGTAAGAAATTATGAATGATGTGTGAGGTATGAGAGAGTCCTTTTTGTAAAAGTTTTTTAAATTGACAGTTTTTTATAATCACAAAACAGGTACGCATGAAGTGCAGCCGCTGAAGCACTAAACAATTCATATGCCGATATATTTGTAGAGCACTAATTTATCATATTTCTAGCAAACTTGTCATGAGTAACGGGTCTAGCATTACAAGTTTGAAGGAAGTTATCACGGACGAAATCACCACTAAATCTGTCACAAATTGTTTGTAAAAAAAATGACGTCTTATCCGACCGTTTAACATTTGATGCAAAAAGAATTGTCGCAAGAATTATACCACAAACTTGGCATACAATTGTGACGCTTAATTATATCATAATTTTATCATGGAACATAAATCATAGTAAACTGTGGTAAAAATAGAAATACAAAAATATCGTTTTCCATGGTTTTACTATGACTTTTGTTTTTGGGAAAAGTTTGACAACAGTACAACAGTACAACAGTAAGCTTCAATCTGACAGACATCTAAACATCAACAAGCTTCCAATGAATGGAGAAAAGAAAAAGGCAACCCATTAGAGTTATAATAAGACAAAGATACTTGAGCATAGTCTGGCCCGGATTACGCCTTTCATTCTCCAGGAATGATCGCAACAAGTGACGATGTCGGGATCTCTTGGGTGAAGAAATCTTAGTGTATTCCATATATTGGGCACACTAGCTCTATGCTCCACTGAGAGTTGCCAAGAAATAATTCCCCCACTCCTGTTCTTCCTTCCTAAAATTGCTCTGGAATCCCCACAATTCGCAATAAAAAGCGTTTGGTGATGTATTAAGATATCAATGTTTCATTTGGTTTTTTTTAAATGATTATTTTTGAGTTTCACATTTGAAAAATGGTCCAAGTGAGTTTGCACTTTCAAAAATGACCTGTTTTTAATAAGACCGAATTCCCCGGAACCGGTTTTGTCATTTTCTCTAACACCGGTTCCTGAGAAATTGGTTTTATGTTAAAAATTATAAAACCAGATTCCGAGGATCCGGTTTTTGTAATAAAAAAATGACAGGTGGACGAACGTGGATTTTAAGTGTACGTGCATGCATGGTTTGATGCAAGGAGCGAGCTTCGGAGGTCAGAATTGGGAGCTTTTGCGCTGGTGCAAAGATAGACTAGAGGCTAACAATTCATGGAACGTGAGCTTTATTTCCAGGGAGGCAAATGAGTGCGTAGATTTGTTGGCAAAAAAGGCTAAAGAAGAAAGCTGGAGCTGGAGAAGTCGAGTAGCAGTTCCCCTTTGTCTTTCTTCAGCTCTGAATTGTTTGTCTTACTAGTCAGTACTTTGTCCTGTTCTTCCTGGGTGTCCCAATGTTTGTGTTGTAAGGTGTTTACCATCAAAAAAAAGTGTACGTGCATGCCGGGTGGAAAAAAATTATTTTTATAAAATCGGTTCCTGGGGGAACCGGTGTTCGTTAAAAAGAATTAAATTTTTTTTAAATATGGAGAAGTTGTTGGTCGAGGACCAAGTAAGGTACGCTCTCATCTTTTGCTCTTAGATGGTGGATTTGGGTAGTGCTGAAGCTATGGAGAAACTAAATAAATATAACTATTGAGAATGAAGGTCTTGTATGAAGTCTTACTTGAAAGGTATTTGATATAGTCGATGGAAGTGAAACCTCACCACCTCCTAAAGATGATAAGCTGTTTAATTCATGGAATATTAAGGCGGATAGGGCGCTATATGTTCTAATGATTAGCATAGACAAGAGTCTACTTATACGGATAGAAGATGTGGAGACACCGAAGGAAGCATGTGATATTTTGGCGTCACTCTTTTCAAAGAAGAATCTCGCTCGACTTCAACTACTGAAAATGGAGTTGATGAACATGACTCAAGGTAAGCGCTCTATCAACGAGTACTTATTCAAAATAAAGAATTTGTGCTGCGAGATAGAGCAGTTAGACGTTGAAGCTAAATTTGGAGATGATCGGATAAGAAGAATTATAATTAATGGATTAAAGAACGAGTATAGTAGCTTCATAGCGGCGCTACAAGGATGGCCCAAGCAACCATCTCTAGTAAAATTGGAAAATCTATTAGCGAATCAAGAGGCCCTAGCACAACGAATGTCGAAAGTAACATTCAAATCGGAGATAGAGGAGGCTTTGTTCAGTGCTAGAAGATTAAGTCAAGGATCTAAGAGAGGCAATGATAGAGAGCATAGGAGAAGTAAGTACAAACATTGTGGCCACAAATCAGATAGTGAATATGAAGACGATTCTGATAGAGAAGAGCAACATGGATCACATGATACTAAATACAAAAGAATAGAGTGATATCACTACTACAGATAGAAGTTTCTACAATGGTTCAAAAAATTTCAATATGCATCGATTCAGCTATATGCAACAGTTTATAATGAAACCGTTGCATAATATCCACATTACGCATCGGTTTTATTTGAACTGATGCATATTGTGACTTTATGCAACAGTTTAAAAAACCGTTGCATAATGGTAACCACTATGCATCAGTTCATCTAAAACCGTCGCATAAGGCTATGGCTAACCATTAAGCAACGGTTTTGTTTGAACCGTTGCATAATGTTTATTTTTTGCAATGGTTTGAGACAAACCGATACATATACTAAACCCTAAAATTAAAACACAGTCTTTCTTCGCTAGTCGTCCGCTCTTTGCTCTCATCGATTTGGGTCGAACTCGTCCGCTCACCGTCGACCTCATCCGCTCTTCGCTAGTCACCCTCATCCGCTCATTGTTGCTCTTCGCCAGCCAAACTTTGTCGCCCACTCCGCTCACCATCGCTCTTCACCACTTGTCCTTCATCGCCGTCGAAATCGGTTTGTTTCAATTGCTTGGTGATTGATGAGTTCAATATTTGGAAAAAGTCAGCGTCTCAGATTGCCTATTCCATGATTTTGGTAAATGTGTCTTCTATTTGATTGAATTTTGGAAAAATTTTGTGAATGATGTGTTTGGTGTTTGATTATCTGATTGTAATAGGATGAATGGTTTGTAAAAAGTGATGATGCATTAAAACTCCAGCTTAAAGATATTGGACTTGATTTTTCATGGCCGATTGAGAAAATTAAGGAAGCACTTCCAGGAAGTTCTACTGCTATTTCGGTATTTCCTCAACTCCCAAACTATTTTGTCAGTTTCCAACAGATTGGTTGTGGTTTTGTGCACTAAATCTGAATTTTGAGAAGTTTTTAGATATCTGATTTGCGTTTGTTGGGACTTTTGGTATAACATGAATGAGAAGAAATATAGGAAACATGTTTTTTGTGTGCAAAGGGATGATTGTCAAAGTTAATTCACTCATTAGAAAATGAGATACTTGGATGAACGGTGGAAATAGATTAATGGATGGCTTGTAAGACTATGTTTGACGACCAAGGGATGGTATAAGGAAATTCTTTTGCTATGATGCCAGAATCCAGTGGTGAGCAATCGAACGCAATGGCTCGTTTTTGTCTGCTGGTATATTGGTTAATGAAACTTAACTGGCTTGGTCTAGAGTTGTAGCACGCCACGTCTCCTTATAACATTGTGTAACTTCTTACTTCTTCACTAGTTTAGTTCAGGTCATTTTCTGATGCTTTGTGGTGGATCGTTAGTGTTAGCCTTCCGTCAGACGGTAAGTCACGAAGTGCTTTTCCGTCAGATGGTTAGACAGCAACAGAAATATGACTATGCAGGAAAGTAAATGACTGAAAGTAATTGCACACGAATTTATAGTGGAAACCTTATCACAACAGTGACAGGATAAAAACCACTTACCTTTTAGATTTCTCTAAGAGGATTTCCAAACCAGATTATTTCTTATTCAGATATGCTTGTAGGGTTTACAAACTAGGTCTCTACTCAAGACACTATTTGATGACCGCTACTCAACCCGACTCTCAAATAATCTGATCTGACAACTAGAACCTCAGTGCGTGCAATCCTAGCAATGTCGCTCTTCGAATGCAGGCTCTTGATTCTCCCAAAACTGTCAAGTTCTTCTTAGGCAAACCCTAATGCCTTATATAGGGTTTTAGCAGATCTCGTAATCTGCACCTAGCAATCCGGCCCAATCCGACTTTCCAAATCAGAAAATTATCAACTGATTAGTCAAGATTCCATTCGTAATCTTTCCTAAATGAGTTTCTTCATATAATCAAACCTTCAAAATCTGGTCTGCAGATAATTATTCTCAATAATCTTTATCAATCAAATCTTCTGTGGATATTCTTCAATCTTTCTTGATTTCCAAATCTTCAATCAATATCTCTAAATATATCTTCAAGATCTTCCAATTTTGGCACACATAATCTTTGCGAATCATTGTCTTCGATCTCCACACGCCAACCGCAATTCATTTGTCCTAACTTTGAACTTCAATCAATGTATACATGCTGCGTTTCCTCATGTGAAACTTGCATCAGTAAACCTGTCCATGGATTTCTACACACTTAGACAAAATCTCAGCTAAGTGTTTGTAATCATCAAAACCAGATGATTCCAACAAATTCCCCCTTTTTGATGATGACAAACACTTCTTCAAAAACAAGAGATCCATGACAAGTACAGCAGACAGATATTCCACTTAAGTTTTTAATTAGTCAGACAAATTTGTGTTCACTTCACAGTTCCCCCTTAGATGGACATCAGGTTTGATTTTCAGTAATGACTTCCCCCTCAAGTAATGCACTCATGTTATCTTCCCCCTTTTGGCATCATAAAAAAGATTGCAAGTCAAGACATTCAGGCAATGGAAAGAGAATGCATACTTCAATAATAAAACACAGAAGTGCCCCAGAGGGAGCACACACAGCATACTAAAAATTTATAGATATGGTGGGGATGGAAGGGAGGGGCAACCATGAGACAATTGCAAGGTTAACCACGGAGCACGGTCTTCAACGGACCAACCACTTCAGTAGCCACAAACTTCAGTTGGCGGTTTAGCTCCATTAACTCCTCCTTAATCTAAGTACAGTGAGTCAGATTAATGTTTGCTGAATCCTCAACTTCCTTCAGAAGAGCCGGCAAAGTCTCAAGAATAGTAACTTTGGTTCTCAAGTCCTTCACCCAGTCAACCTCTAACCCCTTCAGCACCTTATCTGCCATGGACTCCAGACTAGTCACTTTTTCTGCCAGCACCTCTACCTTCCCTGACAAGGCCTTTAGAACCTCAAGCACCGATGTCGACCCCTCATCTGGATACAAAGGTTTCTGGATCACGGGCTCGACTACTGGAGGTACAGCTGGCTGTGAAGGTGTAGTGACTATCCGAGCATTCTGCCACCCCTTTTTACATCAAACTTCCAGCCGATATTATCAAAGGTCTCCATATCAAGAACTGTAAATGCCAAGATGGCAATGTTCTTCACTAATCCAGAGTAGGGTAATCCATGCTTGGCACCCGCAGTGCAGTATTTCATATGCTGTAAAATCTGCTTGGGAAAGTTGATAGGTTCTTTTGCTCTTAACTTGTCAATCAGGAGGAAATCTTGAAAGTTAACAACTCCATGCTTCTATTTGCGAGGCGTCACATTTGTGCACACGATCCGGTGGAGAGTTCTGTTGAGAATGCCCATTATCAGGGCGCTTGATAGCACTATAATACATGCATTTTAGGCAACCTCTAAGCTTATTATTTCGATTATTTCATTACAATTTCACTTGCTATTTGATGCTTTGTGGTTCATTTCAGGCCAATTTCAGAGATATAGCTGAGAACACAAGCGAGCAGTGATTTTGGAGCAAACCGAGCTTTTTGGAGCGAAAAAGAGCAAAATGGAAGACGGGATACAAATTCTTCAAGGGCATGCGCTCGCATGATCTATTCATGCGCTCGCATGGTCTTGACCAGACGCATGAGAAAGTCGTGCGCTCGCACGAATGGCTTCCCAGAGCTCGCATATTAAACCAGTCGCATGCAAAACCCATCCGATCGCACAACCAAAGGACCATGCGATCGCATAAACATATCATGCGATCATATAAGAGAGACCAGACGCATGAATTATTCATGCGTTCGCATGAAGGACCACGCGAGCTCTCTTAAGATCAACCTTCTCCAAGAGCATGCGTTTGCATAAGGTCAAGACATGCGAACGCATGAGAAAAACCAGTCGCATAAGAATATCATGCGAGCGCATCATCTCAAGCCGCAATCACACAAGACCAAGCTTTCAGGCAGTCATGCAAACGCATGAACCGATCATGCGAACGCATGACGTCGTAAAGTTTGCATTTTTACGAGAAAACTATAAATAGAAAGGTAGGGTTTTTCAGCCGCCGGGGGGATTTTCTAGATTTTTGCTGGGTTCTTAGAGAGAAGATTGCTTGGAGAAGAAGCCAGATTTTTCTAGAGTCATCAACAACTCAAAGAGTGGATCATCCTTCATCATTAGTGCTTCATATTGGTTCTAGATTCAAAAACTCAACTTTCTACATGATTTTCTGCTCATCTATTGTTGTTTTTGATTGTAACCTCACTATGAGTGATAGTGACCTTGGTTGGGGGTCTATGAACCCCCTAGACATGTTTGTGACGTTGTAAATATTATGGATGTTATTGATGAATAATTTTGCACATGATTCTTCTTCATTTGAACTTAATGTTTCGGATTGCCCTAGACATGTCTTTGACAAGTCCTCAATAGGAATTCTGCTTGGTTTCATGTTTGATGTAGCTGACCCCTGAAAAGCATGATTTCAATGAATTAAATGAAGAAGCATTAGGGTCTTTGTGTTACATGGCGACACTCTAATTCTAATGAGAATGGCATGGATTTAACAAGTGTACGACTATCTAGTCAATAGAGCGTGAGTGTGAGACTAGATATTAGTATTCTATAATGCCAATAGAGCGTGAGTGTGAGGCATTATGCAAGATGTAACCTCTTTTTACTAAGTTGGAGCGTGAGTTGAACTTAGAATTAATGTTGCATGGCTAAATTCTAATTGTATGCAAGAGATTTCATCAATGGTGTCCTATTTTACCTTCACAATAATTGTTTAGGTGGAGAATTAGATCCCTAGTCATCTTTGAATTGATTTTTAACCTTTTTGTCGATCAAACCTTTAATTTGGATAGTGAAATTTGCTATCAACCTCTTAAGAGGAACAAACCCCCCCAAACCATAGACAATCTTGTTTAATCTTTAGCACTATTAGTTTGATCACCTATCCTTTGGGTTCGACCTCGGATTCCCGAGTCTTCATAAATGTTTTGATTTACTGTGACTAGCATAAGTATTCCATTTTCTTATTGAATATTTCGCTATATTTGCAAGCCGATCAAATGGCGCCGTTGCCGGGGATAGGTTAATTAACTAGGTGCTATTAGATTGTTTAGTTTGTTTACTCTTTCTTTACTTGTTAGTTATTGCTTGTTTTGTGCTTAAGTTGTGCTTATCTCTCTTGCCTCTTATTGCTAAGAACCTCCGTTGTTCTTGCAGGCTTTTGAATGAACACAAGGTTTCAGGGGCAAAAACACGTAGCTACCGGTTCAACTTCAAACTCTTCTCTCCCAACCGTCAAGAAACCAAGAGGTAGACCTCGCAAGAATCCTCTACCATCGTCACAAGGGCACACCTTTATTGTAGTAGCGGTGGACTACGTGTCTAAATGGGTTGAGGCCATAGATTCCCCATCCTGTGATGCTAAAGTGGTGATCAAAATGTTCAAAAAGATCATATTCCCAAGATTCGGGGTCCCAAGAGCGGTGATAAGCGACAATGGCTCCCATTTCAAGGAAAGAAGATTTGAGTCCATGCTAAAGAAACATGGGATTTTCCATAGGTGTTCCACTGATGGACCATAATTATACGAATAAAAAACACAGTTAAACCCACTAAATTAGACTGTTTGTCTATTTAACTTTTGCTTGTTAGTTCCGATATTTATCTACAGGGCATTTTGGAGTCTAGAGAGAATACACGCTAAGGAGAGGATTTTACGCTGAAAATATATTACGAGTCATTCCAAGGTCACGATCAGATGCCGACTGAAGAAATCTCAAGATCCTGACATTGAATCACTCAAAACAAATCCAACCGAGGAGCAACCAAAGTCAGTCCGGAGCTGAAATACACCGATAGTTTTGTGAAAACATCATAAAACTCACACAAAACCTCCTCTTTCTCCTCCATGACAGGCGGCTTTTGGAGAAGGTGAGCCATGGAGGAAGCTCCCCTCCTCCCCTTACCTCCAACCGGCGGCTTTGACCTTCCATGGAGCTCACCATGGATGCTTGCCATGTGCTCTCATCCAAGCCACACATCTCCTCCTCCCATGGCTATAAATACATGCCTCCACCCTTTGTAATCTTCAATCCAAAATCATAAAAACTTCTCTCTCTAGAAAGTTTGGCATTTGTAAGTTTGGTTTTCAATATATAATACTCCTGTTGGTTCTTGAGTATTATAGTTCGGTCTTGAGTACTCTTGTCGGTTCTTGAGTACTCAAGCTTGTCTTTACTATTCTTGAGTACTCTTGTCGGTTCTTGAAGTACTCACCCCTTTCCCTTACTTATTGTCTTTCAAAAACTGTAAGTACTTAGCTATGGTATCCACCTCTATGGATATTCGTAGCTAAACCCTTCATTCGGTTGAAAGGGTGTACTTGTATTATAAAATGTTTTAGACTATACTTTAGTGCTTTTTCTTTGTATTCAAAACTTGTTCTATGTGCCATATATTAGGCCAGAACTTCGAAGGTTGAGTGGATGCTTGGAATGGCAAAGCTCTTCCGTGGAAGTTTGTAAACATACTCGGGTAAGTGGATGCTTGGAATGGCAAAGCTTATCTGAGGAGTTTGACCTCTCTCAAACACCATTTGGTTGCTCGGGAATGACTGACCAAATGGATGCACATAGGCTAATATACCTTGGAATGGGGTATTAGTCTAAATAGAACAAGTGCTCTACGACCTTGAAATGGGCTAGACAGTGTGTGCAAATCGTGTGCTTGGAATGGCCTTGATACACTTTTGAATACTTAGTAGGATCACTAAAAGTCAATGATAAACATGCTATGATACAAGGCCCCTGAAACCGAATGCTTTCCTTAAATTTAAACAACACCTGCATTTACTTTCTTAGTATAAACTGCTCTATCAACTACTCACCTTCCGGAGGACTTTCCAATCACGCATCACCCGCTGTAAGTCTTCTCTTTTATTTTCAGTATTTACATTTTCTGTCATTTACTTTTTCGCACTAAAAACCAAAACCAACCAACCAATCACTTACTTTTCCGCACTAAAATCTCAATCAACCTAAAACACGCTCCCTCGATGTACAATCCCTCAAAGAACGAATATCCCCCTAATTCCCTTGGGTTCGACCCCTACTTACCACTTGCTACCCAGTAGTAAGGTCACGAGTAGCGGAATATAAATTTGCTTTTGCACAGAGAACACCGCACCTTAACGACAGTGCGGTGGGCTCCGTCATCCACTCCATATCATCCTCAAGCCAATGGTCAAGTCGAGGTATCAAACAGAGAGATAAAAAACATCTTGACAAAGACAGTTGGGAAGTCAGGGAAAGACTGGGCGCTGAAGCTTGATGATGCATTATGGGCTTATAGAACCGCTTTCAAGACACCAAACGGGATGTCCCCTTACAGACTAGTATATGGCAAATCTTGCCATCTTCCGGTGGAACTTGAGTATAAGGCCATGTGGGCCATCAAAGAGCTGAATTTTGACACGAAAGCTTCGGGAGAGAAGAGACTCCTTCAACTAAATGAGTTGGATGAAATCAGGCTGGACTCCTACGAAAGTGCAAAAATTTATAAGGAAAGGACTCGGAGATGGCACGACAAATTTATCTAGAAGAAAGAGTTCTCGGTAGGAGATAAAGTTTTGCTGTTCAACTCTAGGTACAAGTTATTTCCCGGGAAGTTCAAGTCTAGGTGGTTTGGACCATACAAAACTCATAAGGTTTTCGAGGATGGCCACCTAGAGCTGGTTGGTAACGAAGGAAATATATTCAAGGCAAATGGGCAAAGGGTTAAAATCTATTATGCTGACCACGGAGACCAAAACACGTTGGAAGCGCCCCCTTGAGTACCTTGTGCAAATACCGCTGGAGAAGGGATCCCGCTAGGGACTTCTCTTAGCGTGCTTCTCATTCCTTACAAGGAGATTCGGCTCCGTCTTAGCCAAGACGTTAAACTAGGCTTGTGAGTGTTTTCTCTCCCGGTCTTTAAGTATATCTATTTTGATTGGATTTCTATTTGCTTCGTGCAAGAATTTGAGGATATGAACTATGCATGTGTGAAATTGAAAATCTGAACTGTGTGCGAGTGCCTATATCAGATTGTTAATGAGGGATTAGACTACTTCCATGATGTCGTGCTTGGTGAATTTGATACTTTGATAGTACATAAGCGTGGGGTTTTTGAAATCTATTGCATGAGTGTTGATGAACGATTCGAGATTGGTTTAGAAATTCGTGCCAAAAAAATTCCATGCGTTCGAATAGCTCATTTATGCGTTCGCACAGTTAGCCAAAGTCTTCGTTCTTTCAATCTTGCATAAATCCACGCGTCCGCATAAAAATCTCATGCGTCTGTCCAGATCCATGCGTTCGCATAACTCCTTTCATTTTCATTTTTACCAAGCTCGCATGCCATTCATGCGTTCGCATGAAAATTCCATGCGACTGGAAATTTCATGCGATCGCATTCTCTCAATTCATGCGTTCGCATACCGCACCAAAATCAGCACTTTCTCAATTCATGCGTTCGCATAAACTGTTTATGCGTTCGCATAAACCGTTACAGTATAAAATCAAATTTCAATTTCAGATTTTCCAAAAACCCTAAATTCGAAATCGACCGGCCCTCCTTCGTCTTCTCCGAACCATCGCCGCTCCAAGCTCCGTATTCGCCAATTTCAACCGTCGAAAGCTCCATCCAGCCTTCCGCCTCCTTTCCCGACCGTTTCCAACCGGTCGTTCGACCCCCTCGCCGTCCGTTTTCCCCCATATCCGAAAACCCTAAAATTCCCTAAAACTCCCCAAAATCAACCATGGCTAAAGTCAAGCTTCCCTCATCCTCTCAACCCTCCAAGGAACCCTTGAAAAAAATGGGAGTTTCCAAACCCCCGATTTCAAAGGCGCCAAGTGCGAGAAAGGGCAAAAAGGCCGAAATTCTCTACGTGAGAACCACCCAGGCGGGTCAGCATTATGGCCGTTCTTCGTTGGAGGAAACGAGGCACATCATGGCACCCCGTTCGGCTAGCAGAGCCGATGGGGATTTGGAAAAGGATTCCCCTCCCCCGTCGCCTCGGCGCGACAATGATAACAAGTTCAACAAAGTCAAGCCGTACGAGTTCGATGGCCAGCTAAAATTTAGTTTTGCTAAAGATGCTGCATTGTACACCTCCCTCACGGACAAAGGTAAATGGTCAATCCCTCTCCTTTTTCCCGTTATTGAAGATTTGAGGACGTTAGAAGTTCTAGAGGAGATTAGGGAATTGGTTGTGAATAGTAGGATGAATTTCATGTTTAGAGAGGATTCTGGATCGTTCCATGAGATGACCATGGAATTTCTTAGTTCATTCTGCCCGATTCATGCGCCTAATATGGGTGGAGAGGAGAAGGAGGAAGGGAAAGTAATGTGTTGGAGGTTTACATTGGGTAATCTTCAGTGGGAAGTTAAGGCGGAAGTTTTGTGTGATTGGTTGAGATTGCCTAGGGATGGTGAAATCCCCGATGTGGTTGATGAGGATATAAAGAAGTTTTGGAAGAGAATCTCGGGGGGTGATTACACTAAGGACGGGCAGCACAAATCCACTAGTATCCGAGTACCCAAGTGGAACGTCATCCACAAATTGTTGGCGGGAATTGTGTTCGTACGCACTGATTATGGTAGGCTCGTGAGCAAAATGGAGATGGCGATTATGCTAATGATGGAGAAGGGGAAGAAGGTTGATTGGCTATGGTGCATCGCCAATGGGATTGGGGGAATCAATCTCTAACTTCGAAGAACATGGGGTTGGGGGGTGGTTCATTTGTGACGTGGATTGCAAGGAAACTTTATTTCACTTTCGGTGACAGGAGGAGCGACAAGCTGGAGCTTTGTTTGAAGAAAATGCGTTATATGCGCATCTTGGGTAAAGGGTTGAAATGGGCCAACGATGAGAAGGAGGCTGATGTTGAAGCTGAGGACGAGTCGAACACTGACGACGAGATTGATGGGTATTTACACCCCGATGCGCCTTCCTCCTCTCGCTCCGTGCCACCTCCTCCCCCTGCTGACCCGAGCGCCGCGCTAATTCTGTCGCGCTTGGATAGTCTAGCCACCTATGTCACGCAGCATAATCAGTGGCAGGAGAAGACTCTGCTCACCATCACTGCCCATATGGGAATCGCTTCTAGCGTTGGGTTGCCTCCGAAGTTCCCATTTGCGCCTAGATCACCCTCACCTCCTTCGCCGCCTATATTCCCTTCTTCTAAGGGCAAGGAGAGAGTGGGTTAGCCGTCGGATGTCCAAAAGAGTGGAGGAGAGGGAAACATGGATGTGGAAGGTGATGGCAGTCCAGTGGACCAGTTCGTTATGGCGCCTCGAGTTGCCCCTAGAGTTGACGACCCTTCCAGCGCTCCTTCCACCCCAGATGAGATGGGCATCTTTGACTTAGAGGAGAGCCTTTGATTAGCATTTCTACATGCTTTGTACTTGTATTTTCTCTATGATGATGTTAGATACATTTTGGATCTTTTGATGATAATTTCAAAATATGCACATCTTTTATCATTTCTATGATACATGCTACATTCTTGATGCTTTTTGAAGATTGTATGATCATCATAGTGCGAACCGATTCATTAAGTTCAGTTTTGTCAAGCTCGCATAACATTCATGCGCTCGCATGAGTTTTTCATGCGACTGCCTAACGCTGTGCGTTCACATGATCTTACTCATGCGCTCGCATGAACATTCAAGAAGCCCTTGTTACGAGATCGCATGAATTCATGCGCTCGCATGCAAAATCCTTGCGACTGTCTTCAGTCATGCGAGCGCACAACTAATTCGTGCGATCGCATAAAATTCTAAAATGCGAAGGGATTTTTAGGATAAAATTTTGAGTTGACTTGCACATTGTTGATACACTTTCGATGATGATTTCCCCTACCTAGCGTGTTTAACATTCTCATTTTCAGTTTCGTACTTTATGAAGGATAGGGAGAATCATCACTCAAATCTTTGGAGCAAGTTCAACTCGACAAGCGAAACAACATCTCTTACATCGAAACGGCTACCTCCAAACGAGAGAAGTTTCTCTTAACTCTCTCTTTGCCTTTCATTCTATTCATTGCTTAGGGACTAAGCAATTGCTAAGTGTGGGGTGGCCTATGTTTGACATTTTCTTGACTACATGAGATGTTTGTGTTTGCTTAACGTGCTTTCATGTGTAAAATCCAATCAACTTGTATGTTTAAGGGAAAACACTTGAACTACTGCACAATTCATCCAAATATTTCAAATTATTAATGAAAACAAAAAGTCTAGGCAATGCTACATTTTCGGAAAAAAATCTCATTCCAAATTCAACTAGCCGTGCATGATTTCACTTGATTGATCCTTTAGATGATTAATGGATTGGATTGTCGACTTTCATTCTTGAGGATCAAAGCATCTACTAGCACTTCTTTATCTTTTATTCTAAGCTTTTTCTCATTGAGACTAAAGAGTTGATCTTTGAAAGCATAAAATCGAAATGATTTATAACTCCAAACCCCTTGCATGCCATGATTGCCTTTAGGTGACCTTAGTGACCTTGCTTATCTAGTGGATTTTGTCTCGTTGGTTTGTCATGCTCCATCTTTATCACTTAGCCCTTTGTCAAAGTTTTAAGTGTGGGGTCAAAAGAGGGCAAAAAAGGGGCCCCAACAAAAAAAATATGCTTCATTCTCATGGTCAAAAGAGGGCAAAGCCCCGACTTAAAACTTTCTCAAAGTACAAGAGAAGATTTGATCAAAATATACAAATGCCGGGGGTTAGGAAGAAAAGTTCCCCCTCGAAAGCATTTGTAGGCCAAAGGCCATTTGAAAGAAAAAAAAGAGAAAAAGAAAATAAGAAGCACATAGACTTGACAATCGTCTATTCCACCATCCCCTAGCATGAAAACCAATGAGACAATTGATGCTTCCTAGCAAGAATTCACTAGGGGACGAACCTCGTATTCTTTTATACTTAGGCATGATGTGACTTACAAGCTTTTACAAAAACTATAATGTTGGAACTCCTCTTCTCTTATGACTAAGTGACCTTTGCGTCCTAGGCTTGAGAATGAGTTCAAAGCTCACGAGCCAATGGACTAGCCTCCTTGCTAGCATTTGTGAGTGATCCAACAAGATTTCTTTGCAACTATAAGATTATTTTCTTGAAGTCACTAATTTAGAAAATGACTAGAATCCTTGATTAAAGATTTATTAGTCTTTGCTCTGATTTGCTTGAATGTCCTAATTCATGAATCTCCATAAGGATTCGAAGAGGACTCATGTAGTGATTGAAATGCACATACCTAGTTGAATACATTATGAACTTCATGAAAAACTCCTTGCCTAGTTCTTTGACAATTGTGATCTTAAAATGCCTATTTGGATGATTGTTCTCGTTGTGGGATTTGTGAGTATTCCCGCGTCTGAAAACTCTCAGGAGACTACAACTCCTCCACTAGGGTAGCCTAGGGGTTTAAAGGCTTGGTGAAATTCGCTAAATGCACTCGTGTCACCTACGAAAGTGGTTTATCATAAGTAATAATTGTTTCTTAATGTTTTTAGTTTTCGTAACCATATGGAGTTTCCTTAGAACCGATCCTGAGAGTTTGAAATGTAATATTGTTGTTGATCTCCATGATTAGTTTGCTCGGGACGATCAAATGATAATTGTGGGGTGATTTGATAGCACTAGAATACATGCATTTTAGGCAACCTCTAAGCTTACTATTTCGATTATTTCATTACAGTTTCACTTGCTATTTGATGCTCTGTGGTTCATTTCAGGCTAATTTCAGAGATATAGCTGAGAACACAAGCGAGCAGTGATTTTGGAGCAAACCGAGCTTTCTGGAGCGAAAAAGAGCAAAATGGAAGTCGGGATACAAATTCTTCAAGGGCATGCGCTCGCATGATCTATTCATGCACTCGCATGGCCTTGACCAGACGCATGAGAAAGTCGTGCGCTCGCACAAATGGCTTCCCAGAGCTCGCATAGCAAACCAGTCGCATGCAAAACCCATGTGATCGCACAACCAAAGGACCATGAGATCGCATAAACATATCATGCGATCGCATAAGAGAGACCAGACGCATGAATTATTCATGCGGTCGCATGAAGGACCACGCGAGCTCGCTTAAGATCAACCTTTTCCAAGAGCATGCGTTCGCATAAGGTCAAGACATGCGAACACATGAGACAAACCAGTCGCATAAGAATATCATGCGAGCGCATCATCTCAAGCCGCAATCGCACAAGACCAAGCTTTCAGGCAGTCATGCGAACGCATGAACCGATCATGCGAACGCATGACGTCGTAAAGTTTACATTTTTATGAGAAAACTATAAATAGAAAGGTAGGGTTTTTCAGCCGCCGGGGGGATTTTCTAGATTTTTGCTGGGTTCTTAGAGAGAAGATTGCTTGGAGAAGAAGCCAGATTTTTCTAGAGTCATCAACAACTCAAAGAGTGGATCATCCTTCATCATTAGTGCTTCATATTGGTTTTAGATTCAAAAACTCAACTTTCTACATGATTTTCTGCTCATCTATTGTTGTTTTTGATTGTAACCTCACTATGAGTGAGTAGTGACCTTGGTTGGGGGTCTATGAACCCCCTAGACATGTTTGTGACGTTGTAAATATTATGGATGTTATTGATGAATAATTTTGCACATGATTCTTCTTCATTTGAACTTAATGTTTCGGATTGCCCTAGACATGTCTTTGACAAGTCCTCAATAGGAATTCTGCTTGGTTTCATGTTTGATGTAGCTGACCCCTGAAAAGCATGGTTTCAATGAATTAAATGAAGAAGCATTAGGGTCTTTGTGTTACATGGCGACACTCTAATTCTAATGAGAATGGCATGGATTTAACAAGTGTACGACTATCTAGTCAATAGAGCGTGAGTGTGAGACTAGATATTAGTATTCTATAATGCCAATAAAGCGTGAGTGTGAGGCATTATGCAAGATGTAACCTCTTTTTACTAAGTTGGAGCGTGAGTTGAACTTAGAATTAATGTTGCATGGCTAAATTCTAATTGTATGCAAGAGATTTCATCAATGGTGTCCTATTTTACCGTCACAATAATTGTTTAGGTGGAGAATTAGATCCCTAGTCATCTTTGAATTGATTTTTAACCTTTTGGTCGATCAAACCTTTTGGATAGTGAAATTTGCTATCAACCTCTTAAAAGGAACAACCCCCCCAAACCATAGACAATCTTGTTTAATCTTTAGCACTATTAGTTTGATCACCTATCCTTTGGGTTCGACCTCGGATTCCCGAGTCTTCATAAATGTTTTGATTTATTGTGACTAGCATAAGTATTCCATTTTCTTATTGAATATTTCGCTATATTTGCAATCGATCAGCGCTGCCTTGGTTAGCCACGTTGGTAGGGTCCTCACCCACACTTAAAATCACCTTCGCCTTCGTAACAGACGCTGGCGAAATTCCCTTAGTGTGGTCAGCAGATCCATTCACTAGGATTTTCAATATTGTGGCCAGGTCACGGTGTGTGATTACCTGCACATCTCCTTTGATGGTAAACGTGGCGATGAGCAGTGAGGAGGTCATTCACCTCCACCAGATGGTGTGCTGCCAAGAACTCCCGATCGACGACCAACTCCGGTACCACAGATCTCCCTTCCAGATCCTTTTCAGCACCATCCTCTGACACAATCGGCTCCTCCTCCATGGAAACTGGCCCTTTCTTAGTTTGCACACTCTTTTATACAGGAGCCTGAGGAGTTGCGACCAGATCCCTCAACGGTGATAGCTTAATTTTTGACCTTTCTTTGTGAGGATGTTTCTCCTCCGGCCTCTGTCATCTCAACATTGCCGACAGTAACGGACTTGCTTTTTACCGATTTGGCATCAACTGAGGAAGAGGCAGGTGCCTTTGACGACTCACCAAGAATCTCATCCACATTAACCTCATTCGCCTTGAATTTAGCGAGCATTGCAGCAACATTAGCGGCAGAAATCACTGGGGTGTTGTCCTCCGAGGCCATGAAAATAGAAGTGGTTGAGAGCAAAAACTAGGGTTTCAAAAGATTGAGTCTTGGAAGGTGATTGTGATGCCAAGATTCCACCTTTACTCTCCTTTTATGCTGCGAGAAACCTTAAAAAATTCCCTTTCAATTTCTAAATTCCAATCGGCATCCTCGAATCTCGCAAGATTGAATTTTTATCTTCCTAAAAACTGCACAGTTAAAATTGCTTCCAAATCCAGAATTAGGCAGTAATCAACATGCCTCGTGCAACCCCCAAATTGAGAGTTCACTCCACAGTTAGCTACCACATGTCCATCTGTAGGGTTTTAAAACCCTAACTGCTCCGGACTATTTACTTATCGACACCTTGCTATTTTTCCATGCCATAAAGACCAGCAACAACAACAGCCATCAGGTCTGAAGAAAACATTGATGACGACCGCTGCGCTTCCCAAGATGTAGACACAGCTTTTTCTTTTCTCTATACAGGTCTGTCTAATCGCCATAAATGCAGCAACTTTAACTTCTTTTCTTGCATGCACCCACTAACCCTCCATTTGATACTTGCCAACTGCAACAACCCAACTGATTGAACCAGTCTAAACAAATGCTGAGTTAAACAAGGTTTTGTCTCATGGTTTATGCAAGTTTTGGTGTGGTGCGCTAGGTTTGCCCAAGTGGTACAATAAAAACACCACACATTCAAGAAATAAAATTTCACCAATACATAACAAAGAAATTTCATGTAGTGTGGGGAAAACCAAGAAAATAGTTCTAAAATCAAAGGGGCTAAAAATTTATTCTCCACACATAATAGGCAAGGGTTAGTTTTAGAGTACTTCCTTGGCTTATATTGTGGTTTCAAATTAGGAAGTCTCTTTTGGGCTGCAAAGAAATATGTGTCATGCTCAAAATTCTGCTAGCTAGTAATCTTATTTATCATGCATCCAGTAGTGACCTCATAGAACAACTTTCACACAATCATCAACTACATACGCAACAACTCCACACCATGGTAGCTTAGCATGCAGACTAGTCTAGCATCATCGAGGAAATTCAACATGGAATGCAGACTAGGTAAGGGACGCCATACCTAGTTCAAGCCTTAGCTTCTCGTAGGGTTCCCTGTGTAGTGGTTTCGTAAAGATGTCTGCAATCTGCTCCTCGGTTCTATAGTATTCCATAGCTATGGTGCCTTTCTCTACACAGTCACATATGAAGTGATATCTAATCTCTATGTGCTTAGTGCGTGAAAACTATACTGGATTTTTTGATATATTAATAGCACTAGTGTTGTCACATAGATATGAAGCACATCTAAACAGAACACCATAATCACTTAGCTATTGTTTTATCCATATCAGTTGTGCACAGTAAGCAGCAGCGTCGATATACTCAGCCTCGGTGATGGATAGAGCAATGGAAGACTGCTTCTTGGACCCCCATGAGATCAAGCATGGTCCAAGGAACTGTGTCATCCCTGACGTGGACTTCATGTCTGTCTTGCAACCTGCATAATCAGCATCTGTGTAGGCCACCAGACGTAAGTCTCCTCCCTTCGGGTACAATAGGCACAGATCGTCTGTCCCCTTCAGGTACCTCAAAATCCTCTTCACAGCTTTAACATGTATCTCTCTAGGATCTGCATGAAATCTAGCACATAGACAAACGCTAAATAAGATGTCAGGTCTACTAGTTGTGAGATATAAAAGTGAACCTATCATCCCCCTGTATAGGGTCGGATCCACTTGTGGTGAGGACTCATCCTTTGTAATGGTGTCATTGGGAGACATCGGTGTAGCACACGTTTTTGCAGACTCCATCCCAAACTTCTTTAGGATTTCCTTCACGTACTTCTGCTGATGGATCCGAGTTCCATCCTCCCCTTGTGCTACTTGAAGTCCTAGAAAATACTTCAATTCTCCCACCATACTCATCTCGAATTCACTTGACATCAGATCTGTAAACTTTTTGACAAGTCTTGGGTTAGTTGAACCAAAAATAATATCATCAACATATACATGTACCACTAGAGTATCATTCTCTTCCTTCAGAAGGAAGAGAGTCTTGTCCACCTCTCCTCTGACATATTCACGCGACAGAAGAAACTGTGACAGTCTCTCGTACCAGGCGCGTGGTGCTTGCTTCAACCCGTACAGCGCCTTGTCCAGGACATAGACAAGATCAGGATGAGCCTTATCCTCGAACCCTGGAGTCTGGCTCACATACACTTCTTCCTTCAAAACTCCATTCAGGAACGCCGTCTTTACGTCCATCTGTTGCAAAGAGAAACTATGGTAGGTTGAATAAGCTATTAACAGTCTGATTGCTTCTAACCTTGCAACTGGGGCGAACGTCTTGTCGTAGTCTATTCCTTCCTACTGGTTGTAGCCCTAGACCACCAGACGGGCTTTATTCCTTACGACGACTCCCTTGTCATCCAACTTGTTCCTGAAGACCCATTTCGTTCCAATCACGTTCTTATCCTTTGGCCTAGGAACCAGACGCCATACCTTGTTCCTCTCTAACTGGTGCAGCTCCTCTTGGATGGCATTGACCCATTCTGGGTCTTTAAGCGCTTCTTCTACGGTCTTCGGTTCAACAAGAGAAAGAAAGGAGGCAAATCCATAAAAATGACATAAACTATCAAGGTCTACCTGTTCATGAGAGGTGTAGCAGTGGTAGTCCCTTAGTCTAGCTGACGGCCGAACCACTCGTCCATGACTTGTGGTTCTGAGTTCCCCTCAAGGTTAGTAGGGGTAGGATCAATAGCCATCTCTTCCTCACCAAGAATGTCATCGTTGACTTCCACCGCAGGGTCATCATGGACTTGCCCACCTGCTGGATCAGCTATCTCACCATTTTGCACTTGATCATCTGGTGGTGCTTCGTCTACATACTGGACATCCGTATGAGGTGCGTCAGCATTGGGTGCTGGTGGTGGTTCACAGTCAGGGTCTGACCCATCTACGAACTGGAGCTCTCCATCATCTAGCATGGCAGTAGTTGAGGAATCTTTTATCATGTGACCAGCCATCACCGTCTCATCGAATCTCACATGCACGCTTTCCTCAACTTGCTCTAGCCTCAAGTTGTAGACTTTGTAGGCTTTGCTATGACTAGAGTATCCGACGAACACTCCTTCGTCACTTCGAGCATCAAACTTTCCCAATTTCTCCTTGCCATTATTGTGGACAAAACCCCTGCAACCAAATACCTTCAAATGGGAAATATTAGGTTTTCTTCCACGTAACAGTTCATATAGAGTTTTCCCTATCATGGATTGAAGCGATGCTCTGTTTAGGATGTAACCCGCAGCATGCACTGCCTCTGACCAGAAGCCTTTTGGAACTCCGCTAGCAATTAGCATCGTCCGTGACATATCCTCCAAGGTTCTGTTATTTCGTTCCACAACACCGTTCTGCTGTGATGTCTGTGGGGCGGAAAAGTTGTGATTAATACCCTTGTTCCTGCACAATGAAAGAAACTGAGCATTCCGGAACTCAGTTCCGTTATCAATACCAATAGAGGTCAATCTACGATCTAACTTATTTTCCATCAACTTCAACCATGCTTCAAATTCACTATATGTTTGATCTTTAGTATATAGGAAAATAGTCCATGTATACCTGGAATAGTCATTGACTATGACCAGAATATACCTGTTTCCTCCAAGGCTGGCGACACTCACTGAACCGGACATATCCATGTGGACCATGTCCAGTGGTGCAGAAGTGCTCACGGTTTGCTTAGATGGAAATGATGTATGTGCTTGCTTTCCTGTGACACAGGCACTGCATACTTGATCAAATGCGCTTTCCACCTTGGGTAAGCCAATTACAAATTCCTTCTGATAGAGTTTGTGCAGTAGCCTCATGCTTGCATGCCCAAACCTCATGTGCCATAAGATGGATTCTTCTGCAACACTTGATAGACACAGTTCTTCCTCAGAGATGAAATCTGGATCAACGGTGTAGATTTCGTTCACACGGATTCCTCTCAGAACTATATTCCCTGTCTCATTACACCTCACAAGACAATCATTAGAGTTGAATATAACTTGATTTTTACCATGTTGACACAATTGAGACACACTTAGCAGGTTATATCTCAAGTTTTCAACTAGACTTACCTGCCTGATTCTGATAGTATCCAAAATTCTTACCTCTCCTGTTGCTATCACGTTTCCTTTGCTTTTATTTTCAAAGATTATGCTTTCTCCGAAGTGTTTATGGAGCGAGTCAAACCATTATGGATTCCCTGTCATATGCGTTGAGCAACTACTATCTAAGTACTAGGGATGGGACCTCACTCCTTTCTGCAAGAGAAAGATCAGTTTTTACGAACCCAGACAAGCTTGGCTTACTAGGTTTAGGAGTAAATTTAGCAACATGAATAGAATAAGATAAATAATGTGCATCATGGTTAGTTAAGTCAATCTTTCTCCTAGGTGTCTTCCTCGGTCTGCCAAAGATAGCTGGATCATAGTGGGGGCGGGAGTGAGTAACTCTGCCTTCCTTCCTGTATTTATTGACTTCCCTCTGATAACTGGCTTCTAGATAGTGGTCTTGGGTGACCAGCAAGTTACAGTTCCTTTCATATGTCTCCCTCAGTCTTGGACATTCAAATCTGTAGTACCCAGAGTGTCCACAATGCCAGCATATTCTATGACTTGGAAGACCAACATGCTTGCTTCTGCCAGGTGGTACAGACCTCTTGATCTTCCTCGCTTGGAAGTCTATTGTTGAAGGCTTACGACTCAGATTCTGCTTTTACCAGATTTCATAGGCTTTCCTAGCCTTGTGAGGAACTGAGTCATCATCATAGATGTGGCGTCCCTCCTGTGGACTGGCTTCCCTTCTCGCTTACCTCGTAGCGTGAGGCCTTCTCTTCTGGCGTGAGCTTTCACATGGTTCTGTCATAACCCCTTTTCCTTTAGGGGCCTTCTCCTTTGCTGCCTGTTCTTCTTCGTATCCAAGACCCGGTCTAACAAACCTTCTCTTGTAATCCTTATTTTCTTCTTCAGCCATCTTAGCTTCCAGCTCACGAAGCCATTCTTCTTTCCTTACAGCCTCCTCGCGTCTAAGGTTTTCTATTGTCTGAAGGAGTTCTTCATTGTTTTGTCTGAGATTGATCAGCTCATCATTCAACTCTTCAACCTTTGTTTTGAAGTTGACCAACTCAGTGTTTTCGATCGGCATACATCTCAGTTCATTACTTAGCTCGCTGATCTGTCTCTCTCTTCATTCACAAGTGCGACACCTACAAACATGCTCTGCCATCTCTTTCTCAAGATGCATGGCTTTGGTTGACCAGAGATGGTTCTCTTCTATGTCATCGTGATGATCCTGTTGCATGTCTACCAGCCTGTCCTCCAGATCTCAGTTTTTTGCTAAGAGCTTGGCTATTGTTTCTACAAAATCAGATTCAGTAAATACTTTATCAACCAAGGAGTTAGTATCCATTACCTCACTGGATGTGGAATGAGCCATCAAGCAAGGTTCCTTGGAATGCTTTCCATCGTCACTATCCTCATCTGAGTCTCCCCATGCAGCAAACATAGCATGAGCTGGCTTTGGGGCAGGTGGTTCTCATTTCTTTTTGCTATAGCAATCTTTAGACAGATGCCCCTTCTTTTGGCATTGGTAACATGTTCTGTTATCTTTTTCTCCTGGGTTTCCCTTGTTTCCACTTGACGTATCACCTTTGTTCCCTCTTGAGGAGTTGCCACGACCTCCTCCTGCTCTGAAGTTTCTTCCACCTTTGCCGATATTGGCCATTGTGAGGGCTCTTGTTAATAGGGCTATTTCATCGTCCTCCTTCTTTGGTGACTTGTCTGCTTGTGCAAGATCTAGAGCTTTTTCTACTTTCAGAACAATAGTCTGGGACTTATCAGCTTGTCTCCTGGCCATCTTTCTTTCCATGATTCCTGCTTGACTCTGAAGGTTGGCTACCAGCTCCTCTAGGGTAGTGTCTTTAATACCCTTTTGAGCCTGCAGTGCTAATGTCACCTGATCCCAATTTGAATTCAGGGCTTGCATGAACTGGTGCATGATTATCCATTCAGGAAGCTTCTCGTTCAAGTATTCCAGCTGTCCAACTATGACTTGGAACCTAGTGTAGAAGTCTTCCAGGGATTCATCCTTCTTCTGCATGACCGTCTCATAGCCCTTTATGGCAGCTAGAATCCCGTTTCTTTTGATGTCTTCATTTTCACCATACAGTCTCATGAGTCCATCCTACATATCTTTAGCAGTTTTGTACATCGCCACTTTAATTTGATCTCTAGTAGAAAGGGCCATGTAAAGAACCTTCTTCGCTCTGGCATTATTCTCAAGACATTTGTAGTCCTCAACCGTGTATTTGTCCCTGGCTTTCTCTATTGGTTTAGCGGGATCTGTTTTGTCAAGGATGGGTAATGGACCTGTCTCGAATATCCTCAAAAGCTGTCCATCCAGCGAGCAGACATGAGCCTCTAATTGATCTTTTCAGCAGTCAAATTGTCCAGGCTTTAGCAATGGGGGCTTCCAGAACGAATCATTGATTGCTGACATGATTTTCCTGCAAGGCTAACTCAACAAAATCTAGAGACCTCGGCTCTGATACCAATTGGTGGACCGTTAGTGTTAGCCTTCCGTCAGACGGTAAGTCACAAAGTGCTTTTCCGTCAGATGGTTAGACAACAGCGGAAATATGACTATGCAGGAAAGTAAATGACTGAAAGTAATTGCACACAAATTTATAGTGGAAACCTTATCACAACAGTGACAGGATAAAAACCACTTACCTTTCAGATTTCTCTGAAAGGATTTCCAAACCAGATTATTTCTTATTCAGATATGCTTGTAGGGTTTACAAACTAGGTCTCTACTCAAGACACTATTTAATGATCGCTACTCAACCCGACTCTCAAATAATCTAATCTGACAACTTGAACCTCAGTTCGTGCAATCCTAGCAATGTCGCTCTTCGAATGTAGGCTCTTGATTCTCCCAAAACTGCTGAGTTCTTCTTAGGCAAACCCTAATGCCTTATATAGGATTTTAGCAGATCTCGTAATCTGCACCTAGCGATCCGGCCCAATCCGACTTTCCAAATCAGATAATTATCAACTGATTAGTCAAGATTCCATTTGTAATCTTTCCTAAATCAGTTTCTTCATATAATCAAACCTTCCAAATCTGGTCTGCAGATAATTATTCTCAATAATCTTTATCAATCAAATCTTCCGTGGATATTCTTGAATCTTTCTTGATTTCCAAATCTTCAATCAATATCTCTAAACATATCTTCAAGATCTTCCAATTTTGGCGCACATAATCTTTGTGAAACATTGTCTTCGATCTCCACACTCAAACATCAATTAGTTTGTCCTAACTTCGAACTTCAATAAATGTATACATGCTGCGTTTCCTCATGTGAAACTTGCATCAGTAAACCTGTCCATGGATTTCTACACACTTAGACAAAATCTCATCTAAGTGTTTGTAATCATCAAAACCAGAGGGTTCCAACACTTTGCTAAATGTCGCTGTTGGAAAGTCTTTGTTTGGAGGTGTAGTTGCTGCAAACTATGTTGAAGTCCTAAGATCTTTGGAACCATTTTGTGAGGCCAGTACATCATTGTTGCTTGACTTACATTGTTCTGTGACTCTCTAATCATAACCAATTATTCAGTTTATAACTACTCACATCTGCTGGTGAATTTACCTCTTTGATGGCTAAGAAAATCATTTTGGTTTCCAACTGAAGATAAATGTGTTGCTTGTTATTTATCCAGAAATATTGTCTTACTCTATCTTACTATCTCATTTCACAGCAAGTAAGGACGTTTGTTCAAATGAGAACAAAGCTGAAAGTGGTTGACAACTCATCAGGTGCAAGACGGATCTGTTGTATACAAGCTTTGAAAGGGAGGAAAGGGCTATCATTTATTGGATTGCAATACTCAAACTCCAAGGTTTTAGTTCTTACATTTTTTCCGTTAACATGGACATTTAATTTTCATTCTTCGTTTATTAATTTGTGTTGTTGTTGTTTATGTCTCTAGCCCTTGCTTCTTGCACATACATCCGCCATTTGATATTGTTCTTCGCGAGCTTCTATTGTTCCAAGGTAAAGTGCACGATGAAAACAATTTACTATGGATTCTTATTTGACAATTATATCAACCTTGATTTAGTATAAAATTTACACTTCATTGTATATATTGATTTAGTCTTCTTCTTATTTGTTCTAGGTTTTTCCTAATGGGGTAGAACCATATGAAACTAGAAAGATAGAAGACATGCGAGATGACATCGCTGGCTACTTGCACAACTACTTGTTTGAACATGATCTTTTGGCAAGATAAATTATTGTAGTGTTTACATTTGATTGTTATGTGAAGTTGTATGAATGGTTGTATTTTTGAGTGAAATGAAAGTATTTTAATGTTTGGAAAATGAGTAACAGAGAATGACATTAGTTTGCATTTTGTTTTTAATTTTTGAGGTGGATTTGAGCTATAAAACAACCAATATATTGCAGAATTTTTCCAAATTTTATGCAACGGTTCATGCAACGGTAGCTTATGCAACAGATGAGGAACCGTTGCATATTGTCATGTCTACAGTAGTGTATAAATGTGGTCGTAAAGTCATTACGCGAGAGACTACAAATCTAAAAAGAAGATTCACAATACTTTCATCAAGAAAAACAAGGCAGATGTTCCAAGCGAGAAGATATGTCCGAAGAAGAAGAATGGGACCTCGAGGAAACATATCCAACTAAAGAAGATGTCTCTGAAGATGAGTGGGATCTTACCGAGCATAACATCAATGATGTGTGGATTGAAGACTTGGAGAGTGATGAATGCTCCGAGATATCAGCAAATGCTATGACCATGGAGCAAGATGTTGAAGAGCATAGTGATAATCAGCCTAAGAAAGAAGCCGATGGAAAGAGGATTATTCCTAAATTCGTGTTAGGTCACGAAAAGATAGATTTGGTGGCTACACAACCTGACGTGCGAGAGTGGTTGACAGATGCATGCGTGATAAGGTGTAAGATTGAAGACACAAATGTAGTTACAAAACGAGGCGTTCAAAGGTATAGTAGCACCAAGGAAGATACGCCAGCCTACGACAAGTCAGGAAAGCACGAAGTCAAAAATCAGGTGAGCTGAGTGGATCTACTCAAGTGAAGGCACTACTAAATAAAGACAATGAATCACAAGAAGACGTTTTAAAGACTTTGGAGATGAAGAAAGGCGCAAAGAAGATTAAAGTTTATCCAATGAGCCCAAAGAAGCAAGAGAACTGTCCGAAAGCAGTACTTGATTCTTCGATGCAAGCAAGAAACCATGGGATACTTCTTGAAGAGACACGATACAATCAAGACGTGCATGCTAAGTTTGATATTGGAGCCAATATCAAGAGACCACCCGGAGTAAAAGAAAAATTAGGCATTGAGGGAGAGTATTAAGATATCAATGCCTAATTTGGGCTAAGAGCTTAAACTCAAAATGAGGACATGGCCCAAAAGTAAAAGAAATAGAAGTCCAACTCAAGAAAAAGAGAAATCTTTGATGAACTCTCTAGAAAAGTGTGGAAGCATGTGGAGAAAGATATTAATGTGGATTTTTCTAGATTAGCTAATTTTACCCGTATAATCAAAATAATCATAGTCCTCCATTTATGAGGAGCTCTAGTATAAATAAGGGTCATTTGTAAGTGTTTTATATACTTGAGTAACAAATTGTGAGTGAAGTGTGAAATGTGAGGTGTGAGAGAGTCTTTTTTGTAAAAGTTTATTAAATTGATAGTTTTTTATGAGGGTTTTATATTAATTTCCTCCCGGTTCGATTTTTTTTTCTTTATAGGTTGGGGTGCCAGACTAGAGAAGTAGTGCAACGAGCGACATGTAGAAATTTCAATAACAAGTTATTGTGATGAATCTCTCTCATATAAAAATTAATTTAATATCATGTGACTTAATGAGTCACATATCATATATTATGAAATTCTATTGTCTGTTCAAGACAAGTTCCAGGTTGTGTTCTACCAGAGACTGGAACACCTTAGTAGACAGTACCGTAAATAGAACAAATAGGAGCACACACACGATATGATACCCAGTTCGTCCTTGCCTACTCTGGGGGGCTTCCCACACCCTAAAGGGTCACAAATTTTATTACGAGTTTAGAGCTACAAGTGGACTTACGCTTACACAATGCCTTGTTTGTAATAGCCTAGCCTCTAACACTTCGTCTCTCAGATTTGCAATCTCGGTTCACCGCAGCTCACCTCGATCCCCTATGGGTAGGACGAGACTTCCCTCTCGACCTAGTCTTGGACCTCCCAGAAGCCCAGTCGCCTTCTCTCGAAGACGTGTCTTGATCACTGTGTGTGTGCGCTTGGTAGTTTCGTCAAGAACAGTCTGAACAGCACACTGAACAGACTGCTTCTTTGCCGTTGATATCCTGATGTGGAATACTCAGACGGCCGTCGCTCCTCCTCCAATCTCACGAATGCTCTCGTGTTTTCTTTCTCTCAGGAAGCGATGATGATATGGACGCCCTTAGCATTCTATTTATATGCATGGGCGACGTCCAAATCTGTTCCAGATATCCTCATCAAATATTTAGGAAATATTCCTAAATATTCGATGTATATCTTTACCAATCTTTAAGAAGATCTCGTGATATCTTCCTTCCCCAGCCACGCCGAATCTTCTTAACCGACTCCTGGTTGATGAGATGATATTCATTTGAATATCTGATCCTCTAATTTATTGCTGAGCCGACACCAATCAAAATATTCTTGTCAAATATTTCAGAGATACTCCTACATATTTGATAGATATTCAATCTCTTCCATATCCAGTCTTTGGAGATTACTTCCGTGCCAAGCCATCTAATATTCTCGAATCCAAGCTGAAGATATTCATTTGAATATCTGATCTTTAATGATGACTCCTCAGTTGATCCCAATCAGATAATCTCATCGATCTGCTGGATATGCAAATCTTCCTGCGTCTGTTGTATGTTGTACTTTAGTTTAAGACAGCGACAGAACTCTCCTTGAACACTTTCTTGAACACTCTAAAGACATTTTGCCAAAACCCATGCCACATAAGAACAACAATCTCCCCCTTGGCATTTTTGGCAAAACCATATAGACTTCAGAGATCACTCTCCCTCTTTTGCCACAAAATAGGCAAGGAGAGTTCAAATCGATCAACTTGGTCTCCTCTGGAATCTTGTCAACTCCCCCTCAAACATAGCCTGGGACAGTGACACATACTGTGAGTCTGTCGGACCATGGTGTCTCAGCAGCTGTTCGACCGCAGGTCAGCAAATAACAAGCTTTTGATGATCTGGTTCCCTCTATCAGAGATTCTTGGCCCACGTCCTTTTTGTTTTTTGTTTTGCTTAACTCTCCATTCTTTGTTAGAACTCATCATGTTAGCCAGAGGGTACCTGTTCACCGACTGTTCAGCTTTGACAAACTTAATCTTTCCTGAACTGTTCCCATCAGTGTAGCCAATGCCACTACGTCCTCCACTCATTCTCTAGGATGTCAGAATCGTATCTAGGTCTTTTGATCCAGAGTTTTATAATCTTCACTGATTTCTTGAATTGATTCAGCTCGTCCAGTACTGCCGCGTGGTAGTCATTCTCCACCTTAATTTGTAATTTCAAGGGCTTGACTTCATCTAGAAGACATATCTATCTTTGGCTCATGGCAGCATGTCTTTTCTTCAGATCTTCCATGTCTCTAGCGTGCATGTCTTTGTCTGTCTTCATCCGTATTTTTAATGACGAGATAACATCGAGGAGTTCTACTTTTTCTTCAATCAGGACATCAACTCTCTCTCCGTCTTCTTTATCATCACTGGGATATCGCAGTGTGCACCAATTGAAACCAATAAATAGATTCTTGTCCTCTGCTCCTGTTCGACCTCCAGTATGATCTTCACCTCCTTCAGTAGCTGTCCGTGTTCAGCTCGAGACAACTTCTCAATAACAGCTCTCCTTATAGAAGACTCAGGTGCGTCCTTCCTCTTCAGCCTGGGGTCTTTCAGATCATTCTTATGTTGACCCTTGAACAGCTTGTGATCAACTACCACTTCAACGGAGCACTTGACAGTCTGTCCTGGTCAGTTCTTCAAATCTGGAGGCTGGTTGATGATCAGCTCATAGACAAGCAAAGGGAAGATTATCTGGTGCAGAGACATTATAGATATGGCGTGTTCTGCAACCTGGTCGAACATAATTCTTCCCATGTTAATGAGCATTCTGTTTCCAATCTAGTAGAGCAGCTGTCCCATCTCTTTGCTGACCATAGTTCTGTAAGCTTCCAGTTGACTATGGTGATGAATAACAACATCGAGTAGAATGTGGTCAGATCTGTAACTAGGATGGAACTGTCTTCCCACTTGGATGCTGCTTCTGTACTGGCACACCATACTCTCTTTTTTTCACAATCCCAGTTGGAACATGGGCAGGAACAGGATCTAGACTATACATTTTCCTCTTCTTAGACACACTTGTTCCCCTGCGTCTGTGTTCCCATTCATCTTGGTAGTTTCCTTAGATGAGCATGCTTGGAAGGTCACTATCTTCTTGGGTTTCTTCTTTTCAGCTTTCTTGAGCTCAGACAGTGAAACTGTGTCCTGATCCTCCTTCTGAGTGTTCTCATTCTCAGTCTCTTCTTGATCAGATAACTGCATATCTACATCTGTATTAGCTGGATGTTCTAACTCAATCGACACAGTTGGTGCGTCAGATGCTTTTTCTTCAACATGTTCATTTTTTGATTGTGCTGCAGACCCAATAAGCACATCTCCTTCCTTCTGTTTTTCTTTTACTTCAGCTAATGATCCAGGATTTTGACCCGCTCTCTTTGCGTGATTACCAGCACCATGTTCTGCTTCAGTCATGATTACTTCTTGGATAGCTTACTGCTTTTCCTTCTTCTGGACAACAGGTTCAACAATAACTTGCTCTTCTATTTGTTATGTCCCCGTCTGATTTCCAGGTCGGTCTCCTTCACTTGCTCCTTTCTCATGGAAACCTTGGAACACCTCGTCAATTTGCTTATTTACTTCCTCAAGTTTTATGTCTTCTCCAGATGGGTCTGACTCGTCAGAGACAACATCTTCAGGCTCTTATTGCTTCACATCATCAGCCTCCATAGGAACAGCTTCACTCTCTGTCACCTTCTCTTCATCGAATACCTCAGCAGTCTTTTCTGCTAAGCATTCATCTGACTCTTCATCCAGTACCAAACTTCTCTTGCTAGAAGGTTCAACAACCTGCTCAGTCTCAGAGTCTGACATAGTGATTTTTCTCCCCCTCACAACACTAATTCGTGCAGCGTATTTCCTGAGAGTTCCATTCCTTTTAGGCACGACTTTCATGTGGATTCTTGTCTTCTTCTGCACGAAGCCAGTGACATCTACCTTTGCATTCAACAGCTTCTTATTATCAGAACCACAATGTTAGCCCTACTGGCTTCACCTTCTTCTGCAGCATCGGCCCCAGATTCTACGGCAGGTTTCAATCCCTTCGGCTTCTCATTAACCAATTTGTCACCCTTATAACTCACTGATTCTTTACCAATCACTCGTACTTCCTCATCAATAGAATTGAGTGCAGTAGCTTGGGAGTGAACAAGGGATTACCTCATTGAGGGGTGGTTCAGCCATCACCGAATTTTCCTTCGCAGTCTGCACACTCCCTTTAGTTGGATTAGGATCAGCCTTTGACGCCTTTGAAGTAGCTTCTTTAAGTTCTGTCACAACCGCCTCTTCTCCTTTCTTTTTCCCTTGTCCGATCTTAGGGTATGCTGATATTGTATCCTCATCCGACTTCGATTCGACTACCTTTTTGATTTCTCACTTCCCATTGCAGTCATCTTCGCCGCTTTCACCACCTTAGACTTTGTTCTCTTAGCAATCATTGGATTTTGATTTTCAAATATTTGGACTCCTCAACTTGCCAAAAACTGTCATTTGTATATCTCTTGAGATACTTGTCCAATCACCTCTCTCCTCCTTGATATGCTCCAACGCCTCATAAAACTACAAATAAGTTAAATTTAGTAATCAGGTCCAACCACGTACCATTTGTTCCAGCCCTCTTCTTTGGTAGGTCAGCCCATCTGATTTGCTGGTGTTTTGCTCTTGGCTGGCCTCCTTCTGGAACACTTAGTTGGTGATAACACGCAGACCCAGAGAGGATTCAAGTGTTTTGAACTGAGCGGCGTCTAGTGGAATGGTGAGTACGATAGTTACGGTTGTCATGTGTTTCGATGTGATGACCTTCTTCTCCTCTAGCTCTCTGAAGAAGTGATATCTGATCATGGAGTGTTGTACTGGGTTGTTGGGCAGAAACTTCTTCACCCGTTCCACTCCGTGTTCAGACAGATTCTGCTTTATCCATAGGAACTGAGTGCAGCAGCTCCCTGCAGCGATGCTCTCCTGCTCTCCCAGCATCTGGTCAGCATGTGTTCCAGGAAGGTGTTTCATCTCTCCCACCATGGTCAGCTGGAGCTCCTTTTGCATCCGTCTCACGAACTGGCCAACCAGCTTCTGTGTACTCGTGACGAACATATGCTTCTCTACTCCCCCTCGCTCATAGCCATGGTCGATGAGGAACGTCTCGTACCATGCTCTGGGCGCTTGTGTGAGTTCGTACATAGTCTTCTTCAGTTTGTGACTATGAGCAAGGTGATATAACTTCCATGCTTCAGATCTGGTGAACTCTCCCAGTTCCACGTGAATGGCCACCACCCAAATCTCATCAATAAATGCTTTGTTGAGATTCTTTGGACTGGATGAACACGCAGTCGGTTCTCGATACTTGATCTTATTTGCTCGACTCTTCATTACTTCAGATGGATCTTCAATAGTTTCTGTGATTGGATAATACTTGATAATTCTCTATGAGGGTTGCAGTGCAGGTGCATTATCAAGTGTCCCAGCTGGAGTAGGTGTGGCTTCATCAGCTGGACCTCCCTCTGGAACTGTAGACTTGGTCTGAATGGGTGTTTCAAACGATGTCCCACCTCTAACTTTATCACCTTCTGGAACTAAATTTAGGGCAACTTCGTCTTTCACCTTTCCAGAAGAGGACACCATACATGTCCCTTGCAATTCCATCTCATTTATCGTGTTTGTCGGACAGATAGTGGCAGCTCCTGTTCCAACTATGCCTAGAAAGTAGCTTTTGTTTGATGACCTACTTCCTTCCATCAGTGTGTCTCCATTCCTATCCAGTACTTGACAGGAATCACGAGTGAATGTAACAGACTGTCCTTCATCACACATTCTACTGATACTGATCAGGTTCACCTTTAACCCAGCGACTAGGAGGATATCCTCAAGCTCAGGTAGATCCAGAACCTTCAATGTCCCACAGCCGATCACCTGGCCCTTCCCTCCATCTCCAAAAGTGACAAACTGACGCTTGCGAATAGGTTTAACATTGATGAGATGTTGAGGATTACCTGTCATGTGAGCCGAGCATCCACTGTCGAGGTACCAGCATTCTTCCTTCATGTGACTGAATGAGCTAAGAGCAACGAAGCACACTTCTTTCCTTGTTTTTGGTTTCAAGACTTGTCTGACTCGAGGGGTGACTCTGGATTCCATTGCTTTTCGCTCAGCCAGAAGTAGACGACACCTTGATTTGATGTGCCCCATCTGATAGCAGTACCAACATGTACAATTGTTTCTCCTCCATTCAGTACTATGTCTTACACAGTTGGGCATGAGCTACTTTCTTCCTTGATTCCCAAGCTGCTTCTCAGGGTAGTGGTTCACACTTTGTTCTGCTCTCTGTGCAGGTTTTTAATTTTGCCTTAACAGACGAAGTCTTATCTGAGCCACTGTTACCATTGAAGCCGAGGCCTCTATGTCTATCTTCAATTCTTTGGGATCTTAGTATGAATTCCAAGTTCTTTGAGCATGAGTCCAACATCTTCACCGATCTTTTGAGCTTGCTCAATTCTTTCATAGTAGCAACATGATTATGTCCCTCCATCTTGATTTGTAACTCTAGGGATTCTACCTTGTTCAGAAGATGGACTTCTTTGCGGCTCAAGTCAGCATTCTTTCTCCTTAGCTCCACCAAGCCTGCAGGATGTTTTTCTCTATTTTTCTCCATCTCAGCTTTCAGAACCGATACGGTGTCTAGCTATTCCACTTTCTGTGCAAGAAGTGAAGAGTGTTCTTGATTCATTCCGATCATCTCGTGCTTTAAAGCAGACATTTCCTCCTGATGTTCCACCTTTTGGGCAACGAAAAGTTCAACCTCCTGCCACTTTTTATCTATTTCTTTTGTCAGGCTTGCCACTGTTTCTGTGAGCTTCTTGTTCAGACCAATCACCAATAGCCACTTCTCATAGAGTTCCTTGTACGTCTCGGCCGAGGTCTCATGAACAAGTCCTTCATCATTACCGCTTGATGCGTCGTCAACAGGCTGTTCAGACAGTGCACTAGAGTATGGATTTTCACTTGTCTCACTGCGGTCTTCAATAGTGACTACAAGTCCGACGAGATTGACATTCTCACGTTCTTCTTCTTCATCGTTAGTTTTACTGTCTGGACCCTCATAGGCTATTCTGAGAATATCCCATGCTTCTTTGGCAACCTCACATTCAGCAATCAGTTTGAACACGTTCTCGTCCACTCCTGAGAAAATTGCATTCGAGGCCTTTGAGTTTCTAGCAGCAACTTTTTCATCTGCATCAGTCCACAGAGCTTCAGGTTTTAGCACAGCCACTTCTTCAGGGTTAGCCATCGTGGGTTCTGTCCATCCAACCAACACAGCTCTCCAAGCCTTTTCATCGAGAGATTTCAGAAAGACTTTCATCTTGGAGTTCCAGTAGGGATAGTTTGGCCCTTCAAGCAACGGTGGTCGGTTAGTGCTCTATCCTTCCTTCAAACTCATCTTGAACAGTCGCCGGATCACACTCTGTATGTCGAGTGTCTGCACTGATACCAATTGAAATTCTGGTGTCTGTTCAACACAAGTTCTAGGTTGTATTCTACCAGAGACTGGAACACCTTAGTAGACGGTACCGTAAACAGAATAAATACGAGCACACACGATATGATACCCATTTCGGTCTTTCCTACTCTGGGGGGCTTCCCACACCCTAAAGGGTCACAAATCTTATTACAAGTTTAGAGCTACAAGTGGACTTACGCTTACACAATGCCTTGTTTGTAATAGCCTAGCCGCTAACACTCCGTCTCTCGGATTTGCAATCTCGGTTCATCGTAGCTCACCTCGATCCCCTATGGGTAGGATGAGACTTCCCTCTCGACCTAGTCTTGGACCTCCCAGAAGCTCAGTCGCCTTCTCTCGAAGACGTGTCTTGATCACTGTGTGTGTGCGCTTGGTAGTTCCTCAAGAACAGTATGACTAGCACACTGAACAGACTGCTTCTTCACCGTTGATATCCTGATGTGGAATACTCAGCCGGCCGTCGCTCCTCCTCCAATCTCACGAATGCTCTCGTGTTTTCTTTCTCTCAGTAAGTGATGATGATATGGACGCCCTTAGCATTCTATTTATATGCATGGGCGATGTCCAAATATGTTCCAGATATCCTCATCAAATATTTAGGAAATATTCCTAAATAATCGATGTATATCTTGATCCAATCTTTAAGAAGATCTCGTGATATCTTCCTTCCCAAGCCACGCCGAATCTTCTTAACCGACTCCTGATTGATGAGAGGATATTCATTTGAATATCTGATCCTCTAATTTATTGCTGAGCCGACACCAATCAGAATATTCTTGTCAAATATTTCGGAGATACTCCTACATATTTGATAGATATTCAATCTCTTCCATATCCAGTCTTTGGAAATTACTTCCGTGCCAAGCCATCCAATATTCTCGAATCCAAGTTGAAGATATTCATTTGAATATCTGATCTTTAATGATGACTCGTCAGTTGATCCCAAGCAAATAATCTCATCGATCTGCTGGATACACAAATCTTCCTGCGTCTGTTGTACGTTGTACTTCAGTTCAAGACAGCGATTGAACTCTCCTTGAACACCTTCTTGAACACTCTGAAGATATTTTGCCAAAACTCATGCCACATAAGAACAACATATTAAATTGATAAGAACAGATACTATACTTGATCTTAGCAAAAAGGCAGAGAAAGGTTGCTTGCGAATTAGAAGCGGAGACGACGTTGCAGTGGGGTAGTCGTTGTCCAGAATGGTAAAAGATGAAAAATCAAATAAATAAATACAGACCAAAAAATGATGTAAAAACAAATGGGCGAGATTCGCGTAATGGGCCGTTATGTTGGAAATATTAGGCCCATAATGTCTCCTCATCATGAACATGGTGTGTGGTTATTCAATTTAGTGTTTTTGGACCGAATAATAAACTAACACTGTTAATTAATAGTGTTTATAATTGTTATTTTTTTTAAAAAGGCCCCATCTAATTTAATATTGTCCGAAAATTAAGTCACACATCCTCTTTACAAAAGATATGAAAATAACTTGACAGTGACTAAGAAAATTTTCTTGACTTGCTTTAACAAGCTAAACTGCCCATACTGGACGATAGAAAAATCTCAATCAATATCCCCATCATCACAAAATAAATCATCACTATCAAGGTTGTATTATGTATCAAAAAAGTCTGTTAATTCTTGGTTTAAATCTTCAACATCGTCATCCTGACTCGACAAGTATGGTGTTGATGTACCATAGATCGTTGAGCTGTACTGAAACTGCGGTGATAAGGGTGGTGCAATGGCAATGGTTTGAGCGAAGGAGGAATAGAAAGAGTTGTTGACCTGCTTGATGATAATCGGAAACAGTCGAGTTTCATCTTGTGTCGACTGTGAGTGCTTGTCTTCCAATTATGGGTGGGATACTGGGATTGAATTTTCTCTGTAGCCGAGGATAGGAATCTATTGATTTGAAATCAACTGTGTTTGGAACCCTACATAATTTTTCTATTTTTTTAAAATAGATAATAATTGTAAATTGTGTTAATTAACGGCGTTAGTTTATTTTTTGCAATTTGATCCAAAAACACTAAACTAAAAACTGAAATAGTACAGGCCGCAATTTGAAATCGCGTGACAGTTCCGATAGTCTTTTTTTTCTCTTTTTTTATGTGAAGCCTTTATTACTTTAGAGAAGAGTTTTTGCCGAACTTAGAATTAGACTCAAAAGCCTCCAAACATGGACAACTTAACCTAGACTAGTTTTAGAAAAAATTCCAATTTAGGCAAAATTTGAACTTCATTTCCTATTGTGATCAATTTTCAAATTCGTTTTCCAAAATGGCGGCATTTTCTTAAGCGATGTTGGCAACGGTGCCTGAGACATAAAGCGTCGTTTCCAACAGCATCTTATGGCTAGTGTTATTTTTACTCGATATAATGCCGAGTCACAGGCTTATGTGTCAATTTGTTAGGCGCTATTAATAACAACGCCTAAGCCCGTGAGTCAGCATTATATCCAGTAAAAACAACACTGAGCATAATGCGATGTTGGCAACGGCGCTGTTGCGAACAATGCTTAAGGGAATGTGACAATTTTGGAAAATGAATTTGGAAATTGGTACATAAGCCCGTGAATCAGCATTATATCGAGTAAAAACAACACTGGGCATAAGGCGATGTTGCCAACGGCGCCGTTGCCAACAATGCCTAAAGGAATATGACAATTTTGGAAAACGAATTAGGAAATTGGTTACATGGGGAAATAAAAATGGAATTTTTTTCCCAATTTCAACTATCAGCTTTTTTCTTTTTTTGTTATGAAGTTAGCTAGTCTATTCGCCTCTTTGCTAATTGTCGGATGGATGGCCAGGATTTTATAGCAGTCTTGTTCCAAACCAGTTATTCTTGCATCGAGTCTGCCCTTTGTTTCTAGTATGTGAATTGCCTGGAGATAATCCGAGTCAAACATCACACTCCCAAGTTTCATTTCTTGCATTGTTTTTTTTTAATAAAAGGTAAGGACAAAACACAACAAACATATGGGGGCAGGACAGCTAAACCTAAACACAACAGTAGACAACGTAAACAACACAAATATACAAAGACTGACGAAAGATGTGACAAAACAACCAACACTAAAATGTACGACAACATAACCAGATGTTGGTCAACAACTTAAAAACATATGAGACTAAATAAAAAACACCCCAGCTGCTTCCTGAAAAACTCCACGTCTGCAAGGCCCCAACAGAGAAAGGAATCTTGTCTGCAATCTTCACTTAAGCTCAGACCATCATAACTGGACGAAGCTACACATGTATTCTTCATATATCAGCTTCCTGCCAGGGAAGCACGCCACCTCAACTCCATAAAAGGCATAAGGGAGGACTTGAAAGCTAGAAAGACTCGACTAGCCGGGAATAAAGAGCAGTTCCACTTTGCCTCACGCCCAAGCAAGTGAGCGTACCACCAAAGACCGAAAGCAACTTGCAGCAACAAGTGTTCAAAAGTAAAAAAACCAAAAAACAACTATAAACAACTTCAAAACCGTCATCGGCAACGCGCCAACGCCTCCTGACCCAAGGCAGCATCTTTGAAGTCGAACTGTCAAAATGAAAACGCCATAACCACCAGTGAACCCCACATCACCACCACCAACAACGCCCCAACCACCCACCAGATCCTAACCACAAACACCTGAGCCCGCCGCCACAAACACTCAAACCGCCCCAAAACTCCAATCCAAGAATCCATCTCCGTCCCCAGCGCTGAAACCCTCCACCCTCGCAGCTGGAGCCGCAGCAGCGACGAAGACGCAGGCACAGCCCAAGGAACCGATCTCAAAAAGGGAAAGGAGTCCGACAGTGAAAGAGGAGCGGCGGGGTGGGGTAAGGAGGAGAGGAGTGGCGGGGTGGGGTGGGGTAAGGAGGAGAGGACCGGTGGTGGGGAGGGAAACCGAGGGGAGAAAAGGGGGTGGTGGATCAGGCAGCGGTGGAAGCGACAACGAAGCAAACAGCGGTGGACGGATTAAACCCCTCAAAGGGCGCTTTAAAATTAAGTTTGTTGAAGATTAGACAAGTTTCCTATTAGTCCTAACTCAATTTAGACAATTGAATGTTTGGGAACTAAAAATAAAGAGCAAGAACAAGAGTTTTTTTAAATGATCCAATTAGGTTTGCAAATATCTCAAATGATCCAAATGAGTTTGATATTTTCATTTTGGCCCCTTTTAAGAAATCGGATCCTGCGAATCATGTTTCTTTTTAAAAAAAATAGGAGGACGTAAACTTAGTTGTGTGCGTTTAAGCCACGTGAATACCGAAAACCGGGATTTTGATATTCTTAAATTAACAGGATCTGGAGGATCTGGTGTTCTTCCAAAATCACATAACCGGCGTTGAAAGAGGATTGAATCTCGTTTAAGGGTCGATGTTTCTATTTTTAGGGTTCCCAAAACCATTCAAAATTGAGCAACCAAAACAACAGAAAACGATTGATTGATTGATTGAATTGAGAAGAAGAAATCAAATGAAAGGTCGTGATTCCGAGCTGTGGCTCTCGGATTCCAATCGAAACTGGAGACGATTTTTTATAGGGAGATGAAGCAGCAGAAAAATCGAAGAAGAGAGTCATGGATTGGGATTTTTTTCGTTTAGCGTTATAAAATTTAAGTTTTTTTGAATAATCAGATCATGGAGATTCGGTGTTTTAAAAAAAAATTGCACTCCACAGCCACGTAATGTTTAGGGTTTAGTTGTCGTCCACTTTTTATTTTGTGGGGATCTTTTGTTAGAAAAGCCAGCTAACCGGTATCCCAAGATCTGATTTTCTTAAAAACAGGTCGAAATGAAAATATCAAACTCATTGAGTCATTATACAAACTCAATTGAGCATTTTAAAAAAGTAACTCCAAGAACACAAGGTTTACAAAGCTCGAACACCGCCCCCACAAATGTGAGACGATGCTTAATCCTTGGAGCGTCCAGGGAAGAAGGTAGAGATCTAATTCCACTAGACAATGTAGTTTTGGTACAAGTACACATGGAGAACCCTGATTGACTCAGTGTGAACTAATCCTAACTGCACTATACAATTGACCGAATTGTTCACTTAAGAGTACAATAAACTAGGGTGAAACCTTCCCTTGATGTTGACGAGGGCAACGAACACCTCCTTTGGACTCAGCAATGTGCGAACTTTAATAGCTAACTCGGCAGCAGCGATGGCACAAGCAAGTGGTGGGGAGAGCACCACACAAACCTCAATCGAACAAACAGAGTTCTTGTTAGAGCTATGGAAGCTCTAAAGACAATAAGAGAACTGGGAAGGAGATGAGAAACGAGAGCAGGGGAGAGGGAGTAGAGTAAGATGGGAAGAGAATTGCTATTTCATTTCTTTTGTTCATACAATGAGAACATAGGAATGCATTGTAATAGAATTTCTGACAATAAATCTCCTTCATCCGCCAGCTCATTATTCTCTGGCGTAATTTGTCTTTTGTGTAACAAAGTCCTGCAATTTCTAAGGCCTGGTGCACTCTCTAGCTGGCCCAGTTGTGGGCTGTTGTGCGTTATTCAGATCTGGCGCATCAGGAACTTCCCGCATACCTGTAACATTACCCCGAGCGTCAAAAATGACCTTGTCCTCAAGGTCAAAAGCTGGATAATACTGTAGAAATGTTGTAGCATTCTCCCAAGTGGCGTCCGCTGGTAGCTCGCCTTCCCATTGAATCAAAAGTTTGGACGTCGACTGGCCATGCACCAGAACTTGTCGGAAACCAAGTATGTGGATGGGTAGGCTAATTGGACGTGTGTCTTCGAGGAGGGCTGGTAGTGCAATGGCTTGCGTTGTATGGTCACCGTGGCAGAGCTTCAACAATGATGCGTGAAAGACATTATGAATGCGACAGCCTGGGAAGGTCGAGTTTGTAAGCGACCGGTCCAATGCGTTCAGTGATGTGGAAAGGGCCATAAAACCTTTTAGTTAGTTTGGCAGAAGCTCGTCTAGAGACAGATTGTTGTCGATAAGGTTCTAGTTTGAGAAAAACCCAATCATCAACTTTAAACTCTTTGGTAGTACGGTGTTGATCTTCTCTATTCTTCATTCGGGATTGTGCACGAACCAAACTGTGCTTGAGTTCAGCCAAGAGACAATGTCTAACTGCTAGCTGGTCATCCAATGCCGCTATGGATAATGCCCCTAAAATATAGTCACAAATGCCTGGAGGTTTACGTCTGTAAACCGCTTCAAAAGGCGTCATACGAGTTACAGAATGCCATGCTGTGTTGTAGTGCCATTCAGCCCAAGGTAGGAATCGAACCCAATCCTTTGCGTTGTCAGTAACAAAGCATCTTAAGTAGTCTTCGACGCATCTGTTAAGAACTTCTGTCCGGCCATCTGTTTGAGGATGATGCGCGCTGCTAGTGGATAATGTGGTCCCTTGGAGGCAAAAAACCTCTTGCCAAAATTGAGACATAAATAGAGGATCTCTATCCGACACAATATCCTTGGGGAAGCCATGAAGCCTAACAATTTCCTAGACAAACTTCTCTGCAAGTGTAACTGCTGTGAAGCCAGTAGATAAAACAATAAAGTGACCATACT
The DNA here is from genome assembly GCA_033675215.1 of Rhodiola kirilowii. Classification (NCBI taxonomy): domain Eukaryota; kingdom Viridiplantae; phylum Streptophyta; class Magnoliopsida; order Saxifragales; family Crassulaceae; genus Rhodiola; species Rhodiola kirilowii. The sequence continues at coordinate 24,199,806 of CM066203.1, forward strand.
TTGTGAGGCGATCAACCACCACCCAGATACCAGTTTTTCCAATTGACGAAGGAAGATGGGTAATGAAGTCCATGGAGATAGATTCCCAAATTTGAGCTAGAAATGATAAAGGTTGGAGGAGGCCGTTAGGTGCGGTCGTCGGTGACTTTACTTGGTGGCAAGTGGGACACTTGTTGATGAAGTCTGCAACATCTTTACTTAAGCCCGGCCAATGGAAACTAGTAGTCAAACGAGTAACTGTTCTGTGTATGCCTGCGTGACCGCCTATAGGGGTGCTGTGAAATTCATGGATGATAAGCTGTTGGAGTGCAGAATCTAGGGGGACAAATAAACAGTCCTTGAAGAGAAGTAAGCTATCCCGAATTTAGAAGTTGGCATGTGTGGCAGGGGAAGTGTGAACTTCATGCATCAATGTTTTCATGGCTGGATTAGATGCCAAGAAGGAGCGAAGGGCGCGCAGGATTCCCAGGACTGGTGTGCTAATGGCATGAAATTCAGAAGTTTGAGAAACCAGCATTCTAGACAGTGCATCAGCTGGGATGTTTTCCTTCCCCGGAGTATATAAAATTTCGAAATCAAAGCCTAAGAGATTGGCGATCCATTTTTGCTGATCCGAACTTTGTATAGTCTGCGTGAGGAGATTCTTAAGCGGCTGATGGTCCATTATGATCTTAAATTTATGGCCAAGTAAGTATTGACACCATTTAAGAACAGCATGTACCACGGCAGTAAGTTCTCTATTATATACTGAAGAAGTACGAAGTGTGGGAGGTAACAGCTTACTAAAATATTCAATTGGGCGCACATTTTGGAAAAGCATCGCTCCAATTCCATGACCAGAAGCATCCGTTTGAACTTCGAAGTGTTGCGAAAAATTAGGAAGGGCCAAAACAGGTGTCGATGTTAAAGCCAACTTTAGTTTTGTAAATGTAGATGATGCTTTAGAAGTCCATATAAAGGCATCCTTGCGGAGAAGTTGCGTGAGTGGTGATACCAAGGAAGTATACATAGATACAAAACGTCGATAGTAGCCTGTGAGACCCAAAAATGCCCGGACCTGCTTTACAGTTGTTGGTTGTGGCCAATTACGGATAGCTTGAATGTTTTCAGGGTCCACAGCCACACAAAAACCAAAAATAATATCCCCAAGATAAGCTAAATCTGTCCTGGCAATATCACATTTGGATGGTTTAACGTAAAAACAATTGGAATGCAAAATACGTAGTACCTCTTCCAAGTGATGAATGTGATCATCCCAGGTGCTGCTATAGACAAGAATATCGTCAAAGAAGACTAGAACTGAACGTCGCAGCAAGGGTCGGAATAGAGAGTCCATCTCCGCTTGAAAAGAAGAAGGAGCATTTGAGAGACCAAATGGCATTACGAGGAATTCGTAATGCCCTTCATGGGTTCTAAATGCTATTTTGTGCACGTCCGCAGGATGCATCTGAAGTTGGTCGTAGCCGGATCGAAGGTCTAGTTTAGAGAAAATTGTGGCACCATGAAGCTCTTCCAAGAGTTCATCCATTGTCAGAATTGGAAAACGATCTCGGACTGTAACTGCATTCAGTGCGCGGTAATCGACGCAAAATCGCCACGAGCCATCCTTCTTTTTGACAAGGAGGACATATGATGAAAAGGGACTAATGCTGGGTTTGTGACAAGTAGTAAATTGTATGGTCAAAAGATATTTATAATTTGACCGGTAAGACCGGTGTCGAACCCAAGGGAGCAATTGGATTATACGCTAGGTGGATCAAATTTTCTACTCGGCTATTCCTTCAGTTCAATTATGGGAATGATTATCAATAAAGAAACAAGTAATGAAGTGGTTTCTAGGGGATTTTAATTCGATTTAAGAGAGTTTCGAGGGGTTACTCCCCTCCTTGGCAATTTTCCAACGATCATGTATACAAGAATTTAATCATTTTAGGGGTTGATAGGTTGAAAACCTAGCTTAGGCAAAAAGTAGACAAACTATCATGCAAGTCTAAACCTAGTTTAGCCCTCTTAATTAGAATCTCACCTATTAAACATATTGATTCACTTTATAGCACTATTATCCTTGGAACATCTCCCAAGGTAATAAATGTTATAGGCATTAAGTTTTAGTTAACCTCACACCCATGCATTTACTCTCATAAATGCTTGATGAGTCTATTTTTACTATATCCAACCCATCACTAAGCTCTCTCAATACTTAGATCATAGTTCTAGCACAAACGTGTCACTTAGGCATTTTATCAAACACTTAGCAACATGTCTACAATGAAGAGCATAGTAAAATGAAATAAACTCCATAGATTTGCATAATGAATGTGTATACATGATCATTGAGTACCAAAGAGGGTAATAACACCCCCAAAACACAAGGGGACTACTCACACATCATGTAAGACAACATGGTGTGAGTAGGGTTTTTCTACACAATCAAAAGAAAAGAGAAGAGGAATAGAATAGGATGATTAATCCTAGTTATCTCCCTTGATCTTCAATCCTCCTTGATTGGATGGTGATGGATGCCCTTGATTTGATCTCTTTTATTGGAAAAATCTCCCAAAGTTGCCAAGTGTTTAGATCAAAAACCCCTCTTTCTATTTATAGTCTCGCAGAAAATTCGCACTTTAGCAGTCCCAGTCGATCGACTGGCGTATGCTGGTGGCCCAGTCGATCGACTGGAGGAGAAAAAGCTGCTTGTTGAGATGATCTCCCAGTTGACCGACTGGAGGTCCAGTCGACCGACTCGATGGATATGCTTGGAGGGTCTCCTGGAGCTTCTTCTCAGTCGATCGACTCGTGGTCCCAGTCGACCGATTCGTGGATTGAGTGGACTAAGCTTCTTTTCAGTCGATCGACTCGATGGGCGAGCTGAGCTCCTCTCCTGTTTGTTCATCCAGTCGATCGACTGGCGCAGGGGAAATTCCCAGTCGATCGACTGGGGCTCTTTTCTGCCCAAAATCTTGCTCAGTCTCCAAATTTTCCCGAGTTTTCGTATTTGGGTTTTGACACTGAGGTGTCTTGATTTGTACCTGAAACGTACGAAAAGGGATCAAATGACATCGAATTGTAGCCGGAAATGAACTAAAGCTATAGTGAGAAATGGGTATTAATAAGTCGAAACTCAACTTATCAACACTACACACTTAAGCTTTGATCGTCCCAAACAAAGTATGCAAATATGTCAAGGGCATGCAAATGGCGAAATGCTAGCGGTGCTATGTTTTTTGTCTATTTGCCTCACTAGCTTTCACATGGTCTCGATCATTATTGCTAAACATGTTATTGAAAAGTAAATGCAAGTATATACAACCTAATTAGCTCCTTTTCGTAGGCGTTACAAATGCATTTAGCATATGCATTAAGCCTTTAAACCCCTAGGCTACCCTAGTGGACGAGTTATAGTCTCGTGAGAGTTTTCAGAAAAGGGAATACTCACAAATCCCAAATGCACTCATCTCATGAGAATGAATTCAAGAGTGTTCAACCGAGGCTATGATTTCTCAAAACAAATTCCTCACCCCACGCTAGGACCATCATCACAATATCATCAAAGGAATTTTCGAACCACTTTGAGTACCCTTGAGGTTGTGCATTCAAGGTCATCAACACTAGAGCTATCAATCGTCTCATCCAAAAGTCTACTCATTTTCAAGGCAATACAATAGAAGTAAGTTTTTAGTTCGCACAAAAATTGTCAATCACTCACCTATGCTAGCTAGGGCTAGTCCATGGGTTTGTGACATGGAACTCATTCCCAAGTTTTAGGCACTTGAGCCGTAATCCATAAGGGAAGAGGAGTTCGACACTAGAGTTCTCAAAAACGATTATAGACCAAATGATAACTCCCGTGCAAGCACATGGGTCGTCCAAAAGTCATTCTAACAAGCACACAATGCAAATGATAAATCCCGCACAAATGAGGAATGGAGGAAAAACATAGGGTCAAGTTTTAAGTGCTTCTTATTTTCTTTTTGAAACGGCGTTTGGCCTACAAATGCTTTCGAGGGGGAACTTACCTTCCTAACCCCCGACATTTGTATATTTTGGAGCAAAACTTCTCGTGATCATTGAGAAAGTTTTTAGTCGGGGCTTTGCCCTCTTTGACCGCAAACAATGTTTTTTGAATGGGGCCTATTTTTCGCCCTCTTTTGACTCCACACTTAATACTTGACAATATGTTCAAAAAGTGTATGGAATGTTCGGGAATCAACCATGAACAAGGCACCGTGTTAGATAACTCAAGTCACTAAGGACATTCAAAGGGTCTAAGTTTTTCACGAAGATTTTAAAAGGTGCTTGCTATAACTTGATCCAAGGCATTTCAACGAAAATACTTAGAGATTCGGATAGACGAAAGATAGCAATGATATTGGTTCTCAAGAGTACACATTCAATGGACTAGGTCGGTTCTAAGTTCAAGATCCAATAAATGTGATAAATAGGCTAGATGTGATTTATAGGAATTATGATCGATCGTCACAAGCTTATGTGGTTAAAAACACTCTCATGTAGGGATAATGTGCAAAAGATGCAAGTGTCCATCTAAAAATGATATGCATGGTATGCAAACATGTGAACTATGCGCATCAAACCACTCCACACTTAATTCAAGCTTAGTCCCTAAGCGCAAAGAATGATAAAATAAGGGCAAAGGCGCATCGGAACTCCCCTCGTTTGTAGATCCGGTAACATAACTATTGGGAGTGAGAAATAACCTTTAGGTTGCAAATGTAGACAAAGAAGGTGAATTTGGAACATGATAATGATATGTAGATGTATATCCTCTAGAGTGAACAACATAAATGGTAAATGCCTTCAATATCATAGGAAATGTAGCATACAACCAAAAGTAAGTCAAGAGTACATCACTCAAAATGGCATACATCATCCAAAATTGTGCCAAAAGGCGACTTAACATCCAAGTACATGATCTAAGCTTGAAAGCATCAAAGCATAGACAAAAGTAAGAACAAAATGCAATACAAGCTCAAGATGTAGCCTCATCGCCTCCTGGACTGATCTGTCTAGCTGAATCTCCAACACCTTCCTCTCTAGCGGGACCCTCATTCGGTATCGTGGCACCAGTGTGTCGCGAGCCCTCCTCTCTAGCGGAACTCTCATTCACTATCGTGCCTCCAGCAAGTGGCGTGCCCGCCTCCCCGACTCTGGAAGCGGGCGTGGTGGGCAATGGGGAGGTGCCACGAGGAGCAGAAAACTTTGGAGCAACTGGAGGAGCTACTAGACCACCGGAGCCGCTGACCATGGATAATACTATGGACCGGAGCCATTCCCATTCTTGGCGAGCCCTCGCGTCTGACTCTCTGACAAAATCCTCTAGTCGGCTCAAGCCACTCCTCAAATCGGCAATGTCAGAGGAGATCCTCTGTCTCCATTCGGCTGAATCATCTGTAGTAGGGGAAGCACTCTCAACAGCCTGCTCCTCAGTGGATGGCTCCATGATGGGAGGCTCCTCAGGAATGGGAGCTGCGGGCTCGGTGGCTGTGGGAGGAGAGGCTACGGGAGAGGAAGGTGGGGAAGGGGTAAGATTGGTCATGCAATAAAGCGGGTTCTCTCTCTTGAACACCTTCCTTCTATATGCGGCATTAGTCACGAGACCCTCCTGATGAGGCTTCTTGTCGACACCCCAAGTCTTCACGTCCTTCTTGAGGATATGCATGTGCTTCATAGTGTCCATATCAAGCGTGCTCTTGGACGGCTTAGGGCATCCCTCATGGCCAAAGGTGAAGTTACACCTTAAGGCAATCAGTGTGATCAAGGATCCACCACCCAAAGCAAGATTCCTTGTACCCTTCTTAACAATGTTTTGAAAATGGGTAGCAAGGATAGCAAGCCAATCAATGACCTCCCCGTGATCAATAGCTAGCATGTGGTCCATATCGGGGAGGGTAAACGACCGAGCCTTCTCCGTCCGGGTGTTAATCCCAATGGCAATAAGATGATGGATCACCTTCCACACCGGGTCGGTGATCGCCGAAGAGTTGTAAGAGGATATGAACCACTCATTCCTCCCCGAAATCCGCTTCCAGAATCTGCTCTGCTCATGCTCTGTGTATTTCCGGGCTGTGGCATCATGGGGAGGGAATCCTAGCCAATCTCGGATCACACTCTCCTTAATCTCGAAATCCCTTCCTCCCAATACAAATTTCCAATAATATTCCCTACCTTCCTCCCCTTCCTCTCTAATCCATTCAAAAGAGCATACAAACTCTTCTACTACCCTCTGGTAGGATCCGGGATCATCCATAAATAAGAAATTCAAACCACAATGAGTGAGGCGCGAGTGTACCTCATCGGTGACCACACTATCAATGCCCCTGAGGAGTCCCATGTCGGGGTAGAGGGTAGGAATGGTCGTCTTCCCCTTCTTCGTAATCGTGGCATGATGGGTCTGGTGTTTCTCATCTCTAAACTCTAAAGGCACGGAGAAGGGGTATGGGGTTGGAGATGGCAAGAGTCCCTCAAAAGGTCCTTCATGAGGCACTACGGGGACGAGTGCACCGGAGAGGGAAGCTTCAACTGTGGGTGAGGGCACCCTAGGCATAGGGGGAGATGGCACTTTAGGGATAGGAGGCACGGGAGCTCTCCTCTTCTTCGCCGGTTTCCTCGGTTGGGTGCTCTTCTTCTTAGGAGGAGGTGTGGGAGAAACCAGTGGGGCGTTCACATCCTCTTCCGAGCTAGAATCTCTCAATGATTCCCTCAACCGGTTCCTTTTACGAGATACAAGAGGCATGTCATCCTCGTCACTTTCATGCCGCTCATTAATACGATCATCTCTTGAGGGCTCATGAGCAACCTCCTTGCCCTTCGATTTGGACATGGATGAGGAAACAGCACGAGGCATGATCGAATGAGGAATGGAAAAATTGAAGTCAAAACTGAGCAAACACCCACTGAGATCTCAATCTAGTCGGTCGACTGGGGCTACAGGGAAGATTCTAGTCGATCGACTGGGGGTGATTTATAGTCGAAGAATGAGGGTTTTGAAATCGGGCTCGGTGACCAAATCGGCGCTTGGGGTTTTCAATCGGATGAATTTCGAGCAGTATGGGAGGTCGGACGGGTGCAGGCGATGGCGGACGGAGGAGATCGGCCGGATTGAGCTTTCCCGGTCAAAATCGGGGATGTGGATGGAAATGGCTGGCTGGGTTCGATCGGGTGGATGGTTGGATGAAGGTGAGGCAATGGTGAGGCGGTCGGATGGCTCTAGTGAGGTCGGTTGATGGTTGGAAGTTGGGAGGAGATCGGAGAAGGGGGGGTGAGTCGGTCGAGTGGTGAAGGTTGGGTGAGAAATGAGTTTGAAAAAGAAGAAGGAAGGGTTTTGGATAAGTATTTGCCAATCGGTCGACTGGGTTCTCAGTCGGTCGACTAGATTGGGAGAATTTTTGGGGCCTGCTGAATGTCCTTCGAATCGCTCGACTGAGGCTCCAGTCGGTCGACTGGCTTGTTTGAAATTTTCATCCCTCCTGAACCTCAATCGATTCGACCGACTGGGAATTTTGCTTCCCTCCAGTCGATCGACTGGGCGGCAAATATCAGCAACAATGGTCTTTTTCCCCTGTTCAAAATCCCAACTCCACACTAAGAATTTTTACTCCGCATCACGAATACGCACCACACAATAATCATACAAATTCAATTCAAACTAAAGGCGTGCTTCACCAAGAAATCACTAGCATAAACATATTTTGCAACAAAACGCAATCTAGGATCATACACTCTACACTTAAGACATCACCATCACCAAGATAATTCATGCAAGGACAATTGCACACCAAGCACACCAAATCATGCATTTTCAGACCATCCTAGCACCATGTTCTCATTCAAAGTTCAATGTACACATGCCAAACATATAAGAAATCAATGTGCATAGATGGACAACTCACAAACTGGGCAACCTCCCATTAGGGCCTAGTTTAACGTCTTGGCAAAGACCAAGCCGAATCTTTTCTCAAGAAACACAGTTGAGAAGTCCGTTGCTAGGATCCCTCCTCAAGCGGGTTGTAGCTCTTTCATGGGTCGGTCAAGGTATAAGTTGCATTGTGCTCATCCCAAACTTGTTCTCTATAGTTGACGGAGCCCACCGCACTGTCGTTGAGGTGCGATGTTCTCTATAGTTGACGGAGCCAACCGCAGACACACGTTGATACTGGCCGCACGCTGTGTTTCAAGCGTGATGCGTATCAAAGGTTATGACGGGCTGATGTTGAAAAAGTCTGTAGTAAAAGTAAAGTACAGAAAGTAATTGCTTGATGGACAAGTCTTGCAGAAAAGTAATTGCTTGATGGACAAGGCTTGCAGAAAAGTAATTGCTTGATGGACAAGGCTTGCAGAAAAGTAATTGCTTGATGGACAAGGCTTGCAGAAAAGTAATTGCTTGATGGACAAGGCTTGACAGAAATTAAAGTTCTGAAAGTAAGCAGTTGATAATGGTACGGAAAGTAAACAGTTGATATGGTACTGAAAGTAAAGTAACAGGTGATATTGCAATTAAAGGAAAGATTCGGTTTCAGGGGCCTTGTATCATATTCCATTTATCATTGACCTCTAATGATCATACTAAGTGTTCAAAAGTGTATCAAGGCTATTCCTAGCACATGATTTGCCACACCGTCTAGTCTTTTGCAAGACAAAGAACTCTTGTTCTAGTATGTGCATCCATTTGATCATCATTCCTGATAAACCAAATAGTGTTTTAAAGAGGTTGACTTCCATAGATAAGCTGTGCTCTTCCGAGCCTCCACTTATCCACGAAAGATCACGAACCCATGGCAGAGCTTTGCTCTTCCGAGCATCCACTCAACCAATGGAATTCTGACCTAATATATGGCACCTAGAACAAGTTGAACACAAAGAGGCACTAAGAGACAGGTCTAAAACATTGTATGATACAAGTACACCCCTTCAACCGAATGAAGGGTTTAGCTACAAATATCCATAGAGGTGGATACCATAGCTAAGTACCTGGAAAAGTAAAGGTTTGAAAGACAGGAAAAGTAAAGGTTTTGAAAGTAAAGACAGGAAATGAAAGTTTTTGATTTTGAAAGACAGTAAAGTAAAGAAGAGAATACTCAAGAATCGACAAGAGTAAACCCAAGAACAGTAAAAGAAAAGCTTGAGTACTACAAGAACCGACAAGAGTACTCAAGATCAAACTTCAATATCAAAGCAAAGTTTACATGGATTGTAGAGAGATAAGTAACTTGTGGTGTTGTGAATGATTTTTGGGATGATTTACAAGGGCAATGAGATGTCTTATTTATAGGCTGAGGAGAGTGAGGAGAGGCCAACACATGGCACAAGATGAGAGGGGGAGGGGGAGTGTGAGAGGGAAGCCGCCGGCTAGGTGGAGGAGAGGGAGAGGTGGAGGGGAAATGTGAGAGGGGAGCCGTCGGCCATGTGGAGGAAGGAGAGAGTTTGTGAGTTTTGTGAGCTCATTCCAAAAAGCCATCGGTCCTTTCAGCTCCGGACAGACTCTGGTTGCCCTCCGGTTGGACTTGTTTTGAGTGATTCAATGTCAGGTTCATGAAAGTTGTTCAATCGGAATCTGGTTGTGTCCTGGAATGACTTGTAATCCATTTTTGCTTTAAAACTCCTCCTTAGCCTGTATTCTCTCTAGACTTCAAAATACCCTGTAGATAAATATCGGAACTAACAAGCAAAAGTTAAATAGACAAAGAGTCTAATTTGGTGGGTTTAACTGTGTTTATGATTCATACAATTATGGTCCATCAATAGTGCTTGAGCCTTTGTCCGTTGGCCTTAAAGATCGTTCTGTCATTATTGAGTACTTCTACATGGCCATCTTTGTGAGGCTTGTGAACAGTGAAAGGACCACTCCATCGGCTCCTTAATTTTCCCAGAAATAGCTTGAGCCTAGAGTTGAAGAGTAAGACCTTCTCTCCTTTTTTGAATTCACGACGAAAGATTCTCTTGTCATGCCATTTCTTCGTCTTATCCTTGTAAATTCTAGCACTCTCGTAAGCTTCATTCCTTATTTCTTCTAACTCATGGAGTTGAAGGACCCTATTTTCTTCCGCCGTTTGTAAGTCCATATTCAAGAATTTATTTGCCCACATTGCCTTATATTCCAATTCAACTGGCAAATGGCATGGTTTCCCATATATGAGGCGATATGGAGACATCCCAATGGGGGTCTTAAAGGCGGTGCGATAAGCTCATAATGCATCATCTAACTTTGAGGACCAATCTTTCCTCGAGCTTCCTATCGTCTTTTCCAAGATTGCCTTGATTTCCCGATTCGATATCTCCACTTTCCCACTAGTTTGTGGGTGATATGGCGTTGCTACCTTGTGACTTACCCCATACTTGCAAAGCAAGGCTTCAAAGTGTTTTTCCTTAAAGTGTGACCCGCCATCACTAATGACGGTTCTAGGAACTCCAAATCTCGGGAAAATTATCTTCTTGAAGAATCTTGTAACCACCTTGGCATCACAAGTTGGGGAGGCGATGGCCTCTACCCATTTGGAGACACAATCAACCGCGACCAATATGTATTGATTTCCATATGAAGATGGGAAAGGACCCATGTAGTCTATACCCCAAACATCAAATATCTCAACCAGAAGAATGCTTTGTTGGGGCATTTCATGCCTTTTTGAAATGTTTCCCGTCCTTTGGCATTGGTCACAAGCCTTGACGAATTCATATGCATCACTAAAGAGAGTAGGCCAATAGAATCCACTTTGTAGGACTTTCGAAGCCGTTTTTGCTCCACTACCATGTCCTCCGTATTGATATGAATGATAATGGTATAGTATATTCCTCATCTCTTCTTCGGCGACGCAAGTCCTATATATACCGTCTGCGCAAAGTCTATACAAAAAGGGCTCATCCCAATAATACCTCTTCGTCTCGGATAAGAATTTCCTCCTTTGATGGTGGTTCATACCGTGAGGAATGATCCCACATACCACGAAATTTACCAAGTCCGCATACCATGGGAGGGCTTCCGCTTCAACTCTCATAAGTTGCTCTCCAATGAAAGTGTCATCTACAAGGCTAGTGTCTTCTTTGAGTTCCTCATTTCCTTCAAGCCTAGATAGGTGATCGGCGACGAGATTTTCCACTCCCTTCTTATCCTTGATCTCAATATCAAATTCTTGGAGCAAGAGGATCCATCTTATCAACCTTGGCTTAGAGTCTTTCTTTGACAAGAGGTATTTGATTGCCACGTGGTCGGTGAATACTACAGTCTTTGATCCCACAAGGTATGAACGAAACTTGTCGAAGGCATACACTATAGCAAGGAGTTCCTTCTCGGTTGTTGAATAATGCAATTGAGCTCCATTTAAGACCTTGCTTGTGTAGTGAATGGCGTGAAGTTTCTTGTCCACCCTTTGTCCAAGAACCGCTCCAATAGCATAATCGCTTGCATCGCACATGAGCTCAAAGGGCAAATCCCAATTTGGAGGTTGATTAATAGGAGCCGAGACCAATGCCTTCTTTAGCTTCTCAAAGGCCACCAAGCATTCTTCATCAAACCGGAATTTGGTGTCATTCCACAATAAGTTTGTTAGAGGCCTTGCAATCTTTGAGAAGTCCTTAATAAATCTTCTATAAAAGCCGACATGGCCTAGAAAGCTCCTTATTCCTCTAACATCCTTTGGAGGTGGCAATTTTTTGATAACTTCCACTTTAGCCTTATCCACCTCGATTCCTCTTTTTGAGACTAAATGTCCAAGCACTATGCCCTCCTGCACCATAAAATGACATTTTTCCCAATTTAGAACAAGGTTTGTCTCAATACATCTTTTCAAGACTTTTGCCAAATTGGCCAAGCAATCATCAAACGAGGAGCCATAAACAGAAAAATCATTCATAAACACTTCCATAATTTCCTCAATAAATTCTGAAATGTAGCCATCATGCATCTTTGAAATGTATCCGGTGCATTACAAAGTCCAAAGGGCATTCGCCGATAGGCAAATGTTCCATAAGGACAAGTAAAGGTAATTTTTTCTTTATCTTGTGGATGAATAGGGATTTGAAAGAATCCACTATATCCATCAAGATAGCAAAAGTAATCATGCTTGGCTAACCTTTCTAACATGTGATCAATAAAAGGAAGTGGAAAGTGATCTTTCTTAGTGGCTTTGTTGAGTTTTTGAAAATCAATGCACATTCGCCAACCGGTGACGGTTCTAGTAGGTATTAACTCATTTTTGTCATTTTTAACCACCGTCATGCCTCCCTTCTTGGGTACCACATGAATGGGACTCACCCCATTAGAATCCGCAATAGGAAAAATGATTCCCGCATCAAGCATTTTCAAAATTTCCTTATTGACTACTTCACCAACAATGGGATTAACTCTCCTAGCATGCTCTCTAGATGGTAAACTATCATCTTCCAAATTAATTTTATGCATGCACAAATTGGGACTTATCCCTTTCAAATCATCAATGGAATAGCCAATAGCATCTTTATGCTCTCTAATCACATCAAGCAATCTCGAAGTCTCATCATCATTCAAGGAGGCATTCACAATAATAGGCAAAGTATAATTGGGGCTTAAGAACTCATACCTTAGGCTTGTTGGTAGAGCTTTTAACTCTACCGAACAAGACTCCTTACCTTTGTCGCTTTGAGTATCCCCTTCATTATCCAAGATAGCCCAACAATCAACGTGCTTGGGTAGCTCATTATCAAGGTCAATTTCATTCATAAGCAAGTTAGGCACATCATATACTTCATAAGCATCAACAAAGTCCAGATAATTGCAACTCATGGTAGAACTAGGTCTTTTTTGTGCCTTTTCTATATTAAATTCAACTTCCTCATCTCCTACTCTCATGGTAATTGACCCCTTAGTAGTATCAAATATAGCCCCCGCGGTGTAGAGGAAAGGCCTTCCCAAAAGAATGGGAATTTCATTGTCCTCTTCCATCTCTAACACCACAAAATCCCTCGGAATATAGAAATTCCCTACTCTAACCGGGACATCCTTAAGAACTCCCTTAGGGAATCTTGAGGAGCGGTCCACGAGTCTTAAAATCATTTGAGTTGGTTTAGGCTCACCCATATTCAATTTCTTACACAAAGAATAAGGCATCAACGATATGCTAGCACCCAAATCACACATAGCACGTTCAATTTTAACATCATTTATATAGCATGAAATGGAGAAGCTACCGGGATCCTCAAGTTTGAGTGGCATGCGTGGTTGGAATATGGCACTACATTCTCCATTTAGGGACATCGTGTCAACGTCTTCGATCGTCCTCCTGCAAGTAATAACATCTTTTAGAAATCTTGCATAAGATGGAGCTTGAGTGATTACCTCTGTGAAGGGCATGGTAACATAAAGATTACTCATCATCTCGGCGAACTTCGAGAATTGCTTGTCATTGCTCTTCTTCTTTAGCCTTTGTGAGAAAGGGATAAGAGGAGTATATGGCTTTAATTCATCTTTCTCCTCTTCCACTACTTTTTCCTTTTGGGTTTGAGGGTTAGGGACCTCTTCATCTAACTCTTCGATTTTGGCACTAGCTTATAGCCTCCAAGATCAAAAGATACTTTCCTCCTCTTCGGTTGTTCACCCTCTAACTCCTTACCACTCCTTAATGTAACCGCATTACAATGCTCTCTTTGCCCTTGCTCGGGCCTAGCCGGCAATTTCCCTTGTGCCCTTGTAGAGGACTCGGCTTGTTGAGCTATTTGGTTCTCAAGCATCTTGTTGTGGGTTTCCAACCTTTCAAATTTGGTTTGCATATCCATCAATTGTGCTCGGACCCTTTCTTGGGAAATACGAGATTGTTCTTGGTCTCTCTTCATTTCAAGGAGCACGGCCATCATAGGATCCATATTGGAGGGCTCATTTGAAGTTTGGGGAGAATGGTCCGCTTGTTAGTAAGGCTTTTGAGCTTGAGCTTGGTATTGTTGCCCTTGGTTTTGGTTCCTTTGAAGCAAATTCGGTCCTTGACTTTGATATTGATTCCTAGGTTGGAATTGGTTCTTTGGTGGGAAAGCTTGACTAGCTTGAGTAGGCTTAGGACCAAATCCGGGAGGTGTAGCTCCAAAGTCGGGACGAGTGAGATTTGTGGTCTTGTAGGAAAAATTAGGATTATTCCTCCATCCCGAGGAAAACCTCGGTGTAGTGTAATTAGCTTGAGAATTTTGCCCTTGAGTGGCACTAGCTCCATACTCTCTACTTTGGTTTCCTCCCACAAAATTTGCTTCTTAATAGCCATATCTATGTCCATCCCTTTGAACCAAGGGGCAAGAATTGGTCTCATGCTCATAAACCTCGCAAATGTCACAACCTTGGTTTGTTGAAGGTTCTTTCTCCGGGTGTTTCAACTTGAATACTTCATCTGAGAGGTTCTCAAAATCCTTCCTTAAGGCATCATAGTCACTTGTGCTCACCGCCTTTACTTCACGCCTTTCATTTTTCCTTCTTGGGTTCCCTCTTTCACTTCCCCACATGAAGTAGTTCTTTGTAATCTTCTCTATCACCGCATATCCTTTATGCGGTTCAAGGTCCATTATAGCTCCTCCCGCGGCGGTATCAAGTGCAAGCTGCGAGGGACCATCAACACCGTGGTAGAAAGTGTGGAACACAAGGAGGTCATCTAGGTTGTGGTACGGGCAAAGTCTTTGATACTCTTTGTATCTTTCCCAAGCCTCATAGAGTGTTTCCCCATCCATTTGTCCAAAGTTTGTGATTTGACTCCTATAGTAGGCCGTCTTGGAAGGAGGGAAATACTTGTTGAGAAACGCCACGGCTAGCTCCTCCCAAGTGGTGAAACTATTGGGTGTTTGGCTTCTTAACCAATCCCTTGCCTTTCCCGTGAGGGAGAATGGGAATAACCTCAATAGCTTTGCATCCTCAGAGAACCCATTAATCTTGAAAGTAGCACAAACTTCAAGGAATGTGGTCAAATGAGAGTTTGGGTCCTCATGGTCTCTCCCCGAGAATTTGTTGGAATGGACCATTTGAATTATTGAGGTCTTCAAGTCAAAGTCTCGGTTATCAACCGCCATGACAAGGATTGGGGAGCGATATCCATAAGTCGTAGGAGAGGCATAGTCCTTTAGTACCCTTCTAGCACGAGGGCCGTGTGGTAGTTGAGGGGGAGGAGGAAGTCCATCTCTATCTCCCAAGGCTTGATGAATGATTCCTTGAGCGTTCGAGGTGGTTCCTTTATCCTTGGTTGTTTTACTCCTTGTAGGGTAAGGGTTAACAAATTCTCCTATCGGTTGCCTCAAGTCTCTATCCACAATTTGGGTAAGCTTCTTTGTCTTTGGTGGTATAAAAGAGATGCACCTACAAGGGGAAAGCAAACAAGACAAGTAAGAATGGTGGAATAAGCTCAAGAATCACGAGTTGCAAAACAAATAAAGAAAAACATGGAATAGTCGGAGTACTAAATGATTCTTCCTAG
The DNA here is from genome assembly GCA_033675215.1 of Rhodiola kirilowii. Lineage (NCBI taxonomy): Eukaryota > Viridiplantae > Streptophyta > Magnoliopsida > Saxifragales > Crassulaceae > Rhodiola > Rhodiola kirilowii. Next base: position 24,215,234 of record CM066203.1, read on the forward strand.
GGACAATCTAGCCATTGCTCCCCGGCAACGGCGCCATTTTGACAAGTAGTAAATTGTATAGTAAAAAGATATTTATAATTTGACCGGTAAGACCGGTGTCGAACCCAATGGAGCAATTGGATTATACGCTAGGTGGATCAAATTTCTACTCGGCTATTCCTTCAGTTCAATTATGGGAATGATTATCAATCAAGAAACAAGTAATGAAGTGGTTTCTAGGGGATTTTAATTTGATTTAAGAGAGTTTCGAGGGGTTACTCCCCTCCTTGGCAATTTCCCAACGATCATGTATACAAGAATTTAATCATTTTAGGGGTTGATAGGTTTAAAACCTAGCTTAGGCTAAAAGTAGACAAACTATCATACAAGTCTAAACCTTGTCAAGCCCTCTTAATTAGAATCTCACTTATTAAAGATATTGATTCACTCTATAGCACTATTGTCCTTGGAACATCTCCCAAGGTAATAAATGTTATAGGCATTAAGTTTTAGTTAACCTCACACCCATGCATTTACTCTCATAAATGCTTGATGAGTCCATTTTTACTATATCCAAACCATCACTAAGCTCTCTCAATACTTAGACCATAGTTCTATCACAAACGTGTCACTTAGGCATTTTATCAACCACTTAGCAACATGTCTACAATGAAGAGCATAGTAAAATGAAATCAACTCCATAGATTTGCATAATGAATGTGTATACATGATCATTGAGTACCAAAGAGGGTAATAACACCCCCAAAACACAAGGGGACTACTCACACATCATGTAAGACAACATGGTGTGAGTAGGGTTTTTCTACACAATCAAAAGAGAAGAGAAGAGGAATAGAATAGGATGATTAATCATAGTTATCTCCCTTGATCTTCAATCCTCCTTGATTGGATGGTGATGGATGGCCTTGATTTGATCTCTTTTGCTGGAAAATCTCCCAAAGTTGCCAAGTGTTTAGGTCAAAAACCCCTCTTTCTATTTATAGCCTCGGCAGAAAATTCACACTGTAGCAGTCCCAGTCAATCGACTGGCGTATGCTGGTGGCCCAGTCGATCGACTGGAGGAGAAAAAGCTACTTGTTGAGATGATCTCCCAGTCGACCGACTGGAGGTCCAGTCGACCGACTCGATGGACATGCTTGGAGGGTCTCCTGGAGCTTCTTCTCAATCGATCGACTCGAGGTCCCAGTCAACCGATTCACGGATTGAGTGGCTAAGCTTCTTTTCAGTCAATCGACTCGATGGGCGAGCTGAGCTCCTCTCCTGTTTGTTCATCCAGTCGATCAACTGGCGCATGGGAAATTCCCAGTCGATCGACTGGGGCTCTTTTCTGCCCAAAATCTTACTCAAGTCTCCAAATTTTCCTGAGTTTTCGTATTTGGGTTTTGACACTGAGGTATTGACGGGCGTCGTTGTACCCGTCAAAAATAATATTTTCTTTATCTCCGACTAGCAAGTGGTAAGTCGGGTCGTATCCACAGAGATCGGTAGAAGAATCTGTTCACTAAGTAAGAGCGTGACAATGGGGGTGTAAGTTCAAACAAGTAAATGAAAACGCGAGCAAGTAACAATTATTAATTATCAAGAGAAATAGTCACACAAATTCAAGTATCAAATATCAAAGAGAAGTGCAAGCTAGAACTTTCGACTGTGATGCAAGACTAAATCATTGACAAATCCGTTTTGATTTCTAATGTTCTACAACTTAGAGCTCCCCGCTAGGTTGTACTCCCCGTTCTTATTCTAGTACTTAATCTCGCGCTAGCGATAATCAAGACCCTAACTCGCTAGAGTTGCATGAAGATTTAAACAAGTTGTCCTAGGGTTTTTAATCCTAGTGGTATATTACTCGTGTCCTAGTTTGCTATCCACGCTAGGTTGCTAGTAAACTTGACAATCGGAATCAACAAACAAACAGAAGCTCCCCCGCTAGGGTTCCACTTATGCTAGCACACCAATTCCATAAACATTGCATAATAATATAACGCAAAACATAGAAATCCATATAGGTCTCAAGTCAAAACATCACAATGTCGAGTTCTAGCCTACACATATAAGTTTAGCTACTCATCGTAATGGAATACATCATTGAGTATTTGAATATAATGAAACAAAATTACTAATGATGAATTCTCCACCAAGCTGTAGCTCAACTCTAACACTTGAAATCAGCACGTAACTCAAGCTATCTTCTCCAAAATCGGGTCAACCCTAATTCTCCAAACTCTCGAACGTGTCTCTTGTTTCTTCCCAAACCGTATCTCTTTTCCACACTGAAAAATCGAGGTCTGGCCGCCTAGGGTTTTCCTCTTCTTATTCTCCTTTTATTCTTCCCGAGATGCCAAAATGAAATTACGAAATTCGACTGCCAGCTGGCACGCGGACGTCTCCTGCATTTGTTTCCCGCGGACGTCTCTTGAATTACGGTAATTGTTCATACATCCGTGCTATTAATCCTTAAGGCGTCCGCGTTCTGCACTGACTCAGACTTCAAGCACTTCGGACTTCATTTCTTTCCACGCCAAACATCATCTAGTAGGCTCCCTTTAGCCGATATTCCTTCCATGGTCTCCGAATGCACCTGCGAACGAAAACTACACACAAGTAGTGAAATAATATACATGCAACCACTAAGAGACGGGGTTTTAACATAGAAAATAGTCGTAGAACTATGACTTATCAGGTATCTTGATTTGTACCTGAAACGTACGAAAAGAGATCAAATGACATCGAATTATAGCCGGAAAAGAACTAAAGCTATAGTGAGAAATGGGTATTAATAAGTCGAAAACTCGACTTATCAGTTTGATGATGTTATCCGCGAGCATCTCACATATCAGCCACTCAATTTCATTTTTTGGAAGTGAGGATAGCGATAAGGTCAGACGTTGATTGGATTGGTGTTGGCAAGTAGGGGTATACGGGTGGTCTTAGGGGTCCGAATTCGGCGGCTGGAAGGGTGAGTGAGGGTCTTGGCGATTATTTTGCGGTGGAGGTTGTTCGGTGTTGAAGTTGACGGTGTTCGGAGCCTGGAGATGACGATGGAGGGTGTCGCTTCCGGCAAGGTGGTTGTCTTTTTGGTTGCTGGTGGTTGTATGGCGTAAAAGCCTTTGGGTTTGTAGATCTTGTGTTTTCTACTTCGCTTCATCGAGGAGACTGCGCCTTTCCAACAGCAATGTATAGTTGTTTGGTTTTTTAGGGTTTGGTCATAGGTGGATTGTTGAATCGTTAGTGTTAGCAGTCTGTCAGACGGAAGTCACTAAGTGCGTTTCCGTCTGAAGGTCAGACAGCAGCGGAAATAATTATGTAGGAAAATATAATAACTTAAAATGATTGCGCACGAATGTAGAGTGGAAACCTTATCACAATGATAATAAGGTGAAAACCACTACCTTTCAGATTTCTCTAAAAGGATTTGTGAATCTGATTACTCTTTATTTCGATGTACTTGTAGGGTATACAAACTAGATCTATCAGATTCTATTTGATGACCTCTACTCAATCCGATAGAGTAATCAGCTTCGATCCTTGTACCGTCGTACGTCCAATCCATTATCTCTGTTAGCCAGATGCAATAGCTCCTTCACCGGATGCACTAGCTCCTTACTATCCAAAAACGCCGAACCTTTCTTCTGAGGTTTCTCTTCCTTATATATTCGTTGAGCTTATCTTCTCTACGGTTACACCTTTCAGCTTTTCATAGAACCTATTCAAATTCATAATAAGTTTTCTCTTTAATGGCTTTCCATATGATTTGACCTCTTTAATTCTGCAATAACTTTAGTCCTTTGGCTTTTTGAATTGTCTTTATGACTTCAATCAACAATTCAGCCGGCTCTTCAATTTCTTTCCATTTTGACTTTAATGAGCAATTTAACCGGTTCTTCAATAGCTTTCCATTTCGTCTTGAATAAGCAATTTGACCGGCTCTTCAATTGCTTTCCATTTCCTCTTCAATCGGCAATTTAATTCTTGAGTAATTATGCCATTTAGTTGCTTTCCAATTTGTCTTCAATCAGCACTTTAATCCTTGACTAAATATTCCATTTAGTTGCTTCATAATTCTGCCATAAGTAAATTGCCAATCTGCTTGTATTATTTTAATTAATATCTTCAATGGATTTCTGCACACTTAAACACCACATTAGTTAAGTGTTTGTAATCATAAAAACTAAAAGGTTCCAACAAATTCCCCCTTTTTGATGATGACAAACACTTCTTCAAAAGTCCATGGCATGTATTCCATGGCATGAAGACAAGAAATCCATGGCATGTACTCCAAAGTATCACAAGTCTATCATACAGCATAATTCCATCAGATATTTATCTCCAGTTAATTTGTAGTTAAGCAGACAAGTCTACGATCGCTTAACAGTTCCCCCTTAGATGTACATCTAGTTTGATTTTCAGTAGTGAATTTCCCCTCAAGTAATGACCTCATAGTCTCTTCCCCCTTTTGACATCATCAAAAAGAATGCAATGAAAGATATCCATGGAATAGAAAGAAACTGCATACTTGATTACTAACGAGCAAAAGTCTCCCTGAGGGAACACACACAGCAGGCTGAAAAATTCAAAAACTACCAAGCAAAAACAAGCATGACAGCGAAAGAAAAGCACACAAAAAAAACTGGCAGATGTGGGTGGGATGGAAAGGCAGGGGCAACCATGAGACAGACGCCGGGTTAACCCGCAAACATGATCTTCAGCTGATCAACCAGCTCAGTGCCCACAAATCGCAGCTGCTTATTCAGCTCTACTAGTTGCTCTTTGATCTGGATGTCATGAGTCATATTGATCTTCCCGGACTCCTCAGCCTCCCTTACTGTGGAGCGCAGTTCCCTCACCCATTCAACATCATTTCCTGTCAGCATCTTCTCAGTCACGACTTCCAAGTTTCCCACACGTTCAGTCAACACCTCAATCTTCCCAGTTAATAGGGCTGTGAGTATTGCTACCAACCCATCTGCTGGTAACTCCCCTTCTGGCAATCCCTCTACTGGATTTTACGGTTGCTGGACCTGGGGTTCAACTTCCTGAGGCTCAGTTGGTTGGGGAATGATGGGGTTAAGCCGGGTATTGAGCCATCCGGTTGCTTCAGTAAATTCCCAACCAATGCCTGCAAGAGAGTCCTTGCCTAGATCGAACGACAGTGCAGCTTCCTTTTTTGGCGAATAAATGTCCAGATCAAGAAGAATCTTTTTCACCAGCCCGGGGTAAGGTAAGCCATGGGTGTTACTGTCTGTGCATCGCTTCATGTACTGGATGATGATTTTGGGAAGATTGATAGGCTCTCCTTTTCTGAGCTTGTCCACTAGAAGGAAATCCTGAAAGGTTATCACTTGATGCTTCTGAGTGCGTGGTGTCACGGTTGTGCAGACAAAACGATGTAGGATGCGGTTGATGATATCCATCTTTAGAGCATTTCCCTGATTAGACACGTTTGATGGGTCCCCACCTATCCTTGGAATAACATCGCCCTTTGCAATCGATGCCGGCCAGTTACCTTTACCAATGTATTCAGAATTCCCATGGATAGGTGCGTCCAGAATTTTTGCTAACTCACGAACAGTGATTGCTTGTTCATTTCCATTGAACACGAATGAGAGCACACCCGACTTTTCTGCCACTTTAAGCTGGGAGTAGAACTCCCTCACAGCATTCTCTTCAACTAGAACCTCTTCTTGGAAGAGGTGGTCCCAGTTTTGAGCAATGAGGAGGTTGTTTACCTCCACTAGTTGACTGTCAGCAAAAAAGATCCGATCGAGGGTTACCTCCGCAACGATGGACCTGTCCTCCAAAAACTTCTCAGCAACCTTTTTTGGACTGGGTTGTTCCTCCGCAGCAACAGTGGTTTGTTCCTTTTTGGTGCGCTTGCTTTTTCGAGAGGGAACCAGGGGAGTGGTCGGCTGTCTGCGCTTGAGTCCGAAGCCCTCTGCTGCGCCATGTTTTGGCTTGGGCTTCCTCTGTGAGAACGCTGCAGTTTTGGCTCGTGGAGCTTCTACGGACACCAGTTGGACTGAGTCGGAGGACTCGGCGGATGCTCGTGACTGCGCGGCTACCACTTCTTCAACCGTCAAACCCTTTGCCCTGAGTTTGGAGAGCAGGGCGGCAAGGACGGTGGCGGACTCGCTGCTGTTGGAGGCCATTGAGAGCGACGAATTTAGGAAGTAGAGCTTAGGGTTTCGAAGTCTGGAGAGTTTTTTGAGATGAAGCGGCAGATTGTGATGGAAAGGTCTCACCTTTTCGCCGTTGCTTCATATTGAGCAAACCCTAGAGTCACTTCCCAAAATTAAATCCCAACCGTCAGCCTTGAATCTCGCACAAAATCCTTTAAGCTTCCAAAAACAAACTGCACAATTAACCTCCTTTCCAAAGTCATCATTTCGCAAGGGAAAACTGCCTTATACAATTTCCGTAACTTAATGCTCTTCATACTATGTTGACACCTGTCCATTGAGCGAAAAAGACGAGGCACTTCATACTTTGTTGCAACTGTTTGTTTTTCAAAAGGCTGCAGAAAACTGTTCAGTTCTTCACGCCAAAAATGCATCTGGCCATCAATTCAAAACGACACAGGCGTGGTCCAAGTATCATACTTTCATCTTTCCAATGTATTTCAGTTAAGTCACCATTACTGCATGTGTCCCTTCCCTATTTTTCTTGCTGACATCCACTTACTTCAAACCAAAAATTCATCTTCTTGTAATCCTTCTGATTGATCCGTTCAGACTATTTCTGAGTTAACACGGGTTTCGTCTCATGGTTTTCACAAGGTTGGGTGTGGTGTGCTAGGGTTACCCAAGTGGTACGAGAAAAACACCACACATTCAAGAAGACAATTTACCAAGTCATATCAAGTGAATTTCATGTAGTGTGGAAAAACACACAAAAAATTTAATATCAAAGGGCTAAACGTTTATTTTCCACACATAATAGGCTAGGGTTGGTCTTAGAGTACTTCCTTGGCATATGTTGAGGGTTCAAATTTTGGAAGTCTCTTTTGGGCTGAAATAATTATGTGTCATGCTTATGATATTTGCTAGCTAGTAATTTCATTTGGCATGCATGCACTAGTGACCTCATAGAACAACTTCCACATAGTTATTAACTACATACGCAACAACTCAAGCCATGGTATCTTAGCATGCAAACTAGTCTAGCCAATCATCGAGGAAATTCAACATAGAGTCTAGACTATGCAAGGGAAGTCATACCTAGTTCAAGCCTTAGCTTCTCGTAGGGTTCCCTGTGTAATGCTTTCGTAAAAATGTCTGCGATTTTCTCCTCAGTCCTACAGTATTCCATGGCAATGGTGCCTTTCTCTACACAGTCACGTAAAAAGTGATATCCAATTTCGATATGTTTAGTGCGTGAGAACTGTACTGGATTTTTCAAAATATTGATGGCACTGGTATTATCACACAGAATAGAAACGCATTCAAGGATAACGCCATAATCTGTTGTTTTATCCATATCAGTTGTGCACAGCAAGCAGCAGCTGCGATATATTCAGCCTCAGCAGTGGATAAAGCAATGGAAGACTGCTTCTTGGATCCCCACGAGATTAGACATGGTCCAAGAAACTGCGCCATCCCTGACGTGGATTTCCTATCTGTTCTGCATCCTGCATAGTCAGCATCTGTGTAGGCCGTCAGACGTAAGTCTCCTCCCATCGGATAGAATAGGCACAAGTCGTCTGTCCCTTTGAGGTACCTCAAAATCCTCTTCACGGCTTTGACGTGTGTCTCTCTAGGATCTGCCTAAAATCTGGCATACAGACATACACTGAATAAGATGTCAGGTCTACTAGCTGTAAGATATAAGAGTCAACCTATCATCCCTCTGTATAGAGTCGGATCCACTTGGAGGGATGACTCATCCTTTGCTAAGGTATCATTTGGAGACATAGGTGTGGCACACGTTTTTGCGGATTCCATCCCAAACTTCTTCAGGATTTCCTTCACGTACTTCTGTTGATGGATCCGAGTTCCGTCTTCCCCTTGTGCTACTTGAAGTCCTAGAAAATACTTCAGTTCCCCCACCATGCTCATTTCGAATTCGCTTGACATCAGATCTGTGAACTTTTTGACAAGTCAAGGGTTAGTTGAACCAAAGATAATATCATCAACGTATACCTGAACCACTAGAGTGTCAGTCCCTTCCTTCAGGAGGAAAAGAGTCTTGTCCACTTCTCCTCTGCCGTATCCATGTGACAGAAGAAACAAGGAGAGTCTCTCGTACCAAGCGCGGGGTGCTTGCTTCAGCCCATATAGAGCCTTATTCAGGATGTAAACATGGTTGGGATAGTCTCTGTCCTCGAATCCTGGAGTCTGGCTTACATACACTTCCTTCTTTAAGACTCCATTCAGAAATGCCGTCTTAACGTCCATCTGTTGCAAGGTGAAACCATGGAAGGTTGAGTAAGCTATAAGCAGTCTGATTGCCTCTAACCTTGCAACTGGAGCGAATGTCTCATCGTAGTCAATTCCTTCTTGTTGGTTGTATCCTTTGACCACCAGACGGGCTTTGTTCCTTATGACGATTCCCTTATCGTCCAACTTGTTTCTGAAGACCCATTTTGTTCCGATCACATTCTTATCCTTCGGTCTCGGAACCAGACGCCATACTTTGTTCCTCTCGAATTGGTGCAGCTCCTCTTGCATGGCATTGACCCATTCTGGATCCTTAAGTGCTTCTGCAACCGTCTTCGGTTCTGCAAGAGAGACAAAAGAGGCAAATCCACAAAATTGACATAAACTGTTAAGGTTTACCTGTTGCTGAGAGGTGTAGCAATGGTAGTCTCCCCATCTGTTTGGCCGTTGAACCGTTCGTCCATAGCGTGTGGTTCTGACTTCCCCCTCAGCGTTGGCAGGGATAGGGTCAGCAGTCACTTCTTCCTCCCCAGGGATTTCAACGTTGACAGTCACCACAGGGACATACTGGACTTGTCCATCTTCTGGATCTTGTGTCTCAGTGATCTCCGTTGGACTCACTGGTGGTCCATTGTTTATTGGTTGAAAGTCCGTGGGAGGGATGTCACCATTTGGGGGTGGTGGCGGTCCCCAATCAGGATCTGATTCATCTGAGAACTGGAGTTCTCCTGTGTCTAGCATGGCCGTTGTTGAGGGATCCCTTATTTTTTGACCAGCCATTTCCGTCTCGTCAAATCTTACATGAACGCTTTCCTCAACTTGTTCTAGCCTTAGGTTAAAGACTTTGTAAGCTTTGTTGTGACTAGAGTATCCAATGAAGACTCCTTCATCACTCCTAGCATCAAATTTTCCCAGATTTTCCTTGCCGTTGTTGTGGACGAAACACCTGCATCCAAATACCTTCAAGTGGGAAATATTGGGCTTTCTTCCACGTAGTAGTTCGTATGGAGTCTTCCCTATCATGGATCGAAGCGATGCTCTGTTTAGGATATAACTCGCAGCGTATGCTGCTTCAGCCCAAAAACTTTTTGGAACTTCACTAGCAATTAGCATGGTACGCGACATGTCCTTCAGGGTTCTATTCTTTCGTTCAACAACACCGTTCTGCTGTGGTGTGCGTGGGGCGGAAAAGTTGTGATCAATACCTTTGTCCCTGCATAATGAAAGAAACTGCGAATTCCGAAAATCGGTTCCATTATCAGTACGAATAGAGGTTAATCTGCGATTTAACTTATTTTCTATCAATTTCAACCATGCCTCAAATTCACAAAATGTATGATCTTTAGTGTGCAAGAACATGGTCCATGTGTACCTGGAGTAGTCATCGACTATGACAAAGATATACCTGTTTCCTCCACGGCTAGTGATATTCACAGGTCCGCACATATCCATGTGAACCATTTCCAATGGTGCAGAGGTGCTCACAGTTTGTTTTGATGAGAATGATGTCCGTGCTTGCTTACTGATGGACCATAATTATATGAATCATAAACACAGTTAAACCCACCAAATTAGACTGTTTGTCTATCTAACTTCTACTTGTTAGTCCCGATATATTTCCACAGGGCATTTTAGAGATTAAAGTGAAAACACGCTAAGGAGAGGATTTTATGCTGAAAAGATATCAGGAGTCAATCCAAGGTCAAGATCATATGCCGACTGAAGAAATCTAAAGGATCCTGACATGGAATCAATCAAAACAAATCAAACCAAAGAGGAATCAAGTCAGCCCGGGGCCAAAATACACTGACAGTTTTGTGAAAAGACTGCACAAAACTGTACAAAACTCACATATGGGCAAGATGACCGGCCACTTGAAGAAGAGGTGGCCAAGGGAGGAAAGCCACCCCATTCCACCACCTCCTACCAGCGGCTCCTCCCCCCTCCTCCCAAGATGACCGGCTACTTGGCTTGGAGGTGGCAAAAGCCACCTTCCCTCCTCCTCCACCACCGCCTACCGGCGGCTTCCACCGCCCTCTCCTCCTCCTCCATGTGGTGGCTTCTCCTCCCTTGATTTGCTCATCCAATCTCCATGCAACAAGTGTCCTCATCTCCTCCTCCTTCCATGGCTATATAAGGAGGAGCTCCTCCCCTCATTTTAATCATCCAAAAATTGTAAAAACACTTATCTCTCTAAGTTTGTTACTATGTAAGTTTGGTTCGGTTTTGAAATAATACTCCTGTTGGTTCTTGAGTATTATACTTTAGGGAATACTCATGTTGGTTCTTGAGTATTCAGTAGGAAATTGGGAGTACTCCTGTTGGTTCTTGAGTACTCCGCCCCTTTCCCTCTTACTGTTTTCAAAAACCCCCGAGTATTTAGCTATGGTATCCACCTCTATGGATATTCGTAGCTAAACTCTTTATTCGGTTAAAGGTTCACACCCTTGTGCCAACATCTTGAGATTTTTGCACTCAATATTGTTTTACGCTTCTCTAGTCTTGGAGATCGAGGTTGAGTAACACCTTTGTCGGGTTATTCAATCTTAGTCTTTGAAATCTAGTTAGAGTAACACCTTTGTCGGGTTATTCGAGCTAGAAAAAGACTAGAAACCTAAGGCTTTGTCAAACTTGTTGTGGAGTACCACCTTTGTCGGGGTATTTGGGTTGTCACCTTTGTCAGGACAACCACATAACAACTTGACAGGTTAAGGGTGTGGAGTACCACCTTTGTCGGGGTATTTGGGTTGTCACCTTTGTCGGGATAACCACACGCAGAAGTGTAAAAGAAATCTATTGAAGTCAATGATAGATGTGTCACAAGAAGAGTCCCAAAACCGAATGCTTTCCCCTGATTCAAAACACCATCTACATTTTACTTTCTAAGTATAAACTGCTCACCTACCGGAGGACTTGACAATCACGCATCACCCGCTGTAAGTCTTCTTTGTATTTTCAGTATTTACTTTTCTGTAATTTACTTTTCCGCACTAAAAACCAAAACCAACCAACCAATCACTTAGACGTTAGTATTAAAATCTCAATCAACCTAAAAATGTTCCCTCGCTGTTCAATCCCCAACAGTATTCACTATCGTGGCAAACCCGTAAAGAACACATATCCCCCTAATCCCTTGGGTTTGCCCCTACTTAGCACTAGCTACCCAGTAGTGAAGTCGCGAGTAGCGGACTTTATAAATATTATTTGTACATTTGCTCTGACGACAAGCATCTGTCACTTACCCGTAACACATGCACTACATACCTGTTCGTATGCATTTTCCACCTTGGGTAATCCAACCACCAATTCCTTCTGATGGAGTTTGTGCAGTAGTTTCGTGCTTGCATGTCCAAACCTCCTATGCCAAAGGATGGTATTTTCTGATATGCTCACTAGGCACAGTTCCTCTTCTGGTACGAATTCTGGATCGATAATGTAAATTTCGTTCACACGGATTCCTCTCAGAACTGTCTTCCCTGTCTCATTGCTTCTCACAAAACAATCATTAGAGTTGAACGTAACGTGATTTTTTCCATACTGACAAAGCTGAGATACACTTAGTAGATTGTATTTTAAGTTTTCTACTAGACTAACCTGTCTGATTCGGATAGTGTCCGAAATCCTTACCTCTCCTATTGCGATCACATTTCCCTTGCTTTTGTTTCCGAAGATTATGCTATCTCCGGAGGTTTTGTGGAGTGAGTCGAACCATTCTGGATTCCCCGTCATATGTCTTGAGCACCCGCTGTCCAAGTACCAGGGATGGGACCTCACTCCATTCTACAAAAGAAAGATCAGTTTTTACGAACCCAGACAAGCTTGGGTTTACTGGGTTTAGGAATGAATTTTGCAACAGAAACAGGGTAGTAAGAGTAGTGAGCATCATAGTTAGTTAAATCTATCTTTCGCCTGGGCGTCTTCCTTGGTTTGCAAAAGATGGCCGGATCATGGTTCGGGGGAAGTGGCCATTTCTACCTTTCTGCCTGTAGGAATTGACTTCCCTTCTATATCCGCCTGTTGGATAGCGTCTTTGTGTATTCATCCAGTAGCTACTCCTTTCATCTGTCTCCCTTAGTCTTGAGCAGTCTGCTCTGTAGTGTCCGGATTGTCCACGGTGCCAACATGTTCTGTGGCATGGAAGATCAACATACTTTCTTCTGCCAGGTGGTGTATAGCTCTTGGACTTCCTCGCATGAATGTCTGTCTTTGAATGCTTGTTATTCAGACTCATCTTTTGCCAGATGTAGTAAGCTTTCCCAGCTTTGAACGGGACCGAGTCCTTATCGTAGAGGTGTCCTTCCTTTTGCGGACTGATTTCCTCTCTTGCATTCCTCATATCGTGAGTTCTGGTTTTCTGCCAAGAGCATTCTCTTGGTTCTGTCATCTTCCCTTTTCCTTTGGCGGCCTTTTCTTCTTCATAACCAAGTCCTGGTCTGACGAACTTTTTCTTGAAATCCCTCTTTTCTTCTTCTGCCCTTTTAGCTTCCAGCTCATGGAGCCATTCTTCTTTTCTTACAGCCTTCTCACGTCTAAGATCAACGACTGTCTGAAGGAGTTCCTCATTGTTTTGTCTGAGATTGATCAGCTCATCATTTAGCTTTTCAACCTTTTCCTGGAAGTCAGCTAGTTCAGTGTTTCCGATCATCATACGTTCCAACTCATCACTTAGCTCGCTGATCTGTCTCTCTCTTCCTTCACAAGTACGACACGTACAAACATGCTCTGCCATCTCCTTCTCAAGACGCATGGCCTTGGTCGACCAGAGGCGATTCTCTTCTATGTCATCATGATGATCATGTTGCATTTCTGCCAGTCTGTCCTCCAGATCTCGTTTTTAGCCAAAACTTTGGCAATTGTTTCTGCAAGGTCAGATTCAGAAAAGACTTTATCAACAAAGAAATCAGTATCCATTACCTCATTAGTTGTAGAGTGAGCCATTAAGCAGGCTTCCTTTGGATGGTTTCCATCATCACTGTCTTCATCCGTGTCTCCCCATACGGCAAACATGGCATGATCTTGTTTGGGGACGGATTCTTCTCTCTTCTGGACGGGTGGCTCTCCTTTCTTTTTGCTGTAGCAATCTTTAGAGAGATGGCCCTTCTTCTGGCAGTGATAGCATGTTCTATCTTCCTTCTGGAGGAATTTCCAGCATCTATGTTCCCCCCGAAGGAATTACCTCGACTTCCATCTGATTTGTAGTTTCATCATCTGCCAAAGTTGGCTCTAGTGAGGGCTCTTGTTAGCAGAGCTATTTCATCATCCTCCTCTTTTGATGACTCGTTTGCTTGTGCGAGGGCTTTTTCAACTTTTAGGGCAATGGCCTGAGACTTATCAGTCTGTCTCCTGGCCATCTTCCTCTCCACGATTCCAGCTTGACTCTGAAGATTGGCCACCAGCTCTTCCAGTGTGGTGTCTTTTATCCCTCTTTGGGCCTGCAGTGCTAATGTTACGTGATCCCACTTAGAATTCAGGGCTTGCATGAATTGATGTGTGATTTTCCATTCGGGTAGCTTCTCATCCAGGTAATCTAGCTGTCCAACTATGACTTGGAATCTAGTGTAGAAGTCTTCCAAGGATTCATCTTTCTTTTGCATAACCGTCTCATAGTCCTTTGTGGTCGCGAGAATCCTGTTCCTTTTGATATCTTGGTTTCCCTCGTACAATCATACCAGTCCATCATACATGTCTTTGGCGGTTTTGTACATTGCCACTTTGATTTGATCACCAGGAGAGAGGGCCATGTAAATAACTTTCTTTGCTCGGGCGTTCTTTTCCAGACACTTGTAGTCCTCATCTGTGTAGTTGCCCTTGGATTTTTCTACTGGTTTATCGGGGTCTGTAGTGTCCAGTGGGATGGGCAGTGGACCTGTCTCGAGTATCCTCCAGAGTTGTCCATCCAGAGAGCAGACATGGGCCTCAAATTGATACTTCCACCAGTCGAATTGTCCTGGTTTCAATAGCGGCGGTTTCCAGAATGAATCGTGGATTGACATGATTTTCCTGCAATGCTAACCAGCAAAATCTAGAGCACTCGGCTCTGATACCACGTGTTGGATCGTTAGTGTTAGCAGTCTGTCAGACGGAAGTCACTAAGTGCGTTTCCGTCTGAAGGTCAGACAGCAGCGGAAATAATTATGCAGGAAAATATAATAACTTAAAATGATTGTGCACGAATGTAGAGTGGAAACCTTATCACAATGATGATAAGGTGAAAACCACTACCTTTCAGATTTCTCTGAAAGGATTTGCGAATCTGATTACTCTTTATTCCGATGTACTTGTAGGGTTTACAAACTAGATCTATCAGATTCTATTTGATGACCTCTACTCAATCCGATAGAGTAATCAGCTTCGATCCTTGTACCATCGTACGTCCAATCCGTTATCTCTGTTAGCCAGATGCAATAGCTCCTTCACCGGATGCACTAGCTCCTTACTATCCAAAAACGCCAAACCTTTCTTCTGAGGTTTCTCTTCCTTATATATTCGTTGAGCTTATCTTCTCTACGGTTACACCTTTCAGCTTTTCATAGAACCTATTCAAATTCGTAATAAGTTTTCTCTTTAATGGCTTTCCATATGATTCGGCCTCTTTAATTCTGCAATAACTTTAGTCCTTTGGCTTTTCGAATTGTCTTTATTACTTCAATCAACAATTCAGCCGGCTCTTCAATTTCTTTCCATTTTGACTTTAATGAGCAATTTAACCGGTTCTTCAATAGCTTTCCATTTCGTCTTCAATAAGCAATTTGACCGGCTCTTCAATTGCTTTCCATTTCCTCTTCAATCAGCAATTTAATTCTTGAGTAATTATGCCATTTAGTTGTTTTCCAATTTGTCTTCAATCAGCACTTTAATCCTTGACTAAATATTCCATTTAGTTGCTTCATAATTCTGCCATAAGTAAATTGCCAATCTGCATGTATTCTTTTAATTGATATCTTCAATGGATTTCTGCACACTTAAACACCACATTAGTTAAGTGTTTGTAATCATCAAAACTAAAGGGTTCCAACATGGATGCACTTGTTGTTGCGCGTTGCTTTCTTTCATAGATGGTGCGTTCAATTCTATAGGTTTGAGACAAAGTGGAATAGCTGTTTGTTCTCAGCTAGATGAATTTTCTTAGGTCTAAGTCCTATGTTTCGTGTTTCGTCTTATATTGAGTTGGCATGCTTTCCTTGCCAGGAAACTGGGGATCTGAAGATTACAGGTGTAGACACATTTAGATTTAAAGACCGGAGCTTATATGACGATTGCAGAAGAGCTTTACTGAAAACTTGTGAGGGAGTTTTCTATTGGATATTGTTTGTATGTATATAGTTGTAGGGCTGCAAACGAGACGATACACTCGTGAGATACTCGTGAACAAACTCGGTCAAAACTCGGTCAAAGCTCGACTCGAAACTAAACGAGTCGAGCACGAACATAAATTTCCAGCTCGTTTATTAAACGAGTCGAGTACGAGCAAGGTAATACTCGACTCGTATGTACTCGTGAACAACTTGATTAAATACTCGATAAACTACTCGGTTATTGAATATGAATTACTAGAATATAGTATGCTTTAGCCTATATATTCCCAGAAAAATTCATTGGATTGAGTAGATTGGATTTTGAAGTGAGAGTGTTCCTTTATATATACTCATTCATCATATTAGCTTTGTAATGAACATCCAATGTGGGACAAAAGCAAATATTACAAAGAATGAAGGAAGAAGTTAAAAAGTAAGTGAAATCATATTGTCCCACATTGCTCTCTATACATGTCTTTAGTTCAAAAATGATTATAAAAGGGGAAGTAAGCCTATCCATTTTAACACAAGTTGGGATTCTTTGGGCTAGACTTATCTTGGACTCTTTGGTCCTTGGTCGCTATTGAATTCCAATGTTAAATGTTTTATATTTGCTTATACAAATGAGCATTAAATTCGAGCAGTTTGTACGTAATGGTACGAGTCGAGCTTGAGTTGTTTACGAGTTCGAGTATAAGATTCGAGTACGAGTCGAGCTTGAGTAATATGAAAAAGTTTCGAGTCGAGTTCGAACAAAACTTTTGAAGCTCGTCGAGTTTCGAGTCGAGTTCAAGTATGATATATATCCATTCGAGTCGAGTTTGAGCAGCTTACTACTCGACTCGACTCGTTTGCAGCCCTATATAGTTGTTGTCTGTCTGTTTTAGTGTGTTGTGTCGTTGTCTTATTAACTCAACAGTTATCTAATTGTGTCGCTTTTTTGCGTTTCTAGTTGATTTTTGTATTTACGTGTGTCGACTCCCCATGTTGTTTGCTGTTTATCAACAAAAAATAATAAGTCTTTTAGCATCTTTTCAGGCTGCCAAGCCTAGTTTAAAAAAAGGAATAAAAGAAAATATCGCTTCATTCATAGTAATTCATTGCTAAAACAATAGCTCTCCCATAGCAGCACATATTCAAAAAAGAAGACCAACACCGAAACAAACTGATAACACCAAAATAAAGACTATTTTATCTTGGCCCCTGGAAATTGCCCTCGTCTCCAAAAACTTATTTTCACCTATAGTCCTTCAGTACCTGTAGGCTGCTGGCTTGTATGGACCTTCAATAGGGACACTGATGTAGTCAGCCTGGTCCTTAGTGAGCTTAGTAAGCTTAGCTCCAAGTTTGCCAAGGTGAAGTGCAGCAACCTTTTCATCCAGGTGCTTAGGCAGGACATACACCTTCTTCTCATACTTGCCCGAGGCTTTCTCCATCCACAGCTCCAGCTGGGCAATGACTTGGTTGGTGAAGGAACAAGACATAACAAAGCTGGGGTGACCAGTGGCACAACCCAAGTTCATGAGACGGCCTTCAGCCAAAACAATGATGCCAGAGTTGGTCTCAGGGAACACCCATCTGTCTGTCTGAGGCTTGATAGTGATGCGCTTCACTCCAGGGTAAGTCTCCAGACCCAGCATGTCAATCTCATTATCAAAGTGACCAATGTTGCAAACAATGGCATTGTTCTTCATTTTTCTCATGTCGCTGACCATGATAATGTCTTTGTTTCCAGTGGTGGTGACAAAGATATCAGCAACAGACACAATATCCTGAAGTGTCAAAACTTGGAGGCCTTCCATGGTTGCCTGAAGGGCACAGATTGGGTCGATCTCTGTAACAATCACACGGGCTCCAGCTTGCTTGAGAGCAGCGGCACAACCCTTTCCAACATCTCCATATCCACAGACAACAGCAACCTTTCCAGCAATCATGACATCAGTGGCCCTCATAAGACCGTCGGGGAGTGAGTGTCGGCAACCATATAAGTTGTCAAACTGCTCTCAAAAGGCAACAAACAAAAGAATGAACCACAGCACAAACAGAGCTGTCATCAACAATGCAAATGAACCATGGTAGAAGACCAACTTCAAAACCCACATTGAATTCAATAACAGTGAAATTTGATCAAACTTATTAAGTTCTACAGGACTCGAGCAATTGATCAACAACTCAACAAAACTGCCCGGAGTTTTGTGAACTATGGTTTACTAGGATTGACTAAATTGTCAACCAAACAGACCAAGATATATAAACTAAAATCAAATCTAAAGCTCAACATTAGGGATCCAAAATGAAAATGGCAATGGAACATCAACCGGGCAACCAGCTGCTACAAGAGATCAAATAATAAGATACATATCTACAACCACGCATCATAGGAACGATTACTTAAAACAACAGATGAGATGAAGATTGAAATGTACCTTGCTCTTGGTGACAGAATCATTGACGTTGATGGCAGGGAACAACAAAGTTCCATTCTCTTGCATCTGATACAATCTCTTCACTCCAGTGGTGGTCTCCTCAGAAACGCCAACCAATCTCGCCTTCATCTTGTGGTACCTCTGGGGATCAGTCTTCAGACCATCTCTAATGATGGACAAGACGATCTGAAACTCAGGGTTAGTAGTGGAATTGGGATCCGGAACAGTCCCATTCTTCGCAAACTCCTCCTCAGCCTTAACTCCCTCATGAATCAACAAAGTAGCATCACCTCCATCGTCAACAATCAGATCAGGTCCTCCGTCAGGACCCCAGTCCAACGCTCTCTCAGTACACCACCAATACTCCTGCAGAGTCTCTCCCTTCCAGGCGAACACCGCAGCACTATCACGCGCAATCGCGGAAGCGGCATGGTCCTGGGTGGAGAAAATGTTGCAGGAGCACCAACGGACCTCAGCGCCAAGAGCAGTGAGAGTCTCGATAAGCACGGCGGTCTGGATGGTCATGTGAAGAGATCCAGTGATTCTGGCGCCCTTGAGTGGCTGGGAGGGGCCGAATTCGGTCCTGCAAGCCATGAGCCCGGGCATCTCAACCTCGGCGAGCTCGATTTCGAGTCTGCCGAAGTCGGCCTGAGACATGTCCTTGACCTTGTACTCGCGGCCGGAGGTGGTCTTCTCAACAACGAGCGCCATTGATGGTGGAAGAAGAGATAGATCTCTTTTCTAGGGTTTTGCAGAGATCTGCGAGGAGTGTGAAAGGAGAAGGAGGTGATAAGATCTGGAAGACGAAGAAACTAACCGTGAGCGAGCAAGTTTAAATAGAATAATAGAGGCGAAATGGACGGTCACGATTCGTCGGATCGATAGATATTTATTACGATATTTTACCGTTTGGCGTCGGTGGGATCGTGAACTTGCGCAGATCTAGTTGTCGCAATGGGCCGGACCATTAATGGGCCTTAGGCTTTGAATTGAGCTAGGTTTGGAGTTTTGTACTCACCGACCGTTTGAGTGTTGGAGGCGGTGGATCTGAGATTGAAATCGTCTTATATTCGTTCCAGCTATAAGTGATTGAGAGATGTCGTCACATGTCGCATTCCCACGTTCCAGATTTGATATGTTTCTCCGTTTGGTGTCGCCTCTTTATCAGCCTCCCAAAGAAACTAGCATTTGCAAGTTCAGATCTACAAGTGTCGGCATAGTATTCTTACAAGACAAGTTGCACTAAGACGTGGTAAATTTATCCATTATTCGTTATTCGTCCATTATTCATCCATGAAAATTTATCCGTTATCCATCCATTTAGTTAATGGATTGAATCAATCCAAATTCATTAACAATCCATTAGTAAACGGATTAAACGGTTGAATCCAATAAGCAATTACTAATCCATCAAAAAAATATCATTAATCCATCAAACAGATTTTTATATTTTATCTTTCAATTAAATTATTAAAATACATATGTAATAATAATATTAGTGTAGTGGAAGGAGAGTATTTTTGCAGTGGAAGGAGTGGCGCTGAAAAGAGGAATGGGCTGCCGAGAGAAACCTGTCCAAGGTGATTTTCGTGTCGGACAATATTGAAGTCATCCAATTCCAAGCGCTATTGTCTAATGCTTTTCCCGTGAAGGATGGCCCTTGGTTTCAAAAGTGCGTCGAGCTTTTGGAGTCCAACGCCGGCTGGAGATTGGAGCATGTTCTTAGAGGAGCTAATCATGTAGCTGATTTCCTAGCTCAGAAGGCGAGAGATGGCGGCTGGTCTTGGAGACACGATTCTGCTATTCCTTTCGTTCTCTCTGTTGTGTTTCAGCAGGGGAACGGTTGAGTCAGTTTGTTTTCTCGTTTTGTGGTTGTTTCTTCCGGTTGTTTAATCAAAAAAATAATATTATTGTAATAACACCGTTAACGGCAGATTAAACCTTTGATGAT
Organism: Rhodiola kirilowii; assembly: GCA_033675215.1. Classification (NCBI taxonomy): domain Eukaryota; kingdom Viridiplantae; phylum Streptophyta; class Magnoliopsida; order Saxifragales; family Crassulaceae; genus Rhodiola; species Rhodiola kirilowii. The sequence continues at coordinate 24,235,278 of CM066203.1, forward strand.
TCAAAAGAGTACTGGAAACAGACTAAAGATCAGATCGAGACGAGGTATACGTCGTTGCGTAGCTGACGCAAAGCTTTACAACTCTCTAGTTTACATCGAGAGCAGAAAATGTCGTTTAAAAGGTTGAAACACGAGCCAAAGTCGGCGCAACTGCAGAATTCGTAGCGATACACACTTCTGTTTGACTTCGGCTCGTGTTTCGACCTTCTAAATGATCTCTTCTGCTTTCGGTGCAAACTAGAGAGTTGTAGAGCTTTGTGTTATCTACGCAACGATATGTAGCTTGTTTCCATCGGATTTTTCATTTGCTCACAGTGCTGTTTTAAAGCAGCAAATGTCTAAACTGAATTAAAATTAATTAGAAAAATACGACAATTTGATCTTGTGTGTTTAGAAATAACTCAATTTAAATTTTTTAGTTTCAATAAATTTGTGTTTATACATATCAAAGAATGACACACGTGAAAGAATGATCCTTATACATCCTACCATTCATAGATTTTTTTGATACACATTTAAAATAAATGGATTAAATGAATAGATGCTCTAAATGGATTAAAAGGGTTAAATGGATTCATCCGCTAATCCACCAACCGTTAGTGATGCATCCGTTTAATTCATTAACACTAATGAATCTTAACGAATTAAATCCATTTAATCCACGAACCGTTTAATCCATCCATGAATCCATCCATCCGTTCATTTTGCCACCTCTAAGTTGCACTATCATTGCATGTTTGCAATTATTTGATATTTTTTCGTTTTAATTAATATCGTCAATTTTTTTTTAAAAAGAATGAATACGGGATACGGTATATTAATGCTGATATGATCGCATTCAATATCATCATCAATAACCGAAAAATTTCAGCTCTCTCATCACTACACTAATCTTTTTTATCATGCCACATGATCGAATTAATCAAATACATGTCTATGACCAAACAAATTAAATGTTGATCATCCTTACTTTTTCGAAAGTTGTTTTTTATAAGTTTTGAAAGTTAAATGAACATTTAAATTTATTTAAAAGTATATTAAAGTGGATTTTAGTCATGTTCCATAACCTTTTTTGACCCAAGGGCCAAGAGTCTATTGCTGGACGTACTATCAGTTATTGAATTGTAGTCCTTTCTAACTTAGATAAACTATTTGCTGCTCATACATATAATATCCAATTCTAGTTCAGTTTTTTTATAATTGTGTTCAAATGTTCTATAATTTATACCTACTGCATATACCATAATTACATAGCATAAATAATTTAATAGTCTTAAAATTCAAATCAAAGTGATCAAGAAAAGTTATTAATGTATGTCGAGTAAATTATAAAATATTGAAGGGATACCAAATACCATTGTGACGCAAGCATAAGAAAATTCTGAAGATAAAGATGACAATAAATCGCCAATGAGATGGTGGTTGAATTAGTTGAGTACTTGTCTTGCAATAGTTAGGTCAAGGGATGTGTTGACTGTCAACTTATAGTTTTTCAAATTATAGATGTCTGATGGCATGTGCTTCAACGAGTGATTAAAGTTCAAATCCGAGAATTGTGTTGGTGTATGGCTTGTACTACAAATGATTTAGAAATATATATGTATCCGAGAGGTATCTGATGTATTCCTTGACATGTTGGATATAAACCCACGATAAAAAAAATGAGAATACACCTGGATGAGAGTTGAATCGCTATATAGGGTTGAGATCCTCTGAGAAGCTCATATTAGGTGAGAAATAAGAATTAATTAGGGTCATGCATTTTGTGTAATCTACTGTCCAGATTGAACCTAATTAATCCTACATAACTACCTATTTAATCAAATAAAATTGGATGTAGGGGCAAATTAGTCATGATCAAATTTGTTAAAAACATATCCCCATATCTCGGCTGTCAGCCCAGTCCACGCCTCGCTGCCTGAACATAATGAAGTTCTCTCGTAGCCTGATTAATGTCCCCAGATCTCGGTTGTCAGCCCACCCCCTACTCCTTACCCCTAAGATGAAATGTTGTCGATGTTGTCTCGGATGATGGCTGCATTAAATTTGTTAAAAATATATCCCCAGCAAACTTCATGCCGAACTTCATCGGCTACTCTTCGCTAGATCTTCTTCCCGATCATATCCATCGGCTGCCGATGGAACTTCATGGCGAATTCTCCAGATTGCGACACTTCATTCTAGTGTTTTTCTTGATCCAAAAATTCACAAATTTTACACAAAATCAGGACGAGTTGCGTGACATAATACATAATGCTACGTATTTTAGCACTTCACTTAAAACGAAATTTGGCATCTTCATAGATGATGTTACGTAACATGATACATAATGCTACGTATTTTAGCACTTCACTTAAAATGAAACTAGGCAGCTTCATAGATGATGTTACGTAACATGATACATAATGCTACGTATTTTAGCACTTCACTTAAAACAAAACTAGGCGGCTTTATAGATGATGTTACGTAACATGATACATAATGCTAGGGATGCACATCCGGTTTGGACCAAAATTTACAGTCCGATCCGGACTGGTGGACCAGAATTTTTCAAAACTTTAGACCGTGGATCGGAACGGGGTATATATGGACCGGGACCGGATTTTGTGTAAAAAGTGGACCAGATCGGACCGAATACCCTTAATTTTATGGTCCAGATAGGATCGGAATTTTACGATCCAGACCGGATCGGAATTTTACGGTCCGGGTCGGATCGATGGACCAAAATTTATGAACAGTATGGACCATGGACCGGAATTTTACGGTCCGGTCTTGGACCGACCCGTAAAATTTGGTCCGGATCGGTCCGGTCTGAAAGTGTGCATCCCTACATAATGATACGTATTTTAGCACTTCACTTAAAACGAAATTAGCGAGCTTCATAGATGATGTTACGTAACATGATACATAATGTTACGTATTTTAGCATTTCACTTAAAACGAAAATAGGCAGCTTCATAGATGATGTTACGTAACATGATACATAATGCTACGTATTTTAAGTGCTCATTTCTCATATGATCCCTATCCGTTTTATTTAATGTATGTATTTCCTGGAAACGCTCTGAAACTCTATCTTGTAGTTCCTGAATCCATCCATCATCTCCGATGCCATTTTTCTCGCCTTGTGAAGTTATGACTATGTTTGGGATTTATCGATGGCACAGATTGATACAAACCGAATCGAAATTTGCACCATGTAAATCAGTGCATCGATCAGGTTTAGTGTTCGGTTGCGACGGTGCTAGTGAGGTGTTGTTGAGGCGGAGGGATGGACTGATCAGAGTGCATGAGAGGCATAAGTGGGAATCATGTGATGATGGTTATTTGCGAACCACTAGGAAGATTAGGGCCGAGGCGAATTGTCCTAGGTGTTGTAAGCATATGGATTTTTGTTTGAGATACAGAGATGAAGAGACACTGTTCTAGGGTTTGGATGAGATGCAGAATTTTTATTTCTGACATTACCCTTTAAATTATAGTTAACAATTAATTATATGCCAAATATGTTATTTATTAAGAACCGTAAGATCTTGAATCTAATGACAAATTTAATTTCTTATTTCTTACAAAAATACTCACTTCTCATATGATCTATGTCCTCGCTATATAATGAAAAACTTCACTTCCCATCAACAACAACAAAAAAAGCACTTTTCTTTATCAAAAAAAACTTCACTTTATTCGATAAGATTACAAGGAAAAAGATCAGGTGAGAAGTATGCATTTTTGTGAGAAATAGGAATTTATCTTGTCCATTGATTTTAAAGATCAAACGGTGTTGATTAAATAGAATATTTGGAATATAATTTTAAGATAAATATGGTTAAAGGGTATATTTGGAATAACAATTTAGCATCAATCGTGGGAAATCGAGCGATTCGTGCCTGTTTGTTCGCAAACCAATTCGTGCGTCTTTACCCGTTTCAAATCCTCGTACTGTCTTCATGTCGTAACCCTAGGCTGTTCAGTTTGTCCCAATCTGATTGCGTTCTCATTTCGTGTCCGTCGATTAATATTTTGTTGTTGATCACCTCCGACGATTGACGCAGTTCGAACATGGCCGACGACCTCAATGCAGGTACACTCATGGATCCATATCCGTCCGTTTAAATTTAGGTTTCGTTCCCTATTTTGTTGATTTAGCCGTCCGTAACGTGCCATAATTTCTGATTCATCCATACGTAAATTTATGTCTGCAGATTGTCATGTTTGATTATGATATGATCGTATTCGATTCTGTAAACATTTGATTATGCGTTAGTATGTTTACGTTTTGTGTGTAACTGCTGTCTTATTTCCTCCATTGATGTTGTTCCCACGGTTTGTAAAATTGCGATTGAATCTCTTCGTATATTACGTAGTAATCAAGTCATAATTCGTAACATCTTTAACATATTGCTGTTTTTTGCAGGTGATGACAATCAACAAACTCGTGCACTTGAGGATGAAAGTTTCTCGGTTGTATCTTTCAATGGGAGAAATTGTTGGATCCCCAGTATCCTGATGAGCTTAAGCCACATGTTGGGATGACATTTCCAAATCTTGAAAAAGCTGTATTGTTTTATAAAGAATATGCTCGAATAGCTGGATTTGTTGTGCGTCTGGCTACGAGTAATAGTTCAGCTGGGATCATCACCATCAAGTATTTGGTGTGTCAAAGGGAGGGGTTCAAACGAAAGAGTAAAGTGGTGGACACTGTAAATACTGGTGATCACAATTCCAGGTCGAGGAGGGACACTCAATGTGGGTGTCAAGCAAGAATACAGCTTAACATAGGTGAAGGTGGTAGATATCGTGTCTATTTCTTTGAGGAATCACACAATCATTCTTTAGAATCGGATAGGTAAGCAGTTTTTGACTTCACACAGAGAGAGATGTCCCTTATTAACAAGCAGCTTGTAATGGAGTGCGGTAAAGTCCGTATAGGTGCTACCAAAGCCCATCATATTAGGAAAGAGTTATATGGTGGGTTTATGAATATTGGAGCCACGGTGATTGATTACAAGAATTTTAAGAGGGATTTGAAGCTTTATATTGGACTTAATGATGCTCAGATGGTTGTTGACAATTTATCGGACAAGATAAAGACTTGCCCTGGGTATTCATTTGAGTACTTTTTAGATGAGGAAGGAATCCTAACCAGATTGTTTTGGGCTGATGTGATTTCAATGAGAGACAACATGATATTTGGTGATGTTGTCTCATTTGATGGAACGTACCGAATGAATAAGTAAGTTCTGAAATTCGGTATATATTAGTACCTTAATATGTAACGTCAATAATAAATGTCATTCATCTTTTGCAGGTACAATTTGGTGTTTGTCCCTTTCACTGGTGTAGACAACCAATTGAGAAGTGTGACTCTTGCTGCTGGCCTAATTTCAAAGGAGGATGTTGATTCATACGCATGGCTCCAAACATGCTTCAAGAAGTTGTCCGAACGTGAACCTAGTGTTATCGTCACTGACCAAGACGCTTCTATGAAGGCTGTCATTGCCACTATATTCCCTTCCAGTCGACATCGATTTTGCATGTGGCATATTACAGAAAAACTTCAAGCGAAGGTACTGTGCATACATAATTTGTACTTAACAAATTATAATTAGCAGTTATATTTTCAAAATTGAATAGCATTGGTTATTCTGCACACATTGTCCGTAGTAACACAGTTATAATTCGTAGTTTGTTTTGTTGATTTGACGTAACTCTTAAATATAATTCCGCAATTTGTAATATACCTCTTATTTCGCATTCTTTCGTTTAACCAAATAAAGGTTGTACTTATTTGGTTGTTGTTTCTTTTGTGCAAATAGGTGGGCATTTCTAAATACAGAGAGGCTGGTTTTTTAAACAGTATAAAAGCTGTTATATGGGGTGAATATAACGACTGTAAACAATTTGAGATTGCATGGCAGGATTTGATTTCCAAGTACGATCTTCATGCCAATATTTGGCTCGCTACTATGTATGACCTAAGGTCGTTATGGATCCCTGTTTATTTTCGAGATGTACATATGGGTGCCCTTTTGAGGACAACCTCTCGTTCGGAAAGCGAGAATTCTTTTTTTGGAAGATACATACATAGATCATTGACTCTTGTGGAATTTTTCGTTGGCTTCAATAGTGCTATGGATTTACAAAGGCAAAATAGAGTACAACTATATCAGGAATCAAGACGTTTTGTACCTACTTTGAATTCTACTCAGAAATTAGAGAAGCACGCTTCAGAAACCTTTTCATATCCTATTTTCAAGAAAATCCAGTCTGAAATGTCTGAGTTAGCCTATGGATGTGCGATTCAGTCCATCAATGAAGATGAACTTGGTAGAATGTACATCATAAATGATGCTGCACGGAATAGTAAGCTGTTATAGGTATTGTTCTAGTAGTTGTATGTATTTTTTAATAGATCGCACTTTCTTCATATTCTGAATTCCCTATATCAATTTACAGGTATCATTCACTGTTATGGAAGGGAGATTAAAATGCAGTTGCATGAAGTTTGAATCTTGTGGATATATATGTCGCCACATCTTCAAAGTCATGTTTTTTTACGTTATGAGAAGATACCTGATTATTTGGTGGTGGGCAGATGGCATATAGATGCATCCAGGAAGCACAATCCTGGTATGTTTCTTGTTGATCATGAAAATCCGAATCAAACAAGAGAACAAAAAACGCTAGCGTCTGAAATATGGTTCCATGTCAATGCTGCCATCTGTAGCTTCAAGACTGATGTTGATTCCATTAGGAAATTCCATGATCACATATATGAGTATGTTAAGGTGCATGTGTCGTCTGGTGGTGCCCACTGCAGTGTAAACAATGATGATTTTTTCTGGGCTATTTTGCAAATGCCACAACCAGTAGCTGTGGTGGTCAATAACCCTGGATTGTCAAGAAACAAAGGTTGCGGTACGAGAATTAGAGGCCCCCGTGAAATTGGCATCGAGAAATCAAAAAAACCTCTTAGATCATGTGGTTATTGCAATGAGTTAGGGCTCCATGACAAACGGGCCTGTCCAAAGAGAGCTGAGCATGACTCACGGATGCGTGGTGCTACTTCCGAGCATGGAGATGTTAATTTTACTTTACTAGATGACACTCACAGCATCTGAGTGTATCATTTTAACATTAAGATTCATTCTTCTTATCGAAAACTAGTCATTGTTCTTATGTTGTTTTAACACATGTTTTCGGAAATATATATTCATTTGCTACGGATTATTCATCCGTTGATACGGATTTTAATTACATTTTTTTGACTATTGCTTACACTGGTACGGATTATACTTACAATGATACGGATTATGCTGTGATTTCTACGGACTATGCTGTGATTTATACGGATTATGCTGTGATTTCTACGGATTATGCTGTGCTTTCTACGGATTATGCTTGAAAAGTAACCTGTAAGATACACATGCGCAAATACATTGCCCATTACATGTTCACATTTCCAAAAGAATTGAAGAACATCACACGGAAACACATTGTTCATACCCTGCTAGCCAAAAAAAGTTGTAGCAAAACATATGTAGTACAAAATACGTAATTCGTAGTTATCAAGTTTGATAGTTGTCCTGCAAATCAACAATATGTGCTTTTACTCGTCTTCCCATTACAATATTCATCTGGATTATTCCTCAACCATTCATTGGCGCGTTGTAACACTTTTTCCCGATTATTGTTGAGTGATGACCGTATTATCAAGTTCATGTAAATGTCACGCAGCGCACAAAGTTGACCCTCTTGCTGCAATGTCAATGTAGTAATGTTAAGAAAACAGTTAATCACTAGATGAAGTTTATCATATTGAGTATTGTTTACCTTAACAGGTCCACTTCTTTCCACCACCTCCAAAGTACGTTTCCATGTGACGCATTGTGAAAATCCCACAATCGGTATCATTATCCTTTGTTCTCCACTTCATGGCCAAGCGTTCTGGTGCTTCATTTTCAAACATATGACTCTTCTTGTGTCTGATTTCACTTAAATAAGCCAGGAAGTTTGTGTTCTGTAAAGTTTAGATGCATATGGTTAGCGATTACATGAATATTTACATATATTGTAAGTATGTTGCTAGGAATTTAAATTGTATTTGAGTACCAGATTGTCAAAGTATTGGCCGTATTTCTGCTTGAAATTTGGCACATTCGTTGAATTGTCGATCACCTCTATCGTGGCCCGGACCATGTCATAGCATACCAAATAAAAATGGCTGCCGTGGCACATTGTGAAAACAAACTACAAGAACATCCTAAATTTAGTATATTTCAGATAAACATTAATCATATAAATGGTTGAATTGGGAGACTCACCAATGTCACCTCGTGAACATCTATTTTTGGAAATTTTTGAAGCTCATTTTCTAGTACATTTTTAAATGTTGCAGCTCGACTTTCCTTTCCTTTCCATTCTTTCTTTGAGGTGTGCATCTGCAAATATAACAACCTGTTAAAATATGCAGATTGAATACATTAAGTTTCAACCAATTAGATATCACTTACAGTTACTTGAGTTGTTGCAAAAAATCTTAACATGCTCTCCGAGGGTTTTAATTTTTCGTTGTCGTTCAACAATAGTGCCCACAAGTCAATAATGACACTAGACAGCCATTCGTCCTTGTTCATGGTTCTAAAGTCTTTGTAATCTGATGCGTCAGTTCCTTTTTCGAAAAGCATACCACTGAAATTATGAAAAATATTAAACTTTATGAGAGAAATTTAATTACGAATAATGATAAAGAAACAATGATTTTAATGAAGCAGTATTAATGAAGTTCAGAATTTTAATAAAGTACCAATCTTTTGCGTCGCCATCGTACATCCAGCGACACAAGTTGCAGTATACTTGTTTAGCTGGCACTGCAATCTTGATAACTCTTGAAATGAATGGTGATTTCAACTGTGGCCCTGGTGCTATCTCTCGACGTGTCCTTTTAACTTGTGCAGGACGTGGAGTGGGTGTTTTGTTCAGCAATTTATCGCTTACTTCATCACACACCCTTATAGCCTCTTCCAGAACCTGTGGCGGGAGGTCGGTCTCATTATTTATGTCCAGCATAGGCAATTTTGGCAGTTCAAAGTAGTTTTGATCATCTTCTGTATCACTCGGTTCATCTGGTGTCAGCCCAACGGATGCATGTTTTGCAATGGGGTTTGTTGCAAGTTTTGCAATGGGGTTTGTTGCATTTCTTTGAATGGAATCTGGGACGTGAATATTACCTGGTTTGTTGAGTTTTTCCATCTTGCTATCCATCACACGAATTGTAGGTGTTACGGTCGTGGGGCTGGATATCATGATATGTTCCGTACTAATCCCGTTTGCTGAATAGTCTCCACTATTGTTGTAAATACTCATCTCCCTCCTAATTTTTTCATGGTTCTTCTTGATTCTATCTTTGAAATTGGGGGACTTTAAAGCTACTTTGTAAGACTCATCATATTTTTTAATTGCTGCAACTAGCAATTCCATGGCACTTTCTTGTGATCTCAATAAGCCCTGGTATTTTCAAGGAAAGTGTGAGGTTACAATATAAACTGTTACAGCAACAACAAAGAGAAGAGAAATGGAATTATATACCATATGTCAGGGAATATGCAAACTATGCTACGAATTATGCTTCATTTGCTACGGATATTGATACCCTTGTTACGGATTATGACAGCTTTGCTACGGATAATGATACCAGTGCTACGGATTATGACACCTTTGCTACAGACTATGTTAACAATTTATACAGACTGTGATGACTGTTCGTTTTAACAATTACCAAGGACAATGCTACGGATTATGAATGGTAAATACGGATAATGATACCCATGTTACGCATAAAAAAACATAAGCTACGGACTACCATTCGCCAAACTCAGGGGCTAATGATACATATGCTCTAACCATGAAACATCTACTTCTTGTAATAAATGTTTGCATAACAATAATAATCCGTAAAGTCATAAACATAATGAACTTACAAAACAAGCTTGTTTTACGCTGCCGTCTTCTCCTTGTTTTTGTTCCTTTGGTTGTGATTTTTCTTGACTTTCTTTTTGTTCATCTTGTTCTTGTACCATTCCGGTCAATCCTTCTAACATTCTGGCAATACCCGGAGGTGCATTACGGTCTAGCAATGTCACATGCTTCCCGAATCCACCTTGTTTGTTCTCTGATTTGATCCTTTTTTCAATGACATCATCATTTATTACAATTATCGCAGGAAATGTTCTCTCAAATTTAAAAAGTCTGTCTTCAAATCTGTCCAGGTACAGTACCTACGAGATAGAACCGCAATTAGTGCATAAACATTATGTGCATGATGTTTCTGAGTTTTCAATAAAATTACCATCAAGAATGGCATAGGGCCGGTGTATGGACTTCCTTTATTCACCTCCCACTCATCCTTCGTATGTCTTAGCCTATCAATCATAAACTCACCCTAATTTAGAGCTCGGATATCATCTATCCCCTCTATGGCATTGAGAATTCTTTGGTTCGCTTTCCCTGATGCTGTGATATCCACCATTGTTGAATAGAACAGCACAAGAAAATTTAGCTTAAATAGGTTGTTAGACTCTTTAGATTTTTGTATCTTCTCTGACACTATTCTGCACTTTATTTTATTTTCCTTTATGTCACCATATTGCCTTCTGAATGTTTGGACAAGTAGGGCGTCAGGATTAGTTCTTAGCGGAACTTTTATTGGCCGACCGCCCATAGGTAGCCCTAGTGTGAAATTCACACCCATTGGTACTATCTCTGCATCTCCTCGTCGAGTCACCAGCTTGCATTCCTTTGAGTTGAATGCTTCCAGTAGCCAAATGGCAAATTGGGTAGGGACATAGGTGATCCCCAAATTTAACATGCCGTCTAAACCCATCGAACCTACTGCCACCTTCTGTTGCTCAGTTAGGCTCCTTACGGCATCTGTTAGAGTAATAGGGGTGGTTCGCATTTCAAATCCTTTGTATCTTGTACTTTGACCATCTGTTTTTTATTTCCTTGTGGCTGCGGCTTACCATTACAGACCACACCTTTATTTCTTTTTTTGCCTTTCTCAGTTTGATTGGGTTTTATTTCCCTGATATTCAAACTCTCTGTCAATGAAAAAAAAAGAATAAACATTAGCTAATAGGCTGTTATAAATCTATTTGATACAATTTTAAGTTGCTTAGTGTTGGAACTAATTTTAGCGGTGAACTTATCATTACCTGCTGCAGTTTGTTTTTTTGCCTTGCCCTGACTTTTAGCACACATAGTGTTGGCCACGAAATCATCATCGCTTTCGGTTTCAGTGGGAAGAATTTTTTTGGATGCTTTTGTTGCACCAACTATAAGAAGAAAATATAATTAAGTTATGCATCTGTTAAATGTAATACGGATTATGTTTACTACGCTACAGAAAATGATCCAGTTGTACGGATTATGCTTCTATTGTTACGGATAATGACCCAACATGTACCTGGTTTCTTTATGTGGTTGGCTGTATTTGTATCAACTACTTCATTGATCCCTTTTGTATGAGATGGATATCTCCCAACTATAGCGAGAAAACACATATAGTCTTAAAACAGGTAATTTTATAAAACTACATTGAATTGACTAGAAACAACACAACACCTTTGAGTGTCTGGGTGCTTATTTGATAAGGAATCTGTTTTCGCTTCATATTTGGTTGGATTTCTACAGGTACTTCTTTGGCTGTGTTCCTTTTCCTCTTGCGATCTATAAAGAAATTTTGAACATGTCATAGAATACAACAAACCAACAGGGCAACGTATTCATCTCTTTCCAAAACACACTATCATACTATGTATTTTTCATAGTTATGCTACGGATTATGATAGGAAGTTATTTCCAACATATGCATTCTTATTGCGATTGACAAATTGAATTGAACTTTCCATACCCTCATATCGAAAAATTCGTACAACAACAAACCCTAGTCGACATACTAAATCGCACTGTTACCAACAGGGAATGTATTGCTCTTCTCCAAACCCCCTAATCGCTACGTAACTTGTTGAAATCGCACTCAACAAACTCAACAATTATGCTACGGATTATGATAGGCAATTATTCCGACAGGTATTGTTGAATACCCTAAAATCGACAAATTCGGAAACCAACAAACCCTAATCGAGATACTAAATCGCATTGTTAAAAAACTCACCCGATTTTTGAATCGGCTGCGTCGGCGGAGGTGGCGAATGGTCGTCTTCGTTCGCCATCTTTCGAGGCATGACCGTCGGCTCCGGAAGCGTCGCTTATGGCGTAGCTTCGACTCGTTTTTTCGATTCGTTGGCGGCGGTTTGCGATGGTCGTCCGTAGTTTTGACTTCGAAGCAAAAGGGGTTAGGGTTTGGTTCGTAAACAACGGGATCAGTTTTAGGAATTTGTTCTTGGACGATACTAACCCTGTACGCGTAAAATGCCGTGATTTTGGTTAAATGAATTAAACTGATCGTGACTATTGATTATCAAAAATCAATGAACAAGATTAATTCCTATTTCTCACCTTAAAGTCACTTCTCACTAGATCTCAACCCAAGATTACAATTTATTTATGTTTGTTCGGAAATTGGTGAAGGAACGTGGTCATCGTTACACCATGTTTTTCATTCAACAAAATCAGTAAAAGAAAATGAAAACAATTTCCAACACCTAAAAACGGAGTCCGAGATTTCATATCAATCTCACACTCACCAAACCAAACGTTCACAACAAACAAAGGGCAAAACCGGCATTTGGCATCATCAAAGCTCCGCCATTTAACTCCCACATTCCAACTTCATCACGAAAATCTCGACACTCACTTCTCCATCCATTTTCATCATCTTCTCCGATCTCACTCGCTACGAACCGATCCTCAGTCAGAACCGATGGACCCCGTAAACGTGTGGGGAAACACTCCCCTCCAATCCGTAGACGAAGAGATGTTCGACCTCATCGAGAAGGAGAAGCGTCGCCAATGCCGAGGAATCGAACTCATCGCCTCCGAAAATTTCACCTCCTTCGCCGTCATCCAAGCTCTCGGCAGCGCCCTTACAAACAAATATTCCGAAGGCATGCCTGGAAACCGCTACTACGGCGGCAACGAATTCATCGACGTGATCGAGAATCTCTGCCGCTCTCGTGCTCTACAAGCCTTCCATTTAGACCCTACCAAATGGGGCGTCAACGTCCAACCCTACTCCGGCTCTCCAGCCAATTTCGCAGCCTACACGGCTGTCCTCGAGCCGCATGACAGGATTATGGGGCTGGATCTGCCCTCGGGCGGACATTTGACGCATGGATATTATACTTCTGGTGGGAAGAAGATTTCGGCGACTTCGATCTACTTTGAGAGCTTGCCGTATAAGGTCAGCTCGGAGACTGGTTATATTGATTATGATAAGCTGGAGGAGAAGGCCATGGATTTCAGGCCGAAGATGATTATTTGTGGAGGGAGTGCGTATCCTAGGGATTGGGATTACGCTAGGTTTAGGGCTGTTGCTGATAAGTGCGGCGCTCTTTTGCTTTGCGACATGGCTCACATTAGTGGCCTTGTTGCTGCTCAGGTACAACTCTCCTCCACTCTTTCTTACCTAAATTACTTATTGTAGATGACATTTACATTATGACATTTTTTCAAATGACTGGAAAAACATGCCATCTACATTGTTAAATCTCTTTGTTTACAGTTCGTGAATGATATTATTAACCATTTTTGTGTATTTGGTTTGAGACTTGTACCACTTGGGTGATGACATGAATATGTTTTAAGCTGGTTTGGATTTGCTGTATTTGTGTTTCTAATTGTAATCTGTTACGTGTGTTTATTTTCGGTCTTGCTGTTATATTTTGTATGCGTAGCTACTTCATATGTTTGATTTAGGACTACATATTATTCAACATCAAACAATTACTTGGATGTTTTATTGAGATGGTGGAATGCAAGTCGTTTTATCTTCTTCTTGTAACTAGCAAATGCTTCTTCGATGTAGGATGAAAATTATTATAGTTTTAATAATGTAGGAAGCTGCGCAACCCTTCGAATACTGTGACATAGTGACTACCACAACTCATAAGAGCTTGAGGGGTCCAAGGGCTGGGATGATCTTCTACAGGAAGGGTCCTAAGCCGCCAAAGAAAGGGCAGCCAGAAGATGCTGTTTATGACTTTGAGGACAAGATCAACTTCGCTGTCTTCCCATCCCTGCAGGGTGGCCCTCATAATCATCAGATTGGTGCTCTGGCTGTTGCCCTGAAGCAGGCCATGACTCCAGGGTTCAAGGCATATGCAAAGCAAGTCAGGGCCAATGCTGTTGCTATTGGGAATTATTTGATGAGCAAGGATTACAAGCTTGTTACTAGTGGGACTGAGAACCATCTTGTTCTCTGGGACCTTCGCCCTCTTGGGTTGACTGGTAAAAGAGTAAATACAATATTGCAATTCTGAAGCCAAAACTTTATTTCACTAGGTTCATATTTGTGCACTGTAGGTAACAAAGTGGAGAAGGTATGCGACTTGTGTAGCATCACTGTGAACAAGAATGCTGTTTTTGGTGATAGCAGTGCCCTGGCTCCTGGTGGAGTCCGTGTTGGTATGTGTTTCTTATATAATTAGACATGTGGTTTACTCTAGTATCTAATATAACGCTTTATGCCTATCAGGTACACCGGCCATGACTTCAAGAGGGTTGGTTGAGAAGGATTTCGAACAGATTGGTGAATTCCTTCACAGGGCTGTTCAACTGACATTGAAAATTCAAAAGGAGCACGGGAAGCTTCTCAAGGACTTCAACAAAGGCCTGGTGAACAACAAGGACCTTGAAGAGCTTAAGAATGATGTAGAGAAATTTGCTGCTTCTTTTGATATGCCCGGCTTCCTGATGTCCGAAATGAAATACAAGGACTAAGTTTCCCATTCAAGAATTGCAAGACCTCGCCGCAAACAAATAAAGTATTCCTCTTAGATGGTCATTCTTTCGTTTTTCGTTGTTTGGCTTCCCCAGTTTCTGTTTGTTTTTGTCTCCTCTTGGCTATTGCCTTTCCTTGTTCTTCTTTTTACCCCTTTTGTATCAACAAGATGACCAGGGTGTCATCTAGTTGTAGCTGAGCAGAATGCTCATATGCATTCATCAATAAAATTGATTTACAGAAATGGATGGCACGGCACACATTTGTATTTAACTTATATAATCTGGCTCCGTCATTTTGCTAATGATCATCTAAAAGTTGTTCACTCGCTGCTTAACAAATTCTCCTTTAATATCTACATACATATATCACGGTTGAAGTATTCAATCACCTTTTCTCGATATAAGTTCAAAAGGGAAGCAAACTTCATCATTCATAGCTTATTTTTATTAGTCACACCACACAACAAGGATTTCTTCACTGCAGAAAGCTCAAGTTACATTTACAAACAAACAAGATCAAGTTCAAACATTTGAAGGACAGGGGATCCAACGTGTGAGACATTGCTAACAGCATGGATCTTATTCAAATCACACAACTAGAGAAACTATTAAACATAAGAGGGATACTCAAGTTCACATTCAGTGATGTCCTCCAGGGCCTCGTCCTCCACCAGGCCCTTTATTATTAGTCTCGCTTTGTGAGCCTCCTCCACCAGATCCTCCATGATGTCCCTGTCCTCCTCCACCAGGCCTTCCATGATGTTCTCCGCCACGAGGTCCTCCTCCACCAGGCCCTCCATGATGTCCTCCTCCACAATGATGGTCGCCACGCCCAAAGATCTTCACAACTAACACCATTTCTTATGAATTTAGTCAGTGACTGATGAGAATATATGAAAAACTCACATGCTATTTCTTTCTATTTATAGAAAGATACAAACATGAGACTTGAGCATTTCCTCTCGAAAGCCTAGTAGTGTGTGGACAGCTTCAACAAGCTCCTGGGAGACTATTAGGTATTCGGTTTCTTCATGGGTAAGCATACAACGTCTGTCGAACTGCATTGGGAAATCACGTACCATGAAACACACAATTGAGCTTTGCCTTGCTTAGCTTGTAAGGATCATATCTATCCAACAGTCATATTGACTGTAAGATACATCTTTGTTATTTATACTATTCTGGAGTTTGAATGTACATTTTGGCCTCGCGGATTTGGATTGAATCTATCAGTTTGCATGGCATTTGAATTATAATTTGATATGCACAAACTAAGGAACTTCCCAATTAACATATGATCTCCATTCTTCAGTCCATTTAACCGAAGAGTTTGTTAAAATCACTAGGCCAAATTTGGCTAGGAAGAAAATTAAATAGAAGCATGATCTTATAAATTTGTGTGTTCAAGTTAGAATGAACTTAAGAAGAATTTGATGGAAATTTGGTGACACAGTCTCTATTTTATAACCAAGTTGAGCAATAGTAGAAACAGAGATTACAACAGAGCAGAGACCCCTGTTTGTAGCTCAGCTACACAAATCAGCTGGAGCTCAAAACAAGGCCTCCACAATTACATCATCAGCTCATCACTCTCCACAAGCTTTACATTAACACAAACAACAACCTAGTCGGCCTCGCGCAGGTGGATGTTGGATTCTTGGAATATTTTGACATTAACGCTTTCTTTCTTATTCTTCAAGCTGTAGTAAAACACACTGGTTCCTTGTTGTTATTTTTGGCTGCTGCTGATTCATGGCTGGTTTGCTTCATTGTCTGCTTCCAGGGTGAGATTGTTCATCATTGCCTCTGTCTGAGGAACTGTCGGTGTCACCGGAGCAGCTTCTATAGCCTGCTGCTCACAACCAGCTCCTGATCCTTCCCCACCATGATGCTGGAAAATCAGCCCAACGGATCCACGACAACGATGGTGATGATGATGATGGTGATGTCTTCCTCCACGATGCTTCAGACCAGCTTCAATCGGTCCATGTCCGTGTCCTTTGTGGTGATGCTTCCCATGATAATGACCGTGGTCTTCTCCACTATGGAAAGGACCAACGTGACGGTGGTGATGATGCCTTCCGCGCAAAACCACAACAATATGATCAACTCCTCCTATTCCACCCGGATGACCCGCCAAAGCACCGCAAACTAAACCTCCGTGATGCTTGAAACCATGTCCATGATGCTTACTCTTGATCTTAAGCATCTTCTTCTTCATGAAACAGCCCTCAACCATTCTGCTCTGCCTCTCGCTGCTTACCTTAAAAAGTTAAAAACTCCAACTTAAGGTTTTCGTTTCCTCGCTCCCCTATTTATAGAGTTTTTTTTTAGTCACACTGAGAGATCTCAACTTCGAGGCTAAGTTCATTTTCATTTAATTATTTTACATATACTTGGGACGCAAGTATACAACTCTTTATCCAATAATTGAATCAAAATCCAACCACAAACTTCCCTTTCATAAATAAAATAATAAATTTCATTTGACTTTTCCAACCTTTCCTTTCAATGTGACGTCATGCGTGACATTCATTTTACCTCTTTCCTACAGAATCCTCCACCGTCTAATATCTCATTGATATACATGGGCTTTTTTTTGGACTGGGCGATAAGTTCAACTCAAAATGGGCTTTTTCTTTTCCCTTATGAAAGCCACGCGCAAGAAATTTGAATCACACTAATATTTCTTTAGATTTTGCAGTATTAGAGCATCCCATCATGTTTTTTTTGGAGCATAGAAAGTGAGCATGGAAGATGATCAAAAAAATTATGCACCCCACCATAATTTTTTTGATCATCAAAAAGAGCTTCACATGATTTTTTTTTTATAAAAATGAGTATCCCATGCTCTTTTTTTGTGTTTTGAGCATGAGAATTGGGCTCCACAATTTATACCTTCTACTAATAGAAATCGAACATGTGTCAATTTTAGTATCTAAATTTTTATTTTGTAATCATTATATCTTAAAAAATATATAATATATCAAATTTTATAACTTTTTAAGCTCTATAAAATGATACCCATAATCTTATATTTTGATACACTTCTCGAAACAAATATTACTGTTGTTGAGACACCAATGTTGTTGAGCCGATCATCCTATCTAGTACTGAGCCAATTTTTCCACCTCCCATGCACCATGACCCGGATCAAGATTTTACTTCAACTGCAACCATCAAGAAGGTATGGTCAAAGAGAGAGGATGAAGCTCTTATTGCTAGTTTTTTTGAGCATTGTACTGATGCAGTGATATCAACCAATATTACCGGTGCTCTATTGTGGAGAAATATTTACGATTCGTACATAGCAGCTCGAGAGTCAAGGCCGCTGATGGGAACAGTTTTGGGAAATGGGAAAGTTGAGATGAGAAGGGAGAGTTTTAAGGGAGGAATTGATAATTGTTTTCTTGTTGTTCGATTCACTGTTGCTCAGTACATATATAGCACATCATATTTCGTGCTCTGCAATATTACTGCTGTGATTATAACTAACTTGCCAGCTCATATTCTTCTTCTGGGAATTGCCTAGAAGCTTCCCTGGGTCTTGTGCTCCTGCGGAGTGGAGTAGGTTGTTTAGGTGCACCCCTCTCGTGCGAGTCACGTGCATGGCTAGTTGGGCCCCCATCATTGCCACCCCCATCGACACAAACCTTGGCCTCAAGGTTAAAATTAGGGAAGTTTTTGGTGATGTCCCCTGCGAATTCCCAGGATGCTTCCGAGTCGGCTAGATCCAGCCATTTTACTAGCCATTGAGTTTCCCAATTGTTGCGGATTTTGACCTGGCGAGTTTTCAGTATCCGTTCTGGAATAACAAGGTGAGGCTCGAGATCTTCTAGATGGGAAGGAAATTCCTGGGCCGTGAGCGAAGGGTCGCCTGCAAAGCGGCGTAAAAGAGCGGCATGGAAAACATTGTGAATGCGGGCAGTCGGGGGCAGCCGAAGGCGATAAGCTACTGGACCAATGCGTTCTGTAATCTCGAAGGGTCCGTAAAATCGTTTTGCCAATTTGGTAGTCCGGCGAGAACGCAGGGTGTTCTGGCGGTAGCGCTGAAGCCTCACCCAGACGAGTTCACCTACATTGAAGGTTTTATTTTGGCGCTTGGGGTTTGCCTGGGCCTGCATGCGTTGCTGTGCTTTAGTGAGGTTGATTTTGAGGTCTTTGAGGAGCTTATCACGGAATGCGAGATGATCCTCAACTGATGCGAGGTTCGTAGTACCGGGGACGTGGTCTAGCAGGGTAGGAGGTGGTCGACCATAGACGATTTCATAGGGAGTGGTCATGGTGGAGGAATGCCATGCTGTGTTATAGCAGTACTCCGCCCATGGTAAAAGTTGTACCCAATCTTTTTGATGTTCACTGACGAAGCATCGGAGATAGTCTTCCAAGCCTCGATTTACCACTTCTGTTTGCCCGTCACTCTGAGGATGATAAGCCGTGGAGTGTGCCAGTACTGTGCCTTGCTGCCGAAACAATTCTTTCCAGAATCGGCTCATGAAGATTGGGTCTCGGTCGGAAACGATGGTGCCTGGGAACCCATGAAGTTTGATGATGTCCCGAATGAACACTTGGGCTACGTCTGACGCTGTGTAGCCAGTTTTGAGGGGTGAGAAGTGGGCAGCTTTGGATAGTCGGTCGACGACCACCATGATTGATGTTTTACCTGCCGATGTCGGGAGGTGAGTAATGAAATCCATCGAGAGGTCTTGCCAGATTTTATTGGGGATGGGTAGAGGAACCAATAGGCCATGCGGTGCCGCGTTAGGCGCTTTGACTTGCTGGCAGATGTCGCAACTGTGCACATAGGATTTGATGTCTTCACGAAGTCCTTTCCAAGTAAAATTTGCATGTATGCGTGCGAGTGTTCGACGGATGCCCGGGTGGCCGCCTGATGTAGTGTTATGGAATTCGTAGATAATAAGCTCTTTTAGAGTAGTGTCTTCTGGCACGCGGATCTTGCCTTGAGCCAAAACCAAGCCATCCCTTACTGAGTAGCCCGGGTGTGCCTCTGGTTGGGTGGTAATAGCGTGCGCGAGCTCCTTGCCTTTGGGATCAGTGGTATAATAACGGCGTAGGGCTCGTAAAATACCATATTCCGGTTTAGTAGTTGTCAAGGTCACCATGCAAGTGGCATCCGGAGGGGGTGCAGGGTCATACAGACGGGAGAGTGCGTCTGCCGGTTTGTTGTCTTTACCTGGTCGATACCGAACCTCGAAGTCGTAACCCAACAGCTTAACAATCCAGTGATGTTGTTCAGGCGTGTGTATTGTCTGCGAGAGGATGGTTTTGAGCGGCTGGTGATCAGTTTCTACAATGAATCGATGGCCGAGGAGGTACTGCCTCCACTTTTGTACAGCCAAGGTGAGGGCGCAAAGCTCTCTGTTATAAGCGGACGTGGCCTGAAGTTTGGGACTTAGCTGCTTGCTGAAAAAACTGATTGGTCTGCCCTCTTGCGCGAGTACCGCGCCTACACCAAATCCCGATGCGTCGGTGTGGACATGAAATGTCAAACTGAAATTGGGGAGAATCAGAACTGGTGTTGTGGATAGGGCTTGGCGCAGCTTGTCGAATGCGGTCGTAGCCATAGCAGTCCATACAAAGGCATCCTTGCGGAGTAGATTTGTCAGGGGGGCTGCTAGAGAGGCATATCGAGACACGAAACGCCGGTAATATCCCGTGAGGCCCAAAAATCCCCGTAGTTGTTTGATGTTTCTCGGTTGAGGCCAATCGAGAATAGCTGATATCTTGTCCGGATCAACCGACACACCCTCTCGGCTTATAATGTGGCCCAGGTAAGAGATAGACTCCCTGGCTACATCGCATTTAGATGGTTTAATAAAAAATGAATGAGAGCCAAGGGTAGTGAGTACCTCAGTTAGATGGCGCAAGTGATCAGCCGGTGTTGCACTATAGATGAGGATGTCATCAAAGAACACAATGACACAACGTCGAAGAAGTGGTTTGAAGATGGAGTTCATCTCTGCTTGGAAGCTTGCCGGGGCATTGGTGAGACCGAAAGGCATTACGAGAAATTCGTAGTGGCCTTCATGTGTACGAAAAGCCGTTTTGTAGATATCCTCGTGGTTCATTCGCAGTTGATGGTAACCTGCGCGAAGGTCCAGTTTGGTGAATAGAATGGCACCATGTAGTTCGTCCAATAGCTCGTCGACCGTGGGGATAGGGAATTTATCCTTAACCGTGATGGTATTCAACGCGCGATAGTCGACGCAAAAACGCCAAGAGCCATCCTTCTTCTTAACCAATAAGACCGGTGACGAGAATGGGCTATGGCTTGGTCGGATAATCCCTTCTTGCAGCATAGTTTGGATCATGGTTTCTATTTCGCTTTTCTGGTAGTGTGGATATCGGTATGGTCGGACATTGACCGGATTGGCTCCAGCTATGAGGGGAATTGTATGGTCGTTGGAGCGTTGTGGTGGCAAGCCGTGTGGGATGGAGAATACATTGGCGTGGGTCTGCAGCAGATTAGTTAAGGCGGATTGGAAGTCATGAGGAAGGTGGGTAGGCAGGGTGAGTTCAGGTATAGGTGAGGATGTTTTAGGCGGGTCACTGTGTTTGGTCCGAGTGGTGAATAGTTGAAGGAAGCAGTGGGCTCCCTTCTGTTGGGCAGTTTTGTGTATTTGGGATGAGGATGATTGGGTAATGTGGACAGGTGGTTTAAGGCCAAAAAGTTGGACGTGGTTGCCTCCAAACTGCAGACTCATCCACATTTCTTTAAAACAAAATGTGGTTGGTCCGACATCCGCCAGCCACTGAGCTCCGAGGACGAGGTCCGCACCAAACACCGGGAGGAGGTGAAGTTCCACTGGGAAGGTTGTGCTATTGATTTGTACCGGAACAGCGTGACAGAGTCCCTCACATTGCATTTCGTCGCCGTTTCCCACAGTCACGCTAAGATGGGTGGCTGGTTCGATGGGTAGTTTAAGGAATTTTGCCGCGCGTGTTTGTATAAAATTGTGGGTAGAGCCACTGTCAACCAATACCAGCACTGGTTGTCCATAGATGGTGGCTTGGAAACGGAGGGTACAAGGGGCGGTGCGGCCTTGGAGTGCATGGAATGTAATGCAAGGCGCTGGTTCAGTAGTTGGCTCTGTGTTACATGGGGCATCCAAGGGTAGTGGATCCGTCGGTTCTGCCTCTACGAGTTCAAAGTCATCAGTATCACCATGATCCTCGAGAAGCATACATTGAAAACGTGGTCTACACTGATGACTCGGGATGAACTTCTCGTCGCAGTTAAAACAGAGGCCTCTGGCTCTGCGGGCAGCGATTTCAGTTGGTGAGAGTTGTTTAATGGGAAGCGGGTTATGATTTGGGCGAGGTAGGTCAGTAGGTGGGCGATAGGGTGGCTTTGTGGGCAGTGGGCGAGGTGAGGAGCGTCGAAGGGAAGTGAGTTTATCTTCCGCCACTCGTGCCATGTCCATGGCTTTGTCGAGGTCGGATGGCTTGAAAAAAACGATCTCGTGACGTATGTCCTCTTTGAGCCCAACAATGAAGCGTGACAGTAGGTTGGGACCGACAAGTCGTGGTGCACTGGCGGAGAGTTTTTCAAACTCAGAAATATATATATGGACTGACGTGGTTTGCACCAGCTGGTTGATAGCTACCTCCACATCGTAATATTCGCTGGGGCCAAACCTCCTTTTGATATCTTGCGACAGCTTCGACCAGGTGGAAATCTGGCCTGTTGTTTCTTTCCACTGATACCATAGTAATGCGTCACCGGACATGAACATGGGTGCTGCATCTAACATTTGGTCAGGTGGTGTGCAGTTAATGGCAAAGTAACGGTTAAGCTGGTACAACCATCCGATAGCGCCTTCGCCATTGAAAATGGGGACTTCTAAGCGTGGTGTACGCAGTGGACGCTGTTGTATGTCGTAGGGCTGGTGGTATTGCTGGTCGTTCTCATGTCCCTGAGTGACGCCTGAGTGGGGGGAAGTAATGGCAGCTGGTGTACGAAGGGGTGGGTCGGTTTGAGACTCGGCAGGTTCCTTCCCCGGACGGTGTTCTGGTTGGCGATCCTCCACCGCCTTAGCAATGCGTTCGATGGCAGCCATCATCTGCTGCACATCTGTGATACGATTTTCCTCCATTGCTGTCATGCGTTTCTCTAATGATTCCATGCCAGCGTTGAGAGTGGCGATCGACTCTGTGTGGTTAGGCATGGCTCAATGAAAAGCACCAAAATGATGGGAACAGTTTTGGGAAATGGGAAAGTTGAGATGAGAAGGGAGAGTTTTAAGGGAGGAATTGATAATTGTTTTCTTGTTATTCGATTCACTGTTGCTCAGTACATATATAGCACATCATATTTCGTGCTCTGCAATATTACTGCTGTGATTATAACTAACTTGCCAGCTCATATTCTTCTTCTGGGAATTGCCTAGAAGCTTCCCTGGGTCTTGTGCTCCTGCGGAGTGGAGTAGGTTGTTTAGGTGCACCCCTCTCGTGCGAGTCACGTGCATGGCTAGTTGGGCCCCCATCAGCCGCATGAGTTACCTTTTCGAAATTTACTTATGATGAAGAGTCGTTGGAAAAGAATGTGTGAAGACATGATGAAATGGGTTGGATGTCATGAAGAAGCCATCCGTGCAAAGAGGAGTGGTATGAATGATGAGGACGTAATTCGAACCGCTCATATAATTTTTCGACAAACTACCAACCGAAACTTCCTATTTGAACATGCTTGGGATTTTTTTTTCTGAAGTTTCCAAAATGGCAACCAAAAGTCCAGCGTTTCTTAACGAAGAAAGGAAACAGAGTTGAGCAAGAGACATCTGATCAGAACAGTGGTGATAGTAGTAAAAGAGTAAGATTGGATGAAGATTTTGATGATGAAGTAACTGAAGACATTGCTTCAGGCGGGTTTGTTTCTAGTGGAAATAAGCGTCCAGATGGAGTAAAGAAGTCAAAGGCAAAACGAAGATGCAAAGGAGGTTCATCTACTTCAGTGGATTTAATGAGCTTGGGTGAAAGAATTGCAATACATGCTGAAATGAGAGGAGAAGACATCAATTTGAAAAAAGAGAAGTTGGAGTTTGAAAGATCTAAGGAAATGAGGAAAGCAAGGATGGTTGAGTTAGAGGAAAATAATCAAATGCTCAGCTCCTATTGCAAGTTTTAGTACGTTTGTCTTCAAATGTGTTGTCCAATCTAGTTATATTTGCATCGAATATTGATATCTACTTTTACCGGTGCGAAATAAATATGTCTTATTCAATTGTTCTATTAATGCTCAGTAAATGTATGCATCAATGCTCAGTAAATGAGGTAGGTGTTTTGAGCAGATGTATGCATCAATGCTCAGTAAATGAGGTAGGTGTACGAGTAAGTGCTCAATAATAGTTTGATAGATGTAATTGAAGTGTTCATTTTATGCAGCTCTATAAATGACAAACACTTCTTCAAGGATTGCAAACAGAAAAATGATATCTCAAATCTCGAGCACAAGTTCATCTAATTCGGATGACTCTGATTCAGATTATGAAGTTATTGATGAAGCCATTGATGATTTATACCTTCACCATTATTCCACACTAGTAGAGCAACCTCCACATCAACGCCGCCATAGAAGTCAAGCTCATGACGTTCCTGTCATACCATCAACTATGGATAGGGGTCGAGAACAAGGACATATCCAATTGTATAATGATTATTTTGCTGTTAATGCTGTCTATAGTGATAACATCATTCGACGGCAATTTCGCATGCGAAAATATGTGTTTCTTCGAATTATGGAAGCTGTCACGGCTAATGATACATTCTTCGCACAAAGACAAGACGCAACGAGGAGAATGAGTTTTTCTCCTTTGCAAAAATGCACATTTGCCATGAGAATGCTAGCATATGGTCTGTCTGCTGATGCGGTTGATGAATACATCCGCTTAAGTGAAACTACCACTATGAGATCACTCTTGAAATTCATAGAAGGGGTGATTTCTTGTTTTGGTGAAGAATACTTGAGAAGACCAACAAGAAGAGATTTAGATCGGCTTCTTCGTCAAGGAGAGCAACGTGGTTTTTCCAGGAATGATTGGAAGTATTGATTGTATGTATTGGGAGTGGAAAAATTGTCATGCTGCCTGGAAGGCTCAATATCAAGGTCGGAGTGGAAAGGCGACTCTCATTCTCGAAGCAGTAGCGTCGCAAGATTTATGGAGTTGGCATTCTTTTTTTTGGAATTCTAGGTTCATGTAATGGTCTTAATGTCCTATATCGTTCTCCTGTTTTTGATGAAGTATTGCATGGCAAGGCTCCAGAAGTGAATTATAGTATAAATGGCCAACTATACAAGATGGGATATTACCTTACTGATGGTATATATCCTCAGTGGGCTACTTTTATTCAAGGATTTACACTTCCACAAACAAATAAGCAAAGATTATTTGCTGATCGTCAAGCAGCAGTGCGCAAAGATGTTGAGCGTGCGTTTGGAGGTTTACAATCTCGATTTGCAATTATACGCAAACCATCACTTGCTTGGGATGAAGATATTTTGAGCAATATTATGGTTCATAATGCATAACATGATAGTTATAAAATAAAAATAAAAAGGAGGCAAAAGTCGATATCATCTTTTTAAATTACCATTTAAACTAGAAAAGCTGATAAGTGAAGTGCATAATTTTAAAAGAGTACTAATTTTTTTAAATAGTTATTGTTCGGCCTCTCACATTAATTTTAGTTGACTACTCGTTTTGATGAGTAATCTCCAATTGGAACACTCGATCAATAAAAAAGAAAACTGGTTTGTAGACTCGATTGTTGCCATTTTCGTTTCTATGCCATTTTCTGAACTTTCAAACAATAAATGATTGAGACAAGCTCTAAAACAAACTGATTTGTCCAAGCTGGAGTTTGCGTGTGATCCAATTCTAGCTTCCGCCTTCCAAAACTTGAAACAGAACGAGAAGTAGATAATGAAAGGTACATGATCAAATATTGAAAAATGTTCATACTTTTGAATTAATAGGGACAAAACGATAAATTACCACCTGAGTTAATATTTACTGTATTAAACATTGAATTAAAAATCCATATAACTTTAAGAAACTCCATAACAACATCTGACAAATAATCCAAAGCATGCAAGAACAAACTTTAGTCGTTGGTTTAAGCTTAACCGCCTCGCTTTTCTGCGTGATTGATTGCACAAATCTCACCTTTCCTGTTGTCATTTTTGTTGCACCCTTTCACACAGTACACTTTTTCTGTCTTGTTCCCCCATAATTGACTGCCGAACTCATGGTAGTTTTTTTTTGTTACAAGGGTTAAGTTAGAAGTTAAGTTAGTAGCGCAGTGACGAATCGATCGCACGCGGGTGGTGAGGATTTACGGGGCATGCCATCCACTCGGCCGAACTCATGGTAGTTAAATATATAAACTCATAGAAGATCAACGCTTTGCCCGGTTGTCATGGAATGTTAAATATATATCGAGACATGGACAAGTGCGCGGCAGAAAAACGAGTAAGATAAGCTCAAACATGGAAAGCCAAATTGCAAGAGTTTATACACCAAGGCTGTCCACGCCAAACACAGAACATGGCCAAATGATATAATGTTGTTATCCAACAACTGGGGTACTGGGGTCACTTTTTTAATTCCCATAACATGTGCCTCAGATTGCTCCTTCCAAGTTCCAACCATGTGCTGCCAACTGGGACACCTTTTCTAATAAAATGCTGCATACAGAAGCAACAATATATATATATATATGGACAAAACACTTACAGAGAGGACTCATGTTAGGTGGTCTTACTGGAGTATAATCTTTGATGGCGCATGTGAGATCTCTTTGAGCTCTTTCTTTTCAGTGTCTGCTCATAAAAGATAGAGCAAGAAATAGAGGTACAGGTTGTAAATAAATATAGCGACGAATCAAAGAAATATATTTGTTTCTATAGAGAAAATGAATCATCACACTGAATTTACACACCACAAGGCTTTTTAGCTGTCTCATTTACGAAACTTTTTTTTCCCAACTCGAACACACCTCAAATGTTAATTTCACTATCAAAAACCAAAAACTCAGGAAAGAATACCTGGAGAACAAATAAATTTATAGAACAACGGCCCTGATGCTTGTCACGGCAAGAAAAGATTGTGATGCAATTGCAACCTGGATATAAGTGTGGTGCATCTCCGAATTAAAACATGTTATTTTCTTCTTGGTCTCCACTCCACCCCCTTGATTTCCTTGTTAATGTGGAATGTGTATCCCATTCCCAAATGGATCATCGACAATCTGTTGAGTTGAATGTATCTGCGATTCCTGAAGGATTGGAGGGGATACTTGACTGACTATCCATGCGGTTGTTGAAGAAATCACTATTCATAGTTGAAGTGCCTTCATCAGCTTGCCATCTTTGTAGCGCTTGAGGTAGGCTCATTTGAAGGTCAATGGAGTAGCCATCTTCTTCTTCCCGCGAAGAAGGTTTCCATTCCTCAACAAGAGGACCCAATACGTTTACTGCATGCCCCATATCTGGTCTTTGAAATGGCTCGCGGGCTGTGCAATGTCCTGCCAACTCAGCAACTTTACAAATGCTTGCATATGTTTCCTCATCGGGCTGCAACATTTGATCAATGACTTTAAATAGGTTCTCTTTGTTGATTAGGACTCTGCGGAACCATGTGACTAGATGAGACCTTTCCTCTGGCTCCTTGTCGTCTAAGGCCTTTCTACCGGTTAACATTTCCATCAAAACCACACCAAATGCATAAACATCCACTTTGGTTGTCACTCTCCCAGTCGCTGTTTCATAAAAAGAATTTAATCAGAATGAAGATAAATAACAGAGTAAAAGAAAAGTGTACAAGTATGCTAAGGTCAATTGTTGCCCAATATAATTTATGAAAATTCAAGCAGCAATGCAGTTCATTGTTATCTGTGACTCTGTAGAATAAATGCAATTAAGACCTAAGAAATGATGTGTAATTGAAGATAAAACAACTAAGCTCAATGCAGATAATCAGCAACAGCATAAACATTATCTAATCAATAACCATAAAACAGAAGCTCTAGAAACTTTTGTAGCTGCATACTATAACGACTAGACATATCTATCTGCAACTTTCAACAGAAACATCATGATTTAGATTTGGCATAAACATTGTAGCCATAGGTATTCATTCTCATGCAATGTTCAAGACCTGTCAGCTGAAATTTGAAATATAATGTTCCGCATGATATTTGATCTGTCTGTGGACACAAGGAAGAAAAGCTATAATCAAGCTAAGTACGGTACACTAAGGGAAGTAGTATGGATAACTTACCAGCATACTCAGGCGCAAGGTATCCAAACGTTCCTGCTAATTTTGTCTCCATAGAATATTTCCCATCTGGTGAACTTTTAACCAATCCAAAATCTGCTACCTTGGCTCTCATGTCATCACCAAGTAAAATGTTAGAAGGCTTGAGATCTCTGTGAATGAAGCTCTCACGTGCCAAGCTGTGCAAATACTCAACTCCCCTGGCTACATCCAATGCGATGGTCACCCTTTGTTTCCATGTCAAAGGTGGGTACCCTAAAGATTTGTATTCGAATAGATGCTGCGCCAGTGTCCCTTGAGGCATATACTCATACACCAGAAGCCTTTCTTTGTCGTTGATACAATAACCAAGAAGGGCAACTAAGTGCCTGTGTCTAACTTTTGTAAGCACTGCGATTTCCGCCTTGAACTCATTCAAACCTTTATTACCCATTTCATGACATTCCATTCTTTTGACTGCAATCATTGTCCCATCATGTAATTCACCTTTGTACACCACTCCAAAACCACCTTTTCCCAATACATTATCTTCACTGAAATTTCCAGTCACTTGCTTGAGCAGTTGAAGTGAAATAACCACATTCCCTCCCTCAAATACTTGAAAGTCATTTCTTTCCTCGCTATTCTGACTTTGCTTCTGAAAATCGTCACGTGCTCCTCTATAACCATTGCTGGTGCTTGGTTTCTCATACATTAGAACTTCCTTTCCGTGGTCAGAACTCTCCACCCTGCCGATTTTTCCCGGACTTTTCTTGGCAAGGTAACGGTAAACAACAAAACCGACAATAAGCACAAAAAAAGCAACACCAATTACTATACCAACAATCACCCATGTCGACAGTCTGTTTGAAGCTGACTTGGTTTCATTAGAAGGCGAAGGGGGGCTTGAAGAACCACCCCCAGTACTCCCGATCAGAGAATTACCCGCTGTATTCACAGTCACACTTTTTACGAAAACTGGCTGCGGCCCAGTTAGATTATTATTCGAGACATCTAAGACCTTTAGCTGCGGCAAGCTTGTCAAGCTGTCCGGTATCGGACCAGTCAGCCTATTATCATTGAGCAACAAACTAGTGAGTGATGTGAGATTGGCATATGCAGGAGATATCGTCCCAGTAAAATTATGCTTAGCCAAAGTGACTTTAGTCACATTCTTGCTCGGCGTATCACACAAAATGAATGACCATTTGCATGCGTCATTGCCCGACCACGACTCAGCTAAGATCGCAGGATATCCCATAGCCCCAGCAACCTCAAGTAACGTGGTAACTTGAGCATCACAAGGCCCAGGGTCTGTCTTACAGTACAAGTTTGCGGTTGTCCCGACTGTGGCGCTAACACCAGTGCGAAACACTGGCACGGGACCTTGCAACTTATTATTTTGCAAGGTGATATTGACTAAACTCGAATGAGTCATCAGCGACTCTGGAACAATTCCAGTCAGCTGATTATCCCTAAGTTGCAGATCAAACAAGCCAGTGCAACCGGAAAGATCAGGAATAGGGCCGGAAAATTGATTCTTATGAAGCCATACCTGATACAACTGAGTCATCTTCCCCAAGACATCAATCGGCCCTGACAACCCCATCATCTGATTATTCAGCCACAAATTCTTAATCGCAGATCCAGCAAACGACGGTGGCAACTGCCCGGTCAAGTTATTATACGAAAGCCTCAGATCCTGCAAATTTGGCCAGGAGCCAAAAACGTCCGGAATCTCACCAACCATGTTGGCGCTCCCAGCAATGAACTTTACCAGGCTGGGAGATCCAGTCAGATCGGTTGGGAACGTCCACGCGCCAAGCATCGGATTATCACCAACAGAAATCTCCTGCAAGCTGGTCAAGTCTGCGAAGAAACCGTCAGGAATGGATGTGAAATTGTTGTTGTCGACATAGACATTCTGCAGCGAGGAGAGTTTTGCGAGGGTTGGGAGAGATCCGGTGATGGAGTTTTTCTGAATCGTCAAGCTCCTGAGCTGGGAGAGGGAGTTGATATTGGAAGGGAGAGTTCCGGAAACGGAGCTGGATTGGAGGTTGATTTCGGTGACGCGGCCGGAGCCGTCGCATTTGACGCCATACCAATTGCAGTAACGCGAGGTTCGAGTCCATCCGGAGTTTGTCAAGCTAGAGAAGAGCTGGTTCATCACCGCTGCTTCATCATCCGTGGCTACAACTCCGGCAAGGAGGAGGAGGAGGAGGAAGAATGCTGAGGAGATGAGATTGGGCGAGGAGGATGACGTCATGGAAAGCAGTTTTAGGGGGAGCTGAAGGAGAGAGATTGGCACAGCTTAAGGCGTAAGCTAGGGCTTGTTTTTTCTGTTTCTTTCTTTTACTGTATGATTATTTTTGTTGCAGGGAGGATTGGATTAGCTGGAGGAGGAAGTAAGGCTGAGGCTAAAATGGGAAACTCAATTTATTTATTTGTTACATTAACAATGTTCGTTAGCTTCCATTTTCCTCCACCTATCGTTTTGTCAATAAAAGGAGGTCGTTTTGATCGCAATCAGATTCAAAATTTGTTTGAGCGCTGATTGCGTGCATAACTGGAATCCGTTGGAATTTGAATTATCTAGATAGTGGTTTTATGTAATTTTCCTTAAAATTTACTCATATGTTTGAAAGTGAATAATTCAAACAAAAACCAAAAAGGAATATCAAACTATTGTGTAATTGGATAAGTTCATTATGCATGTTTAATTGTTTATCATGGTCGCTCTCCTTTGTGTTGTTTTAGGCTGTCATATCAGGCATTATTCCTATACAAATACAATTGACATTGTTAAGAATTGACCGGTCTTGCAAAATACAGTAGGAGTACTGTAATAATGGACAGATGATTTAGGCGTACGTTTGATTAGGTTTCTCATCAGGTCCGGCATGCCTAGCTGGCTAGCTTTTAGTTTGAAAATGTCTGACTTCTGAGTCTGTGCTTAGAGGAGATTTTGAAATAATCAAGGGTCAGACTTGACAAAATATACTCAGCCGTAGGGTTGTCTGTGGACCGAGTTTTCGTCGAGATGGGCCGGGCAAATCCGGAAATTGAAAAGGCTGGATTGGACTTTTACAAAACAAATTTACAACTTTATTTGTTAATATTTTTATTCTTCTACTGTTGTACATAGAGATGAAAGTGGGTCGGCCCACGGGTCGGGCTGGGTTGAAACAGTGGGTTTCGTGTGGGTTCGGGCTGGGTCGGGCTGGGTCGAAACAGTAACGGGTCGACCCACGGGCCGGGTCGAAGCAAAAATGTTGGACCCAGCCCAACCCACGGGTTGGACCCATCATAAATGAGCTGGGTCGGGTTGGGTCCAACCCACGGGTTGCACCCATAAATTATTAATTTTAATTAAAATAAAATTTTAAAATACTTACTTATTAAATATCAAATTTTTTCATACAATTTATATTCAAAATAACTTATTATCTAAGTAAAAAACAAAAATCAATCATATCCATTCAGGTTAAGTTCGGTTGAATCTTCGGTTCTCTCTAGAAGAGCCGAGAGGGTTCAGGCGGCGTTTGTTTAGCAAGGTTTTAACTTTCAGGCGGTCGGAGGCGAATTCGAAGTGCGTGGGGCCTCTTCTCCTTTCCTCTATCTTCTCGCTGGCTCGTCGACAGTTTCCGCAGCTCGGCTGTGCTGTCGCTGGGTGGGTTGTCGTCGGCGGTTCGGGCCGTCTGTGCTCTCAGGCGGTGTGGGATGGGTGGAGTAAGGTGGGGAGGCTGTTGATTTTGCTTGTTAATAGGTAGATCTGGTTCGGGTTGGGGCAGTCGACGGGATGATGGCGTTTATGCTCGATCGGTGGCTGCTTTCTCCTTACCGGCGGCTGATGTGGGTCGGCGTTTCGCCGGCGGGTTGAGGTGGGGCGGCTTCGGCCGGTTTTGATGTATAGTGTTTTAGGTTTTAGTTGTTGGTTAGGGCGGGTTTATCCGGGTAGTCGGGTTAAATCCGGAACGTTTACAGGCCGGTTCTGACCGGGGTGGAATGGCGGGCTAAAGAATCAAGTTTATAGAAAAGTGACTAGGGCTTTAATGATTATTTGAAGCTTGGCTTCATCCGTTTAGTCACCTTTGGCGTAATACAGATTTGGGCTTTCAGGGCATAAAGACGGTTCAACAGCTGGATGATCGATTAGCTTGATACGGATCGCGCTGCTACGTTTTCTGTATCCGTTTAACTTTTATGTCAAAGGTTGTTGTATTTTCATTATGTTTATTGTTAGGTCTGTTTTGTATTACCCTCTGTTCTATCAAAAAAAAAGTAAAAAACAAAAAAAATTCAATAAATATTGATTTAAAAAATTATTTTAAAAAAAAGGTCCAACCCACGGGT
This sequence comes from Rhodiola kirilowii, assembly GCA_033675215.1. Classification (NCBI taxonomy): domain Eukaryota; kingdom Viridiplantae; phylum Streptophyta; class Magnoliopsida; order Saxifragales; family Crassulaceae; genus Rhodiola; species Rhodiola kirilowii. Next base: position 24,267,812 of record CM066203.1, read on the forward strand.
CGGGCTGGGTTGAGTTTTAATCAACCCAACCTGACCCACGGGTTGAACCCACCACTCTCAACCCACGAGCTGGGTTGCGCGGGTCGGGCTGGGTCGGGTCGACCCACGACCCACGCGGGCCAACCCACGGGTTTCGTAACCCACTTTCATCTCTAGTTGTACATCTCTCCTTCTAAGAGCATTCCCACCGTGATCTTTTGGATAATGAAAAAGAGTCATGTGAGGTGATTGAAAAAATCATACACTCCCTGATGCAGACAGATTAGCAAAAAATCAAGATTGTGGCGAAATAGCTGGATTGGAGTTTCCGGTGTCCGGTTTCAGCCCATAATACCTTATTTTGAGCGGAACGACGTGGCGATCTGAAATCACGAGCTTTGCTTGTGAAGTATGGGCTTTTTGAGCCATCCGGGATCGTTTCCTATTTTATTTCGAATTTTTATTGTTTTTAGAAATTTTCGGTTTTTCGTAATTTTCGGTTTTTAGTAATTTCTGTATTAGGGTTTCGTTTTATTTTCCTATTTAAGTAAACTTATGTAATTTCATTCGGCAGCTTTTGAATAATGAAAAAACAGAATTAGGGTTTTTCCTAATCCCGGCTTTCTCTGCGTTTGCTCTGCATTATCTGGTATCAGACTACGGTGGTCCTGCGCGATGGCTAGAGGTAGACTCAGAGGCGGTGCTGCTGCTGTGGATCGTGATATCAAAGATTTCGGAGTTCGTGAGATTGCTGACCTGCGCCGGCAGGTTGACTATCTAACTCGCCGTTTGGGCGAACTTGAAGCTCATCATGTCGATGCCGACATCGTGGCTAAGGATAACCTGTTTGCGGAGCCAGACATTCAGCGTGACCGACGGTGGGAGCTTGGGTTCCGAGTTGATATCCCTGTCTTTGATGGCGGAGAGATGGGGCATCGTCAAGCGGAGTGCTCCCAGGGCTGCGGAGAGATTGGGCATCGTCAAGCGGAGTGCCCTAAAGTTTCGAGTTCCCGTGGACTGTTTACGCATGATGCTCCCGAGGATGTCCCTGTTCCAGAAGGGGATCCTGTTTTTCATGTATATGGTGATGACGTGGTTGAGGAAGAGCATGATCAAATAGAAGCTGAAACATTGTCAGAAAGAGCACTGCAAGCTCCTGTCCTGAAGGTAAATACTGTTGAAGATTTATCAGAGAGTATCATATAGCCCAATGTGGAAGGTATAGATCATACATCTATGGTAAACGATGTGCAAGCGGATGACTCTGAACCAGAGGGAGAAATAGTTGAAGGTGTCAATGGTGATTTGCCATCTATGGTTCATCTCGAATCAGATATGAATTCAGGAGGTCTATCGGGTCCTATAGGAACAGGTAATGATCATCTGAAAGTGCAATTTGGCTCTTCGCCCAAGGGGCATCATGATTATCATTCATTGGAGCTATGCATTGGCCAGGTAGATGCCTCAAGTCACGCAGAAAATTGCAAATATGGGAGTGACAATCATGTTGACGCTGTTGCACGCAAAGGCTCAAATTTGGCGTTGGAAGGTGGATTGGTGTATGGTGCTGTTCCTCGCGAGCGTTCGGACTTATTGACCCTGCCTAGTCATGTTCGCACTTCGGATGTGTTCAAGGTTAAGCGTTTGATTCTGTTTCAAGGTGCGTCTTCTGATACGGGGATGGGTTCGGATTCGAGGATGAATCTTTTCGACCCGGGAGGGGATGATGCAGACAGATTAGCGAAAAATCAAGATTGTGGCGAAATAGCTGGATTGGAGTTGCCGGTGTCCGGTTTCAGCCCATAATACCTTATTTTGAGCTGAACGACGTGGCGATCAGAAATCACGAGATTTGCTCGTGAAGTATGGGCTTTTTGAGCCATCCGGGATCGTTTCCTATTTTATTTCGAATTTTTAATGTTTTTAGAAATTTTCGGTTTTTAGTAATTTCCGTATTAGGGTTTCGTTTTATTTTCCTATTTAAGTAAACTTATGTAATTTCATTCGGCAGCTTTTGAATAATGAAAAAACAGAATTAGGATTTTTCCTAATCCCGGCTTTCTCTGCGTTTGCTCTGCATTACTCCCCCGTCTTGATTTTTCTAGTCATAGGAAAGATCATCTCATGATCTTTTGTTTTTAGTTTTGATCATGAGAGTTAAACCAATAATAATGCGACACCTGTCACGCGTCAGAACTTTATCAGTTTAAATCCAGATTTTGTAACGAATATATTTTGAAAATTACAAAGTATTAAAAAATAAAATAATCACCAATATTCATAATTTTTGAAGACGTATAAATATAGATACATTTTAATATATTTTGGTATTTATATGCTTGTATTTATGTAGAAATAAGAGAGAGAGATAGAGTGATTATGAACTTTATGTTTGGTCATGAGTTGGATGTTCATGACCAAATAGATCATGATGCATGACTAAGGCCCTGTCCATTTGAACTCTATTTTGTGATGGTTAAGATAAGATAAGTTACTTTCAATCACCATAAGTGACTTTCAGTTACTATAAGTTACTTTCAGTCACTATAAGTTAATATAAGTTTCAGTTAAGTTAAGTTAAGTTAAGTTCAACATACCATCATCATATCATCATCATCATCATCATCATCATACCATCATCATACCACCACCACCATCATCATATCATACCAAACCATCATCATATCATCATCATCATCATACCATCAACATATCATATCATCATATCACCATCATCATCATCATCATATCATATCATATCATATCATATCATATCATATCATATCATATCATATCATATCATATCATATCATATCATATCATATCATATCATATCATATCATATCATATCATATCATATCATATCATATCATATCATATCATATCATATCATATCATATCATATCATATCATATCATATCATATCATATCATATCATATCATCATCATCATCATCATCATCATCATCATCATCATCATCATCATACCATCAGCATATCATATCATCATCATCATCATCACATTACTATTCATCATCATAATATTACTATTCATCATCATACCATCATCATCATAATATTCATCATCACAACCATCACCATCATCAGTATATTACTATTCATCATCATCATCAATATATTACTATTCATCATCATATTACTATTCATCATCACCATCATCATCAGTATATTACTATTCATTATCATAATATTACTATTCATCACCATCATCATCATCAATATATTACTATTCATCATCATAATATTACTATTCATCACCATCATCATCAGTATATTACTATTTATCATCATCATGTTACTACATCATCATAACCATCATCATCAGTATATTACTATTCATCATCATCACCATATTACTATTCATCACCATCATCACAACCATCATCATCTTCATATTACTATTCATCAGTCAATATAAGTTTCAGTTAAGTTAATATCAGTCACTATAAATTACTTTCAGTTAAGATAAGATAAGACACTATAAGTTAAAGTTCAAATGGACACACCCTAAATGAGAGAGATGGATAACATATTTTTTTTAGTCATGGTGGGGATGCTCCAAGCTACGTGAGACATTTTCCAAATAATTCTACTATGCTCCTATTAAGTGGATTTACAGTCCGTTTAAATCTTAAAAGTTGAAAAAGAAATTAGAAAATTCTCTTTTTTTTTTGGTTTTTTTTTGTTTTAAAAAATTAAACTCCAATATTATTGACAAGGAATGGAATATCCCAAAATCATGCCATAAGAATAAGATGCATCATTTGACGTAGACTATGACTGCTAAATCACTACCCTTTATATATATTTTTTTGTTTATAATGTATTTGAAAAAGAAAATTAAAAACAATATACAGTCTTCACTTAAATTTTCCTTGCAAAAGTTATTTTCTCACGCATTTATTTCTTTTAGATTTCATCAATTTTTTCACAATAATAAATTATCCTTAGATAACCTCATTTCATTATGATACAGTTAAAATTCATCTATAAATCATGTAACTTGTACTTTTATAGTTGTCATGATTTTGGTGAAACGATCAGAAAGTTTACTATTCAAATTTTTTAGGATACATTTATGGCATGAGGTTGGAGTTGGAGGTTGCTCTTTTTCATATTGAAGTAGAAAAAAAAATAGTTTGATAGTTCAACAACGAGGTTTATTTATTTCGCCCTGTTTACGAAATTCGTTCTCGTTTTTGCTCTGTTTTAAACTCAAATATCGTTTTTGCCTTGTTTTTAAAAGAACCAGTTTGGGAGAAACCGGTTTTGGTCATTTTTGAGTGAAACTGGTACCGGTTTGGGAGAAACCGATTTGATGATTGTGCAGACGTGCGTGGCATTATTTGGTCAATTCTGGACCATGTGACAAATCGGGGCGGGGAAAACCGGTCTCATTTAAATGAAACCGGTTTGACAGAAATCGATTTCACTTCCAAATCATTGAGAAGCTGCGTCACCCCAATCTCGTTCGGACGCTGGGATTTTACTGGGGCGAGGATGAGAAACTCGTCGTGTACGACTTCGTCCCCAACGGCAACGCCATTAACAGTAAGAACCCTAGTTAACATTTTCAGTCAGAGTCGCAAAACAGAGCCACACGTCCGACAACTAAATCACTTTCAGCTGCAATTGAATCATGCATCTGCTCCATTCATTAACTCTCATGTCTTCATATTCATCTTAATTACACTGGGCGTTATGATTGTAGGGTCGGACGTACATCGAAGTATCGAATTTGTTGTGATGCTCTGTTTTTGACGTTGTGCATGAAAACATGGCATGTCAGCGATTCATCTGAATCTGGACATGAGGCTAAGGATAGCGAGAGGAGTTTCGCGCGGGCTGGCTTCGATCCACGACAAGAAGCACACTCATGGGAACATCAAGCCCATCAACATCTTCCTAGACTCCAATTTCGAACCACTGATCAGCGACTCGGTCGCTTGATTCTCAGACCCCGAAACGAATTCGGAAGCATGAGATCCTACGCCTCCAGCGAGGGCTTAGTCGAAGCCACCGCCAGTAGCAGCGGCGGAAGCCCCTTCACCGCCGCGTCCAGCGGCTTTGCTTTACTTGCATCGTCGCCGTATCACTCGCCGGAGTCGGTGAAGAATATTAAAGCGAGTCCGAAATGGGATGTGTACTCTTTCGGGGTGGTGTTGCTGGAGCTTCTCACCGGAAAAGCTCTCCATGGGTTTGAGCTTCTCACCGGAAAAGCTCTCCATGTGTATTCTTTCCGCATGGCATGGATATGGTTTTGAAACCGGTTTGGGCCAAACCGGTTTCATTTAAAGTTCACAATGGCTAGAATTGCATTTCTACGGGTCCACGTATGACCAAATAATGTCCTGCAGGTGCATAATCAGTAAATCGATTTTTTTCAAATCGGTTTTGTTGAAAATTAATCAAATCGATTTTCCCCAAACCGATTCTTTTAAAAATAAAACAAAAAAAATATTTAAATTAAAAAAAAAAAGACAAAAACGAGAACGAATTTCGAAAAGAGGGCAAAATAAAAAAAAACTCGTTCAACCACCTCTTTGTTTAATGTTATGTTATGTCAGAAGTCAGATTTCACCTTATCTAGCGTACGCATATAGATTATACTATCTTTTACACTAGTTTTTACCCCGTCTTGCCCATCATTAAATATTTTGGCAGACAGTCTTCTGTCTCTAGCTCTCCTTTAAAGCCACGGATTTAAATAATAACCTACCGTAAAATCTGTCTCTAATTTCTATTTTTTTTTCCTAAAACGATTGTGATTTACTTGCTAGGGTTTAAATAATAACCTACCGTAAAATCTGTCTCTAATTTCTGATTTTTTGCTCAAACGATTGTGACTTGCTAGGGTTTAAATAAATGCCACGATTACTATCTTGGTCGGATTAGAAACAAGCAAAATTTGTCCCAAGCCATCGTTTCCTCAATAGTAATAAAAGACAATTATAAGGTGAAACAGCATGTTTATTACCCTCAAGAAAACAAAATTGGGTTTTTGACATTGTTGATAAGTCGAGTTTTCGACTTATTAGTACCCGTTTCATTATAGCTTTAGTTCGTTTCCGGCGATAATTCGATGTCATTTGATCCCTTTTCGTACGTTTCAGTTACAAGACAAGATAGTCTCAGTGTCAAAGCCGAAATACGAAAACTCGGAAAAAACCGGTGATTCGGAGAAAAATGTGGGCAAAAAGGGCCCCAGTCGACCGACTGGTTATCTCCCCTGCGCCAGTCGATCGACTGGATGATCAAACAGGGCATCAAGTCCATCGAGTCGGTCGACTGGACCCTTCAGTCGGCCGACTGAAAAAAGGCTTAGAATGCTCAAAACTTCGAGTCAATCGACCGAGGCCCTCCAATCTGTCGATTGGAGAAACAACTCAGGAGGCTCACCAAGCTAATCCATCGAGTCGGTCGACTGGACCCTCCAGTCGGTCGACTGGACGATCACCACAAGAGACTGCTTCTTCACCACCAGTCGACCGACTGGGCTGCAGGCATACCCCAGTCGACCGACTGGACCTGCTACAGTGCAAAATTCTACTAGAGGCTATAAATAGAAAGAGGGAGTTTTGACCTAGGCACTTGACATCTTTGGGGAAAATTTCCAGAAAAAGAGATCAAATCAAGGTCATCAATCATCATCCAACCAAGGAGGAGTGAAGATCAAAGGGAGACATTTAGGATTAACCATCCTACTTCTATCTACAACCCTCCTTGGTACTCAATGATCATGTATACACATTCAATATGCAATCTATGGAGTTGATTTCATTTCACTATGCTCTCTATTTATGACATGTTAATAAGTGTTTGATAAAATGCCTAAGTGACATGTTTACCTTAGAACTATGATCTAAGTATTGAAAAAGCTTAGTGATGGTTTTGCATATGGTGGAAATGAACTCATCAAGTGTTTATGAGAGTAAATGCATGGATGTGAGGTTAACTAAAGCTTAATGCCTATATCATTTATTACCTTGGGACAGTGTTATTAAAACCGAACCGGTGATCGAACCGGTCAAGTCACTGGGTCAATGGATCAGTGGTTCAACCGGGTCGAACCGGTTTGACCCGCACAAATTAAATAATAAAAATAAAATACTTATATATGATATTATAATTTAATATATTTATGACTTGAATAAATATTACATGTTTATGATCGGATTACAATAACATACCATAACAAATTGTCAAATTTAGAATTTGATAAAGTACAAATCAATAATACAACAATAATAGAACAACAATAACAATTTTAGTCTTAATTTGCAAGTCACAACAATAAGAGATTTCTAGGACTAATTGAATTTCTAGTTAAATTGATAATAAGTAAAAATATTTATTGATTTGATAAATGAATATACATTAGTGAAACAAATAATAAAACAAGAATCATGTTTAGCTTGGTGGAATGAGAGAGGATAACTATAGAGGAAGCCTAGGTTTGAGTCTTGTCCAAGTCAAAATAAATAAATATTTTTTCAGACCAAATTGAACCGATTGAACCGACCAAATCACCATTTAATGCAAAATTGAGTCAATCAGCGGGTTAACCAGTTCATCCGGCCGGTTCAACCACCGGTTCAACCGGGTCCTGACCAGTTCGATTGCAGAACGGTCTGATTACAGAACCGGACCGGTCCGGTGATCGGTTCCCGGTCCAACCGGTCGAACCGGCCGGTCCGGTCCGGCCTTGGGAGATGTTCCAAGGATAATAGTGCTATAGAGTGAATCAATATCTTGAATAGGTGAGGTTCTAATTAGGATGGCTTGACTAGGATTAGACTCACATGATAGTTTGTCTATCTTAGCCTAAGCTAGGTTTTAAACCTATCGACCCCTAAAAATGATTTAACTCTTGTATACATGATCGTTGGGAAATGCCAATGAGGGGAGTAACCCCTCGAAACTCTCTTTGAATTGAATTAAAACCCCTTTAAAGCAATTTCTTTACTTGTTTTACTTGAAAACCACATCATAATTGATTTGAAGGAATAACTAGGTTGAAAACTTGATTCCCCTAGCGCATAATCACATTTATTCCATTGGGTTCGACACCGGTCTTACCGATCAAATATAAATTGTTTTTGACTAATCCAAATTTACAATTGTCAAAATGGCGCCGTTGTCGGGGAGCAATGGCTAGATTGTCCCTAGGACGAATCATTTAGTACTTCAACTATTCTATGTTTTTCTTTATTTGTTTAGCTACTTGTGATTCTTGAGCTTATTCCACTATCCTCACTTGTCTTATTTGTTTTCCCCTTGTAGGTGCATCTCGTTTATGCCACCTAAGACCAAGAAACTTACCAAGATTGTGGATAGAGACTTGAATCAACCGATAAGAGATATCGTTAATCCTCACCTTACAAGGAGTAAGACAATCAAGGCTAAAGGATCAACCTCAAACACTCAAGAAACTACTCAAGACATGGGAGATAGATTTCCTCCTCCACCACCCCCTCCTCATCAACTACCTCAAGGCCCTCGAGCTAGAAGGGCCCTTAAGGACTACGCTGCTCTTAATGCTTATGGATATCGTTCCCCAATCCTTGTCCCGGCGGTGGATAACCGAGACTTCGACTTGAAGACCTCAACAATCCAAATGGTCCAATCAAACCAATTCTCGGGGAGAGACCACGAAGACCCGAACTCTCATTTGACAACATTTCTTGAAGTTTGTGCCACTTTCAAGATCAATGGGTTCTCCAAGGATGCTAAACTCTTGAGGTTATTCCCTTTCTCCCTCACGGGAAGAGCAAGGGATTGGTTAAGTAGCCAAACGCTGGATAGTTTCACCACTAGGCAGGAGCTCGCCGTTGCATTTCTCAACAAGTATTTCCCTCCTTCCACCGGCCTATTATAGGGGTCAAATCACGAACTTTGCATAAATGGATGGGGTAACACTCTATGAAGCTTGGGAGAGATATAAAGAGAATCAAAGGCTTTGCCCATATCACAACTTGGACAATCTCCTCGTGTTCCAGACTTTCTTTCATGGTGTATATGGTCCTTCGTGGCTTGCACTTGACACCGTCGCGGGAGGATCTATCATGGAGCTTGAACCCCATGAAGGATATGCGGTAATCAAAAAGATCACGAATAACTACTTCATGTGGGGAAGTGAAAGAGGAAACCCAAGAAGAAGGGGAGAAAAACACGAAGTTAAAGCCGTGAGCACAAGCGACTATTATGCCCTAAGGAAAGATTTTGAGAACCTCTCGGATGAAGTGTTCAAATTGAAACACCCGGAGAAAGACCACTCAACGAGCCAAGGTTGCGACATTTGTGAGGTATATGAGCATGAAACCAACTCTTGCCCTTTGGTTCAAAGGGATGGACATAGAGTTGGGTATGAAGAAGCGAATTATGTGGGTGGAAACCAAGGTAGAGAGTATGGAGCTAGTGCCACTCAAGGCTAAAATTCCCAATCTAATTATACTACGCCAAGGTTTTCCTCGGGATGGAAGAATCACCCTAATTTCTCCTACAAGACTACGAATCCTACTCATCCCGACTTTGGAGCTACACCTCCCGGATTTGGTCCTAAGCCTACTTTAACCAATCAAGATTTCCCACCAAAGAATCAATTCCAACCTAGGAACCAATATCAAGGTCAAGGACCGACTTTGCTTCAAAGGGACCAAAACCAAGGGCAACAATATCAAGCTCAAGCTCAAAGGCCCTACCAACAAGTTGACCTCCCTCCACAAACTTCAAATGAACTCTCCGGTGTTGAAGCAATGTTTGCTAAACTCCTTGCTAACCAAGATAAGATGCAAGCCCAAATAGAAAGGATGGAGACTCATAACAATATGCTTGAGAACCAAATAGCTCAACAAGCCGAATCATCCACAAGGGCACAAGGAAAATTGCCGGCTCGACCCGAGCAAGGGCAAAGAGAGCATTGTAATGCGGTTACATTAAGGAGTGGCAAAGAGCTAGAGGGTGAGCAACCAAAAAAGAAGAAAGTTTCTTTTGATCTTGGAGGCCAAGCTAGTGCTGAAATTGAAGAGTTGGATGAAGAGGTCCCTAATCCTCAAAACCAAAGGGAGAAAGAAGTGGAAAAAGAGAAAGATGAGCTTAAACCCTACACCCCTCCTATCCCCTTCCCACAAAGGCTAAAGAAGAAGAGCAATGACAAGCAATTCTCAAAGTTCGCCGAGATGATGAGGAAGCTTTATGTTACAATGCCCTTCACCGAGGTAATCACTCAAGCCCCATCTTATGCGAGGTTTCTAAAAGATGTTATTACTTGCAGGAGGACGACCGAGGACGTTGACACGGTGTCCCTTAGTGGAGAATGTAGTGCCATACTCCAACCACGCATGCCACCCAAACTTGAGGATCCCGGTAGTTTCTCCAGTTCGTGTTATATAAATGATGTTAAAATTGAACGTGCTATGTGTGATTTGGGTGCTAGCATATCTTTGATGCCTTATTCTTTGTGTAAGAAATTGAACATGGGTGAGCTTAAACCAACACAAATGATCTTAAGACTCGCGGACCGCTCCTCAAGATTCCCTGAGGGAGTTCTTAACGATGTCCCGGTTAGAGTAGGGAATTTCTATATTCCGGGTGATTTTGTTGTGTAGGAGATGGAAGAGGATAATGAAATTCCTATTCTTTTGGGAAGACATTTCCTCTACACTGCGGGAGCTATATTTGATACTATGAAGGGGTCAATTACTATGAGAGTAGGTGATGAGGAAGTTGAATTTAATCTAGAAATGGCACAAAAAGGTCCTAGTTCTACAATGAGTTGCAATTATCTAGACCTTGTTGATGCTTATGAAGTATATGATGTGCCTAACTTGCTTATAAATGAAATTGACCTTGACAATGAGCTACCCGAGCATGTTGATTGTTTGGCTATCTTGGATGACGAAGGTGAAGGGGAAACTCGAAGCGACAAAGGTAAGGAGTCTTGTTCGGTAGAGCTAAAAACTCTGCCAACAAGCCTAAGGTATGAGTTCTTAGGCCCCAATTCTACTTTGCCTATCATTGTGAATGCCTCCTTGAATGATAATGAGACTTCGAGATTGCTTGATGTGATTAGAGAGCACAAAGATGCTATTGGGTATTCTATTGATGATTTGAAGGAGAGTCCTAATTTGTGCATGCATAGAATTAATTTGGAGGATGATAGTTTACCATCAAGAGAGCATGCTCGGAGACTTAATCCCATTGTTGGTGAAGTAGTTACAAAGGAAATTTTGAAAATGGTTGATGCGGGAATAATCTTCCCTATTGCGGATTCTAATTGAGTGAGTCCCATACATGTGGTACCCAAAAAGGGGGGCATGACGGTTGTGAAAAATGATAAAAATGAGTTAATACCAACTAGAACCGTCACGGGTTGGCGTACGTGCATAGATTTCAGAAAATTTTACAAAGCCACTAAGAAAGATCACTTCCCACTTCCCTTTATTGATCAAATGTTGGAAAGACTAGCCAAGCATGATTACTTTTGCTATCTTGATGGATATATTGGATTTATCCAAATCCCTATTCATCCGCAAGATCAAGAAAAGACTAATTTTACTTGTCCCTATGGAACATTTGCCTATCACCCTATTCATAATGCACCGGGCACATTTCAAAGATGCATGATGACTATATTTTTGAATTTATTGAGGAAATTATGGAAGTGTTTATGGATGATTTTTTTGTTTATGGTTCCTCATTTGATGATTGCCTAGCCAACTTGGCAAAAGTTTTGAAAAGATGTATTGAGACGAATCTTGTGCTAAATTGGGAAAAATGTCATTTTATGGTGCAGGAAGGCATAGGGCTTGGACACTTGGTCTCAAAAAGAGGAATCGAGGTGGATAAGGCTAAAGGGGAAGTTATTGAAAAATTGCCACCTCCAAAGGATGTTAGATGGATAAGAAGCTTTCTAGGCCATGCCGGCTTTTATAGAAGATTTATTAAGGACTTCTCAAAGATTGCAATGCCTTTAACGAACTTATTATGCAATGACACCAAATTTCGGTTTGATGAAGAATGCTTGGTGGCCTTTGAGAAGTTAAAGAAGGCATTGGTCTCGGCTCCCATTATTCAACCTACGAATTGGGATTTGCCCTTTCAGCTCATGTGTGACGCAAGCGATTAAGCTATTGGAGCGGTTCTTGGACAAAGGGTGGACAAGAAACTTCACGCCATTCACTACACTAGCGAGGTCCTAAATGGAGCTCAAATGAATTATTCTACAACCGAAAAGGAACTCCTTGCCATTGTGTATGCCTTCGACAAGTTTCGTCCATACCTTGTGGGATCAAAGACCATAGTCTTCACCGACCACGCGGCGATCAAATATCTCTTTTCAAAAAAGGACTCCAAGCCGAGGCTAATAAGGTGGATCCTCTTGCTCCAAGAATTTGATATTGAAATTAAGGATAAGAAGGGAGTGGAAAATCTTGTCACCGATCATCTATCTAGGCTTGAAGGAAATGAGGAACTCAAAGAAGACACTAGCCTTGTAGATGGCGCTTTCATTGGAGAGCAACTAATGAGAGTGGAAGCCGAAGCCCTCCCATGGTATGCGGATATGGTAAACTTTGTAGTGTGTGGGATCATACCTCACGACATGAATCACCATCAAAAGAAGAATTTCTTATCCGAGACGAAGAGGTATTATTGGGATGAACCATTCTTGTATAGACTTTGCGTGGACGGGATATATAGGACTTGTGTCGCCGAAGAAGAGATGAGGAATATCCTATACCATTTTCATTCATCTCAATATGGAGGACATGGTAGAGGAGCAAAAACGGCGTCAAAGGTCCTACAAAGTGGATTCTATTGACCTACCCTCTTTAGTGACGCTTATGAATTCGTCAAAGCTTGTGACCAATGCCAAAGGTTGGGAAATATTTCTAAGAGGCATGAAATGCCCCAACAAAGCATTCTTCCGGTTGAAATATTTGATGTTTGGGGTATAGATTACATGGGTCCTTTCCCGTCTACGTATGGAAATCAATATATATTGGTCGCGGTAGACTATGTTTCTAAATGGGTAGAGGCCATCGCCTCCCCTACTTGTGATGCCAAGGTTGTTACAAGGCTCTTTAAGAAGATAATTTTCCTGAGGTTTGGAGTTCCAAGAACCGTCATTAGTGATGGTGGTTCACACTTTAAGGAAAAGCATTTTGAAGCCTTGCTTCGCAAGTATGGGGTGAGTCACAAGGTAGCAACGCCGTATCACCCACAAACGAGTGGACAAGTGGAGATCTCAAATAGAGAAATTAAGGCAATCTTGGAAAAGACAATGGGAAGCTCAAGGAAAGACTGGTCATCAAAGCTAGATGATGCATTGTGGGCCTATCGAACCGCCTACAAAACCCCCATTGGGATGTCTCCATATCGCCTCATATATGGGAAACCATGCCATTTGCCGGTTGAATTGGAATATAAGGCAATGTGGGCAATTAAATTCTTGAATATGGACCTACAAACGGCGGAAGAAAATACAGTCCTTCAACTCCACGAGTTAGAAGAAATAAGGAATGAAGCTTATGAGAGTGCTAGAATCTACAAGGAAAAGACGAAGAAATGGCATGGCAAGAGAATCTTTCATCGTGAGTTCAAAAAGGGAGACAAGGTCCTACTTTTCAATTCTAGGCTCAAGCTCTTCCCGGGAAAACTAAGGAGCCAATGGAGCGGTCCTTTCATTGTTCACAAGCCTCATAAAGATGGCCATGTAGAATTACTCAATGATGAAGGAGCTATTTTTAAGGCAAACAGACAAAGGCTCAAGCACTATTGTGAACAAGCTCGGGATGAGCATAATGCAACTTATTCTTTGACCGACCCATGAAGAAGCAACATATCCGCTTGAGGAGGGATCCTAGCAAAGGACTCCTCAAGTGTGTTTCTTGAGAAGAGATTCGGCTCGGTCTTTGCCAAGACGTTAAACTAGGCCCTCACGGGAGGTCACCCGGTTTGTGAGTTACCCATCTGTGCACAATTAATTTCATATATGTGTTGCATGCGTACATTGAACTTTGAATGTGAACTTGGCGCTAGGACGATCTAAAATGCATGATTAGGTGTGCTTGGTGTGGAATGGTGCTTGCATGAAATCTCTAAGTGATGGTGATGTTTTAAGTGTGGAGTGTATGATCCTAGCTCGCGTTTTGTTGAAAAACATGTTTATGCTAGTGATTTCTTGGTGAAGCATGCCTTTAGTTTGAATTGAATTTGTGTGAATATTGAGTGGTGCTTATTCATGATCGGAGTAAAATTTCTAAGTGTGGAGTTGGGAGTTCAAATAATGAGAAAAAGATCATTGAAGCTGATATTTGAAATCCAGTCGATCGACTGGAAAATGTCCTGAAGCCCAGTCGACCGACTGGAAGGAAACTCAGGAGGAATGAAAATCTTGCCTATTTCAGTCAGTTGATTGGACCTTCAGTCGGTCGACTCGCATTAGTTCTCAGGGCCTGCCCAAACCTCTCCAATCCAGTCGACTGACTGGACCAATCCAATCGACCGACTAGACCAATCCAGTCGACCGACTAGACCAATCCAGTCGACCGACTGGAAATCCCTTATGCCAACTCTTCTTTCCTTTTTCAAATTCATTTTCACCCAACTCCACCCTTCACTCGACCGACTCGCTCCCTCACCAATCAGCCGACCCCGACTCCAACCAACCTCCTACCGTGCCATCACCTCGTCCTCACCTCGCCAGCCAAACCCAGCCACTCCCCAAGCCCAGCCAACTCGCCCTGCAACTCCCTGAGCCACCTCGCCATTTGCCAACCTTCATCTCGTCCGATCTCCTCACTTCGGCATCACAAGCATTCATTCAACCGCTCATTCCACTCGAAATACCCCCGATTGCAAAACCCAAGTGCCCATTTGGTCCAACAAAGCCGATTCATTCACCTCCAATTTCGACCTAATCGCCAGTCCAGTCGATTGACTGGAGTTTGCTTGAAGACCAGTCGATCGACTGGAGAGAGATTCAGCTCAGAACTCAGCTCCAAATCCAAATCCCTGTTCAATCATGCCTCACGCCGGCTCTTCGTCCAAATCCAAATCTAAAGGCAAGGAGGTTGCCCATGCATCCTCAAGAGACGTTCCCATTGATCACCACTATGAATGTAACGCGGACCATAGGCCTCTTGTCACACGTAAGTGGAAGTTGCTGAGGAACTCATTAAGGGATCCTAGCTCGGCCTCGGAAGAGGAAGTAGACACTCACCCGGCTTCTCCCACACCTCCTCCCAAGAAGAAAAGCCATCAACCGAAGAGACCAAAGAAGAAGGCCCCAGCTCCTCCTACTCATCGAGTGCCATCACCACTGATGCCTAGAGTGCCCTCACCCACAGCTGAAGCATCTCTCTCCAGTGCACTAGTCCCCGTAGTGCCAAATGACGGACCACTGGAGGGCCCCTTGCCGTTTTCGACCCCATACCCCTTCTTCAAACCTCTAGTGTTCAGAGACGAGAAGCACTAAAGGCATCACACCACGATTAAGAAAAAGGGGAAGACGACCATTCCTACTCTCTACCCAAACATGGAGCTCCTTAGAGGCATTGACCGCGGAGTCGCCGATGAGGTACATTCTCGGCTTAGTCACAGTGGTCTTAATTTCTTATTTATAGATGATCCGGGGTCCTACCAAAGGGTAGTAGAAGAGTTTATTTGCACTTTCAAGTGGATTAAGGATGAAGAGGAGGAAGGGGAATTCTTTTGGAAATTTATCTTGGGAGGAAGGGACTTTAAGATATGGGAGAGTGTGATCCGAGAATGGCTAGGTTTCCCTCTTCATGATGCTATAGCACGGAAATTCAATGAGCATGAGCAGTGTAGATTTCGGAAGAGGATTTTAGGGCGGAATGAGTGGTTTATCTCATCCTATAATTCTTCTGCGATCACCGCCCCGGTTTGGAAGGTTATCCACCACCTTATAGCCATTGGGATAAATACTCGGATGGTGAAAGCTGGGTCATTTACCCTTCCCGATATGGAGCTTATGTTGGCCATTGATCACGGGGAGGTCACCGATTGACTTGTGATGAGCCGTATTTATACGACTTGTCGAGTCATTAAATCCCACCATTTCATTCACTTTATTATGCGAACAGTTACTTTTTAGTGTTGTTTCGTGTTTCAGGTGATTTGGAAGCTCTAGGAGGAATCACGCTTAAAAGACGGCATTTTCATGCCAGAAACATCGCAATTGAAGATCAGACCAAAGGAGGGCCGTGAACAGTGTTTTTCGGCTCGTGAACAGTAACTCCGGCATGAATAGTGATTCCGGCGTGAATAGTAACTCCGGCGTGAATAGTCTCCGGCGTGAATAGTGATTCCGCGTGAACAGTGTCCGATGAACAGTAATTCCGGCCCATGAACAGTACTTCGGAAAAAAGTCCAAGTTCCAAAGTCCAGCAGCCGGCCCAATTTGTATGCGACGCTAGGGTTTCGTAGCTTTATGACCAAGTTAGGGTTTCTCAAACCCTATAAATAGAAGAGCAGTGCTGCCATCCCTCTCATCACCAAAAACCACACGCCCATCACTTGGCCGTGCAACATCACTCTCCTCTTCATTCCGCCCGACCTCCGCCTTTGCTCCTCCGTGCGCCGCTGCTGCTCCGCCCTCATCAGCCACTCTCGGCCAGCCCTAGCTTTTGTACTCGGTCATTAGTGAAGTGTCTTGTTTCCCTTTTATTATTTGCATTGTTATTCATGAGTATGTGTAACTAAACCTCTTATTCGGGTTAGGGTTAAATATTTGTGACTTATGTTTTTGAGATTTGAATCTTAATGCTTGTTTCGTTATTCGATTAAACCTTGTGCTCATTATTTGGATTGAATTGTGAAGTTAAGTGGAGGTTTGGAATAACAAAGCTTAACTGATCAATTCAACTCCCCTATTTACTATTTGTTGATACTAGAGAGCTATTAACAAGTAGTGCACTAATTCGATATATCTTGGAATGGAGTATTGAATTATTAGGTTTAATTGTGGTGTAGGCGTCCGGAAAGACACTACTTTAGGTTATAACTTGGAATGGAAGTAACCACACTTAGGAATTAGAAACATGATATTTAGAAATCAATGATAAAACCAAGTCACAATTGAATAATACCCTAACCTGAATATTTCCTCTGATATTTACACCTTAGCAATTTTCGTGATTTACAATTGTTTCACTAACAATTACTCTCACCTAGTTTCTTGTTTTTCTCCATTACAGAACAAAGTAGTAGCTATCTAGCTCCCTTGGGTTCGACCCTTGCTTACCGCTGTTCTAATCCACAGTTCGAAGTGAGGAAAATATAAATTGTTTTTGCACAGGTACGACGACAGCCTGTTCAAAATGGCGCCGTTGCCGGGGAGCTAAGCACGGTGAAATTTGTTCTTCTTTTCTTTTTAGTTTATTTTTTCTTGCTTATTTCGAAATTTGCTATTCGGTGATCTCAATAATTCAAAAACCCCAACTGTTCGATTTTTGTTTTCAATTTCTTTCGATTTCGTTTTCTAGCTCTCAGAGGGTCCTGTCACCAAGACTTACGAGTCTAAGGAAATTGGGTTTTAAGTGGGACCGCTGTGACCCCTCCAATTTCCTGGGGACCCTTTGTTGCTAGTATGTTCATGATAATCGGTGCCATGCTAGCTTGCACGTTTTTCTGATTCACTTGCAGATTCGACATGACTTCCTACTACGGAAGTGAGCCGTGTAATTATGGGGAGTACTACCCACCATCATCCTTCAGACTTGATGCCCGCGAGAAGATCATCACCCTTGAGCAATCCTGGGCCGAAAACATGGACGAATATTTGACACGCTTCAGTTCCATTTTGGCGAGCTGCCCGCACCATGGATTCACGTACCCCTATCTTCTTCAAAGGTTTCTCGATGGAATGTTGCAATATGAGTGGAACAGGCTTAATGAAGCTGCACCAGGAGGCTCGGTGAATAACTTGGACATGAACGAGCTTTGGGGTTTGATAGAAGATATGGCAGAAAGCTCAAGACAATCTCGGATCAAGCTGATCAAAGAAATAGACAATTTGGCCGAGAAATCTAAACCAGTACAAGAGCAGACCAAATCGCTAGAGGACATAGTAAGAGAGCTGGCAGCTAGCACCCAGCAGCCAAGTGCATACCTGAACCAGTATATGGCCAACACCGATAACGGCTCAGCCGAGTTAGCAGAAACAATATCCAAGTTGAGCAGAAATCAGGAAGAAGATGTCGGTACAAAAACAGGGGAGGACATGGCAGAGGATCTAATAGAGCCTATCTCGGAACCGGCAGAAGATGAGGACCAATGGTTGAAGGAAGAAGAGCTCAAGTCGGACTACCCCAAATATTTGGAAGAAGACAGGCCACTAGCACCTCTAGAAGATCCGACCGAGCCACTCGAGTCAGTCCCCATTACCGAGCTCTCCAAGATATGCACTGACCTCATTACGGATATGCCCGAGACAGAACCAGCCCTTACTATCACAGCACCAGAGGCAGAGCAAGCCCTCACTGTCGAAGCAGTCAAAGAAAGTCTAATGCCTGACACTCCTCTGCCAGTTCCAATACAGGTGATTGCTCCTAAGGACCACATGATCGACAAGGATAAGCTTGAAGGCAGAATAGAAGCGAAGCATGAGCCAGAGAAGGCAACGATGGAGTACTCACTCATCACAGTTCGAGAAGAACCGCCTGGAAAGCATGGTAGAAACATTGTTCCTCGAACACTTATTCCTAGACAACCACTCATCTGTGCCAAGAAGAAGAAGATTGATATGGGCACACACTTGACATCTCTTGAAGATAAAGAACTGAACGTCCATGCTAATCACTCATACATAAAGAAACGACCGAGGCTTGGCACACTTGAGTGGAAACCAGGATGGAGGAACACTAGAATACGACTCAATGGACCAGTGACTATGATAAAGGTGGCCTCGCCAGCTCAGAAGGATGTAAAGGCGAATCCGCCTGATCTTTGGAAGGTAGAGCCGAATGGACAGCTAGAGGAGCAGTATGGAAGAACAGAAGGAGAGGCCATGCAGAAGTATGACCTCACACGCCCTTGGGATCCTAACTTGTGATCCCTAAAGAGGTACCGTCGAGCCAACGACGTAAAACAAAGGCGCTCGCAGGGAGGCAGCCCTGCACTTTTCATTTTCTCATATTATTTGCTATTTATGTTTATCTGAGTCTTGAGTCTTTTCATCACATTGTACTTGGGAAAGAAGATGATCTTCATGCAGGGACAGAGGCGAACGTATCATAGATGTTAGCAAAAGACTGTATCCAGCATGAGTAGTTCACACTTTGAATAAGTTGCGTCGAGAAACATGAGCGTTTAAAGATTCTGTCACAAAGACTTACGAGTCTAAGGAGGTTGGGTTTTAAGTGAGACCATTGTGACTCCTCCAACCTCCTGGGAATCTTTTATTCGTCTTAATGTCATCGACACAGACCTTTCATCGTATGACGAACTCACGCTGCGATACAAGCTCCAATGGTGCTCTTCGAGGACTCACAGGAGAATTATCAGTCGTCTCTGATTGTCACGCACGCACGAGGGAATTGCCTGTCCTTACTCCTTTCTTATTTCCCTTTGTTTTATTTATGCATGCATTGTGAGTCTAGATTTAAGTCGTGCCGTGAGGACACGGCTTATTTCAAAAGTGTGGGGTGGGAGAGTCAGTTATCGAGTCAGCACGTTTATTTCATGCACCCTGCACAGAGTCAGCACGTTTCGAGTCATTTTTAAAATTTTTTGTACATGATACTTCACTATTTCCTAGACTTGCAGTATTGGATAGTGATTAGGTGAAATAGATATAGCCGATTTTACATGCATGTCTTTGGTGAAAATTGATTTGTGCGACTAACATGTGATCTTAAAATTCTGCATGCCTTTGTCAGTTGAGATAAACAGGGATGTGGAGTTGATAGCAATGCCCTAGAGAGACTTGACAGATCGTTCAAAGGCCGAACTCAGGATATGTGGTTATGTGGAGTTCGTGGAGGCTAGCACTTCGAGGCAACATAGTACGAGTCTGCTCCGCCGCTACGGTACCCTTTGCGGTTGGTCGGGACGGGAAAACTTCACACCGTCCAAGCTCTAGTCCAAGTAGCCGAGAAAACAGGCAAGCGACCCTTGACTTGACCCGTGTCGAAAGGACGATGATGAGTAAGAGCAGGAAGGTTTCTAATCCGAGTAGCCGGGAAAATAGACGAGCGACCCTCGGCTTGACTCGCGTCAAAAGGAGGAGAAACCACGGTTCGATCAAATCACAATCCGCACTACAAAGCAACAAATTCACAACCATCGTGATAGTCCACACGTCTCATGTGACAGCATCATTGAAATTCCGAATCAGATGACACTATAGCTGACCGAAATCTCTCAACACTTTGGAGCTCGAATCAATCACGTGCAAGAAAAAGCGGCAAAGCATAACCACATAGCAGCGAGTTCGAGCCCGAGAATGAGGGTTCATGGGTCTAAACAGGGCTATCTCCAGATACATCCGAATTGATTTGCATCTCGACCCAAAGGTAACACGTATCTTTAACCCATGTTTTAGCACAAAGACATTAGTAGCGAGCATGCATAACAGGCGAGATCTAGAGTAATCGATTCATGTCCATGTAGCACGTCTAGGATGACCGAAGCTTTGTGATGTTCGTACTTCATTTTTTCCTCTTATGACCTAGTCCTTGTTCGGGACGAACAAGTTTAAGTGTGGGGTGGTTTGATGAGCCGTATTTATACGACTTGTCGAGTCATTAAATCCCACCATTTCATTCACTTTATTATGCGAACAGTTACTTTTTAGTGTTGTTTCGTGTTTCAGGTGATTTGGAAGCTCTAGGAGGAATCACGCTTAAAAGACGGCATTTTCATGCCAGAAACATCGCAATTGAAGATCAGACCAAAGGAGGGCCGTGAACAGTGTTTTTCGGCTCGTGAACAGTAACTCCGGCATGAATAGTGATTCCGGCGTGAATAGTAACTCCGGCGTGAATAGTGATTCCGCGTGAATAGTAACTCCGGCGTGAACAGTGTCCGATGAACAGTAATTCCGGCCCATGAACAGTACTTCGGAAAAAAGTCCAAGTTCCAAAGTCCAGCAGCCGGCCCAATTTGTATGCGACGCTAGGGTTTCGTAGCTTTATGACCAAGTTAGGGTTTCTCAAACCCTATAAATAGAAGAGCAGTGCTGCCATCCCTCTCATCACCAAAAACCACACGCCCATCACTTGGCCGTGCAACATCACTCTCCTCTTCATTCCGCCCGACCTCCGCCTTTGCTCCTCCGTGCGCCGCTGCTGCTCCGCCCTCATCAGCCACTCTCGGCCAGCCCTAGCTTTTGTACTCGGTCATTAGTGAAGTGTCTTGTTTTTCTTTTATTATTTGCATTGTTATTCATGAGTATGTGTAACTAAACCTCTTATTCGGGTTAGGGTTAAATATTTGTGACTTATGTTTTTGAGATTTGAATCTTAATGCTTGTTTCGTTATTCGATTAAACCTTGTGCTCATTATTTGGATTGAATTGTGAAGTTAAGTGGAGGTTTGGAATAACAAAGCTTAACTGATCAATTCAACTCCCCTATTTACTATTTGTTGATACTAGAGAGCTATTAACAAGTAGTGCACTAATTCGATATATCTTGGAATGGAGTATTGAATTATTAGGTTTAATTGTGGTGTAGGCGTCCGGAAAGACACTACTTTAGGTTATAACTTGGAATGGAAGTAACCACACTTAGGAATTAGAAACATGATATTTAGAAATCAATGATAAAACCAAGTCACAATTGAATAATACCCTAACCTGAATATTTCCTCTGATATTTACACCTTAGCAATTTTCGTGATTTACAATTGTTTCACTAACAATTACTCTCACCTAGTTTCTTGTTTTTCTCCATTACAGAACAAAGTAGTAGCTATCTAGCTCCCTTGGGTTCGACCCTTGCTTACCGCTGTTCTAATCCACAGTTCGAAGTGAGGAAAATATAAATTGTTTTTGCACAGGTACGACGACAGCCTGTTCAACTTGCTATCCTTGCCCTTCAATTTGAGACCATTGTTAAGGAGACCACGAGGAATCGTGCTTTGGGAGGAGGCTCCTTGATCACATTGATAGACATGAGGTGTAACTTCACCTTTGGCCATGAGGGATGCCCCAAGCCATCCAAAAGCGTGCTTGACTTGCCTACCATGAAACATATGCACATTGTCAAGAAAGACGGAAAGACTTAGGATGACGACAAGAAGCCTCATCAGAAGGAGCTCATGGATAATGTCGCGTATAGGAGGAAGGTGTTCAAAAGGGAGAACCCACTTTATTGCATAGCCAACGTCACCCCATCCCCTCCTTCCTCACCCATCCCCTCTCCTCCCACAGCAACCGAGCCCACTACCCCCATCACTGAGGAGCCACCCACTGAGGAGCCGGCTATTTAGAGTGCTCCCCGTGCTAGTGGGGATTTGACTGAGTGGCGAGAGAGGGTCTCCTTCGACATTGCTGACTTGAGGAGCGGCGTGGCTGACTTGAGGAGTGGCTTGGCCAGACTTGAGGAGTTTACTAGAGATGAGGCTATGAGAGCTCGCCAGGAGTCGGAGTGGCTCCGGTCCACACTATTATCCATGATCAGAGGTCCCGGTGGTTCAGTTGCTCCTCCTCCAGTTGATCCAGAGTTTTCTATCCCTCGTGTCATCTCCCCATTGTCTACCACGCCAGCTTCTAGACCTGGGGAGGCAGGCTCACGACTCACTGGTGGCACGGTGGAGCGGGAGAGTTCCATTAGAGAGGAGAGCGCACCACTCACTGGCGCCACATTGGAGGGGTTGAAGATTCTACTAGGGAGGCCACTTCGGGAGGCGATGAGGCTACATCTTGAGCTTGTATTGCATTTTGATCTTGCTTGTGTCTATGTTTTGATGCCTTCTTGCTTAGATTATGTACTTGGATGCTAAGTCGCCTTTTGGCGCAATTTTGGATGATGTATGCCAATTTTAGTGATATACTCTTGAGGTTACAAGTATCGAAAAATCTATATATACTCACATTGTTAGAATCTTAAGCATGATAAGATTATAGGCTGGATTTGGGATTGAGATGTAAGGATTGGCATGACTAGTACGTTGTAATTCTTTCTATGGCTTTGTTCTTGTTCGGGACGAACAAGTTTAAGTGTGGGGTAGTTTGATAAGTCGTAGTTGTACGACTATTTTCTGTGTTAAACCTCCGTCTCTTAGTGGTTGCCTATATATTATTTCACTACCTGTGTGTAGCTTTCTTTCTCAGGTGCATTCGGAGACCATGGAATGAATATCGGCTAAGGAGAGCCTATTAGAAAATGTTTTGCGTCGAAGAAATGAAGTTCGAAGTGCTTGAAGTTTGAGTCAGTGCAAACCGCTTAGGCCTGAAGGATTAAATGCGCTTAGGTCTACTGAGTTTTCAATAATTGTTCAGACCTCCGCGGAATGAAATAAAGAGACATCCGCGGGTCCAGCTGGCAGTCGAATTTCCTTATTTTGGATTTGCAATCTCGGGAAGAAACAGAGAGAATTCGAGGAGACAGAAGAGAGGCGGCTGGCTCTCGACTTAAGGAAGGAAAAATCAGAAAAGATAAGAAGTTGGGAGTGGAGGATTTGAGAAGAGAACTCTCGGAGTAGGGTTCCAATTGAAGAAGCTTGAGCTTGGATTCGTTACTGGATTCAAGTATTGGAGTTGAGCTGCAGCTTGGGGAGAATTCATCATTAGTAATTTCGTTTCATTCTATCCAAAAACTTGATGATGTATTCCCTTACGATGAGTAGCTAAACTCATATGTGTAGGCTAGAACTCGACATTGTGATGTTTTGACTTGAGACCTATATTGATTTTTGTGTTTTGTGTCATATTACTATGCATTCTTTATGGAGTTGATTTTGCTAACATAAGTGGAACCCTAGCGGGGGAGCTTTTGTTTGTTTGTTGATTCCGATTGTCAAGTTTACTAGCAACCTAGCGGGGATAGCAAACTAGGACACGAGTAATATACCACTAGGATTAAACACCCTAGGACAACTTGTTTAAATCTTCATGCAACTCTAGCGAGTTAGGGTCTTGATTATCGCTAGCGTGAGATTAAGTACTAGAACCAGAGCGGGGAGTATAACCTTAGCGGGGGAGCTCTAAGTTATAGAACATTAGAAATCAAAACGGATTTGTCAATGATTTGGTCTTGCATCACAATCGAAGGTTCTAGCTTGCACTACTCTTTGATATTATATACTTGAATTTGTGTGACGATTGCTCTCTTGATAAGTGATCATTGTTGCTTGCTTTTGGTTTTTTATTTACTTGTTTGAAATTTCCAACCCCTTTGTCACTCTCGTACTTAGTGAACAGATTCTTATATCGATCTCTGTGGATACGACCCGACTTACCACTTGCTAGTCGGAGTTAGAAATATTATTTTTGACGGGTACAACGACACCTGTCAAATTTTGGCGCCGTTGCCGGGGATCGGTAACGAAGAATCTCACTAAGTATTTCTTTCTTTTAGGTTTATTTTATTGTCTTTTATTTTGTCACTTGATTATTTTTTGTTTAAGTAACAATGTCACAGAGAAGTATTGAACGTGATCATGAAGAGCGAAGTAGTGTACTAGGAGATAACATGCAAGAACAGAGGCAAGGACTGCCCGATGTTAATCAAAAAGTACCACCCCCCAGAAATCAGTGATTCGTGAATGAGTATGCTAGACCTCGTGCAGCTAGACACGAGGATTACGAGGATGAGTTGGATCAAGAATACCTCGGTGGAGGAAACCAATATGGACAGTTAGCTAGGCGTCGGGATTTGAGACGCACTATGAGAGGAGTTTGTGCGCCGTATATTGATGAGGCACCTTGGTGCATTAGGTTGGATGAGGACGCAAAAGATATCGAGATAAAGGGTGTGGTGATACACCACTTGCCCAAGTTTGGAGGAATGCCCGATGAGAACCCCCTAAGACACTTGAAGGAATTTCATGGAGTTTGCATGTCAATGAAATCGGCATCAGTTCCGGAAAATATTTTTAAATTAAAGGCATTCCCTTTTTCTTTAGTAAGTCAAGCTAAATCTTGGTTAATGTCTTTGCCTTCAGGTTCGATTATTTCATGGGATCAAATGCAAAGGAAGTTCATGGACAAGTACTACTCCCATTCGAAGGCGGATCAAACAAGAAAAGAGCTCTCTATGCTTAGACAAGGACGTGGAGAAACGTTGTTCGATTAATTGGAGAGGTTTAGGCAATTGGAAGAGAGTTGTCCGAATCATGGATTCCCACAAAGGATGTTGCTTGAATACTTCATGGATGGGATGATTCTAATGGAAAGAAGAATGCTAGATGCCTCCGCTCAAGGGACTATCCTTGACATGTACCCCAAGGAGATATGGGAGTTGATTGAGAGAGTTGCCGAGAGCACAAGGTATTTAGAAGAAACACATAAACCTGCACCAGTTGCTAATGTGAATGTACATTCTGAATTGCAGGAACTGAAGAATATGATGGCTCAAATAGTGATGCAACAACCTCAAATGAATCAACAAGTGGAGTGTAAGGTAAACAAGTCCACTTTTAATTCAATGAATAATGATAACGCTATTTTTCAGGAAAGAACAGAAGACGTGAATACATGAACAAGGGAGATTTGCCACCAAGGAGGTATGATGGATACCAAGGCAACAACAAATGGCAACCTAGGCAAAATGATGGTGGTTGGAAAGGGAACAACAATTATGATGTGGGGCAATCCTCATACCCACAAAAGCTGCCGTACAAACCACCACACATCAGACAAGGAGACGAGGACCCGATCAAGGAATTGAGAGAGGAAATGAGAGGCAAGTTCAAGGAACTCACTCAAAAGATGGGCCAACAAGCTGGAGATGTTAACGAGCTAAAGAAGTAAGTGTCTCAAATTGCCAGCGCCGTTTACGAAAAGCGAGAAGACAAAGGGAAGCTGCCGTTGCAAACGATCCCCAATCCAAGGCAAAATGTGAGTGTGATTGTGATAAAGGATGAAGAGGAGATGAAGGCTGAAGGAAAGAAAAAGGAGAAAAATTTGGATTCAACATCAGTGAATTGGGCGGACGTCTCACCAATTAAATCGCGGACGCCTCAGCAATTACAAAATGAAGAGACCTCCGTGGAGGATAATCAAGAGACGTGCGCGGAATTCTCAGTAAGCAATTTCCAGATTTTGAATTCTAACCCTCTTGCGCCATCTCCATTTCCCATGCAGGTTATTGAGCGTCACGAAGCTATAAACAATGAGATGTTCCCTTGAGTGGCATGTATTTGGCAAAACGTAGTTAGACAGTTCGAACAGGAGTTCAGGGGGAGTTCAAACACATTCTGGGACTACAATACAGCGTGAAGCAGATGCCAAGATGTTTTCCGGAAGGTTCGAAAGATCGAATGTCATTTTGATCTGAAGTCGGCCAGTGATGGACCATAATTATACGAATCATAAACACAGTAAAACCCACAAAATTAGATTGTTTATCTATTTAACTTTTGCTTGTTAGTTCCGATATTTATCTACATGGTATTTTGGAGCTTAGAGAGAAAACACGCTAAGGAGAGGATTTTACGCTGAAAATATATTACGAGTCAGTCCAAGGTCACGATCAGACGCTGAATGAAGAAATCTCAAGATCCTAATGTGGAATCACTCAAAACAAATCCAACCGAGGAGCAACCAAAGTCAGTCCGGAGCTGAAATACACCGATAGTTTTGTGAAAACTTCACAAAACTCACACAAACTCACTCTTATCCATTGGTGACCGGCGGCTTTGGGGAGAGGTGAGCTTGGGAGGAAGCTCTCCTCCATGGATGACCTAAGACCGGCGGCTTCTACCTCCCATGGAGCTCACCATGGATGAGAGCCATGTGCTCTCATCCTCACCCTCCATTCCCCTCTCCTTTGGCTATAAATACATGCCTCCATCTCATTTGTAATCCATCCCAAAAATCATACACTTCTCTCTTTAGAAAGTTTGGCATTTGTAAGTTTGGTTTTTAATATATAATACTCCTGTTGGTTCTTGAGTATTATAGTTCGGTCTTGAGTACTCCTGTCGGTTCTTGAGTACTCAAGCTTTTCTTTATTCTCGAGTACTCTTGTCGGTTCTTGAAGTACTCACCCCTTTCCCTTACTTACTGTCTTTCAAAAACAGTAAGTACTTAGCTATGGTATCCACCTCTATGGATATTTGTAGCTAGACTCTTCATTCGGTTGAAGGGGTGTACTTGTATCATAAAATGTTTTAGGCCATCTTTTTAGTGCCTCTTCTTTTTATTCAAAACTTGTTCTATGTGCCATATATTAGGCCAGAACTTCCAAGGTTGAGTGGATGCTTGAAATGGCAAAACTCTTCCGTGGAGGTTCGTGAACATACTCGGGTAAGTGGATGCTTGAAATGGCAAAGCTTATCTGAGGAGTTCGACCTCTTTTAAACACCATTGGTTTTGATCGGAAATGACGGATCAATGGATGCACATAGGCTAGTATACCTTGAAATGGGGTGCTAGTCTAAATAGAACAAGTTCTCTACGACCTTGAAATGGGCTAGACAGTGTGTGCAAATCGAGCGCTTGAAATGGCCTTGATACACGTTTGAATACTTAGTAGGATCACTAAAGGCCAATGATAAACAGGCTATGATACAAGGCCCCCGAAACCGAATGCTCTCCTTAGATTTAAAAAACCCCTCACATTTACTTTCTTAGTATAAACTGCTCTATCAACTGCTCACGTTCCAGAAGGCTTGCCAATCACGCATCACCCACTGTAAGTCTTCTACTTTTATTTTCAGTATTTTACTTTTCTGTCATTTACTTTTCCGCACTAAAAACCAAAACCAACCAACCAATCACTTACTTTTCCGCACTAAAACCTCAATCAACCTAAAACACGCTCCCTCGCTGTACAAATCCCTCAAAGAACGACTATCCCCCTAATTCCCTTGGGTTCGACCCCTACTTACCACTTGCTACCCAGTAGTAAGGTCACGAGTAGCGGAATATAAATTTGCTTTTGCACAGAGAACACCGCACCTTAACAACAGTGCGGTGGGCTCCGTCAAAACTGGCGCCGTTGCCGGGGAATTAGCCGTCGGATTAGTTATTCTTTCCCTCCCCTTCTCATTTCTTCATCACGCTACCCACTATGGCAAGAATCAACACAGGAACAGTGGCGAAATACGACCTAAGCCACCCATGGGATCCAAACCAGTGATCCAGGAATGAGGTACTGTCGAGCCAACGACGTTAAACAAAGGCACTGGTCGGGAGGTAACCCGACACCTATTTTACTTTCTGTCTTTTATTTTTCTGTCATTTAGTTTTTTTCGTAAGTCGCTCTCACCCACTTGGTGCATAGAATGAAATGACTATTCAGGAATCGGTTATGGGTGCAACATTAAGCCAGCCAGGCCTATGCCAAGAGTTCAAGGCCCCAGCCGAACTCCCTCGATTATCTAGCCTCGAGCCATGTCATTCGACACAATAAAGGGAGTTCTGTTCTTCCCTTTTCCTTGATGTCATTTCCTTCTCGTACAATATCTGCTTGCATGGCTTTTGAACTAAGTTGTGCTGAAAGGCACGCCTTCGTTCAAAAGTGTGGGGTGAGAACCACCTTTGTAAATAAATAACATGTTTTTCCTTTTTCCCTTAATAATTATCTTTTTGAAAATATGAACTTAAGAATGTGAAAAAGATAGATCATAATTCATGCATTAACCTTGTGAAAATTCAACTGTTTAAAAACTTAAAATGTAACTTCTCATTTGTCCCTTTGTGCTGAGATAAACTAAGGATGTGGAGTTGACATAAACTGCCCTAGAGAGGCTTGGCAAGCAATCGAAGGACTGAATTTCGCTATATGGTTTTCGAAGTCAGTGGAGGCTGCACTTCGGGCTTCAGTGAAGATTGAAGTCATCTCCGCCATGCAGTGTTTATGCAAAAAAGAAAAAAGGCGAGGATGGGAATCAGACCGTCCTATCTCTAGTCAAAGTAGCCGAGAAAATAGATGAGCGACCCTCATCTTGACCCGCGCGAAACGGCAAGGATGAGAGGAGCGGGGAGGTATTTCCATATGCTCGCGGGCGACGATTGGACCTCCCAAAAAGGCTTGAGAAAATGGACTAGCAAGCCACAAAAAGGCAAAAGCTCAAAGAAGCAAATCAAGAGGCCAAAGGCCCAAAATTGTGAAGGTTTTAACCGAACAAAAAGTGAAGTACTCAAAGAGTCAAATCAAAGGCCAAAGGCCGATTCACTACAAAAGCTGTCCCTCGCCAAAAGAAAATCAAAAACCAAACCATTGAAACCCGAACCAAATCACGTGCTAGAGAAAGCTACAAGAAAACCATATAGTGCGAGACGGTCCCGAGAATGCAGTCCAGGAGCCTAAAAAGGGCTATCTCCCGAAACATCCAAAATAATTTGCATCACAGCACGGAGGTACAAGTATCAAATTTCTTCTAATTATTTACACAGTTCAATTTGGTAATAAGTAGTAATGCATGAATTAGGATAAATCGAGTCCCACAGTCTTACTTTCATATTTTAAAAGCTTACTTAGTGTGCCGCCCTTTAATAGCATTGTTCGGGATGAACAACTAAAAGTGTGGGGTGATCTGATGGACCATAATTATACGAATCATAAACACAGTAAAACCCACAAAATTAGAATGTTTGTCTATTTAACTTTTGCTTGTTAGTTCCGATATTTATCTACAGGGTATTTTGGCGCTTAGAGAGAAAACATGCTAAGGAGAGGATTTTACGCTGAAAATATATTACGAGTCAGTCCAAGGTCACGATCAGACGCTGAATGAAGAAATCTCAAGATCCTGACGTGGAATCACTCAAAACAAATCCAACCGAGGAGCAACCAAAGTCAGTCCGGAGCTGAAATACACCGATAGTTTTGTGAAAACTTCACAAAACTCACACAAACTCACTCTTATCCATTGGTGACCGGTGGCTTTGGGGAGAGGTGAGCTTGGGAGGAAGCTCTCCTCCATGGATGACCTAAGACCGGCGGCTTCTACCTCCCATGGAGCTCACCATGGATGAGAGCCATGTGCTCTCATCCTCACCCTCCATTCCCCTCTCCTTTGGCTATAAATACATGCCTCCATCTAATTTGTAATCCATCCCAAAAATCATACACTTCTCTCTCTAGAAAGTTTGGCATTTGTAAGTTTGGTTTTTAATATATAATACTCCTGTTGGTTCTTGAGTATTATAGTTCGGTCTTGAGTACTCCTATCGGTTCTTGAGTACTCAAGCTTTTCTTTATTCTCGAGTACTCTTGTCGGTTCTTGAAGTACTCACCCCTTTCCCTTACTTACTGTCTTTCAAAAACCGTAAGTACTTAGCTATGGTATCCACCTCTATGGATATTCGTAGCTAAACTCTTCATTCGGTTGAAAAGGTGTACTTGTATCATAAAATGTTTTAGGCCATCTTTTTAGTGCCTCTTCTTTTTATTCAAAACTTGTTCTATGTGCCATATATTAGGCCAGAACTTCCAAGGTTGAGTGGATGCTTGAAATGGCAAAACTCTTCCGTGGGGGTTCGTGAACATACTCGGGTAAGTGGATGCTTGAAATGGCAAAGCTTATCTGAGGAGTTCGACCTCTTTTAAACACCATTGGTTTTGATCGGAAATGACGGATCAATGGATGCACATAGGCTAGTATACCTTGAAATGAGGTTCTAGTCTAAATAGAACAAGTGCTCTACGACCTTGAAATGGGCTAGACAGTGTGTGCAAATCGAGCGCTTGAAATGGCCTTGATACACGTTTGAATACTTAGTAGGATCACTAAAGGCCAATGATAAACAGGTTATGATACAAGGCCCCCGAAACCGAATGCTCTCCTTAGATTTAAAAAACCCCTCGCATTTACTTTCTTAGTATAAACTGCTCTATCAACTGCTCACGTTCCGGAAGGCTTGCCAATCACGCATCACCCGCTGTAAGTCTTCTACTTTTATTTTCAGTATTTTACTTTTCTGTCATTTACTTTTCCGCACTAAAAACCAAAACCAACCAACCAATCACTTACTTTTCCGCACTAAAACCTCAATCAACCTAAAACACGCTCCCTCGATGTACAAATCCCTCAAAGAATGACTATCCCCCTAATTCCCTTGGGTTCGACCCCTACTTACCACTTGCTACCCAGTAGTAAGGTCACGAGTAGCGGAATATAAATTTGCTTTTGCACAGAGAACACCGCACCTTAACGACAGTGCGGTGGGCTCCGTCAGCCAGCGAAGAAATCGATCTTCAGATATTCGAATGAATATCTACATATAAGTTTTAAGGCGGTAAGGCTGACTTGGTGAGGAAGTCTTCGTATATTCCTCTCACCGATTTGAGAAAGATATACATCGAATATTTAGGAATATTTCCTAAATATTTATTGGGATTATCTGGAGCAGATTTGGATATCGTCCTTGCATATAAATACAATGCTAGGGCGTCCATGTTCTGCGTCGCTTCTTGAGAGAAAATAAACACGAGAGCATTCGTGAGATTGGAGGAGGAGTGACGACCGGCTGACTATTCCACACCGGAATATCAACGGGGAAGTAACAGTCTGTTCAGTGTGCTGTTCAGACTATTCTTGAAGAACAACAAAGCACACACACACACGGTGATCAAGATACGTCTTTGAGAGAAGGCGACTGGGCTTTTGAGAGGTCCAAGACTAGGCCGAGAGGGAAGTCTCGTCCTACCCATAGGGGTTTGATAAGTCGTAGTTGTACGACTATTTTCTGTGTTAAAACCCCGTCTCTTAGTGGTTGCCTGTATATTATTTCACTACCTGTGTGTAGTTTTCGTTCTCAAGTGCATTTGGAGACCATGGAAGGAATATCGGCTAAAGGGAGCCTATTTGATGATGTTTGGC
Source organism: Rhodiola kirilowii (assembly GCA_033675215.1). Taxonomy (NCBI): domain Eukaryota; kingdom Viridiplantae; phylum Streptophyta; class Magnoliopsida; order Saxifragales; family Crassulaceae; genus Rhodiola; species Rhodiola kirilowii. The sequence goes on from CM066203.1 coordinate 24,299,773, forward strand.
ATCAAAAGAAATGAAGTTCAAAGTGCTGAAGTTTTAGTCAGTGCAGACCACTTACGTCTGAAGAATTATGGGCACTTAGGTCTTAACAATTTCGGTAATTGTTAATACGTCCGCGGACGTTAAATCAAGAGACGTAAGTGGAATCTAGCTGGCAGTCAAATTTGCTTATTTTGGATTTGTAATCTCGGGAGGAATAATACTAAAATTGAAGAGCCATTCTCGGTGAAGAAAACAGGAGAATTTGAGGAGGCTCATTCACAATTGAAGAAGATAAAAAAGAGAGAAAAGGGAGGAGGAAGTGTCTTTTGGCCGTGGGATTTGTGTGTGGTTTTGAGAACACGCGTTTAGTGGCTGGGAGGATAGGATACATGGTTTTGAGGAGAATTGCTGAGCAACTTTTGCAGTAGACAAAAGTTTGCGAATTTGGATACGTTGGAGGATTGGAAAGAAGACACACGTTGAGGGAAAAAGAAACAAAAGTTTGGAGGGCAGAATTGAAGGAAGCTTGGAGGAGAATTTAACATCAGTACTTTCTTTTTCATTCCATTCAAAAGCACTTGATTATGTATTTCATTACGATGAGTAGCTAAACTCATACGTGTAGGCTAGAACTCGAAATTTTGATGTATTGACTTGAGACTTATATTGAATTTCTATGTTTTGCGCTATATTACTATGCAATGTTTATGGATTTGACGTGCTAGTATGAGTGGAACCCTAGCGGGGGAGCTTTTGTTTGTGTGTTGAGGTCGATTATCAAAGTTTACTAGCAACCTAGCGGGAATAGCAAACTAGGATACGAGTAATATACCACTAGGATTGACACCCTAGGACAACTTATTTATATGTTCATGCAACTCTAGCGAGGTTAAGTATTAGAACAAAAACGGGGAGTATAACCTAGCGGGGAGCTCTAAGTTGTAGAACATTAGAATCAAAACGGATTGGTCAATGATTTAGTCTTACATCACAATCGAGAGTTCTAGCTTACACTTCGCTTGAGATTTGATACTTGAATTTGTGTGACTATTTCTATTGATAGTTGATCGTTGTTGCTACTTGCGTTTTTATTTGACTTGTTTGAAATTTCCAAAACCCCCATTGTTACTTTTGTGCTTAGTAAACAGATTCTCACACCGATCTCTGTGGATACGACCCGACTTACCACTTGCTAGTCGGAGATAAAGAAATATTATTTTTGACGGGTACAACGACGCCCGTCAAATTTTGGCGCCGTTGCCGGGGATCGGTAATGAAGAATCTCACTAAGTACTTCTTTCTTTTAGTTTTATTTTATTGTCTTTTTTTGTTTTTGTTTGGTTTTATGGTTTGCTATGTATTCCTATTATAGTGAACCAATTTATGACGACGTTGTTAATCGAAGACTACCACCCCCCAGAAATCAGAAATTTGTGAATGAGTATGCTAGACCTCGTGCAGCTAGACACGAGGATTACGAGGATGAGTTGGATCGAGAATACCTCGGTGGAGGAAACCGATATGGACAGTTACCTAGGCGTCGGGATTCGGGACGCACTATGAGAGGACTTTATGCGCCGTATAGTGATGAGGAACCTTGGTGCATTAGGATGGACGCGGACCCGATCAAGGAAATGAGAGAAATGTGCAAAGAACTCGCTCAAAAGATGGGCCAACAAGCTGAAGTCATTAACGAGCTAAAGAAGCAAGCATCTCAAATTGCAGCGTAGTTTACGAAAGGCAAGAAGAAGAGCTGAACGAAGATTCTACCTCAGTGCAGGACGCGAACGCCTCACCAATTGATGCGCAGACGCCTGAAGAATTACAAAATAATCAGGAGACGTCCGCGGAAGATAAACAGAAGACGTCCGCGGGCTGCACTAATTCAGGTAAGGAAATTCCAATTTCTAACACTCCTCTACCATTCCCAATGCAGGTGATAGCTCCTAAGGACCACACGATCGACAAAGATGAGCTAGAAGGCAGATTGGAGGCGAGGAATGAGCAAAACGATCCAACGATGGAGCGCCCAGTTGCAGCAAGTCAAGTAGCACCACCCAAAAAGTGTAAGGACCCAGGTACTCTCACAATCACCCGTGATGTTGACTCTTATATTTTGCAGATGGGAGATGCCAGCGCTAACGGTCCTCTTGCACTCATTTTGGGACAATCACTCCTCTTCGCCACAAGCACCAAGAATGACATGGGAACACGCTTGTTGTCACTTATGTTTGCTAGCAAGACATCAAACTTCCATGTTCACGAGGATCTCGACCGTCCATACATGAGGAAGCGACCGAGACATGACACGTTTGGATGAAAACCAGGATGGAGAGACACGAGAGCACCACTCGATGAGGGCTATGAGCATCACAAGGGAGTAAAGAAGTTTGACTTGGAGCAGCCATGGGATCCTAATTTGTGATCCTTAAAGAGGTAATGTCCAACCAAGGACGTAAAACAAAGGCACTTACCGGGAGGCAACCCGGTGTGTTTTTACTTTACACATGTTAGGAGTAGGTTAATTAGTGGAATTGGGAATCTGATAATGCGCCCCGAGTGCATTCCTTTTTTATTTCTTGTGGTTTAAGGTGATTGAATAAAGAAAGGAGTTCAACATCAGTACAATTGGCGCACGTCTTAACAATTAACTGCGCGGACGCCGAGACAATTAAGCTAAATCAAGAGACGTCCACGGCAGTAAATGATGGAGGCGTCCGCGGTGCATCGCAGAGGGTAAATCGCAGCCACCACCACCACCAGAGTATTAGGGGAGTACCAGTTCCGTCGTTTTTTTATTTATTTATTCTCTTTTATTTTTATTTGAGTCTGTTTTATTGTCCGTCTTATCTCTTGAGTTGTACCGTGAGGACACGGGTCAATTTAAGTGTGGGGTGGGATGTTATAGAGTCAGTTGTGTGTCGTGTCTGTTTTAATTTTTTATGTTTTCATGTTATGTGTCGGGATGAACTGATGATGTACTGCTATGCTTTTCTCATATGTCAAAATCTTATTTCCAGCTTTGTTTGACTATTGTGCTCATTTGACTAAAAATGCAAAATTTCAAAAAATTTCGATGCTTTGTTCTTGTGAGTTGTGATATACAAGAATGTGGAGTTGACAGAAATGTCCTAGAAAGGTACGGCAAATTGCAGGAAGTTCTGAGTTTTGGTTCTGATGATTGAGAAAAGCGGTGGAGGTTGACGCTTCACTAGCCTAGTCCTGAGAGTAGCTCCATCACCGAGTTATACAAGTTATTCTTGCGTTCGCAGTGGTGGCGGGACAGAGAAAATGAACTGTCCATCTCTAGTCGGAGTAGCTGGGAATGGGTGGGTAACCCCTACCTTGCCTCATGCAGAAACGACGAGGATGAGAAAAGAGCGGGACGCACTCCTATGCTGTTATTCGGAGGCTATGTTTGGAGTGGTTCAAGGGCACAAATGATTATGTGGATAAGAAACAAATTCAAAAGCCGAAGGCAAACAATCAAGTAAGAAGAAAATCAAAATCTGATTGATTCAAGCAAGATGTGTAGTTTATTAAAGTCCATACAAGTTAAGGAATTCAAGACTCAACGGTATGAAAGCAGAGAATTAATCATGTGTCAGAGAAAGCCGCCGACTCAATCTAAAGACCAAAACTCAGAAAAGAATGCAGTGTCTGTGGTACCTATAGGGGACTATCTCCCAAACATCCAAGGTCGTTTGGATTGCAACTCGCGAGGTAACAAGTATCGAAAAATCTATCTTTACTCGCATTGTTAGAATCTTAAGCATGATAAGAACATTAGGCTGGATTTGGGATTGAGATGTAAGGATTAGCATGACTAGTACATTGTAATTCTTTCTATGGCTTTGTTCTTGTTCGGGACGAACAAGTTCAAGTGTGGGGTAGTTTGATAAGTCGTAGTTCTACGACTATTTTCTGTGTTAAAACCCCGTCTCTTTGTGGTTGCATGTATATTATTTCACTACCTGTGTGTAGTTTTTGTTCTCAGGTGCATTTGGAGACCATGGAAGGAATATCGGCTAAAGGAAGCCTATTTTATGATGTTTGGCATCAAAAGAAATGAAGTCCGAAGTGCTGAAGTTTTAGTCAGTGCAGACCACTTACGTCTGAAGAATTATGGGCACTTAGGTCTTAACAATTTCGGTAGTTGTAAATACGTCCGCGGACGTTAAATCAAGAGACGTAAGTGGAATCCAGCTGGCAGTCAAATTTGCTTATTTTGGATTTGTCATCTCTGGAGGAATAATACTATATCGAAGAGCCATTCTCGGGGAAGAAAACAGGAGAATTCGAGGAGGCTCATTCACAATTGGAGAAGATAAAAAAAAAGAAAAGGGAGGAGGAGGAAGTGTCTTTTGGCCTTGGGATTTGTGTGTGGTTTTGAGAACACACGTTTAGAGGCTGGGAGGATAGGATACAGGGTTTTGAGGAGAATTGCTGAGTAACTTTTGCAGAAGACAAAAGTTTGCGAATTTGGATACGTTGGAGGATTGGAAAGAAGACACACGTTGAGGGAAAAAGAAACAAAAGTTTGGAGGGCAGAATTAAAGGAAGCTTGGAGGAGAATTCAATATCAGTACTTTCTTTTTCATTCCATTCAAAAGCACTTGATTATGTATTTCATTACGATGAGTAGCTAAACTCATACGTGTAGGCTAGAACTCGAAATTGTGATGTATTGACTTGAGACTTATTTTGAATTTCTATGTTTTGCGCTATAATACTATGCAATGTTTATGGATTTGACGTGCTAGCATGAGTGGAACCCTAGCGGGGGAGCTTTTGTTTGTGTGTTGATTTCGATTATCAAAGTTTACTAGCAACCTAGCAGGGATAGCAAACTAGGATACGAGTAATATACTACTAGGATTGACACCCTAGGACAACTTGTTTATATGTTCATGCAACTCTAGCGAGGTTAAGTATTAGAACAAAAACGGGGAGTATAACCTAGCGGGGAGCTCTAAGTTGTAGAACATTAGAAATCAAAACGGATTGGTCAATGTTTAGTCTTACATCACAATCGAGAGTTCTAGCTTACACTTCGCTTGATATTTGATACTTGAATTTGTGTGACTATTTCTATTGATAATTGATCGTTGTTGCTACTTGCGTTTTTATTTGACTTGTTTGAAATTTCCAAAACCCCCATTGTTACTTTTGTGCTTAGTAAACAGAATTTCACACCGATCTCTATGGATACGACCCGACTTACCACTTGCTAGTCGGAGATAAAGAAATATTATTTTTGACGGGTACAACGATGCCCGTCAGGGATCGAGGGGAGCTACGGTGAACCGAGATTGCAAATCCGAGAGACGGAGAAATAGAGGCTAGGCGATTACAAACAAGGTGTTGTGTAAGAGTAAGACCACTTGTAGCTCTAATCTCGTAATACGATTTGTGTCCCTTTTAGTGTGTGGGAAACCCCCCAGAGTAGGCAAAGCGGAACTGGGTAACATATCGTGTGTGCTCCTATTTGTTCTGTTTACAGTACTGTCTGCTAAGGTGTTCCAGTCTCTGGATAAACACAACCTGAAACTGTCCAACAAGTGTTCGAGACGCAGCTCGAACACCATCTGGAACTTGTCTTGACTAAGACAAGTAGATTTCAATTGGTATCAGAGTAGACACTCGACACACTGAGTGAGATCCTGGAACTGTTCAAGATGACTCCAAAGAAAGGACAAAGCGCAACCAGAGATAACAAAGATATTTTGCTTAGAACAGAGGTGTCTGGAGTATTGGCTGAGACTGACTGCACCTCCTATCAACTAAATATGATGGCTCGGAAGTTTGATAGGATGGTCCGAAAGCTCGACAAACGCAGACCTGAGCAAGGACAGTCACAATCAAGCAAACTTCATAACGGGAAGACAGACACGAAGACCGGGAGAAACAAAAACATCTGCATGGTTGCCTTCAGCTCATCAAGGCACATGGAAAAAGATCGCTGGTACTTCGACAGTGGATGCTCCGCTGATATGACAGGTGACCCCAAGTTTCTCACACATATTCGACCTGTCATAAAAAGGCAGTTTGTTACGTTCGGTGATGGAGGAAAGGGTCAGGTGATCGGCTGTGGGACATTGAAGGTTCTGGATCTTCCGGTACTCAAGGACATCCTCTTAGTTGAAGGACTGAAGGTGAACCTTATCAGTATCAGTCAGCTATGCAATGGCGGGCACCATGTCAAATTCACTCATGACTCTTGCCAAGTCTTGAACAAGGAAGGAGGCACACTAATGAAAGGTAGTAGAGCTGCCAACGACTGTTACCTTATAGGGTCTGTGATGGACCAAAGTTATACGAATCATAAACACAGTATAACCCCTTATTTAGACTGTTTGTCTATCTAACTTCTACGTATTAGTCCCGATATATTTCCACAGGGCATTTTAGAGACTGAAGTGAAAACACGCTAAGGAGAGGATTTTATGCTGAAAAGATAACAAGAGTCAATCCAAGGTCAAGATGATATGCCGACTGAAGAAATATCAAGGATCCTGACGTTGAATTGACCATAACAAATTAATCAGAAGAATCAGGAGTGGAGTCAAGACAGCCCGGGGAAGAAACACATTGATAGTTTTGTGAAAAGACTGCACAAAACTGTACAAAACTCACATTTGGGCAAGATGACCGGCCACCATTCAAGGAGGTGGGCAAGGGAGGAGCTCCTCCCCCTTGGGTGACCGGCAACCGGCGGCGCCACCTCCTCCACCAAAAGCCGCCGGCCTCCTCCCCTTCCTCCACATGTGGCCATCTCCTCCCTTGATTTCTCCTCCAATCAAAATGCAACACTTGCCACCCATCTCCACCACCCATCTCCTCCCCTTTTGGCTATAAAAGGAGGCCTCCTCCTCCTCATTTCAACACACCTCAATCTCAATTCACTTCTCTCTCTAGAAGTTGTAATATTTGTAACGTTGTAATCTTGGCTTTGGAAATAAAGGATAGCTCCCTTGGCGCTTCAATGGTTGTAAGTAATTCTTAGTATTTATTCAACTGTTTTATTTCCTTAGTTATAATGTTTAGCGCGATGAATAGTAGCTAAACTAGTAGTTCGGTAGAAGGGGCGCACTTGTATTATAAAATGTTTTAAGACTATTAACTTAGTGTCTAGTCTTAGTATTCAAAACTTGTTCTATGTGCCATATATCAAGTCAAAGTTTCTAAGGTTGAGTGGAAGCTGTCACAAGCAAAGCTCTTCCGTAGAAATTCGTGATCATACTCGGTAAGTGGAAGCTGTCACAAGCAAAACTTATCGAGGAGTTCGACTTATCTAAAACACCACTTGGTCAATAACGTAACTGGGAGATCAAGTGGATGCACTTACAGCTAAGATACTTCGAAAGGAGGAATTAGTTTTGCTTTAAACAAGTGTTGCTTTAAACGATGTTGCAAGTCTTGCGCTACGAAAGGGCCTCGATTCATCTTTGAATACTTAGGTAATTCACTAAAGGTCAATGATAAACAGGATATAATACAAGGCCCCTGAAACCGAACATTTCTCTTTAATTATAAACAGTAATTTACTTTCCCGTATTAAAATCAACCAACCAACCAATCAATCAATCAAAATAGCTGGTAGCTTTAAAACCAACCAACCGACCTTAAACACGCTCCCACGCTGCGTAATCCCCCCGAAGAACAATTATTCCCCTGGTTCCCTTGGGTTCG